>PPMB02000004.1:0-746758 GCA_003707885.2 Komagataea salicaria
CTTGGTATTCTTCGTATGGGATAAACCATAAGTAGCCATATACACCTCTGTCAAAGCATCAGCATATTCCTCTCTTGAAACACCAGGAATTCTATTTTGGGGGGTTCTAAATTTTGCAGCCAAAGACAATGTTTGCCAAACTGTTAAATGTGGAAAGTGGATATCACTCTCAGCATTATAGACAACCTCACCTCTATAGTGGTTCTTGATATCATGAGGAGTTAGTCCTGCATAAGAAATTTCTGATTCTTTAGCGACATGGAATCCATGAGTGTTAGAAGCGATAGTCTTCAACAAAGTTGAACAACCAGACCCTGGCCTACCCAACACGACAACAACCTCCCCAGGACAAATAAGTGCATCCATTGACTTCAATATATCGAACTGTCTTGCCTCCTTCGCTTCTTTAGAACTAAAGGCTGATCTAGCATAGTTGGATATATACTTCAATGGAGCATTCAATACAGTTGTTTGATAATCAGCATCTGTAGCATTGCCAAAGGCTCTCAAGTTCTTATAAGCGATACCCATAGAGTATGACTTGTAATAGTCTGGATCTTTATCCATAAATGACTTGAAATTTTTGATCCAAAATCTTGAGTTGAATTGGTCAGACTTTGGGTCCAGTCTTTCATCGATGTCAGGATTGTTGATTGGTGAAACACCAGGAGCAATAGTTGAGACCCTGGATAACGTCTCTCCAGCAACCGCACTCGGTTCCCTGTCATATCTCTCATTTCCTAAATTAGATCTACTCAGCGATGTCTGTGAAGCATTGGTTATTTTTCTAGCCAATTCGACAATACTTGCATCAACTCCCTCATCAAACCCACGATACTCCACATGTTCTGGGGATTCTGCATCGTAACCTAGTCGGTTTAGGTGTGAAGCAGTATCGGGTTCCTTCGTAGAGATTTCTCTCCCCCCTTGAAGTAACATATTGATTTACGCAGTAACTCACACAGGAAAATGATGTCGCAAGAATCTACTACAACTAAATAGAATCCAAAAAGTTGAAAAAAAAAGGATAGTGCGTATATAGGAAGGACAAAATTCGTAAACAAAAAAAGTTCGAAAGTCATACAATAATATAATATTGATAGCGCCACATTTAATTGAAAAGTAAACAAAAAGCTTGAAAACAAAACAAACCCCAAATGCGAAGCGATTTAAACAGACATAGAGCTGGCAAGGAAGCTAGTTACATAAGGATAAATGTCATTGCAACAACGGATACATGAAAAGAGACGAGAGCTTCAATCTCTTCAGCAGGTTCAATCACTCTCACAGGATTTATGCTCACAGCTTGAACAATTGGAGAAGAAATTGGATACCTTGGCCGATGGAACAGAAGGTAAGTATCCACTAGTCATCAACTACAAAAAATTGCAGTTTGTGACTATGCAGTCTTTTCTTTGCGATCTACTGACTAACCCAAAATCAAACAAGCGGTTGCTCTTGTGATGGCCAATTGGACACATATCATCAAATCGGTGTCTCTAGCTTCAAGTATGTTGGTTGCACTTTTTGGTGGTCAGAGATTGAGATGCCTCAATATCTTCGATCTCATTGTACAGGAAATACTAACAAAATTTCAAAAGTGAGTCTTGCAGACTATACAGATACTGACTATGAAAACATTGAGAACCCACCTTTGCCCGAAACGCTTGTCAGGCTTAGATTGTCTGAAAGTCAAACTATCGCGCATGGCAGCGGTGATGCTACTAAAGATGATTGAACTGCAAGGTTCTTCTTTCTCATGATTCACGATGTTTACGGTTGGCTTTGGCAATATGAGTGCTGCTGTTTAATTTGATGTTAAGTTTTATATTGTACAGTTTATTGCTTTGAAAAATGAAGGACTTCTGTATGTATTATAACATCTAAACTTCAATTGTCAGGTCATTGTAATTGATGACTTTATTAGCATTGGATTTTTCATTAGCAGTACCAATTAGTCCCCTAATCAAATCGTCAAAGTGTTCCAAACTATGTAATCTGGACAGTTCAGCAGTCTCTTCCTCCAGCTCATCTCGCAAAGCATGAATGTTATCGGCACCAATGAATTTGAATCTAAGAAGTAGCTCAGCATCACTGAAATCTTTCATCAGTTCTCCAATATTTGGTAAAGAAACAATATAATCATTATTAGGCTCATAAAGCCCATCCTGAAAATTTTTGAGCAAGGTTTCAAACGTGCAAGTGTTTTCCATCATTTTTCTAATATATTCACTGGATTTAGTTTCTGAATCGATTACTTTGTTCCAGTCGTCACTCAAAATACACCTTCTCCATATGAGCTTTTCATTTATCGATTTTTCCGCCAGGTTCAGGTGTGACAAGTGCAATATTTTAAATGCATAGAAAAAAATGGATCTTTCACCGATTTTTGTTGGGTTCAACAACGTGTAGATGTCTATAATCTCGTTTACAGATAGTGTTTTGTTATCCAGTAAGTGAGATAAGGCCCTTTGGAATGAACTGCCAATCAAGGTATGGCCTTTGATAGTGCTGATGGAGTTGATGAGTGATTTCAAGGTGTCAGGGTCAGAACTACAGTTCTTGATAAATGGTTCCAGCAGGTCATAAATCGATGATTGCGCTTCAGTATAGTCTAGTTCCTCTTGAATCTCGATCAAAGTAGCTTCGGTAGAGGGTGGTATCTTGTCCATATTCTCAACTGAAGCCAAAGCTGATAGTTTAGCAATATTCAATTTCAACTTTTTCTCCTCTTGTAAATCGATGTCTTTTTGTGAATACCTCAATAAGACCTCGGATGCTCTCTCATAATCTTTATCCAAAATATCTTTGATCCACGAGATTTTTGAGTGATCATTTTCAATGAAAAATCTCCTCAAGTACTGACTGTACTCATTGAATCCAAGAAGTAATGTTTGATACTTTTCAACAGAGATGTAATACTCATACAATACGGAAGCAAACTCATACCCAAACTTGGTGAAATAATGCGCGAATCTCAACTTGACACTTTCGTACTCCTCCTCCGTTTGACACATTTCCCGGTCTTCATCTGATATTTGGGCTAATGATTTCAAATCTTTGTATGTTTCCGCAATTGCCAGCGCAGCACTCTTTGCGTTGAACAAAACTAATGTTCTAGTCCAAAAACTTGAGTTGTCATTGTAGAATAATCGGTTCATTTCCAAAAGGTTCATACATTCTCTGCTTTTGGGCGATTGCGAATCATACCAAATTATCACCTGTTGAGTTTGATAGAATAACAATTCCGCCAACTCTATTGCCGTGATTGTGAGATCCTCAGTTATGTTCGAAGTTTCCCCCAAAGAAGAAAATGTGTGGAATATTTCATTGATGGTAAAATGAATATCATCCTGCGTGAACCATAATGGTTCAGTACCAAATTGTGAGCTAGACAATTGAAGAACATCGTATCTGTACGACTTTTCAAGCTCTAATACTGGACTGAAAACTGATGTAACAATCTTAGCTGCTATCAACTGTAAATCATTCTGGGAATTGATGTTCTTGAAAAAGGCAACCAAAACTGTGTTCAAGTCTGATAATGCATTTGAAAAGAAGTCAGTCTGATTCGAGAACCTCCTATGTTTTGAATTGACTTGATTTAGTGATGAATCGAATAATTTGCAAGTTTCCGATTTTTCATCCTTTGAAATTACCTCCTCCAAACTCAATCCTGCAGAAGCTTTTTGGAGTAGGGACAATATGTGTAAAAATACTTGATTTGAGATTTTCATTCTGAAATTTGCAATGCTAAAATCTAGCAATCTTTGCAATTTGAATTTACGTAGTCTCAAATGGTCTGACAAAGAACTCAATCTTGGAGGTAGATATGAAGACTTGGAAGAGAGAATCTCCTCTGCAACTTGGATCAAGTCAGTCTCAATATCAGTTTGTGACAACTGGATAGTTTCAGGAAGATCAAATTCAATTGGATTTTTATTATCTTCACCATAAAAGACAGCCTGTTCTATATGCGACCGTAAAAATGAGACAGGGGTAGTTATCTCACCCTCCGTTTGACCTGTATTACAGACCTCTACCTTGATGACTCCAATAGACGGAATAACCACAATAGCTGCAGGTAACTGTATTATTGAATCTTGTTCGGCATCCTTTTGCAGATTTTCATATCCACTACCCACAATAGTCACTTCAGAGCGGAACGAGAGAATATCTTCCCACTTTCTTCTCAAGTTTAATGTATGGTCCAAAGATGTTACCAACTCAGTTAAAACAACACTCCTATCGAAAACGATGAATGCAACCAGTCCTGGTGATGGTACATACAACTTTGGTGGTTGTTTATATGGAATTGTGTAGGTATTCAGCTTATATGCTGAGAACACCAGTAAGTGATCCCCATCTTTTTTGATTGTGAATAAAATATAAAAACTTTCCCCTACAGAATTTTGAAAACTCGTCAATAACAGAAAGACATCACTGCTCTCGAAATGGGACAGAAGTGCCAAATCTAGGACCTCGAGATTGTTAACAGAGTTTGGGTAAAGTTCTGCAATTGAGCCAAACAATAGATGCAATAAATCTCTTTGGTAAACCTTTTTGGACTGGCCATCACTGGAGCATGACCAAATTTGAATATCACCATCTCGTGTAATTAATACAGCAATACGTTCACCCTGTCCCAAAATAGCACCAGCTTTCATAGCAACAATCTGTCTAGCTCTATCCAAAGTATGGCTGAAGAAACCTGTCTGTCTTTTAACTATATCAGTGGTTCTGATAGATGCTCGGCCGGTAAAATCTCTCAAACAAAGTAGAATTACTCTACCTTGATTAGTAGCTAACAACACCCCGGCAGGTTCTATATTCTCTGCGATTGTTATTACTTCTCTGTCATGAAGCTTTATAATATTTTCTACTCCCTTATGATGCTGTAATAAACCAATTGATGAGATTAAGTTAATATTTTCATAGAACCTGACATGACCAGAATGAGTGTTTATAGAAACCACACCAGGTTCTGAGCTTCCAGCACTTGGCGCCACTAATAAAGCCAGTGGTGGATAACCGTGGTTGGAAGGAGTGCTTGGAAGCTGTATGGTAGTAGGAATTGAGTCTGCAGAGTTATAGTTCCAAGTGTAAACATTTTCGCCAGAAGTTATAATCCCATAACTGGAACGTTCATCGGTGGAGCCAGTAATTTCGTTATCTCCAGGTGCAGACAGTATAGAGGGAGTAGCAGCCATTTTTGAGACCACATACTTGGAGTTCCGTGTCAACTCAGTAGATACATTTGTGAACTTATAAGACTTTTGTTTGTTTGTTGATGATATAGGTGATCCAGTAGATCTTACGTCATGGCTTGAACTTGTGGATAAACCACGAGGCGCAAATCCAGTACCTGGTTTCTTCCACAGAGAAGAAGTCTCCTGGGACATGATTCGGAATAGACGGTTTATGCGGCCAAATCTCAGGATTCAGCTCTTGAAAGTGTCCTGATAGATTTTTACTAGATTTGTTTACTTTTCAGTTAAAAAAATAAAATCCCAAGGTTTCCAGTTTGTTACCCGTGCTCATCATATTTGTCACGTGATTTTCACGCAAATTAACCTCGGATCTGTACTCATCTCATCGCAGATTTTTTCTACTGATTTTTATTCAAAATTATTTATGATGAGGTACAATTTAAAATAAACATTTGAAAGACTAGGATATCATGATCAGATCAGTGTAAGTTTTTGTCAGTCTTCTAATCACCTTACTGTATTTTCTAACATCTTCCTAGTGTCCCAAAGAATGCTCGTTCTAAAAGAGCCCTAAAAAACAAAGAATCCAAACTAAATGAAAATACCAAACAAGCACTATTTGTTCCTGGTAAAACTAGTAACAAAGCCTTACATGATATCATGGTTGACTTGAGTGCTTTAAAGAAACCAGACATCAAGAGATTTTCGAAAAAAAACGATATAAGACCTTTTGAGGACAGTTCTCAGCTAGAATTTTTCAGTGAAAAGAATGATACCTCATTGATAGTGTTTTCAAGTAATAGTAAGAAGAGAAAGAATAATTTGACTTTCATCAGAACTTTTGGTTACAAGATCTATGACATGATTGAACTACTTGTTTTGGATGACTTCAAACTACTACAGGATTTCAGAAAGTCGACATTCGCTGTTGGTTTGAAACCAATGTTCACATTCAACGGTGGTGTCTTTGAATCACACCCAGTTTACCAACATATCAAATCCCTATTTCTTGACTTTTTTAGAGGTGAAACTACTTCCCTGCAGGATGTTGCTGGCTTACAACATATAATCTCCATAACTGCTGCTGATTTTGAAGAAGGTGAGCCTTTGCCTCAAGTCAACTTCAGAGTTTACACTTTAAAAACATACAAGAGCAATCAAAAGGTTCCAAGAGTTGAACTCAATGAGATTGGCCCAAGGTTAGATTTTGCTATTGGAAGATACGAAACACCTTCTCCAGAAATGCAAAAAGAAGCTATGAAAAAACCTAAACAACTGGAGGCAAAGACTGTTAAGAATGTTGAAACTGATCTTGTTGGTGATAAGATTGGTAGAATTCATGTTGGTAAACAAGATTTGAATCAAATGCAAACCAGAAAGATGAAAGGGTTAAAAAAGAGGTTTGATCAAGTTGATGAGGATTTCGATGATCCAGTATATGAAGACGAAGAACCTATTTCCAAGAAGCAAAAACAGTAGGTGGCATTATAGAACGTTTGTATAACTCAATCTTCCTTCAAATTCCTACGTAAATCCAAACAATGAACGATTTACCTGAGTAGGTTATCGTCGAAAAACTTTTGTATTACAAATTATCTAAACAGATTCACCGTCGGTTTAATATTATACATAAAAAAGGTATTCCATATCAGAAATGGAGATAAAATTCTAAAGAGACCTGATAAGAGTTTAAAGGAATATACTGAACTGTGAAACTAAGATGATTTAGTAGCTTTATTATTGATCAATCTCAACAGATTTCTCAAAAGCATGGCAATTGTGACTTTACCAGTCATTGGGACATATAAACTGGCCTTTTCTTTGACATCAGCATTGAAGTTTCTCTCTGAAGAGAAGTTGACACAAACCGCACCGTCTTTAACCAGCTCGTTGGGGAATTTATAGCTTGGAGAAGGAACACCAGTGATGATAACATCGGCATTCTTCGCTGCTTGCTCTAAAGTAATATCAACATCCTCAACTTTATGTCTACTTAACTTCAACCCTTCACCTCTAGTGAACTTCTGAATATTATCGATATCGGCCGAATAAACGGTTGCACCATCGTTGGCCAAAAGTGCAGCTAATGGACGGCCAACAATCTCTGATCTGTTGACAATCAAAACCTGTTTACCGTATAACCTGTTGCCGTAATCTAGAAGAGTATTATAGACACCAAGGTATTCCAAAATTTTGACAATAGCTAAAGGTGTACATGGAAGAATTGATTTCTGTTTTTCCTCTGCATCCAAGTATCTAACATTGTGGTACATGTTTTGAATGAACTTATGATTCAAACCTTCAACATCTTTATCCATAGATACAACTTGTTGGAGATATTGGTCTTGTCTGTTTCCGAAGACTGGAAAATATACCATAATTCCATCTACTGTGTCATCGCCATTAGCCTCAATAATGGCTTCTTCCAGGTCATCTTTACCCACCACTCTCAATTCATAGGTAAACCCAAGAGATTCTGACGTTTTTCCTGTCCAGTCTGCATACATCTGGGCTGCCGGATCATCATTTGCTAAAAACCCAACTAATTTGGGTGATCTACCCAACTCTTTGACACCATCTTCAACTTCCTTTATATAACCTTTGGCAATAGTTGAAGCTAAAATAGTTCTACCAGCGGGTTTTCTAGAAGCTGAATCAGTCATTTCTAAATGTTTTAATCTATCTGGTTTTATCTACTGTCCTACCAGTCGATATACTGATTATTGTTATTATTATTATGAGTACTAAATTTTTATGGAAAAAAAATGATTGTCTATCACCATATTAATCAGTCTTTTATGTGGCAGTTAATTAAAAGTATAATAAATAAAAAAAAATTGACTTCTAAAAAAGAAACTCCCAACCGTCAGGTTGGAGCACTAACCGAATGAATATAACCACCGTGTTGCTTAACCCTTCCTGATACAGTTATTTTCTATTCTCGGATATTTATATCTTTTTGGCTGGTTCTTTTTCCAAGCCGGGTAACCGGATGATGTAAGCTCAGCGTATCAATGCGGCGGGCACTTTGTATACGAGAAAGTAGTACAATTTTAATATTATAGTGGTTATGACTGTTGTAAGTCATTATTCTTTTACATCCTGAAGAAAAGTGACCTTGTAACTATTGATACAGGTCTGCGAGATACCCATTGGGAGATTTATCCGTTGTGTTTGTTTGTCTATTTTGACCCATATCACTGGAGATCATTGAGTGTTGTGTCGGTCAGCATTTGGGCGCCAATAAATCCACAATAATTCATTGGTCATGGGTAAATCAGGCAGATCAAAATCCAAAAATGAACAATCCGTATGTTTCAGTTCTTGAAGTGAATATTCAGGTTAAAAGCTCTGTAAACTGTGGTTACTAACCTCATGGATTGTAGGAAATGATTCAGCTATGTATGTTTTATGAGAACCAAGGCACAGGTTGTGATCCTTCATATCTCAAGTACTAACCTTTAGAGAACCCAGACCAAAATGAGTTTACTTTTGACGAAGGAGGTGGTAAGGGAAATTCTATCAATACTCCGCCTTCCCTGTTAAGATCTCTTTCTCGTGCATTTAAAGAAAGCTCCAAAAAATCAGTTGTGTATGATGACCATATGAAAACAGTTGGAACAGCATTTTCACATTTAGGTATTAGCAATGACTCCTCATCCAGTATAAGTCTTCCGCCGGCGAAAACTACCAAACACAAGAATAAGAGATTAAGTTCCTTGAAACAGTCACCAGGTTCGTCACCAAGATACTCTGGGGATCAATACACAGATTTAGATGACGACTGGGACGCCGATGTTGATCAGGGTCTAGCTTCTATAGAAATACCATCAGAGGTACTGGAAAGCAAAAAGGTGACATCATTTGAGTATCCGAAATTGGGGCATGATTGCAACTCATCGGGAATGAAAAAGCATGTTGATGGTATCATTAAAGACCCAGGGAATTTATTATATACTTTACATGGGCCTAGAATATCCCAAAACGATGAGGCTTGTAAGGGATCAGAAGAAAAGAATGCATTGGTCATGAAATTCACAAGATTTAAGAACTTAATCCAAGAAACAAATATAGATTTGAGTAATTTAAAAAAAATGGCATGGAACGGTATACCCTATGAACTTCGACCAATAAGCTGGCAATTGTTATTGGGGTATTTACCTACCAACTCTGATAGACGAGTCACTCAGTTAGCTAGAAAAAGAAAGGAATATCTGGATGGTATCCAGCAAGTTTTCAGTAAAGAGAAGGATCAAAGTACCTGGCATCAAATTGAAATAGATATACCTAGGACCAACCCAAAAATTCCTTTGTATGGGTGTGAGGCAACACAGAGAGCACTAGAGAGAATTTTGTATTTGTGGGCCGTTAGGCATCCCGCTTCAGGATACGTTCAAGGTATAAACGACCTAGCGACACCTTTCTTTCAGACTTTTCTGAGCTCTTATACAGACCCAGCTATCAAGATTGAAGAGTTTGATCCCAAAGTCGTTCCTAAAGAAGTTATGGATGCTGTGGAAGCGGACACGTTTTGGTGTTTGACTAAACTTTTAGAAGGTATTCAAGACAACTATATTCATGCACAACCAGGGATTATCAGACAAGTTGGTGAACTAAAGGATCTGATAAATAGGATCGATTCGGACCTATTTGCTCATTTCGAAAAGGAGAATGTTGAGTTTATACAGTTCTCATTTAGATGGATGAATTGTCTACTGATGAGAGAATTGAGTGTCAAAAATACAATTAGAATGTGGGATACATATCTCAGTGAAGCCAATGGTTTCAGTGAGTTTCATGTGTATGTGTGTGCTGCTTTTCTGGTCAAATGGAGCGATGAACTGAAACAAATGGAGTTTCAGGACATCATGATGTTTCTCCAGAACCCACCGACTAAAGACTGGACTGAAAAAGATATTGAGTTACTCCTCAGCGAAGCATTCATCTGGCAAAGTCTGTATAAACATGCTGCTGCGCACCTGAAGTAAACTCTTTCAACCTAAATCATTGATCGTCCGACCTAATTATACGTACAATACATTGTAAAGTTTTTCGCGAATTCGGTGAACATGGACAATTTTTTTTTTCATAAACTGAAGTCGATGAGCTTTGACACAAATTGAATAATATCAAGGCAAGTTGAGTAGTCTCATTTGATTATCAGCTGTTTATAACAGCGAAAAGGTTAGGGTGTTATCACGTTGTTTAACTCGGCCAAATTCAACATTATTTCACGGATTTCCGTGAATCACACTAGATCTCTTCATCTTCCAAAGAAAGTTACTGGAAAAAAGTCATCAATAGCTCTGAGAGTTTCAAGACAACCAGCTGCTACTGATTCAGTTATACCGAAAATCTCAATAAAATCCAAAAGTGAGATTAAGAGAATACCCTTTGAAAGGCAAAAACACTTACCATCGGTAAACAAAGTTTTTACGAAACGTAAAAAACAGTCAGTAAACTCTGAAAAGATGTTTCCATTTACAGTAGTTTCTCATCCAACAAGTGATCTCAAGCACCCATCTATATTGATCCAAAATTCTACTGGAAGTCGTTTTATGTTTGGGAAGATCCCTGAAGGCTTGCAAAGAACACTAAATGAAAATAAAATCAAAATGAATAAAATTGATGGGCTTTTCTTGACTGGTGAACTCGATTGGGAAAGCATTGGTGGTCTTCCAGGTCTAATTTTAACTATCAGTGATCAGGGGAAAAAAACATTGAGCTTCTACTATGGGAATAATGATCTGTATTATATTATTTCAACATGGAGATCTTTTGTCTTCAGATTTGGAAGTGATCTCAATTTTAAAGTCCTCCCTCATCGTTCGAAGTTCGAGAATGAATTCATGGAAGTGGAGAGTGTTTTACTGAAAAAAGAAGATACTGAGGAAAGCATTGAGCAACTAGATGACGTGTCTATCAAGAAATTTGAAGAAATTGTCTCCCGAATGTTTCCGCTGGATGTCAAAAATACATACACCGAACAAGAGAACTCTCAACCTGAACAAATGAGTGACCCAAAACTGTCAGATTTATACATTCACCTGGATCTACCCTCAATCAAACGTATGAAAGTTTCCACCTGTTATATAATAAAATTCAAAGCCGTCAGAGGTCGTTTCTCTGTTGAAAAGGCTGAGAAATTAGGTGTTCCTAAAGGCCCAGTTCGAGGGCAACTTGCATCAGGTAAAGAAATTACCCTCCAGAATGGCACAATCATCAAACCAAGCCAGGTTCTGTCGGAGTCAAGGCACTTTGAACATATTGGGATAATTGATATTCCTTCCAAGGAATATATAAATTCTGCTATCACACAAGATTGGGGTGAAAATCTTGCAGGGGTGTATCACTATCTTGGTGAGTCAGTCGAACCTTTTGACGACCAATATATCGAATTCATTAAATCATTTGGTGATTCATGTACCCATTATATTTCGCACCCTTTATATTGTCCCGATTCTATCGTCTTTAAGTCAGCCGCTAATATTACATTGAAGTTGAAAGCCCTACAACCTAATCACTTCAACCTACCCAACTCATCGAAAGCTGTAAGAGAGACACCAGAATCAATCCCAAAGAACATTCATGTTCTACAACAGGGGCATTCATTTACACTTGAATCAAGTACGTCCAACGAAAAAAACAAACTCGTTGAAGACTACTCTAATGTTCAGCTGAAAACATCTGAAATATATGAGGAGATATATGAAGAACAAGTCAAACCGCTCAACTTCTGTCCAAACTACCCTAAAGAACTGATACTGAATAAGGAGTCGGTTGCTGCAACAACAGTGGATCAGTCAAAATCTTTGAAAGATCAAGTTGAAACGATCACTTTTGGAACTGGTAGTTCATTACCGTCTAAGTATCGTAATGTGATCTCCAATTTAATCAGGTTTCCATTTGTCAAAGCTGACGGAACCACTGAATTTAGATCCGTACTTTTAGATGCTGGTGAGAACACTATAGGTACCATGCATAGAACCTTAGGGAAAGAGAACTTGCCGTTTTTCTTCAAAGAGTTGAAGTTGATATATTTGAGTCATTTACATGCCGATCATCACCTTGGCATTATTTCCATTTTGAAAGAATGGGCTCGACACAACAAGGACCATACTAAGAAGCTACATCTGATCACACCATGGCAGTATAATACATTTGTGGAAGAGTGGGCCAGGTTTGACAATTCATCGGATTATATGAAACGCATTTCCTATATTAGCTGTGAGGAATTTTTGTCTGGTAAGAAGAGACTAGAGGTTGAGAAGGTTCCATTTGAAAAATTTCTGGTTGAAAACATAGAGTTTAAAGAACTAAAAAAACCAGAGAGAAATATCCAAAAGATTTCAGATCTATATAAGGATTTGGGAATAACGAAATTATTAACTTGTCGAGCAATCCATTGCGATTGGTCATATTCCATATCGATGAAGATGCAGTTGAGTTCTGAAGAGAATTTTATGCTTTCGTACTCTGGAGACACTAGACCAAATTTCTACAAATTTGCTGGGCAGATTGGCAAAGGATCAGATCTGCTGATTCATGAGGCTACTTTAGAAAATGACTTAATAGAAGAAGCAAAGAAGAAGCGACACTCAACCATTAACGAAGCAATTCAAGTTTCAAATGAAATGAATGCGAAAAAACTGATATTGACACATTTTAGTCAAAGATATCCTAAACTTCCAACGATCTCAAAAAATATTGACATCAACTCAGCATTCTCGTTCGCATTTGATTCCATGATCATCAAGTACCATGATATTGGAGACCAAATCGATCTCATCGATGAGTTAAATAGAGCATTTGTGGTCGAACAGAGTAACGAGGTGGCTGAAATGGAAGAAGATTAAGCTTGTACATCGAAAAGTGTATAGTAGAACTGTCATTATATTCTCAATTATATAGAATTTCCCTTATCGGAAGAATCAGCTGGTGATAACTTTGTATTGTAAAAAGTTTCCCAAAGTTCAACAGCTTCCTTTTGACTTTCAATGGTACTTTCTAAATATATTTCGATGGAGTTTCTGAAATCATTGATCTTTTCAACTTCAAATGTTTTGAGCTCCTCGACAATAACTTTACTTATGGTGCTGAATTTTTCCCTGATGGTCTGATTTTTGGATTCCAGGGCGCTGAGTTCGTTTTTCAGCAATTCGAGTTTATCAGTTTGGGTCCTGTTGTATTTGAAAGCTTTATCGTACGAGCTTTGTTTCTTTTTTAGGTCTGCTTCTGATTTTACCAACTGTACCAAGATTTTGTCTCTTGAGTCTAATGTGTCCTTGATACTGGAGATCACTCTTTGATATTCGTCTAAAGTTGAGCCAAGAGTCAACATATCCTGTAATGACAATCTATCTAATAAATCCTTTAATCTCATTTGAGTATTTGAAAAATCTTGAAATAGATCAGTTGTAACTTTAGAAACTTCAAGATCTGCCAACGTTGAAATGATATTGGCAAATTCTTCTGTAACAGTGGCAAGATCATTTCTCTGTACAACTATGGCTTCCAAATTTCGGGAGAACGTCTTCAATTCTTGTTCCAATGCCATTATATATGACTTTTTGTCTTTGAAATACTCATCATGCTCCACGACCTTAGGTGTGAAAGAGAAAGCACCACCGATTGAGCTTAGAAAACCACTGCTGTTTCCCAATGAATTATCATTTGAATCATTATCAGTGAAAGTAGAATTGTTTCCGTGTGCCTTTTCACGTTCTCTTGCTTCTGATGAAAATCTTTCACTTTGTAGAAACATGATAAAATCATCATCCCTCTGCAGGACAGGATTTTGAGAGATTTTGATTAGCATTCTTTCTAACGCAAATCTTCTGCCCTCAATAAAATCCTGGTTGAATCTACCAACAGCCTGTTTATCTGGGGGTGGAGGTATGATTCGTCCAGGGTATTTATGCTGTAATTGACGGTATAACCATCTGAAATCTCTATATCTTCTGGAAACGACAGTCTCAGGGTTAGCCAATATATCTAAGGTGGTAATTGAGCGGACAGTATAAACTATATGAGCATTTGCCAGCTCACCAACCTTCAGTGGATCACCAACTGTAATATTCAGATCAAAGGGTTCAGTTGTCTGGTGTTTCACAGGTTCTTTGGCTTCTTCCTCTATATTAGTCTTTGACGACTTTATCGGAGACAACGGAGTTCTGTTAATATCAAATAGCGGGCCTTCAGCTTGTCTCAGGAGAGCTTCAGCTGGTGTCTCTAAGTCTTGTTGTTGAGGTAAATGTGGGGTTTCCTCTTCTTCAACAGCACCAAGAGGACCGAGAGGGTCACTCGATTCCTCTGATTCATTTGGATCTTTCTTGATTGGGTTCCGGCGAAACCTAGGTGCTTTATAAACGTTTTGGCGACGCAATCTGTTCGGAGACATTGTATTATGTGATGAATCTTCTTTCTCATTTTCTATTGTCTGAGACAAGTTAACTTCTGGAAGATGTGAACCTTTCTTCTCTGGCTCATTGAATAGTAACTCATTGGCCTTTGGTGATACCACGTTTTCTTTCTTGAACCCACTATCCTCAGCTCCGTCCATTAGTTTTGAAAACAATTCTGAGGTATCCTTTGGATCCTCAGCAGGAGATTTCGGTGGATCACTAATATTCCTGGACTTGACATCAACTGCAGGGTTTGTGGATGCTGCTGGCTCAATTTCCAATTTACCCGGTTGCTCGTCAGATACTGCAGCTGTGACGGCATCATCATCTCTATTTTGCCCTCCGTCATTGCTTGCATCATTCACGGAGGCTGTAGCAAAAGTAGTTGACAGTTCATTCACAATGTTTGCATCAAGATCAGCATAGTTAGGGCTTATGGGATTTGCTGAAACGGCATCCCCCCATTCAGGTGCTTCCAGTGGATCATGTTCTGCCATTTCCTCCTCGATTTACCTATTTTTTATCGTGTAGCACAGCAGTTCTCCAGCTTTTGACACACAGTCCTCTACTATTTATTTATTTGGAAAACCTGATAAATTGATCGCGAAAATATTTGTCATTGCTTATTCAATCATTCAATAATATGTAGCCTGGTGAGATGTTTACTTTCTTTCTACAAGACTGAGTTGTTGAATATTACATAGTTGAGATACTCAACTGTGGGGTTCATTGACCGTGTTGTTGCAGAAACTGTCTGTAAATTGTACAGGTGAGGATGGAAGTTCGAAACAGGAACAAGGGCAGATCAAAGAAGGTCAAAAGTGTCAAAGTTCAACAAACAGATGAACAATGCGTTGACATCATAAGTGATGTTGACGACTGTTCAAAAGGAACAAGAAATTTCTCATTGTGGAACGTATGGGTTGCAGGCACCATCTTGAAGGTGCTACTATTTGACACATACCACTCCACTGATTTTGATGTTCATCGAAACTGGCTCGCTATCACAAACAGGCTTCCTTTGAAGGAATGGTATCTTGAAAATACAAGCCAATGGACTCTTGATTATCCACCGTTCTTTGCTTACTTCGAGTGGTTCTTATCTCAACTCGTTCCTCAGGTAGTCAAATCCGATGGGTGCTTAGATATCATTGAAGTTGGACGGTATAGTTCACCCACTGTCATTTTTCAAAGAACATCAGTTATAATTACAGAAATTGCATTGTATGCAGTTCTACAGACATTCATCAATTTGAGCAAAGACAGAATATCCAGTTTCATCATTGCTAGCTCGCTAGTGCTATCTCCCGGGCTGTTGATTGTTGACCATATTCATTTTCAGTATAATGGCATGTTATTCGCCCTGTTGATTGCAGTAATACTATGTGCAAAGATTCAAAAGCATTATCTAATGGCATTTTTCTTTGCAGTTCTCTTATGCTTCAAGCATATCTTTCTATACTTGGCACCTGCAGTGTTTGTTTATTTGCTGAGAACTGAAGTTTTAGATGTTCAACATTGGAAAAAACCATCTAAGTTTATCAAATGGGCAAATTTGTTCAAACTAGGATCGATTGTTGTTTCTGTTTTTGTGATTGCGTTTGCCCCATTTGCGTACTACGGTGTTATTCCAAACTTATTATCTAGATTGTTTCCTTTTTCAAGAGGCTTGACACATGCCTATTGGGCACCAAATATGTGGGCCATGTATTCATTCATTGACAAGATTCTTACAATGGTGCTGAAAGTCCCAATTTTCAACAAAACACTATCAAGATTAAATCTGCCGATTCCATGTATTGGTGAGATTAACATGAAGCTACAAAATATCGGTAATACTGGAACAAGGGGTCTAGTTCAAGATGTCTACTTTGTCATCCTAAAAGATATTACACCATCAATAACCTTCCTGTTGACCATATTTTACGATATAATATCGATTCTACCATTGTTGCACAAACCAACTTTCAAAAGATTCATTGGCTGTTTAACGTTGAATGCATACGCATCTTTCCTATTTGGATGGCATGTTCATGAAAAGGCTATTATGCTTGTTATTTTCCCATTCACATTCTTGATTAATGAAAGAAGACTTTTAAACTGCTTCCTAATTTTAGCTGGTGCTGGTTATGTTAGTTTGTTCCCATTGCTACCAAATCAAAACTTGATCAAGCAATTATATACATTCATTTGGTTTGTCATTTATTCATTATCTTTCAGGGAAGTTTCCAAGGCACCAACTTCAACCAGAAGGATTTTCCTGATAGATAGAATGTCACTGGTATACATTTTCAGTTTAATCCCAATGGTGGAGTCCGTCTTCTTGATGGATCTGTTCAAACCACGTTTTGAAATACTGCAAAAATATGAGTTTGTTGGACTGATGATTTATAGCGTATACTGTGCAGTTGGTGTAATTTTCAGTTGGTTTGGGTTGAGCTGGTTGTATCTTTTTGAAGATTCGATTTGGGAATAGAAAACTATTTTCGTTTTTTCTTTTGTTTTCTTTCACATATTGGGCAAAGCCATTTACCTCTAGGGGCTCTAACGAGGCCAACACAATTATAATGAAACCATTCCTTGGGGCATTTAGGGTTGTCACAAGCAACCATATCACCATAACTTTCACAATTGCATAAACAATATAAGGTATGATCCACGTCATCTGATTCTGTCGTAGTTTCTTTTCCCACAACAACTGAGTTGACTACCTGCACCTTTTGCTTACTTCTTTTGAAGGTAGTGTTATTGGAAATAGTCGAAGTTCTTTTGTTTCTTCCCATTTCACTCTTTTCCCGGAGTGGAGTCTGTAAGGTGATCCTATTAGAGCCTTTCAAACTCAGCTTCAATTTGATTTTAGGTTTGTTCGTAGATGTTCTCTTATTGGAACGTTGAGAGTGTTTGGCTAGATTATTCTGCATTTCAATTTCACTAAGATATACCTTATGGTCATGCTCAAGCTGCTGATGTTGATTATCCAATCGCAGCCTAGCTAACTTAATGGATGCTGAGATTGACCTCGCCTCAGCTAGTGATTCACGCCTTATCCGATCAAGTCTTGCAGAAAGCAAAGTAATCTGCATAGTCAGCTTTCTTGACTCCTCCTCCGATAGGTCTTTCGCATGGAATTTTACCAAGCACGAATTTAGCGCGTCTTTGAGCGTGTCATACTGAATATCTAATGTCTGGATCAACCAAAGTTTTCTAATAATTTCTGCTGGCAAGTGATCTACCAGTGACACGAACGATGTTCTGACATCAAAGTCCGCATTGAATAACTGCTGCTCCATGACCAAGTTCCTAGCGGCCCTACACACGCTGCAAAAACTGATTAACGGCGAACACTATCACTTGCAAAACTACCTACTGACACAAGATCCAATCGAAACAAAAAACAAATAAACGCCATGCCCTCGGTATTTTGGCCCTACCATGTTTCTGGGGTATGGTTGTTTTCAATGTCATGTGATCACCATCAATACATAACCTTTCCTTGTATGGATATCCCCTTACTTTACAGCCGAAACAGGAATTTTTCGCGTCTCGCTTATTTCTAGCCAATGAAATTACCGTTAAAAAAAGCTAAGCACATCAGCACCAATTTTTGTTAGTGTTTTCACATACAAAATTAGTTTGAAAAAAAAAAACTCAAGTCGAAAAATCTAACTTTTAAAACAACAGGTCTTTAGATCAACATCCTTTCCAAAAATGTTCTCTTCAATCAGATCCTCTGTTAGATCAAACATAGTACGTGCATACTAGTCTGCAGGACACATTCGATTGCTCATATTTTGTCGTAGAGTTCATTAAATTTGCACGAGCAATTGTTGAGAGATACCTTGATTGTGATTGGTCAAAGCTTTCCTGGCTCCAATTCAAAGAAGAATCTTCAAAGTACTGGAGGAAGCAGCATATAGGGTGTGGCAGGGAGAGCGGTTTGAAAATATCCTCTCAAAAGAGAAACCGCATCTTTTCTTAACGAAATATCATCTGCAGTGTTCAACATTTCGGGAAGCTGACCCAACCCAAGTTCTACTGACAGACAAACCAATCAAATGAACGGACATGAAGGTATTGTGTGATATCGAATGTGACTAGCAGAACCCTTGTTTCTCCCTTTTCCAATTGTGTGTCACAATAGTTTACTAACCGTTTTCTATAGAAACATTTCTCAACTGCTGCTAAGCAAGCAGAACCAACCACTTTGGCTAAGAAAGTCATCATTAGTGGTGTTGCCGCTTCAGGTTTGACTGCTTCTTACTTATTGTATGAAGACTCAGTCTTCGCTGATGCCATGACTGCAGCCGAGCATGGTTTGCATCCACCAGCTTACCAGTGGTCCCACAATGGTATGTTTGACACCTTTGACCACGCATCCATCAGAAGAGGTTATCAAGTTTACCGTGAAGTCTGTGCTGCTTGTCACTCTTTAGACAGAGTTGCTTGGAGAACTTTAGTTGGTGTCTCCCACACCAACAGTGAAGTCAGAGCCATGGCTGAGGAATTCGAATACGACGATGAACCAGATGACCAAGGTAACCCAAGAAAGAGACCAGGTAAATTAGCTGATTACATTCCAGGTCCTTATGCAAATGAACAAGCTGCTAGAGCTGCTAACCAAGGTGCTTTACCACCAGATTTATCATTAATCGTCAAAGCCAGACATGGTGCCTGTGATTACATCTTCGCCTTATTGACTGGTTACCCAGAAGAAAACCCAGCTGGTGTTGTTTTACCACCAGGTTCCAACTACAATCCATACTTCCCAGGTGGTTCAATTGCTATGGGTAGGGTCTTGTTTGATGATCTTGTTGAATACGAAGATGGTACCCCAGCTACCACCTCTCAAATGGCTAAAGATGTTACTACCTTCTTGAACTGGGCTGCTGAACCAGAACATGATGAAAGAAAAAGACTAGGTTTGAAAGCTATCATTGTCCTATCCGGATTGTACTTGATCGCTATCTACGTCAAGAAATTCAAATGGGCTGGTATTAAAACAAGAAAAATCACTTTCAACCCACCAAAAAACTAGAAAAGTTCAAAATTATAACAAAAACAAGATCTCCCTCTCATCATTGAAGAAAGGTCATGTTTCATATTTGTTCATCACATTCCAATATTGTTATTGTTGTTTCTTTTTTTACCTTTTTAGTTTTCTAGTTTTTTTCTATTCTTTAAACGTCTTTATTTAGACTTTATGGTTTTTGTTTAGTGATTTTTGATTGATGAGAAGAAGTGTTGGTGAGGGGGTGAGGCAAGGGATTGTCTAGGTGACCTTCTCTATGTGTCTGTGGTTGTTTAATATCATATTTATGGATGGGAAGAGAAATGAAGTGTTTAAGATTTGGCATGATAGATGTATATATTAAGAATTATTGTCAAGAAGAATCTTACCTCTTATCAAAGTATTATTTTTAGTTATATATACAATCTTATATATTCGCTTTAGTTGTACTGTCATTGTTTATTTTTTCTACGCAGCTCTCTCTGTATTAGCAAAGGGTGAGTTTTAGCTATCAGCACCGCAGGATCCGTTCATCTAGACAATTGCCTAGCCACGTGCTATCACATCTATATATTGCTTCCTGTCAATTCTGAGTTGTATAGATGGTAAGGCCACTTTAGATGTAGATAGTTTTAGTAATATGCTGAGAATAGGACACTATCGTATTTCAATATGTGAAAAAGTGACTGACTAATTTCTGCTTGTTTTCAATGTCACTGGCTGAACCACTGTTTAATAATCTACTTAATGCACCAGATATCAAGACATTGCACCATTTGTTGAAATCTAAGGAATATAAAGATATTCACAAAAAAATTCAAATCGTTACAGATCAACGAACTCCATTGAAATATTTTAGATTTGATAAAAGTCTCAGCTATCGGAGGGTATTGCTGGGTAATGTTAGTTCTGTCAGCACCAGTAACTTCTATTTGATTGAAATCGAGCGCTGGAACTCTTTCAATATCGAAAATTTCAAGAAACAATTCGACAACTGTCAAGGTATATTGGTGGTGCTATCGAAAGACTTGAACTCAACATATAATCAAGTACCAAATGGTGAGACAATACACTCTGAATCAAAATTGGGGCTTGAATATCTGCTCAATGGGTTGAATCTGAAAGTTATAGTGAACGCCAATGATTTGGCTCTTTCTGGAAGTGTTCAGTTTTGTAATGTTTCATTCCCTAATTTGAAACGAATACTGCTTGATCATGTGAAATCGGAATTTCAAGAAGTGGAACTGAATGCACCAAGACTCAAAACAGTAGTTTCCAAGGAGTCTTCACAAGAAGTTTTGAACTTGCTGACACCTGAGAATTTGACATCTTTAGATATCGTAATTGACCATGGAGACGCCGAGGATACAAATGAGCCCATAGGTAAAAACATCTATCAGTTCGACAACTTGAGGTTTACAAACTTGGTCTGGGTGAATTTGAGAAATGTCTTTAAGCTGAAATGTTTGGACTTTCCTTCCCTCAAAAACATGTTACTACTAACCATTCCCTCTCCTGGTGAAGGTAAAGCGAAAATCAAAACGATTAATACTCCTGAATTGGAGGAACTTACCATTGAGTTCTGGAAGGGCTTACCCTTAATTGAAGAGTTCTATGCACCGAAGCTCAATTGTATCAAACTTACAAACATCATTGGAAACAGTGAATTAGCAGATGAAACACTATATACTACTGACTGTTCAGTTTTAAATGAATTCGAGAAGGTCACCCACTGGGAGTTGATCAATGCAGCTAGTGTACTCACAGATTCAAGAATCTCTTCTTTTGTTGAAGTTTTGAATATCACCACTTTCAAAGATGCTGAAGATCAATTTCTGTCTGGTTTGCAACTTCCAAAATTGAAAATACTGAATTTAAATAGGTTCAACCCTAATAGTCAATTCCCCAAAATGCAACCATCAACTGTTGAAGAACTTACTGTATCTTTCGAAGATGAATCGATCAGCTTAGATAATCTCGATAGTCATAGTTTTCCACTTCTGAAAACCTTAGAAATCAATCAATGGAAAACCAATCATACAGTCGAGAGGTTAGCACAAAGTACATTCAAGAATCTTGAAACTCTAAAAATAAACGGATTACTTTTCAAGGATGGTGACTTATCCATACTCTCCTCTTGGGGCCTCTCCAATTTGAAGTCACTTATCTATGAACTGGATATTTCTTCAATTCACGAAGGAACTACTTTGAACATTAGTTTCAATGCACCATCTCTGGAAAATGTTAAGGTGAGTGTGACAAACATGTCAGCGCCTTTAGGAAACGATTACAATGTAAAAATGGTTGTCGATGGGTTTCCTGCTTTAACAAGTTTAACAATTGAAGGTATCAGATCAATTTATCTATCAAGAATAGAGAACTTGAAGTCTTTCATATCATTTCCTGATTCTTGTCTTGACAAAATTGTTGGTGATAGTCTTCCAAATATCGAGACTTTGGAGTATGAGCACTCTTGTCTTGTCAAAGCTGATGATGTTGAATATTTGCGTGAAATCAACGAAAACATCAGTAGAAAGATTACTCTGTATCGGGACTATCTTGATGATTCGGACGACTTCGATACACATGATGCTCCGTGTGATGATGATGGCTTCGACGTATATGGAGAAGACCATCTGAGTGGGTTCAACCACAGCGTATTTAGTGCTGAAGATATTGAAGAAGAATACTGAAATGTTCTATTCCCTTCTCCTAGCCATCGGAAATGATTTTCAACTTTACTCCAGATATACATAAATCTACAAAACATAAAAATAGGATTCAAAGTTCCTGTAAGAAGTAATCTCCAGTGATTACAGTTGATGATTATTTTGCAGTAAACATTTGTTCACGCCTGGCTTGAGTTGGTGGATGCTCAATTCAAAAGAAGTACCGGTAGCCAACTACTGACAAAAAGTGCTCCTGAATCAAAGTGACTTTGTCTGTGATTGCCGTCTACATATGCCTCGCTCGTTCCGGGGTTTGCCTAAATTTTGTCGTCCTTGTAAGAAATGGGCCATATAAGGTTGCGACAGTGTCAAGCATTAGAATAAGCATGAATAGTTTTTTTGTTTTTTGTTGACTATATAATAGAAAATAATGGGTAAGCTTGTTCGAAAAACAGATTGATTAATCTTTGTATCTCTGCTTCAGTACGAAGCTGTTAAACACCCTTTCTCTTCGCGAGTAATATTCAAGACCGAGATCTAAGTTTTCATTTTATTACATCTATACAGTAAGGGCATGAGACAAAGCTTATTTTTTTGAACAGAGTATCGAAATTATAACATATGTAACAGAACTTCATTTGATATCAATTCTTCATATCTTTGGCGTCTTGTCATAGTTGGCAATCGACAACTTTCCTTTTAACTCAGCAGTCTGTCTGTCTGTCTGTCTTTTGGTCCCCGATAAACCATTTCAATAAGCCACCACAAACTCAGTCTGTAACTCTGTAGATAGCAATTTGCCAGATATTGTCTATGTTTTGTATACTATCTCTTATTGATATTGGTTGGGGGCGTGATTTTCACGTGATTTGAGCAGTTATTTCCCTTTTTGGTCAAAAATGAAAGCTTCGAGTTAAGAACGGGAAGACTATATAACTAGCACATTTCTTCTATATATTGGTCTATTCAGTGAAATTACGTGAAAAAGTGCGTGTTTGCAGTTCACAGGTTGTTTGACTGATCTGCCGAGCACAAGATCAACTACTTTCAAACCAAAAAATTGTTGATTTTTATAAGGCCTACGTAATCAAAGATGATGAACATGTTTGGTACTGGTGAAATGGAAACGATGCAGATGCCTGTTTCGACCACCTATGAAGCTAATCCATCTGCGACTATGACCTCGCACATGGAGATGTCAGGAGTTCCCTCTGCTGGTACGGATCACATGGATATGAGTCGTAGCACAGGTTCACATAGTGAATCGATGGCTATGTTTTTCACTTCAGACTACTCTGGTGTTCCAGTCATTTTCAAAACTCTTTCTGCAGCTTCTGGTGGTAAAGCATTTGGTATCTTTGTGCTGTTATTTGTAATAGCCTTTTGTTTCAGAGGTTTGTCTTTCCTTTCATCATATATTGAGCATAAAATATTTGCAAATGCTAACCAAAAGGCCCTCTTCACAGTTATGGAGCAAACAGACTCAGACAAATCTGCTGTTGATAGTGAGGGTTTCTCTGACCAAGTCTTTGGTACTGTTCGCAAGACACCACTCAACAGGTTTTTAGACTTCTCGGCCATGTCAATCTATAGAGACCTAGTCAGACTATTGTTTACTATACTTACTGTTATCTTTGGATATGCCCTCATGTTGGCTGTGATGAGTTTTGTCATTCTCTACTTCTTTGCAGTTGTTCTCGGAATTGCCTTTGGTGAAATTTTCTTCATGAGATTAAGTTATGCATTTGACTTAACAATGCAACCAGCCTGTGCTTCAATATTGCATTGATTTCATTAGAGAATACTTATCATGTATCATGTGAACGAACGTTATGTGTGTATGTTTGGTTTTTAGATAGTTTCAATTATAGTAACGATAGATTTGTTTGACACATTAAATCAATTCGTTTGTAGAAGCATTCGAATATAAAATTCTGTTCTTGATGCAATACATCGCACATGTGTATTACCTTACATCCTGATTTCTCAAACGCAAGAAACAAGCTCACTATGGAAATTGATAATAGATGAAAAGGCTTCATTCAGTATTATGGAAGATTAGTGTTTTCTATACTGGCTCTTGGGGTTTCTTACTATTAGTATCCAGTGCATCTAAATTGACATCGTGAAGCGCCAGTGGTTTAGCGGTAAAATTCAAAGTTGCCATCTTTGAGCCCCCGGTTCGACTCCGGGCTGGCGCATATTTTTTTGTTTGAATTAACTGAAATGTCACACAGAGTGGAGATATTGTCCAAGCAGTTCACTTTTGCTCACTGAAATGTCAGATATCTTCGAATAGTATATAGCATACGCCTGCTTATAAAAGGCTATGAGAATGATTCTATTGAAGTTGGACATAACCGCCTTGCAATTTCAAACTGAAAGATTCTTTCCAAAAACTAAGATGTTGAGCTCTGCAGCAATTCAACATGAGGCGAATCTTCAAGAAGTTACAAGTTAGGCGAAAACTCTGTACGTGAGAATACAAAGTTCATACCCAGTAAAGTAATGTATCGTGAGGATACCATATAACAGGGATATATTACTAAGTTCAAATAACCTTCAAAATATCCAGGTAAATCCGTGATAGTTTAGTGGCTAGAATCACCGTTTGTCGTCAGACAGTTCATGGTAGACCGGGGTTCAATTCCCCGTCGCGGAGTATTTTTTTAATATTACTTCAAAGTATGAACAAAGAGACAGTTTTCTTTATCTTTAGCTACAAACTACATTGAAGACACTGAAAAGCATTCAGCAATAATATTCCATCATATTCAAACTCTAACTGTCTAATCAGCTCTGATCATTATCCTAGAATAATCCGTATTTAGTCTCTCTTTTATGACCCATGGCTTCAATGACTCCAATGATCTTTTTTTCGAATTTAAAGCTTGACTGAAGCTGTTAATGGGCTCCCAAATTTCCTATCATTATCAAATACACCTCAGGCGTACTCAAACGGTCAAAGGACGGTCTTTCCCCAAGTACAAATAGTTTCAAAGGTATTTCAAAAGTATCTCGTTATCTCCCAGGAACACACCACCTAAAGTGCTAATTTGGAATATGATTTTTAACAAGTCAAAATGTCCTGTTAGTCACCAAATGATCATAGTTCTCAGGTATTGCGTTGTTTTTGCGCACTACATATGTTTCCAGAGTATTCTCACTTATCTGATCATTATTCTCTTTACACAAAGAGTTTTTTTCATTCCAAACCACATTTTTGAATGTGCGTTTAGTTGATATACGTTAACTTTCAGGTTTCCAATTTCACCTAACTTGAATAGTTATTGCTATACTAGTACATTTGCTTAGCACTTGCTGCCTCAGAATCTCAAAATCAATTGAAAATGACCCCAGTGCCAGAATACAACAAAGTTTCTTCTGAAAATTCAAAAAATAAAATCAAACATATGGACCACTATCTTGATTACCTAGAGTCTATCAAAAATGACAAAGAACAGTTTGGAAGAGTTGTGGGCTCGATTTATCAGGGATCCAAAGAAGATGTTGTCCCTGAACTTCCAAATTTCGAAAGGAAGCGCTCGATTAAAAATTTATCAAGATCTAATTCAATATCATCATATTCAAGTAGCTCAGTGCTCACATTGACCACAGGAATTCCTAGCTTGGACACAAATGGAGTGGCTCACAAGTTACCATCAATGTCCTTCAAGAGTTACGATCATGCAACATGGTATGTTTCCAATGCTAAACAAACTGCAAGTTACTTCATCAGCTGTTTCGGTTTCCGACCAGTGGCATATAAAGGACTTGAAACAGGATCAAAACTAGTTGCCTCACATGTTGTTAAAAACGGTGATGTGATTTTTGAGTTTGTCTCGCCCATTGTTATCAAGAGTTCAAATCCTAAGGAACAAAAGTACTTGAATAGCATTTTTGACTTTATCAAAACACATGGAGATGGTGTAAAGGACATTTCCTTTTGTGTTGATGACGTTGATCTCGTTTATAGCTTTTCTGTTAGAGCAGGTGCAAAGTCCATCTGTAAACCGAGTGTTACTAAAGATGAATTTGGCTTCGTAAAAAGTGCAACAATAGAGGTTTTCGATGATGTTCATCATACATTGATTCAAAGGAACTCCTATCATGGCACATATTTACCCGGGTATAAGGACTGCACCACAATAGAACCGACAATGTGGAACCAAGTTGCTCCCATTAAATTGAATAAAATTGATCATTGTGTTCAAAACGAAGATTGGAACTATTTAGAGAAAGCTTGCGATGTCTACTCACGAATATTCGGTTTCCATAAGTTTTGGTCTGTTGATGAACGAGATGTATCAACAGAATATAGTGCATTGAGGTCTATAGTTATGGCATCAGAGAATGAAGAAATCAAGATGCCTATCAATGAACCTGCTGAGGGTATTTGTAAATCACAGATTGAAGAGTTTTTAGAGTATTACAACGGTCCTGGGGTTCAACATATTGCTGTCTTGACCGAAAATATCATTGAAACAGTCGGGAATATGAGAAAGAGAGGCGCACAGTTCATTCCAGTGCCTCGGTTGTACTATGACAACCTATTACCAAGGCTTTTGAAAACTGGAGTTGAAATTGAGGAAGATATGGATTTACTCAAAGACTTAGGAATTTTGATTGACTTTGACGAAAACGGTTACCTTTTGCAAATCTTCACTAAACCTTTGACTGATAGGCCGACTTTCTTTTTGGAAGTTATTCAAAGACACAATCATTCAGGTTTTGGGAAAGGCAATTTCAAGGCATTATTTGAAACTATAGAAGGAGAACAAAGACTTCGCGGAACCCTGGACAGGTAAAATATCCGGACTATATATATCATTCATATCTATACTATTGTCACTTTATATCATCAACACCAAATAAACTGGTTTATGGGATTCTACTTTTTCGCTCTTTTATAATAGTAACTTGTTTCCTTATTGCCTTGACCAATCCAATTTATCTATAAGCAAAGAACCGGTCTATGCGTGCGGTAACCGAACCGGTTTAAGATAGCCGCCCGAAAATTAATCACCATTATTGACCCTTCACCGCAATAACAACAACAACATCAAGAACAAGAGCAACACACAACTGCAACAAACCGACTAACGCTGTCTCTACTCTCTTGTTGCTCCTGTACAGAAATCAATTGCAGGTTTATCCACTGCGAACTCTGACAAGAATCAGCAAAGAATCATCAATTGTACGCATAATCTGTTGGATCGAGCCTCTTGTGACTAACACGGTTATTTGTCACTCTATCTGTTACTATCTTGCCATTGCATTCTGATTCATTGCATAGGTTGTTTCACTGGTATAAAAGAAGCTGTATCTGTACAACATGGCTGCGTGAGTATCTGTTGATTCCTTCAAGCTCAAAAGTGGCGACGGCGAATCTTTTGAACTGTGTCTTTGTCAGGATTACTAACATTCTTATTTTTAGTGTTTCTCAGATTACTGTGAAAGTTGTTGCCGCTGAATCTTTATACAAAAGAGATGTTTTCCGGAGTCCAGACCCTTTTGCTGTCCTTACAGTTGATGGCTCTCAAACGAAATCAACATCAGCTGCTAAGAAGACGCTAAACCCATACTGGAACGAGACGTTTACATTTCAAGCGAATGAAAACTCTATTCTTGTGATTCAAGTCTTTGATCAAAAGAAGTTTAAAAAGAAGGATCAAGGATTTTTAGGAGTTGTTAATATCAGAATTGGTGATGTTATTGACTTGAACTTGCCCAACTTTGAGGAGACCATTACCAGAGATCTAAAAAAATCAAATGATAATGTTGTCGTGAGTGGGAGATTGATCATTGTTATCACACATAGCAATAACGATAGTTCATCCAGAACACCAGCTCCACTACCGGCTCAGTCCCATGCATCTGGTACCTCTAGTCAAGTTCACAGTAGAACAACTTCTTCAACAAATGGAAGTACCGCCTTAGCCACCACAACTAATAATAGACAATACTCTTCCTTTGAAGATCAATATGGAAGATTACCTCCAGGATGGGAAAGACGGACTGATAATTTCGGTCGTACATACTATGTTGACCACAACTCAAGAACAACAACTTGGAAAAGGCCCACCCTCGAACAATCTGAATCGGAGCGTGGGCAGCAAAGACAAACTGTTACAGATGCAGAAAGAAGACAACATCGTGGACGTACGCTACCAGATGATAGACCTACTTCACCAAGTGTGTCTGCACACTCAAGTAGTAATAATATCACTGTTACTTCCTCTGGGACCGGGCCTGTCACTAGTGGTACAAGTGCCGTCTCCATGGCAGCAACTGGTACGACTACTGCAGGTCTCGGAGAATTACCACCTGGCTGGGAGCAACGACTCACTCCCGAAGGTCGTCCATATTTCGTTGATCATAACACTAGAACAACCACATGGGTTGATCCAAGAAGACAACAATACATTAGAACGTATGGACCAAATACAACCGTTCAGCAACAACCTGTTTCACAATTAGGTCCTTTACCAAGTGGTTGGGAAATGAGACTAACAAATACTGCTAGAGTGTATTTTGTTGACCATAACACTAAGACCACAACTTGGGACGATCCCAGACTACCATCTTCTTTGGATCAAAACGTTCCTCAATATAAAAGAGATTTCAGAAGAAAAGTGATCTACTTCAGATCACAACCAGCATTGAGAATCTTACCAGGTCAATGTCACATAAAAGTCAGAAGAGATCATATTTTCGAAGACTCTTATCAAGAAATAATGAGACAGACTCCTGAAGATTTGAAAAAGAGGTTAATGATAAAATTCGATGGGGAGGAAGGTTTGGATTATGGTGGTGTTTCCAGAGAATTTTTCTTCCTGTTATCTCATGAAATGTTCAATCCGTTCTATTGCTTGTTTGAATACTCGGCTCATGATAATTACACCTTACAAATCAATCCAAATTCAGGAATCAACCCAGAACATTTAAATTACTTTAAATTCATTGGTAGGGTTGTTGGTTTGGGTGTATTCCATAGAAGATTTCTGGATGCATTCTTTGTGGGTGCCCTATACAAGATGATGTTGCATAAGAAGGTTATTCTACAAGATATGGAAGGTGTTGACGCTGAATTCTATAGATCCTTACAATGGACTGTGGATAATGATATAACAGGTATCTTGGATCTGACTTTCAGTGCCGAGGAGGAAAGATTTGGAGAATTGGTCACTGTTGACTTGAAGCCGGGTGGAAGAGATATTGAAGTTACTAACGAAAACAAAAAAGAATACGTAGAATTGATCACAGAATGGAAAATTCAGAAATGTGTCGAGGAACAATTCAAAGCATTCATGGATGGATTCAATGAATTGATACCTGAAGATCTGGTGAATGTTTTTGATGAAAGAGAACTAGAATTACTGATTGGTGGTATTGCTGAGATTGATGTTGAAGATTGGAAGAAACATACCGATTATAGAGGATTTCAAGAAAGTGATGAAGTTATACAATGGTTTTGGAAATGTGTTTCAGAATGGGATAATGAGCAAAGGGCGAGATTACTACAATTTACCACAGGTACTTCAAGAATCCCTGTCAATGGTTTCAAGGATTTACAAGGTTCTGATGGACCAAGAAGATTCACGATCGAAAAAGCTGGAGAAGCTAATCAACTTCCAAAATCTCATACCTGTTTCAACAGAGTTGACTTACCTCCATATACAGATTTTGAATCATTAAAACAAAAATTAAACTTAGCTGTGGAAGAAACAGTGGGTTTCGGTCAGGAATGATTTGGTTAATTGGTTATGTGTTCTCTCGTCATTTGTTCTTTAGTTATTTTTTCTTTTGTTATTTTCGCTGGTATTTGTCTTGAAAATAGAGATTTTCAACAACGTGATAGTAGGCGTCCGTTCTTGTATTGATGTTTTTGGTTTTATATTGAATGGTCGGGTGACACTTATACTATCTACATAAATCATGAAATAATAAACTTATGTTTTTCAGTATAAGATGAGTACATCAAAATCCGTCTAATACTTCCTAAGATCCTGGCTCTTCCTTTCTTGCTAGTTTCAGTTTTTGTAAACGCTCCTTTATGAATTCGTCAGAGTAATCAACGGACGGATGCCAGATTTCTAATATGTGGTTACTTCTTTTAAGATCAGGAGCTGCAAATCCTAGCTTGTTTTCATCAATTGGAATATCAGATACCATCAAACTGGTCTCTAAGGTAGTCCCCTCTTTCCACTCTCTGCAAGTAGACTGTTTTTGAAACTTTTCATCATCTGCTTTCATCAGATAGGTTTTCAGCCTTTTAATTCTTTGCTTTTCTTCATCTGTAGTGGGATCCTTTTGTGAAGTTTGCTTCGGCCCTTGCTTCAGTTCATTTTGGGTCAATATAGAAGGACCCACACTTTTGGCGTCAAAAGAAGAATTATCAAACAAGTCAATTTTCTTCACTGTACTTCTTGACTCCTTTGATACGGTTTCTGCCAATTTGAATGAAAATGGTTGTTTCTCTCTCAGATAGCCTGATTGATGTTGGAAATAAGTGATATTGTGCTTTGGTGCGATCCGTGAAATTTCTGGAGACAGGTAGTAATAATTTGATAAGGACTCTGCATTTGTATAACTAACAGAGGAGTAGAGACCATTTTCCTTGGATAATTCTTTCTGTCTCCTCTTTTTTCTCAGTTTTGCTTCAATATAGCTTGTTTTAATGAGTTTGTTCTGAGCTGAGGACAGATCTTGAAAATGTGATGAAGGGACAGTATTTAAAGCCATTCGTAAGCCGAATTGTTTACTCATTGATATTGCTGAGTCAGTATATGTCTTTTCAGTTTCTAAGGCCATTTTGGAGGGAGATGATCTTCTGCTTTTCTTTGAATGGGGAATTCTGGTGAAATAACATTTATTATGCTTCTTATTCTTCCGCTTTATATCCATATCTTCAGGGTTATTCACGATGTAGACAAACTCATCCATTATACTATCGATCAATTTAATTGTACGGTATAACACCATGGATTCTTCAAAGGGCAACTGGTCGAAGTGTATCAGTTCAAGTAAACGGCCTTGAATTATCCCCATGTTGACCGCTGGATCATGAGAACTGTTCGTATGAATTTTGATACCTTCTGACCTGAAGAGATCACCAAGATTGATATTCAGCGAGCGTAACAAGCTTGTTGACTCGATTGGCAGTCTTCGTTTATATTCAACAGGTAACGAAGTACAGAGATCTAAGGCTGAAATTTGGAATGACATTATAAACGTAAGCACTGGTGAAGAACTAACTCGTAGTTAAGCAGAACATGCAAAAGACAGTATATGAAGAGTTTCCTTTTATTTTATAGACTTGTCTCGTTTCTGTTAAATTCTGAGAGTTCTTCTTGATCTGTGGACTTTCATTAAAACAGAAAACGTTTCTTGCTCAAAATAAATGTGGTTCAGCTGGTCATTCTGTATCAAATTGATTGATGAAGAGCATTGTCAGAGATCTCGACTCTCTTTTCACCCTAATTCCTTTCTCATTGGACACCATTCCCGTATCATTGTAATCTCATCATCTACCTGAGTACAGTTCTGTTGCGTTGGGATATGTAAAGGAAACAGATAGAATCTCAGCTTTTCTGCTGTGCAACAAAAACACGAGGTATATCCTTCTCAATCAATAACAAGGTAAATCCTTTTTCAATTATAAATCCCTTTCATTATCAGTACACCAGTCAAGCACGCTTTCATATAAGATTATCAGCAACCTCGACATCTTATTAGTCCTAACAACTTCCCTCATCTACGAATGAATAGTAATACAAGTGCTTAATAGTATGTATACTGCATCAAAAATCAACTAATGTTATATTGGCTTTAATCTCTCGCTAAATTGATCTTAAAGTAGTTAATTGTGGCTCATCACACCAACATTCATATAAATTTTGACCTGCCTCGGTACAAAAAATACGGAAACAACGTTTGTTATAATCACGTCTGTTATCAGAAAAACAAATTAATTGACGCCTAACGATCTATGACCACCAGCATATAGTCAACTAATAATGTCCATTGAATTGTACAGAGAGCTTTCTCGGCAAGAGCAGAAAGTCATACCAAAAGGGAGCTTGAAGGCTTTCTTGTTCAGCACTAGAATAGTGATTTCTGCGATATTTGATAAGCTACGAAATAGAACAACTACACTTGAGAAGAATCTAATGGAGGATGAGACGACGTTTTTTGATCACCATATTCAGAGACACTCTAAGATTGAGGATTTCGGAGAATATGGTAAGATATATTATCTAATAATCCCTAAGAACGATAAAGCGCAATTAGATAAAAAGAACACAGGCCCAGTCTTGATATATATACATGGCCTTGGGGGCAATCTACATCAGTTCGATGAGCAGTTCAACCATTTTTATGAGAGATTCGATGTTGTTAGTTTCGATCTGCCTGGCTCAGGTAACTCTAAATTGAAAGACCCAAACTATGTATTGAGCTTAACCAATTTTACTAGGTTTGTCATTGAATTTCTTGAGAACAAAGACCTGATAGATAGAGATTTGGTATTGATTGGGCATTCATATGGTACACAGGTCGCTTTGAACTTGATACATCATCTTGATCCAAAGAAGTTAAAAAGAATCATATTATTAGCACCTCCCAAATTTCCAGCCATCATGCCTTTCAAAACGAGATTAGTGTTGAATTTTTTCTATAAGGTTCCCTTTATTTTTGATATCTTTAGAAGAATCGATAGAATCAATAACATCAACAGTGTTTCACTGAGAAGACTTTTTTCCGATTCAAAGTTCCATGAAATTGATGACTTCTTCAAGTTCAAGCAGTTCAAATTCAATCTACAGACCAATTCTAGGAATTTCCTCAATCATCTTCTCAGCTGGAAACCTTTGATGCTAGATGAGCTCATTACTTCAATGGACCATTTAAGAACAACTGACGATCACAAGCCCATCCTTATTGTTGACGGAGGAGAAGATAGAGTAACAAAAGATGGAGGTTTCAGCTATAAGGCTGTTTTCGGTGATATGATTGACTACAGAGTCATTGATACAGCTGGGCATAACATGTTGCTTGATTCTTATAAGGAAGTCAACCAGGTTCTGGAGACAGAACTCGAAAACCTATCTTTATAATATCAACCGGAAGAACGAACTACGAACTACGATCTGTACTTCAATGAAAGAATATGACTTATCCATTTTTGATCTGCGATTTGCTTGTAAAAATAACCTATTATAACCTGACCCTCACCACGCACAAATCACCCACCATAACTAAAACATAACACACAATATTAATTGAAAGAATCAAACCGAAGCAGAAAACATTAGGGAAATAAAAGATAAAAAAAGAAATAAAAGTACCGATTAACAGAAGGTAACCACCATATTATAACTGTCAAGAATGGTCAAGACCTGCTGAGCCATCACAGTCTGGCAAATGAGCTTAGTGAGATAACACCAACAGTATTTGTAGTGGCTGTAGTCTTGGCTTTACTGTGCGAGCAAAATGGCAACACAAAAGGTAGTGTTAATCCCAAAGATAAGTACCCCAGCATTAGTAAGGATTGCAATGATTTTGACCCTGATCTTTGGGCAGTGTATCTGAAGTTTGTTAGAGCGAGAGATGAAGGAGACATTTGTAGAGCAGCTTATTCTTGTACTAGGGACTACATTCACATTGTTGATAAGAGCAGCGAGAAAAGTACTATTTATATTTTGACTTTTCTGTTTTGTGGCTTTGAGAAAGAATCGTTCGATTTGTGAAAATCATTGAAAAATTTGGGTACATCCAACAAAAAAGTACTTGTCACGTGATATCTCTTGTTTCGCGTTGTGATTTTCGTGTTTGACGTGTTATAAACACGAAGTTTGGCACCCAGATCTGCCATTACACCCGAAACAATAACAAAGATGTATACCCAAACGAGCAAAAAGTACCCGTATGAGGGCTTCGTTTACCAGATTAGATAGGAAGATACTCTGGGCTTGCATTTTTTTCTCACGCAGCCTTGTATCTGTGTCTGCCGCCTAAACGATGTACGTTGGCAGCTGACGCAAAAATAGGCTTTCTGGGTTAACAATTGTTAACAGTAATGATTGGGTCTCACATTTTACCAAGAAGTGGAGTTAAACGAAGGGCAAACGGGTGCAAAGCTTTCCAGTATAGCTGTATGGATACTAACCATAGCTGTGTGATAAGAGTGACGAACGCATTGCAGATCGTCTGTTCACCCATTTCATTACTCTGAATGTTGTTAGAGAAGTGGGTTTGCCGTTAGTGGGAAAGTGCTATAGGCTGCCACGGGTGCCGCCACCGGGGATCGAGGAGTGCGCTGATATTTGTTTATCGCTAGGATCCTGGCGTAATGATCTGTTGCTAAAAAACCTCCACTCGAATCAAAAAGCATACTTGCTGAAAATATCAAACGTTTTCCTATTACTTATCCTCCACGCTGAGAGACTACTAAGTAGTGTCCAACTAGCTTTCCGCGAATATTAGCACGTAGTTTCGTGATCACATTAGTACAAGAGCAGCCACCACATTTGAATGTGTGGCTTACCCACCTAGTGAATGTCAAACATTACAATGAGCACACAATTACATACCACCACTTTTTTCTGTGACGAGTAACAGTAATATCATCTGTGATCTTTTTCAGTATGCGGACTTTACATCTGTAAGAGTTAATTCTTTACCTTATCTCTTATCACATCATAAGTATTTTTTTCTATAACTTTTTTTGATGATTTATCCGTTTCCATACGACGGTGTACCGTCGTATCACTTACATAATATATGTGTACGAATTTCATTCCGGTATATTCCTAAACCACGTGATCAGATTCACCAGAGAATAGTGTCTTTGCCTCTTCCTTCAATTTGTCAATAGCTAGCTTTCTTTAAGAAGGACTGACTTTACTTTGTGTCAAACATATTGAGAGTTTATTCTCGTACAGGCACTTCTGTAACTTGTACAGCTTCTGTAGCTATTTCACTTTTGCATTTTTCTCCCAAGTGGAAGGCGTGATTATGAGCGAAAAGCTTACAGTACATTTCAGGTAGGTAGGAAGACAGATCTCTGAAGAATGAACAATGGTAGTAAGGACTATAATTTCGCAACCATAGCTTCAGCCTTTGACAGTACAAGCGGTACGGGTCTTTTTCTTTGTTCACAATTTCATTTTCCCAGTGGCAAGGTTCATTAGTTGTGCTACATCCACATCCACATCCAGTAACATTAGTTTACCTAAGCTCTTTGTAGTGATAGAAAAATATAAAATTGTACATATTCACACCGGCTCTCTTTGCCAACGAACCACATCGAACCGCACCTGAATCCTTGACCCGTTGAAGCACTGTCTTCGTATCAGGGATTGCCTTAATAATCTACACTCAATTGGACCACTATCAGAATGGAGTTCACCACACTACCCATGCCATTAACAGATATCGTGCGCTCAGTAACAAATTATGACTTTCTACAATACGAGGTAAACAGAACTGATAAGGAAGTAAAAGTCGTTGTATATAGTCATAGTAAGAAGGGACTTGTCACAGGGTGGCTTCAAAAAGGTAAGCAGATTAAAGAAATACCGAAGAAAGAGGCATCGAGACTCTTTCAACTCTCGAGTTCACTGGTATCCACCTGCATTGAGTTTGATTCAGATATGGCTGATCAACTACAATTTGTCAATGTTCAATTCAAAGGCCAAAAAATCGTAAGTCTAGTCGACCTGGAGAAGGACCTGGTGGTGATTTGTGAAATCCGGGAATAGATCTTTTGTGGTAATGTCTACTCTTCTTGTTTTTGTTTTGATATTCGGAGAAAAAATACCATTTCCTTCATTTTCTCATTGTTTATTCTCTTTCATACGATAGGAAACAAAGAAACACAGCGACAATGAGCATAGCTGTAAATCTCAAGCCCTCCAACAAGTCTCCAATAAGCGGATGTCCTGGAGTTCCCAGAACCTATCCGCAAATAGACTCTATTTTGGAGATTAGGCAGACAAATCCCGACTCCAATCTTCCCTTTATCAACGGAATCACTATCAAGTTTATCACAGTGGACACCCTCAAGTTCAGTAAGAACAACGTACCTAGTTTCAAATCAAAGGTAAACTATGAGCAGCAGTTCTCAATAAATCAAAGGATAATAGGTATTGATCTACCATTTTCCATACCGATAAATCAGCATGTGTCACCTACGCTAGAATCAAACAACTTCAAAGTGAACCATCTATTACAAGTTGAAGTTATAATGATGAACAAGCAATCCAAGATTTTCGAATTCCCCATTGTTATAAACAAATATGATAACTTACCGATCTACAGACAGTTCAATCAACCTATAAGCAAGACTATTGACTCAAAAGATGCTCTTTTCTTTGCTGAGTATTCGTTACCCTGTTCTTCGATTGGCCCGCATGAGGACTTACCGTTCAACCTGAAGCTCAATAAGTCAAAGTTTAGCACCTCGTCCTTCAAATTGAGGAAAATTGGAATAGAGATTGTTGAAGTTTTTGATTGTCGCTGTGAAAACTCCTTCATTAAAGAAACTGTCATAAGTTCAGAATCTTTTGAGATAAATAAAGATATCAACGATGAGTTCACACAGCAGTTCAATGTTAACCTGCGAAACAGTCAAAGTAATAAAGGGGTCAATCCCTATAGCTTGTTTTCCAAGCAGCAAAACCCACAACTTTTAACATTGGCCAATACCTTAGTCTCTAAAGCGAACAACCTCAAGCCAATCATAATAGACCATGACTCCGAAAGCCCAGTACCGTTTATATCACATAACAATTATCAAACATTCAAGTCGAACTTCTTTCAAGTTTATTATCAGCTGAATGTAAAGATCAAGTACAACCGAACACGATCTTTACAGTTTGAACAGCCCTTTACCATCTCCAATCACAGCAGAACTGATTCAATGCTCTTGATCAAATGGATTTTGAATGAAAGCAAGTCTGCAAACGAGGATGACTTCATCTATGACCCCAAATATGATGTATTCAAAAGAAAGAATGTACCAAAGATGCTCGTCATGAAAAGTAAAGATGATAAGGCCAAATTTTTATAGCGAAGTAGAGACAGACACATTGAAATCTAATTTCAGTTAACATTTTTTGATTGTAAGAAAAACTAAACTAAAAAGCTTTGTCACATATACATTACCAAGGAGTACTTATGACACAGCCATTCGCTCCAACTGCATCATACTCTTTTGCTGGCTCACCTTACAATGTGCACAAGGAAATCTCATTAACAGCAAAGGAACTGCATGACAACGAGACATACTCTGAGATTTTTGCCATCATCAAAACACTCGAAATCATCGAAAAATCATTTATCAAGGATGAGATTTCTACTGAAGAGTACCAAACTCTTTGCTCCAAAGCTATCACACAGTACCAGACGCTCTTGAAAAATAACCCCCAGCTGGAAGATTTCCAATTAGATGAATTCGTGAAGAAGTATTGGATTTTGAATTGTTCGAATGCCGTCAACAGGTTACATACTGGACTTCCAGCAACTGTTGAGCTTTCCATACCCAGTTCGAAATTTGGGTCTCAAGAAGCATTGAATGCTTCATCGAATAGTGGAATGAACTCAAGTGGGGCCGAAAAAGTTTCAGCATCGTCGGGCAGTAATAAAATTATCGCAGAGATTACATCAAATTTTATCACTTTAATGGATGCCTTGAAATTGAATTTCAAGACGAAAGATCAATTGCATCCAATCTTGTCAGAGTTGTTAACAAACTTAACTACTTTCTTTAAAACAGCGACTGCAGATATCGTTGAGGATTATAAATTTCAGAGACAAAATTTGATTAATTGGCTGATTAAATTGAATAAGATGAAGTTGAACGAGGAGCTCACAGAAGAGGAATTGAAAACGATGTTATTTGATCTTGAAAGTGGCTACAACGGGTTCTACAAATCATTGAGATAGAGAAATGAATGAACTGATCATGGAAAAATCTTTCTATCTTTATTTTCTTTGTTTCTTTATTTGATCGATCAAATGATGGAGTCTATTTCCTTTGCATAATTCAACGAATTCTTTATCAATTTTTCAGTCTCAGTCAAGTTTTCATTCTCAAATTCATAATCTTCATCATTTTCCTCATTATCGTCAAATTTTAATTCATTGTTTTCTAACTTCCAGTTGAACTCTTCGATAAACTCTTCCAGTTTATCATTATCATTATCCTTTAAGTGTAGGAGATTCTTTGCATTTTTCAAATCTAATGATTTATAACTCTTATTTAGCGTCTTTGCGATTTCCGCTCTGGTAATATTGATCAAAATCTCATCAAAGACTTGAAACTCCCTTAGCTTGGATTTTGATTCTGATAAGTGATTTTTTGGTGACACTCCAGACAAGACACTCAATGCCTTATCGTAGTAACCCTCTAACAACCAGTTAGCTAAGGTTATAGGATATCTGAAAAACAAATCACTCTCTATATTGGTCATTTTGAACGTGTAAAATTCTAATTCCGTATAGAATCTAACGAAATTTCCATCACTCAATAATAGCAGTAAATATAAACTCAATAATTTATTTTTCTTGGTAGATTTAGATAATTCTTTACTTTCTTCATTGAAATAGAATGTTTTCAACGAATCAATAACTTGCTGGAATTTGTCAAACTTTGAAGAGTTGATGAAGCTCAATGCCGCAATTTCAAGAATTGATCTGGAAATGATTAAGTCGTTTAAATAGTTTACATCATTTCTCAATTTCGTGAAGTTTGGTAGGAGGAGATCATTTTGAATGAGAAGAACTTTAATCGGTGTGATTAACTCCTCAACCTTAGGATAATCTTTGGCTTCGAACGATTGCTTGAGCTCGTTTGTGAGTGACTCCAATGATGGCATCTTAGCTTTTGAGTCGTGAATCGTTTGGTTATGATCAGGTTGATTGATTCTTTATTGTTTTTTATTGTATTTTTGTGGTTTTGCCACCAGAGATTCAACATCCATGAAACATATCACGTGATAGCTTATTGGTTATACAACTTATATAGTGACAGTATATATCTGTATAGAATACGACCAAGTAGTAACTTTATGTCTAGCAGAGTCATGCTGTACCTATTGTGATTTGCAGCTTAAAAATTACTTTCAACTGCCCTAAAAGTTCTCACATCCACTTTTTGCTTAAGCACCACTTTAGGCCTAGTGAATAATTTCAATGCTAATGAAGACAGTACCACACTGACTGAACTCAATGCCATTGCAGCACTAGCCCATACCGGTGATAATCTTGAATTTTTGTAGGGATAGATCACACCAGCTGCAATAGGTACACCGATCATGTTGTATATCAAGGCCCAACAGAAATTGAACTTCACTCTTTGAAACACTTTTTTGGATAATTGAAGAAGTGTCAACAGAACAACGAGAGGGAAACTAGGCGATAACAGAACAAAGTCAGAGGATGTCAACGCCATATCAGATCCAGAGGCAAGAGCAATACCAACATCTGCAACAGCTAAAGCTGGTGCATCATTTATACCATCACCCACCATTGCAATTGTTGATTTAGGATGTGTACTTCTGATCCATTTGATTTTTTCAGCCTTCTCTTCTGGCAAAACTTCAGCAACTACATTATCAATTCCGAGTTCTTTTGCAATAGAGTTGGCAGTCTGATAGTTGTCCCCAGAGATCATGAAAGTCTTGATATTCTGTGATTTTAGATAATTAATAACGTTCTTGGCCTCTGGTCTGATTTGATCTCTGCATGCCATTATTAGCACTGGATGAAATTCATTATTGGAAAATCTGCTTGAACATTTCAGGCCGACGATTACAACACTTTTACCTTGAATTTTCCAGTCTTCCAATAACTTATGATGGTTAGAAGAAAGATGAACATGATTCTCATTCATTAGGGTTTCATTACCTAAAATAATGCTTTCTGGTTTCAGTTTCTTCCATATTTCATCAGTTTCATCAGTATCCGTGATAAAAATATTGCCTTTCAGACCCTTGCCAGGGACTTCCTCAACATTAGTCACTTTGGACGATTCAAATTTGATACTTTTATCAGATGAAAATTCCTCAATAAAACTCTTCACGCCAGCAGCCAATGGGTGATTAGAATTCATTTCCAGATCCTTTGTTAGCTGTAGTACAACTGCTAACATCTGTGGATCTTGTATAATTGCAAAATCCGTGACCTTCAAGTCACCACCCATAGTCAAAGTACCTGTTTTATCAAAGCATACAACATTGACTTTTGAACCCTCTTGAAAAGCGGCACCACCACCTCTTGCCAGTATACCATTTTTTGCAGCAAGACCAGCACCAACAAACAAGGCAGTAGGTGCAGCCAAGCCAATCCCACAAGGACATGCAATAACAAACACAGCAATTGCAAATTCTAATGACCAAACAGCCCAGCCACCAATATCATTGTTAAGATAACTCTCTGGCAACCTACCTGAATACCCTAATGATATCCATACAATCCAAGTTACAATGGCTAATAATGTTATAACCGGAACAAATATCCCTGTCAAAATATCTGCACTTCTTTCGTTTGGAGCTCTTTTCATTTGTCCATCCCTCACAGTTGAAATAATTTGATCGATTAAGGATGCACCATCTAACGCAAAGATCTTTGCAGTTACTGTGGACGGACCCTTGTTGACAGTACCAGCAAAAATCTGCTCTCCGACGGTACGTTTTATTGGAATCGATTCACCAGTTAAAGCACTCTCGTCAAAATTAGCTGAACCACTTTGAACAATGCAATCAACAGGAGGTGAATCACCAGGAAAGACTCTGATCAGATCTCCAATTTCGAGTAACTTGAGATCCGTCTTTACATCGTTACCATTGTGATCGACCAAATTGGCCATATCAGGTTTAAGGTCATTCAAGCTTGTGATAGCTTTCGCTGTTTTGGTTTTAGAATATGATTCTAACAATCTTCCTATCAACAAGAAGAATGTTAAGAATACAACAGAATCAAAATAATTTGTAGTAAAAGCACCATCATCATGTGCGTGTTCACTTCTTTTTGAGTGAGCAGCTAAAGCTAATAGAACAATACTTGAAAAATATGAGACTGAGGTTCCAAGACACATCAAAAGATTCATGCTTCCAAATCTGAAAATTCGTCTTCTCCAAGGGACATTTCTTTTCCAAAGTGTTCTGATCTCCTTAAGAGCCTTCACATGGAAAATATCAGCAGCAAAAAAGTACACAGGTGTTGCCAAAAAAAATAGGATCCAAGTCATCCGTGCAGTATTGCCTGTCCACAATGGTTCATCTAACCATTTCTTGAATTTAGAATTTCTACTGGAAAGTGACATACCAACAACCCCAAACGCAAACGTTGGAACAGCAATTATTGTAGTGAGAGCCAATCGATATGCGATTCTTATGGTATCCCGCTTAGATATTCTCCTCAAATGCTCATCCAACCCAATATCCTCAACCATTTGAGCTTTGAAGGTGGTGCTTTGTCTGATCTCTTGTAAAAGAGATCGAATTGTTAAGGTTGGCGCAGAAGGAACATATGTAAATTTGATATAAGGATTAGATAGCGTGATTGGGTCTTCAATTACGATACTTTCATGTCTCTTGAGAAGCTTCATAACATTTTCCGGGCAATGTGCACAAAACATACCATCAATTCTCAGATTGATAGTTCTTGATAGCCTCTTGACAGTTGCATGATTTACTTTTTCGATATCAGCAAGATCAAAATCAAATCCACAGTTTTCAATTTTTTCCTTTAACTCATTTAACACATTATTTGAATTTGAATCAAGAATGAAAACACCAGTTTTAGATACAACTGAAATAGCCAACTCATTGACAGAGGGTAAACTAGAAAGTGCATTTGTTATTGACGATACGCATGCTGCACAACTAATCCCACCTATAGCAGCAGTAACCTTATATTTAGTTTCCTTTGTGACAGGAAGTAACTCCACAAGTTTTGCACCATATCCGCTATCCTTTATCGAATTGATTATGCTGTTTGCGAGCTGCTTATTTGGGATGATTGCGGTAACGGCATTTGATACAGTATTCACAGCATACTTAGAGCTGAGATCTTTCACGTCACTTGATTTGTTCCTCAAGAGAACGCGTTCAATGGCTTGCGTTACTGCTTTTTCACATAAAGAACATGTCATTCCATCAATAGCAAAAACTGCTCTGAACTCAATGCCAGTATGCACAACCTCATTCAAGTCAACTTCTGACTTCTTATTCTTGGAACGACGAGCAGTCTCATTACATTGTGAACAATTCTGTAAATGTCTGGAGCTGTATAGATCCGGCTTGATCACTTTTCGAAAGAGCTTGTTGACTTCTAGAGGGAGGTTAAATAGTTTTGCGGCTGTGGCTGTACTTTCGTCACCATGTAGCTCATACAAAGAATAGTCCTGAACGATGTACCCTAAATTTTCTAGTTTTGAGACTATCAATGACTGCAGTCTCTTGTTCATTTTTTCAGTAACAATCGAAAGCACACCATCACCATCAAACTTCAATTCTGCCTCGGGAAAGTTCGTATTGTTGCCATCCTCGCAATTCAGATTGAAGATTTTGGATATCCCATTAGTGATAGAGTTGTAACAATCATCACAATGAATATTGACAATCTTTAATCGAAAAACCTTCATAACTCAAAATGATGGACTTAAATTGTTTTAAAGTACTGTCTTTCAAGCAGCAGATTCTAGTACCACATAGCCTTTTTATATACGTTTGGAACATTCAGCGTAAATCACTTAAGATCTAGAATTGATATAATACATATGCAGGAAGCGAAAACAACGTAAACCTAATAAGTGGTTTTTTTTTTTAAAAAAAATATTTACTTGACAAGGTGACGCAAGAGCTCTTTGTTCAGATGTTATTCATTAAAGGATCTAGGAAGTACAAAACTTATCGAAATATATAAAAAAACTCGTTACCACATTCATGTTTGTAGATGTCTCAAAAGTGTGATAACGGGGTTCAACGTAAGAAACCTTTTCTAGTCTTTTGTTGAGGAGCAGGGGCCGGATCAATAGTTGGGTTTAAACGAGCATTTTCCAGTTGTTTCTTTTTTTCTTCCAATGTTTTAAGTTGTTTTAAAAGTCTTTCTTTGACTTCTTTGTGTCTTGAGAATAGCTCAGCTTCAGATTTTTGTAATTTTTTCTCCTTTTCTGAAACTTTCTGTTGAAAGATTTGCTTCATCTCAGCTTCAAGTTTTGCCAATTTGGCTTCATGTAGCGCCTTTTCTTCTTGTTGCTTAGTTGCTGGGTCAAACTCTCTGAAGACACTATCATCTTGCTCGATACCTAATTTAATCAATTTTTCAGTTCTATAGTTCTCATACAAAACATTAGAAGTTCTCTCCCTTAGTTCCTCCATGAAGTTTCTTATTAACAATTGACGCAATTTAACAAAATCATTGTGATCTTCGTTATCAACCTCTATGATACCCCATGGATACTCTCTACCTCTAACATTTCTTCCATCCTTTGTCTGAATTTCCTTAGTGGAACCGACGATTGCAAATGGTATTTTAGAAATGATCTCTCTTGTAACTTGATTCGTTTCGTCGTCATCGTTATCGTATATTTTTGGCTTGAAGATTTCAATTTGGTTCATTTTGATATCATCTAAGATTCTTTGTTTGAATCCCATGATTTCTTCCTCTGTTAAAGTATCAGATTTGGCAATGATCGGAATGACATTCACCTTCTTGTGTACCTTCAACAAGAAATCAATGTCCAAAGGTTTCAAAGAGTGTCCAGTTGGTTCGATGAAATATAACAACGCATGGATTCTCGAATCCACATAATTGGATCTATCCATCTTATTTTCAAATTCCAAATAACTGTCAAATCTGGCATTGACCTCGTCGATGATTGATTGCCATGCATTGGTATTGTTGACCTGTTCACCAAATCCAGGGGTGTTAACAACAGTTAAGTTTAACTTGACACCATTTTCCTCAATCTCACTCTCAACCTTCTCGATTGTAACTTGTTGTGGTCTCTCCTCTGATGGCTCTTTTGGCTCTTTTGCAGGATAAAGTTCCCTGTTGAACAAGGTGTTAATCAACGTGGATTTACCCAGACCGGCTTCACCAGACACCAATAAGTTCAAGTTAAAACCTCTTCTGATAGATTTTCTATGCCATTGTTTTGGTAGATTGGCAAAACCGACATAACCACTCAATTTTCTTCTGATGATTTTGATCTCTGGGGTTTGAAGGGATGGCATCGGTGTACTTGTTGAAACATGTCCATTTGTGTTTTCGCTTTTTAAGCCGCTGAGCGGCGATTCCTCTTGCTTAATTGTGGTGCTGTCAACTTCTTTCTTGGAGAAGTCCAGTCCTAAACCAGCGACGCTTTCGTTATTCGCACTAGATGTGGATCCATGAGTACCATTTTCATGCGAACCAGTAGCGGATGGAACTGCAGAGCTAGGCATCGAAGAATTCGACTCAGATGCCTCTGGATCTTCCTTTTTGATGCTTGTTGTTGCTGATGTTGTCGCTTCTTCGACTGGTTTTGGTGGTATGAATGCGGACGAGAACGGTTGATTTTGAGCTGGTTCTGCTGTAACACTCTGAGCTGGTTCCGGGTCCAGCATGCTGTTGGTGTTCTGCTGTGACATCTTCTGTGATATGGTTCTGTGTCGACTTTTTGGTTGAATTTGATCTCTGATTTGTTTTTGTCCTGTACAAAAAACCACTTTTTTTCTTTACAAAATTGGAAATACAATTCGCGTTTGAAACACACAAAAAGAGAACCGAGGGGATCTTGAATGATAGATGAAACCCGAGGGCGTATAAAGCATAAGTGATGATATGTGAATGATATTAATCTCAGATTAAAAAGCGTGTCAAAGACGTGTTAAAACGATCTTCAGTAGTTGTCACAACGAGTGGAAAAATGGAATATCCAGATGAGGTGAAATTATTGTTGGAGAAAGGTGCTAAGGCATATGCAGCAAAAGACTTTGAATCGGCTAGCGAGTACTATGGTAATGCCTGTGAGAAAGTTTCTGCACTAAATAGTGGGGAGGAAGATCCTGAATTATTGTTTCTTTATGGGAGAACGTGCTTCCAGATTGCAGTGTCGAAAAATGGGCTCTTTGGAGGACCTGATGAACAGCAGGAACAGGCTGGAGACGAGACAGACAAGAACGGTGCCCAAGGGGAAGAAGACAATGAGGATGAATTGTTGAAAAAAGGTGAAAAATCAGGAATGTTTCAGTTTAGCGAGGAAGTTTCATTGACAGACGAGGAAAACAATGAAGAAGGAGAAGAAGAAGAAGAAGAAAAGGAAGAAGAAGAAAAAGGAGCCGCAAAACACATTCAAAACGATGACAATCAACAAAAGTCGGCTGATGGAGATAAATCTGAAGGGAAAGAAGAAGAACAGTCTGACTTTGAAATCAGTTGGGAGATATTGGATCTTGCGCGTTCCATGTTCGAAAAGAAGTTAAGTCAGCTGCAACAAGATGGACAAAAGACAGAGCCCCTAGATAGACCAGAGTTGTCAGTGGATGAGCTATATCAAACGAAGATAAAACTTTCCGATATTCATGATTTACTTGGTGAAATATCGCTTGAGACCGAGAATTTCAAACAGGCTGTAGAAGACTTCAGATCACTTCTCATGCTGAGAGAACAGGTCTATAAATTCAACTCAAATCTTATCAGTGAAGCACATTATAAGTTATCTTTGGCTTTAGAATTTGATTTTGAAAATGAGGACTCCAAGAAAGGTGCGCTGCATCATCTAAAAAAGGCAATCGACTCTATAAAACAGAGAGAAGAGCCAGATAACGATTTAATCAAAGAGTTAGAACTGAAGCTGGATGAGTTGTCAAAAGATCCCAATGAACAGTTAAAACTACAAAAAGAAGAAATTCTGAGAGGTATATTAGGAGAAGCAACAAACAGTGACAGAGTTGTTAGTAGTTCAAGCTCTACACCAGTCAATGATTTGACTTCAATTGTCAAGAAAAGAAAACCAAAATCGAAAGAGGCAGAATCTGCTAATAAAAAACACAAAGATTGATTTTCGAAAAAAATCATTCCATCAATAGCTTCCTCAAATGATTTCTATTATGCATCTTTTGCATTTGTTGAAACTTGTCCAAGTCCAAACGAACTGTATCAAATCCAAATTCCTCTTTCATATCGAACCTGATACCCTTGCTCTTCTGAGGTGGTTTGCATGTCGTATTACTCTGTTGTTGCTTTTTATCTGCTAGTTCTTGTTCCTGTTTCCCACAGGTCTCAGGATCCTCCTCTATCTTTTCAAGGATATCTTGAAACACAGGATTGGCAGATTTGTAAGTTCCAGGTTTATAATAGATATAGTGACTAAACTCTTCATAGTAGTTGTAATCATCCCAGTTGTAGTAGTCATCATCATAGTTAACGAAATTGGAGTATCGTTTTTCTTCTTTTGTCATAATACCTAGCTTCTTAAATATCAATTCCTGGAAGTAAATAGCGATAAGAAATGATTTCTTTTCACTTTTCTTCAAAAGAAAGATGAGCTTCCACTTATACCTGTATAGCAAATCTTTCAAAATCCAACTCAACACCTTTAGTTTTTTTATGATGAGCAGAGTTATGGATAGAATTTTTTTCAGTGCTTCTCCTGTTTTGACTGACCAGAGAATAACCTCAATCTGAAACGAGATCTCTTGTTTTATTTTCATGATGGTACCACATATTTTTTCTATTAGAAGAATGATAGTCAAACACACTTTATTCTCTGCTAGTTCAAACAATTTCTTAAGGGCAATCAAGTTCCAAAATACTTTGGCAATCAACTTTACAATTTTGACGGGTAGCAATAATATCTTGATGAGTTTTTTGATTCCTTGAGCATCAACACCCGCCTTTTCATCCACAGAAGTATACAACAACTCTAGATCATCATGCTCATCAACGAAGGGAACCGTAGCTTGATTTTTGCTAAATGATGGTGATACTACGTTCTCCCAATCTGACCAATTAAGAATCCAGCTATCGCCAGAGGCCAGGTTCTGAACAGTTATCGGTTCTTCACTTTGTACCCCATAGATATAATCATACATCGCCATAAAATCGTTATGATCGAGTTGCTTCAAAATAGCATGAATCCTAGTAAATTCTTTGTACAATCTCCATAATTTAACGTATAGATCAGACTTAATTTCATCCATCAAGACGGTGATGCTTTTGTTTTGCGATTCTCCTGCATCCTGGAAGTTGTAGTCAAATGGCTTATCGACATCAAATGTGCGAATAAAATCAACATCACCAATTAGATTTTCAATGAGTTCCTCCACTGTGGCGAACTGGTTGGCAAACAACCTGTCCGGTGCTGCATCAAGAGATGTAGATGCCTGCTTTACGACTTGCATCGTGTTGAAGCCCTCAGGTATTATTTGTCGAAAGAGCTCATAGTAGTCGGTGTTGGAACCTTGGTATGAGATGGTTTCTTGGTCTGTTTTCAACCTGGATGGTAGCAGACTGTGTAAAATCTCAAAACTATCAGCATTTGGCGACTCAATACTACTGATATCAACTATCTGAGGGTCAAATGCTAAGCATTGAGCCAAGAAGACGACAAATGTGAATTGCATAGCACAGCTACCATTCCTCTAAAATTCATTTCATTCCACAAACTATTACTAAGGCAGTTTCCTCTATATATACAAATTAGCCGCTGGACTATATCAAAGCTAGTTAAAACGAAGAAGAAGTAGAAAGGTAATTTTGTGGAGTTCGCGAAATTTATGAAATTACAAAAAGTAGCCTTAGATTGAAATATAGCAATTGAGGTTTCGCATTTAGGCAAACATCAGTACAAATAGCAATTTCGCTCAAACTGGTATAAATAGGTACAGATATCAGTTGATCCAAAATCCCATATCTAGGTAGAAGGGAATTTACATTCTGAATACGTAGAGAAAATGAGTCAAGCCACCAAACACACAGAAGATAAACAGGCAAAGTCTTTGAATGCGAAGCTAATTGAATATGTCAACTCATCACCACTAAAATTCACTTGGTTTCTAGGAAACCTCACTGTGGTGATCAGCTTTTTTGGTTATCTATTAAGTTATCGTCGCAATGGATTCGCCAGTATCGTTTGGTACAAGATGTTGTTTGTTGGGGCGCTCACAACCTTCAGTATTGTCCTATACCAAAACAAGAACATATGGCCAAAGACGGGAGGAAAATCAGCAAAAGTGAGAATGTTTTTACAAGATGACAATACTCACTACTTCTACAATGCCCTTATTTGGTTGATTTTCCCAAAGAGATCTCTTGCCATTGTTCCATATTATGCGTTTTCAGTCTTCCATGTTTTGAGTGTTTTGGGATTTGAGATACTTCCTGCCATCTCAAGCGACCTTTCTGTGACAACAGCTATTCAAAATTTCGTGAAAAGGTACCATGAGCTATCAAGAAGGGTTGCTGCAACCTCAGAATTGTTACTCTTGGTATGGTTGATAGTTCGTTCTTTGACATGGAAAAAATGGTCATGGGTCAGCCTATTCTTGTACGTCATCTTCATCAAGGTCAAAAGTGAAGGCTCTCTTTACACCCAGCAGATACTGAAGAATTGGGAAGTGCGCATCGATGGATTGGTTTCTTCGTCGAGTGTTCCACCACAGGTCAAGCACTACTGGGTGCAAACCAAGAACGGCTTGAAAAAACTGAATAAGCTTTCTTTAATCAAGCAAGCTGAACAGCAGGCCAGTAAGACCCCTTCTGTCTCAGAGGGTGCTACTAAACCACAACCAGCAACCGTCAAGAAGCAAGATTAGCACTTCTAACTACCTTATGTATTTGTATCGTGTATTATCACTAAAGTCACGTGAAAAGTGACACATTACACATGACAGACATATGATGACATAATCACGATGATGTAATATTTTAATTATCCTTTTTTTCAGATTTTTCAGATTTCATATCGAACTTTCCAGAAGGAAAAAAACAGATTTTTGTCGATGATGAAAAAAAGCTGGATTCTATTTAAAATGGCGATTCCTCTTTTTCGAGTTTCCTCTTCTTTATATATTCTTCTTCTCTCTTCATTGCTTTTATTTAGTCAATCCTGATTTAAATTTAAGGGAAATAATTATACATAATGTCCAAAGCCGTTGGTATTGATTTAGGTACTACCTACTCTTGTGTTGCTCATTTTGCCAACGACAGAGTTGAAATCATTGCAAATGATCAAGGTAACAGAACCACTCCATCTTTCGTTGGTTTCACTGATACTGAAAGATTGATTGGTGATGCTGCTAAGAATCAAGCTGCTATGAACCCAGTCAACACTGTTTTTGATGCTAAACGTTTGATTGGTAGAAAATTCGACGACCCAGAAGTCCAAACTGACATGAAACATTTCCCATTCAAAGTCATCAATGAAGGTTCCAAACCAAAGATTCAAGTTGAATTCAAAGGTGAAACCAAGACCTTCACACCAGAAGAAATCTCTTCTATGATCTTGACTAAAATGAAAGAAACTGCTGAAAATTTCTTGGGTACTAAAGTTAACGACGCTGTTATTACCGTTCCAGCTTACTTCAACGATTCCCAAAGACAAGCTACCAAAGATGCCGGTTTAATTGCTGGTTTGAACGTCTTACGTATCATTAACGAACCAACTGCTGCTGCCATTGCTTATGGTTTGGACAAAAAAGACGAAGGTGAAAAGAACGTTTTGATTTTCGATTTAGGTGGTGGTACCTTCGATGTTTCCCTTTTGGCCATTGAAGATGGTATTTTTGAAGTCAAAGCTACTGCTGGTGATACTCACTTGGGTGGTGAAGATTTCGATAACAAATTGGTTGATCACTTGGCTGCTGAATTCAAGAGAAAAAACAAAAAAGATTTGACCAGTAACCAAAGATCTTTGAGAAGATTGAGAACAGCTGCTGAAAGAGCCAAGAGAACATTGTCTTCTTCCGCTCAAACTTCAATTGAAATTGACTCCTTATTTGAAGGTATTGATTTCTACACTTCAATTACCAGAGCTAGATTCGAAGAGTTATGTGCTTCATTATTCAGATCCACTTTAGACCCAGTTGAAAAAGTTTTGAGAGATGCTTCCTTAGACAAATCTCAAGTCCACGAAATCGTATTAGTTGGTGGTTCTACCAGAATTCCAAAAGTTCAAAAATTGGTTTCTGAGTTCTTCAACGGTAAAGAGCCAAACAGATCTATCAACCCAGATGAAGCTGTTGCTTACGGTGCTGCTGTTCAAGCTGCTATCTTGACTGGTGACCAATCATCTAAAACCCAAGACTTGTTATTGTTAGATGTTGCTCCATTATCATTGGGTATTGAAACCGCTGGTGGTATCATGACCAAATTGATTCCAAGAAACTCTACCATTCCAACCAAAAAATCCGAAACCTTCTCTACTTACGCTGATAACCAACCAGGTGTCTTGATTCAGGTCTTTGAAGGTGAAAGAGCCAAAACCAAAGATAACAACTTGTTAGGTAAGTTTGACTTGACTGGTATTCCACCTGCCCCAAGAGGTGTTCCACAAATTGAAGTCACCTTCGATGTTGATGCCAACGGTATCTTGAACGTCTCTGCTGTTGAAAAAGGTACTGGTAAGTCCAACAAGATTACCATCACCAATGACAAAGGTAGATTATCCAAAGAAGACATTGAACGTATGGTTTCAGAAGCTGAAAAATTCAAGGAAGAAGATGAAAAAGAAGCCAGCAGAGTTGCTGCCAAGAATGGTTTGGAATCTTATGCTTACTCTTTGAAGAGTACAACTTCTGAAGAATCCTTCACATCTAAAGTCGCTGAAGATGACAAAACTAAATTGAACGAAGCTGTTGAATCTACCATCTCTTGGTTAGATGAAAACCAAACTGCTTCAACTGAAGAATACGCTGACAAACAAAAAGAATTGGAGGGAATTGCTAACCCAATCTTGACCAAATTCTACCAAGAAAACGGTGGTGCCCCAGGTGCTGGTGCTGCTCCAGGTGGTTTCCCAGGTGGTGCCGCTCCAGGTCCAGAAAACGATGGTCCAACTGTTGAAGAAGTTGATTAGATTAGAAGTTTTTAAACTACTTAATATTTACGTTATAATTTTTGAATGTTTCCATGTGTTAATATATAGACTTTGATTAGATTAGACTTGAAAGTAGATCGTAGTCCATGATCAATACATTTTCTTTGTGCGTTTAAGAATCTTCAGTCATCAAGCGGAATTTCTGGAATCTCATCAAATTGTTGATAAGCATTGTGATCAAGCACATCCTTGTGTATCGGCTGTGATTGTGTTATCTCATCAACCTCTTCTTCCTTTTGTCTAGGATTCTCTTCATCTTCATCAATTTCATTTCTGTCACTAACATCCCTCAAATCATCGTCAACAACTGCTTTGAATAAATCACCAAGAACATCGCAGTTAAGTTTTATTCTTTCGACAAATTTTTCATCAACCAACTGAAGTTTTTTTAAACGTAACAGTTTTTTTGTATAGATAACAAGATCTTTCTCGACAAGCCATTGAATCTTTTCTTCATCATCTTCTTCACCAAGATTAGGTGACAACGAATTCAAATTAACGTCCTCATCTTCATCCCTTTCCAACTCAACATTCAAAACATTGGCCAAAATTGATTCTTTTGTCAAGAAGATGAACATCAGTGATTTATTTATAGCTGGAGGTAGATTTAATGAATTTAATTCGATTTCCTTGAACCTATTTATGTTTGAAATATTGCTCTTCTGTGACTCTTCATAGTTTTGGAAGAAATTGAACAAAATGGTCAATAAGTCAATGTAGATCATGGAAGTTTGCGCTTTAATAGGGATGGAAATATTCTCATTAGTTGTAATCACATCAATCATCTCTGAGATCAGATCTGGGACAAAAGCAAGCTCCTTCTCCAAATCATATATTTCATTGGAAGACAAAAGCGCATTCAGCCTCCATGATGTAGCCGATATAAGAAGCTGAAAGATCGAGGGGAAATGATTGTTGATAGATGGTTCAATTTCGGAAGATAGAGATAACACTTTCTCTTTCAAAGCTGTAAAGCTTTCTAGAATTTCGGCAATATTGTAAGTCATCCCAAGAACCAGTAATTTACAGATGTAATCTCGATAAAACTCCTGGTAATCAAAACTGATTGGACTAGAATCTGAACCACTAAGATATCGATTGAGCTCAATATGCATCTGTGGTATTAGACTTTGGTATGTTGAGTTGACATCAGAAACAAGAACCGAACTCTTTGACTGAGTTAAACTTCTAAACAAATACATGAACTCTTCTTTCAGATTCTCAACAGAATTGTGCTTGAAATATTTCAGTAAAACGGTGTGAACAGATGTGAAAATGTCCATCTCGACTTTTGAATATTCAAAGAAACTGAACTTAAACGTACAAAAGATCTTGATAAAAATACTGATCATTTTTTCATCATTTTCAACTTTCGTACAGATTCCTGGTAATGTTGACATCATTTTCTTGATCGAGGAATCGATATCATTATCATCCTTCTGTATTCTGGTTTTATTCTCATTATCAGCATATCTTTCATCTAAATACAGCAAATAACCATGAATCAAATGAAGCAGGATAATCTCCTCATCATAGGAGAGGGATATTTTATTACTGAGCGAATCATCAAGATGTTCAACGGAGCTAATATCAAGTAGGAAATACTTGACCAAAGATTCGCGTGTCTCAGTGTATTCTTTCAGACCAAACAGAGACTTGGCGAAGAATGCTATGCGAGAGGGTTCAATGTTTGAATGCTGTGAGAAAAAGCTGGAACTACCAACTGGTGGATCCACACTTGACGCTTCATAGAGAATTTCAATTATAGTGTTGATTTTCAAGATAGTGTCGAGTCTAAATGGCAGATCCGCAGAATCTTCAATTTCATTATTGAACTCTTCAATGATCTCATTCGTTTTCTCTTTTTCAACACTCTGAAAGAATGTAGACAAATGGAGTAATGACCTTTTGTCAAGTTCCTTGAAAATTAACGAAATAACCTTGACGAATTCATCTTCCTCCAAAAAGCCACGTTTTACAGTTTCTGTTAAAAGTGAGATAGCATTTACTCTGACATTAGTGTCAACATCGTAAAATGACATTTCGATAACTCTTTCTTTAAATCGTTCGATGAACTGTCTCAATCCTGCAGAGACACCGTGATGTTTGAACAACTTGATCAATGTTTTTATTACCTGAAGTCTGACAGATGCACTTGAGTCAGATAATACCCACCCAAAATATTTAAGGTAGGTAACTTTGAAAAAAAATTCTGGGAAATGGTCCATCCATTCACCGACAGATACCATTGCCTCAGATCTGATTAGAGGATCTATATCTTTGAATCTATGAATAAATGTAGTGTTAACTATATCTTGAATGAAGTTTTCCAAGATCAAAGATTGTTTGCTAAATTGATCAATATTTTTCTGGACCTGCTCAATTCTACTTTTGATGGTAGCTGTCTTCTTCTTCTTTTGCTCTATATCAAGCTGTCGTTTGAAGTTTTCCAAAGAGGTCTTATTTTTTTTCATTATTTTGCAAAGCGTGGTTTCAATGGAGAACAATAACAATGAAGAGATGTACCTCAAAGCCCTTATGGATGATACTGAAAAAGACGATAACCAGACAAGTATATCCTCCATAACGTTGCTATCATCTGTCCCGTTATCATCTACGCCATCGTCGTCATCATCCAAAACCAGGTTCTCATAAAGAATACCTTTTTCATCACATGTGACTATAACTTGATTCATGAAAGAGATTAAATTTTTCTTTAAATATCTAAATTCTGGTTTTTTTGACAATAAGTAGAACTCATGGATCTTTTGACGCTTGAAGAATGTCTGAATCTCTCCGACAGTTTCTGAGGCACTTTCGTTATTATTTACGTCGTGTTCTTCGATTTTAGTATAGCACCCAACAGAGTTGAGAATCAAATTGAGAAGATCCTTTTTAGCTAAATCCTCATTAGATTCATACTGTTCAACCCAGTCTACAGCAAGTTCGGCGACAGAAACATCTGTATCCTTTAATGCCTGAAATAGGTAGTGTTCCTCGAAGTTCTTTTGTAACTCATTCAAGTTTTCCTTAGATTTGCCGCTGGGTCTAGAATGAACTGTCTTTGCCTTCTTTTCATGATGAGAACCAACAACCCTTCTAGATTTTCTCTTACGGGAGTTAGATGTTCTACCAGGAACTACATCGGGATCCTTCTCATCATCATCATCCTCTTGAGCACTGCTTTCAACCTCATTATCCTCGTCTTCCCCATTGTAATGTGAGTTGCCTATCTGATCGTCATACACCACTGATTGTGAGGACTGCAAATCTTGTATTCTCTTAGAGCGGCGTCTGGAAGAAGAATCAGTGGAAGCATCAGTTGTCATATTCACTTGCTCACCAAACGAGTATTGCAATAAAGATAGTGAAATGCTTTTAACAAGTTCATCCTCTCTTAACATCTTTTGTAAACATTACGCGAAAACCAGACGCGTCTACCAAAGAAACATCCTGACACCAAATAAAACAGAGCACATAACGGAACCTGCTATATATGTACATGGAATGTCATATTTTGAACTAATGACAGCGAAAGAGGTCTTCATGAAAGGATTGAGCTAGGACTACACATACATCCAATAAGATGAAGTCTACGTAATATTTGCATGGCACTTGTAACTGAGCATGATCTTTAGCCAGGGCTCGACATGAATTGCGATCGTTCTTTTGGATTTATACCGTTTTGGGCAGATACAATAGGAATCGAAACAGAAAGAATATTATAAAGCATAGCAAACGAGGACGTGATCCCAGTGATGGTAGTATGGTGTAGTGAAATATAGTGAAGTTCGAGTGGATAATGAAGTAAGTGGATGAATCACTAGGTTCGTGGTACCAACTATCCTTTTTTCTCCTCTTGATTGATGCTTTTTTGAAGTGAAACCAAACAAATATTCATTTGAATCATATGAGTATAGTTTTGAGGCGGCACTAAGATTATTTAACATTTTATGTTTGCCACCTCAGCCCGCTTCACCTTCCATATGCATTTCTTTTGCGCTTGAAACACATGACGGAGAATTTTGCAACGACTTGCAAACTTATAAATGTATAACGTTTCCTGTCAAAAAATTAAGCAGTTAACTTTATTCGAATTCAAGTCTTTGTTCCGTCTTTTGTTGACTTTATTGGAAAACATATAAATCATTGATAATGAACTACTTGCACTGGGTGTCAGCCTTGATATATGTGATTAATTTATCTCTTGCACAGTCAAAAGGAGTTGTAAAAGTTGATCTGAGGTCAAAAGGTAATCAAATTCTGGCAAAGAGAGATTTTGGAGCAAGAAATATTCAAAAGGTTTTTGATCTTGATACTCCATTTGTTGGTACTGTTTCCGTTGGTACGCCTCCTCAAGAAATGAACATTTTATTTGACACAGGGTCATCTGTCCTTGCCCTGATCGCATCCAACAATGATCTATGTGGGGCTACTTGTTCCAATGGCGTATTCAACATTTCAGCATCATCTACTGGTGAACTAACTAATAAGACGTTTACCTTGGGGTATTTAGATGGAAATGGGTTTCAAGGATTAGTGGCAAGTGACACTATAAGATTTGGCGGTCTCCCTGTACAGACTAGATTTGTCTTTGCAGATAAAGTCTCTTACAACGAGATTGGGATTGCAGGCTTAGGATATAATGAAAACTCGAAGCCATTGATTGATTTTTTTGTGGAGAGTGAACAGATATCAAGAAGAGTCTTTTCGACATATGATTTCACAGAAAAGAAGGGAGCAATTGTATTTGGGGGTATGGATAGATCAAAGTATACTGGGACTTTAACCAAAGTTCCATTGAGTAACAAAAATCAGTTTTTTGAAGTGGAGGTATCCAGTGTATCGTCCAATTGTGGTGAGATTTATGCTGAACCAACGGAATTCTATTTAGATACTGGAAGTGACGGCACGCTTGTTCCATCAAAAATGTACCACGCTATTTATCAAAGTTTTGGTGCCAAAGTAACTAAAATGCCACTAGATGCTCTAATGCCTTCTTTTGACGGCAACAACTATGTTTTCAAATGCAAAAATGCACGCACACTTAAATTTAACTTCTCAGGCAAGGAAATAGAGATCAGACCACAAAACTTTTTACTTAATTTGTTTGATAATGACCAACCTTTGATAGATGAGGATGGCGATAATTTATGTTCAGCTTCGATTTTCGAAGGTGAAGAACATATCTTAGGTGCTTACAGTTTGAAAGGCAAATTCATTGTTTGGGATATTGATAATGCAGAAATTGCCATAGCCGAGGCAGTTGAGAGCTCTAACGAGGAGTTCTTCGAGATCATTGATGAAATCCCAGATGCAGTTAATGCGCCAGGGTATCTCCAATCTGATTTCGAGTTTTCATACAAAAAACCTGAAATTATTGACGTTCCAAGCGATGTTGTGTTCTCTTTTGATACCAACTTTGAAGAGGCAGAAACCTGCCCTCTTTCAAATCTTTCTTCACCCGCCTCCCTTTCAACCGAATCTGATTTAAACGCATCAACAAGAGTAGACTTCAATGGTACAGAGACTACAACTGTGTCTTCGCAGGTAGCCTCAACAATTACTGAGGGAGTCTGCCTGAATTGTGATAAGTCTACAGAAATCAGGTCTGTAGCATCTACACATACCGGGAAATCTTGCACAGATTGTTTGGCTGTAGCTGGTGATACGGTGCCACTAGTTGGATCAGACACAACCACCCTGGGACTTTCCAGAGGAACTTTGACAACGATAACACTGTCATCATCAACACATCATTCATCATTGTCACCCCTACAAACCACATTCATTCACCATACAACAACAGAATTGATATCCTTGGAAACAAAAAACGCAGGTAGATATTCGAGTGACAGCTCTGCTCTCACTAAGTCTTTTGAAAAATCTAGAGAAGAGATCACCACGTCGAGTCTGACATCCATCTTTTACCACCACTTCCCAGCCACACAGAGCACTATGCTATCCAATATTTCCAACTCAGCAATGCCATCTCAATACCAGGTGTACATCATGTCATCAAATGCTGCGTCGCGGAACAGACATTCAGTTTATACAGTCTTTCTGTCACTGATATTACTTCTATGACGCTAAAATCGGCTCCCTAATGATTTATTATCAAACTCACCCTGTAACTGTATGTACGAATACAACCAACCTAAGCTAAGCTGTTGCGTGTAGTAAATACTTCTCTCCTATTTTGTGTTATAGTGACTCTTCATCTTTCATTTTGAAGTGGTGTATATGCATCTGCACCAAACAAATCACCGATCTTATCTTATCAACAAAACAAAAATTTGAATTTTTATAATATAAGGGATTTTGACACAAACACAGAGCTGCAGAATTGCAGAGTTATTCATTACACTAACGTTTCTTGTCCTTAATAGAAGTACAAAGGATACACTGCTTCACTAATTACAACTAGTGATCTCTATTTTAACATAAAATGAGTAGAAATATCCAAATCAAGAATTCTCAGATGATATCAAAACAGTCAGATCCCGAGTTGCAGAGTAGCTATCTCAGTCTCTCTCCAGAAGAAAGAACTGCCAAAACCTTAAAGTTACTAGAAAGGATAGATAATCTCAGGGGAAAGATCAAGGATAAAGAGAAACTGGACCCAAACACAGTTTAATACTGCTGGGCTGTGATTTTTGTCAAGTATATCATATTACTTTACATTTGAGAATAACTTATTTGTCTAAATAATAAGTATGAATTGTATGAATTTTCTATATGTTGAAATCAGAATTGTAGCTCCACATATCTCGTGTGAGGTTCTTCTTACTTGTGGGTCTAATAATAAATAATCATTCATAATGCTAACGAGGGATCCATTTTAACCAGCACTCGTCAAATATCGGCCTACTGGTGTAACTGTCAGCCATGCTCATCAACTCAACATCAGAGAGTTCGATTTTCGGTTTACATATATCAAATGTTGAGTATCCCATAATAGCAGGTTTGTCTGTAATTTTAGTGCACCAATCACTAGACACCTGAGACCGAAACCTCCAATATAGCTGTACAATCACCAGTTTCATTTCAGTCACCGCAACATTCATCCCAAGACACATCCTATTTCCTTGTCCAAAAGTGAATATTCTGTTTCGCATAGTTTGATATCTTTGTTTGAACTCCGATTCGGTTTCATCATTATGTTTCAACCAACGTTCAGGTTTGAATAGTTCAGGACTGGCAAATATGGACACATCTTGATGGATCGTCCATGGTTGAACTGAAACGATAGTACCCTTCGGTAATATCACTTTTTTTCCATTTGCTAGTTCGACTTGGAAAGAATTCGAGTCTTTGATGATTCTTGGTTCCGAACCAGGTATGGCAGCATGTAATCTTTCAACTTCCAAGATAAAAGCGTTTAGATATTCTAATTTGTCGACTTTCTCCAAATCTAAATATTCAGTCGGATGGTCTCCAAAAGCCTTCGTGATCTCACTATATAGTTTATCTTGAATGTATGAATTGATAGGTCTCGATAACTCCCATGTAGCAAATGCTAAAGAAGCACCCGTTGTTTCATGACCAGCAGCAATGTGATCGAAAACTTCACTACCTATAGCCCATTTCTCAGAACCGTTTTCATACATGGTCTTGATCAGGGATATATCATCACTAGGTGCACCATTTTTTTCCATATCTTCAAATGCTAACAAGAATCTTTGTCTTGTCCAATCAGCAGACATCTTACTCAGTTGTTGTGTTTGTTTATCAACAAAATATTCCCAAAGACCTGGCATGAGAGTTGTCCAAAACCATGTTGAGGAGGATGCCCTGAATGCCTTGATTATCTCACGCTCATCAAGTTTCAGCACTAAGTTAGTGGTGAATTTTGAACCTAGTTCATAGAAGGTCACCACATCCATTGCCAGGGAATTAAACAGCTCATACACATCCATTGAACAATCTGTTCGTTCAGACACAAACTTTATCACATTATTAACCTTGCTGTTGAGATGTTTTGAAGACTTTGGACTAAAAACGGCAGATTTGGTGTACAATTTACTGATGAGCTTTTTCCTTTTTATATGTTCAGTACTATCAAGCAAAGAAAATGCGTTTGGTTCACCGTAATTAACGAACTGACCATAAAACTGAGATTTTGGCAGATTCTTCTTGATATAAACTTCTTTCAAGTAATCGAAAGACCCCAATGAAAGCTCATTTGGGCTTATTTGAACCACCGATCCGTACTTGGCATGCCATCTATTCAACTTCTGATTTCTTGTTTCAATTCTCTGGTCGTTGAGGATGAACAGTTTCGTCAGTTTATACAAGTAAGGTCCTGGAATATCCTTGAATGGGCTGAGATATAGAGGATAAACAACGAACTGGTAAGTAAGGACCAATAAAGCCAACGTCGCTAATGATGCCAGTGGATGTATCAGCGCTGATTGCAGCAATGTAATGATAACTCCCATTTTGAAACAGATTACTTGCTCAAGCTATCTCCAAATATCCTTTCAATCTGATGCAGTGCAGTCGAGCTGAGAAGGAGAGGGATGACGGGAAGTACCATAGATGATAATCATTATGACTCAATGGATGATAACTACCTTATACTGCTAGATTTCAGATTTTGAAAAATAATTTCGCAGTAGACTTCTGTTAGGGGAAGTAGCATATCATATAGTGGAAATGTTCTAATATGTGAGATAAGCTGACAGGCCACAACACAATAACTTTCTGTTAAAAACAATCAGGTTGCTCAAAAGCGAAGAAGAAAGGTATGGAATTTATGATTTAGGTTTCTATCGGTGAACTACATAAGGTGAACTGAGAATTCTAAATTTATTGGATTACTTTCGCTGATATATTGTCCTTCAATCAGGGTTATCAGAATGGGATGACTTTTGTTACAGTAGTGTTCATTTTACTTTCTTCTCAATGCTTTGAACTAGTTGAAGCTCCGGAAACAAACCAAAGTGTTCCACGTAGTTGTACTCCTTCTCCTTGTTGATCAAAAGTACTCTTAGATACTCCAAGTACACAATATAAAAGTACACACCAGTACCTGTTAAAACATGCCACCAACCGTGAAGCTCGAAAAAGAAACCATATGGCATACCAACAAGATGTCTCAAGCTGATCCAACTGGAACAGAAATGAACATCTAGGTTCCATAAGAAGTATCCAGTTAGAAAGATGACAATACCCAACTTCATGCATCTGAACAATCTCTTCTTAGCGACTTCATCTGTTACATGTGCGTTGGTCAACATCACCGATTTGCTGACAATCAGAACATTCAACAGGGCATATGCAACTTGGTGAATTGTCGGATCCTTAAAATAAAGATAAATTGCAGTAAGTAACTGGGCGCCAAACAAAACACCTGCTGCAATGGAAACCGACTTCTTGGTCGTTGTGCCTTCTGATAACACAGACCACACTGGTATACAGGTAGCATAGATCATCGGCAACTCGTCTAATAGTTGGAACTCATACTTCAAAGTCATATGGAACAACCAGCTACCAATGCCCACAATCGCAAATCCAAGACTAATCAAGAAAAACCTCAACTCTAGCTTGTTCTTGATAGCCGAATACATTGCAAAACTGGCCAAAATTACAAAAACTGCGTTAGACACCGTATTCACAGCTTCTGCAATATAAGGAGTGACGACATAATTTTCTTCGCACCAGTCAATGGTTGAGGTCACTTCTTCCCAAAATCCCGTCTTTGGTGTACTAGGGTAGGGTTTAGCAAATGGAAATGCCATATTGGTACTTATTTGATTCCCTGACTTTCCGTAAACACTGATTAATCCCTCCAAGAATGAAGAGGCTAGTATGAACTGTTCGAGGAAAACTTAAAGTCTCTATTATTCTATAGTCTTATTATCCTTAGCAAAGATTAGCACAAATCAAAGCAACTTGTGAATACCAAACTTTTTAAGAGGATATATTTTCTAGCTGTTTTTATACCGATGGCGAAATCAAGTTTAGTTATATATCAGAAATTCGAGAAAAGTGTCACACAAAACTGACACATTTCTCACGTGACAATCTTATTAACTGTGCAGAAAAAGGCTCATACGGATAACTGCAATACGTTTAGTAACATATTGTATAGACAGTCTTTACTCGAGAGGAAGAAAGCGTAAGGAGATGAAGGAGTGAGACAGGTTTGGTACAGGGTACAGCATGTTGGTATTTTCATTGTTGGGTTTACTGAGGTTTGTTATGGCCAAATTGACAATCTATAGACTCGATAATGTAAGTGTTCAAAAACTTCTGGTAAAGTCGCTTAGAGTTAGGGAACAGAGTTGAGTTGTCCTCAAAAAAAGATTTGACTTGAGTGCACAACAATGGATCTAGTGAAGTAAGTTGGTTTATGACCCCGGGAAGGTATTCAGGATCGTCTTGAACCTGCTTGTTGGCTGACTCATCGCCCAGTTGGTACGGCCGTTGAATATATTGAGACTCGAGTTTGACTAAAGCAACGATGTCCATCCTGGAGAGAACGGCATTGGTAACATGCTCGTCTCGAGGGAACATTAGTTGATCTAAAGTGAAAGATGGCGAATGCTGTAAGTACCCACATGCATGTATCATTCGTATCAATCTATAGTAAAGCAGCTCCAATTTGCTGTCCTCAACTTCATTGAAAAAATCATGTGAAGCTTTTTTGCTTTCTGTTGTGGGTAGAAAATGCGCAATCTCCCAGCACTTAATGATATAGCTGTGGAATTTGGGGCTCTTTATGTAGTCATATGATGATAATATCAATTCATAGATCAAGTCATTTGAGATTTTCAGAACTGAGGGTTGTTCTGAACTTCTGTCGCCAGAATTTTCAGCGAGGTGATTAGCAACCTGTATCGTGTTGATATAATGTTTCATTAGGTTAGTTTTAAAATGAAGTTTGAAATTTTTGATTATTCCCAAATTCAATGGTTGTATTTCTGTGCCACCACCACCTTTGTGAGAAAAATTATCATCCAAATTAGAGAATATGGTCTGATTATTCGCATTGAACCAGCATACCTCAATATGGTAAAAATCATCAAATTTAACAACATGTTCATGCAACCTATCGAGAAGTAGTAAAATTTTTCGTTCTGGAGTATGGAAAGATATCTGCTTGTTCAATTTGGTCAAATACCTGTGGAAAAGATCAACATTCATATTGTTGGTATTAGACTGATAGTAAAACTCTGAATCTTCCAGATCACGGTCTCTTGAGACGATCATTGGCGGTAAAAACTCAGTAACATCAGAGTTTACACCAATTCCAACAACGAACTTTTGAGAAATATGCTCATTGGGTAATATTCTGGAAGTGACGGCAAACTCATCAAAATGAAATACATCTGACGGCTTGAAACCCCTTAAAATATTTTTGAGTCTTGTTCTCTCATCCTCAACATTGTTTCGGAGATTATACACCAGATATTGCTGATGATTCTGAATAACCTCTTTTTTGAGTTTCATCTTCTTATGAAAATAAAACAACCAACCATTGGTTTTGTCTAATTCCTCATCAAATATTTCATTTGGATACAGCAGCTTAGCGTATTTGAACCATTCATCCTTTAAGTCCTGTTGTGTGAATTTATGATAGTCAAACAACCACTGTTCGTACTGCTTAGAAACACAATGATCCACCATCGCATACTTAACATAAGATCTTCTCTTGAATTTGGCCGTTGTCAAGTGGGTGGTTCTTGCGTAATCAGAGCGTAGTTGGACTTTATCTTTAAGCCACCTACAAAGAGCAGATTTGGTGATAGAAAATTCATTTAGTGATTGGAAATATTTAACTGTGAATCTTTGTGATTTTGTTCCATGTCTCGTGTGCCAATTGATAACTCTAACTTTTTGTTCGAGTGTAGCTCGAGGAAGTTTCTTTTGTGATTTAGCATGCCCCAATCCCTCTTGTTCTTCTTCCTCTTCCGAACTGCTCCCATTACTATCCTGTTGACGCTTGGAAATTGCATCATTTGCAGATCTTTTTACATTTTGGCTAGTTGCACCGGCACCTGGTATTTCTCCCGATAACGAATCCATTTAGCGCGGTGACAACGACTGGGATTATGAGTTTCGACACAGTAGTTTTGACACAGATGTATGTGTCTGGTCCTTAGCCTTTTTCCAGTGCAACACCTAGTCTAACACATTTTTTCGTTCTTTTTTGATATAGTATTAGATCATGGTTCGGGCAGCATGAAAATAACATAACATAATGTGAGAGATATAGCCAAAAGCGGTAATATTCCAGATGTACCCTGTCAAAACTTGATTAGCTTACCATTGACATCTTTGCTAAACTGGTCAGGGGTTCTTGCAATATGGCCTGGAGATGGAGTAAACAGATTGACATAGTCATTCATGTTGAAGCCTGGGGTCTTTAGTAGGTTTCTCATTGGAGTTCCTGGTGTAGCATTGATGTTAATGACATTTCCTGAGTTAGGAGGAGCTAATCTCTGAATAGAAGAGGTTTGGTTTAGTTTTGAGGTAATTGAACGTGAAGGGGTTGAAGGAGGCTGCTTGTACTGAACAGGTGAAGGAGAGGTTGCCAAGAACATCAATAAATCAGCACCTTCATCATGCTTTCTGTCAGGTGTCGAAGGTAGTTGTCTATGGTCGTTATGAATATGTTGTGGAACTGAATTGTGAGCAGCTGGAGAAGAAGAGTTTTGAATAAATGTTTTGTTAGTGGAAGCTGTGTTGTAGATATCCGGATTGATATGAATTTTCTGTTGAGGTGGAGTGGAAGGTGGATTGGCAGGAATAACAAACTCTTCGTTCAAAGGAGAAGATGGTGGTAGAGGTTGACGGACTGTTCTGTTATACTGAGCAATATTTGGCGTCTGATTTTGAGACTGAGAATCACATTCTTCATACTCGTCATCTGTTTTATTCAGATCGACATTTTTTGCCGAAGTCTTCTTTATTCTAGATGGTGTGGTAAAGTTGATTGACTGTGATATTACTTGATCGATTCCGGCTGTTTGTGCGTGTGTCTGTGCCTGACTCCCAAGTTGGTGTTGTTGGTGTTGCAGTTGCTGTCTAGGGGCGTCATTTGGTAGTTGTTGTTTCTTGATAGGACTGGATGATGTAAGTTTACCACTTGAAGGACTGGATCTGTCCTTTATCTTCAAGTTAGTCTTCAATAGTCTAGATTTAAGCTGTCTTGATATTCTTGCCAACTCTGCTCTTTTTAATACGTTTTCTGCTGCTCGGTCTTCCTGAGATGCCATAATGACAGGTATTCCTCTTCTTGATATCAGTAGAATGTGAGGAATGATTTTCTTTTGGTGCTTTTTCCAACATATGTTTCCTGCTGCTACAAAGATTTTTCAGCTTTTTCTAATAAGAATTTCCCGATATGGAAGGTCCATGTTTCCCTATTTGGGACTAATTTCTCGCGTCTCAATGCATTCTTATGCCAGGTTTTACCTATAGTGACAACTGACCAGACGTCTCAGCACATAAACATAGAGTATTTTAGAACCGATAGAAAGATACAATGCTACAGGCAGAGGAAATAGAGCCTTTTGCTTGCTCTCAACTCTACATGGTTTATTTATATAACGCCTAAAAGAAGAAATGTAAAGCATGTTTGAGAGCGGGTTAGCTAAGCTCCATGCCAGTTTTAGTTCTTGTTCAGTAATGCAAGCCATCAGGCTAAGTAAATACACTTCTACTAGTCCTTAATCTATCTAGTCCCACACGACATCATTATTAGCTCTTGATCAGGCCATATATTAGGAGGGATCGCAGAAAAAAAATCAAAAAGAAAATAAACTTTTTGCTACTATGCGGAAACTGGGGACTATGTTAGTCATTTAATGATAAGTTCCACCCAATTTGCTTAATTCTCTCGCCTTTTCATTGGCTTTATTTTTAATGTGTGAACAGCAAGATATGCCTCAGACACAGTATCCTATTTTCGTTCGCTTTAACTTAGGTGACTATAGCTACTTACGTTCTAGACAACCTTCAACAGCTGATCCAACAGGTCAAAGGGCTGACCACAAATGGTCAGCACTGAGCAACTTACGTTAAGGTTTATTTTGGAAATATCTCTCATTTCAAGGTAGTCATTCTCGAAGAATTGAAGTGTTGGAGTGCTATACCTCCTTTTAACAAGTTCTGTGCTTAGTTGTTAACTGGATCTCTTTCTTTAATCGAAATCACATGTGCCATAATACTCACTCATCAAAAAATATTATTGAGCTATTATTCGCACTACAATCAATGCCATCACAAGTCACACCCTTATGAGTGACTTCCCCATCTACGTACAGCTTGCTCCGTTTGATGGAGTATAAACGAGTATCATGGAAAAGGCTCAATGTTTCTCGCATGCTTCTGGTTTCTTGCATTCATTCCCTCTACACTACCTACAAAATCTTTCCTCCTATTGAATTGGGGAAAGAGTGAAGAAAAGTCTAAAAGTCTTTTCAAATCTCCAACTAGATCGGGGTACGCCCCATGTCTTTTGGCTGGAATATTTTTACCCCTAACTTTCGCCCAAAGAGTAGATGGGAAGCAAATAAGATGATACAAGTGAAACAAGAAACTTGCAAACTTAGTCATCTACAATACAAGACAGTAACATGAAAAAAAAAAAACTAATAAAACATTCAAATATAATAGTTAAGCAGGTGTATATACCAAAAACATAGTATACTTCTATAAAATCCTTAATACTTGTTGTAACTATTGATTGAAACGAACGGTAACTTAATATGATCCTGTGTACCAATGGACAGATTAGATGCATCAGTTTTAGGAATGTTTAGCGGAGGAAGTTTGATCTTTGTCTCATTGTTAGATGGGAAATAGCTGTAATTTGAACTAGAGTTATTAGCAGCGTTGATTTCAGTGACCATACCTGATGGTGGACTAGCTATAATTGAAAAATTGTCTGCTGTGCTTGAGTTTGAAACAGAAGAGTGTCTTAAGTTATCGAACAGCGGTGAATGTACACTTGGGCTGGAAGTACCGGTACTAGGACCTGAATTCATAAGATGAACTCTCAATTTCTCGATATCAGTTTGCAATGATTCCTCATATATGCTCAACCAGTTCTTAAGAGTTTTGAAAAGTTTGTCAACAACTATACCTTGAACTTTGAAACTGACATCTTCATTGTGATTGAAATCCGTAGTTTCATTAGACATTTCGAACAAAAGATAGACGACTCCTTTTAACACAACATTTTCCTCGAAACCGTTGATACGATTACCTTCAGAGAAGACCTTGATCAAGATTAGAAAAATTTCAAGCACAACACTCTTGAATTGACTTTTTTTGAAGTTGGCCAATTCTAAAGGCAAGGAACCAAGAACAATCAAAGGATATGAAATCAACCCTAGGTTATTATTGATAGTCGATACATTCAAGTTCTCAAACCAGTTGAGAATAGCATTGAAGTTGACATCTGAAGTTGTACATTGCAAAGGTTGAATAGAGTTCCAATATTGAAATTCCTTCAAGGTGAGCTGTAATAGGTTGAAATGATTTGAGTCACAAGGAATCAATACATAATCGATAATCAAATCTTGGAAAGACTGAGGGACATTCAGGAGGATATTTCTTTTGGTTATCGTGAAGATCTTTGAGATTTGTGAATCTGCTGAGAAAGGAGAAGATTCCAAGTATGAATTACCATGTTGGATTAGTTTGGAAATGTAATACTTGTTGAACATGATGATGGAGTTATGCAGTTCAGTCTTGTCCAATGTGTGACTTGTATTGAATTTCAAATTTTGAAGTTCCATGATTAAACAGTTCAAGATCGTATGAAGGCTATTCTGAGGTGGAAGACAACTTGAAGATTTGGATAATAATTTCAACCACTCAGACAGCTGTTTTCCTTCAATTTTTCTGGTTACAAAATAGGCTGAATGTGAAATTGGTGGTTGCTTATTGAATCTCAAGACATACTGGGCTTGCATGTTGTAGATGAACCAAGCATCGAAAGTGACTTGTTCGGGATGTGATATGAGCATGGTATCTAGTTGTGAAAAAATCACATCGATTGGAATCAAATTCTTATTCAAAAAATCATAGTTCAGAACATAGGTCCAAGCCAATATTGTCAAGGAACTCAAGTTTGGTTGAGAGAGGGCTTTATGGAACAATTTGATACAATCATTCAGGTTCGAAAAACTGGCACCGTAACACAAAGCTGCAAAAAGATTTGATTCGTCTATTTCAATAGGAATGTCAGAAGTACCATAGAGGAAGAAAAGAGTAGGAACATGCGATTCCAAAGATAGCTGAAGATTTTGGTGTGATTTTGCCAACTTCAACAACTTGGTGATCTCGTTATTATCTTTTGAAATACCTTGAACCGAGGTATGTATTACACTTGGTCTTCTTGAAGCTGGCATTGATATTGAGGAAGAGCAGGACGAGGAAGGTGAAGAAGACAAAGACTGGGCTCTCGTTTGATCAGTAGAAGTGATCTCCTCAACACAACCAGCACCAACGACAACATCATGTACGGTTTGATTTGCAGCAGCAGCAGCAGCAGCGGCAGCCTTTGCAGTGTTATTATCAATCTTGTGAACATTCCTCAAATGCCTCTGCATCAGATCTCTTCTGACAAAAGATGTATTACAGGTAGTACAGGTGAATGGCTTTGTGTTTGTGTGTGAGCGCTCATGTCTGAGCTTATGCTCAGAGCGCGAAAAAGGCCTTGCACAGAACGAGCAAATGTACTTCTTAGCGGGCTTGATAGGACTCATTTGGAGACAAAAGGCGATTTTCCAAACCTCCTTGTCACCACATTCCAACAGCAGAATACCATTCTAATATAGCCGCTGTTAGTTCAAATGGCAATTTGGAGTTCCACCTACCTAAGAGGGGAGACTACGTAGCCGATTTGGGGAACTCTTTTAACAATATGCAGGCGGAGAGCTGCTGAGCGGATGGGGGCAAAGGAGGGGACAAACTCCAGCTCCTAAAACCGTCCGGTCTTTACTACCCTCATACTCAGATCTCCACTTTTACTGTTTTACCCCATTAGGTACCCCATCTGAACATCCAGTTCCGGTAGAGGTACCGGAATTAGGATCCCGCGAATTGTTGCTGGAAAAAAACCGGAAAAATCTTTTCCATCCCTTTTTCGGCTTCGGACGCCTTGTCTTTGTTTTGTTCTCAGACGCCCTCGGTTCTGCATCTTCTTGCGTTGCGTGAGAACGATCTGACTCAGAGGCTAGGTTGGAATGAGATTCAGCGTCTTTGGAGGACGGCACAACAGCTGCCCCAAAGCGGCGGTATGTTTTGGGTGAGGTGCTCGTGTGTCTAATGGATGGGGACTGTAAAGTGCTTTTTGAGGACCCGACAGTATTAAAAGTATTCATCACATGATGTCCATCTTGACCACCCTGTATTTCTGCAGGTGAAGCAGTAGTAACAACATCAGATGCTGAAGCTGTTCCTGTACTATTATTCTTGCGGTCTCTCAAAGAATAATTTTTGAAAACTGTGGGTTTACCAGGAACATCATTGCCAGTGGTGACTGGTGATGTCCCCCCATTAGAATTTCCGTATACTCTCTCTTTGGCAATCTCCATGGCTTTTGCGAACATCTCTTCTTCTGTAAGTCTTTTTTTCTTTGGCTGCTGTGGTTTTTGCAATGTGGATTGTTGTTGATCTACAAACCTAGCAGCTCTTGTTGTACTAGACGTTATTGACAGCAGTCTGTCACTGGCTGTTCCCTCTGCAATCTGAACTGTCTTGAACCTGACATCTTTTTCGCCTGGTAATAGTTCGTTTGCATCTGAGTAGATACTGCCATCATCGCTTACAGTCTCGAACCCACCACTGTTGCTAACATGACTATCGCCGTTGGTTGTATTTTTACTCTCTTTCAAGTTACTCTTCTTAACAGCTTTCATTTGTACTGGTGATCTTTTGCTTGGAGGCAGTTGATAATCCGCAACACCATTACCACTAAACGAGGCAAATATACTCGAGTTGATCTCATCGTTGTCCTCCTCCTGAATAGACTGAAGCTCGTTACTCATCAGACTTTCAGCACGAGCAAAACCTGCTGCACTGTTTCTCGGGTTGGATAAATAAGGTGCTCTTGGTTGGACATTTAGTTCAGTTACCTCTCTCTTTACAATTTCGAAAGAACCAAATTGTTGGATAGTCTCAGTAGTGATTGATTTTGTTCGTCCATATTCGTCTTCTGTTTTAGTTGTGTGAATTATTATAGGGTGGTTAGATGATTGCAGTGAGGAAGACCTTAGTGAGCTTCTCCTTTGGTACCCATTAGTAAGAGACCCTGTTCTTTGCGAGCTAAAACCGATGGAACCGTTGCTCATAGAGTTAGCCCTCGGTTGCAGTGGTTGCTGTTGTTTGTAGTAGAATTGATTGTTGTACTGTGACATGCTATTCAAAGAGCTCGTTCTCAACGCAGCTGCAGCTGCATCGCTGGACAGACTGTTAGCTCTCGATTGTTTGTTATAATGATTATCATATCTAGATAAATCCGGCACTCTCCGTTCTGATTTCTGTTGTCGATAGTTAGTCTAGATTCCTCTTTCCTCGTCCTCTGCCTTGTCCTCCTCGATGGTGTTATGTACTCACTTTAGTAAAAAGTCCCATGATTCTCAAAAATAGAAATACTAGACACACAATAACAGCCAAGATGTAGCTGTATATACGCAATTAGGGCCAATTTGAGTAAGGGATATGCTGTCCAAGATACTGTGCTAAGTGCTTTAATGATTTATCAGTAATTACCAGTTACTAGAAAGCTGAAATCTTCGATGTTGTTGTTTGCTACAGTAATTGCTATTACTATGACTTTATTTTTCTCAGTTTTTCTGGAGCGAAAGTTGTTTTGTTTACATTTTCTGGCTTCACTAGCATATAATAGAATGCACTTCTGTCGGCACTGGAGAAACTACTAGAGCATTTCTGCATTTTGCGCAAGATCAAAACGACACCTGATTTTGGTGGAGAAGACTTGACTGTCATTATGCCAGACGCGACAACCAGTACCACCAAGCATACGTCATCTTGTTTCAAATACGAATCGCTGAGGTTCTAACTCACGTGACATTCAATCCTCTTAGCCGTTTCTAGACTAGTCTACTGTCACGTGCTGCCCTTCTTTCATCACAAACATTGAAATTTTCCGGTTCTCTCCCTCTCATTAGGGAAGACATCCGAGTTGTTCCTGCTCTTGCAGTAAGAAGCCCCGCCCATAGCTCCATCCAACCAAAACCGCGGAGAAAAAAAAGTTGATCAGTTGTTTCTATCGAAAAGTGAAAAATATGGAGGATTGTTCAAAATCTAATTATATTGTTCATTTTTTGAAATCTCTTTACCCCCAGATACACTGTTTTTAGATCGAGCAATTTTGAATTATAAACAACAAAGAAGATCACAAAATGTCTACAGTTGAAGAATTGAAGAAACTAGTCAACAACTTGCACAACAGAGTTACTGAATTGGAACAAAAGAGTGGATTGGCTCCAGTCGTTCCAAAATCAATCCGTATGGTTTTGATTGGTCCTCCAGGTGCAGGTAAAGGTACTCAAGCTCCAAACTTGAAGGAGAAATTCTGTGCTTGTCACTTGGCTACCGGTGATATGTTGAGATCCCAAGTTGCTCAAAAGACCGAATTGGGTATCGCAGCTAAAAAAATCATGGACCAAGGTGGTTTAGTCTCTGATGACATTATGATCAATATGATCAAATCTGAATTGACCAGCAACCCAGAATGTAAGAATGGTTTCATCTTAGATGGTTTTCCAAGAACTATTCCACAAGCTGAAAAATTGGATTCCATGTTGAAAGAGTCCAACAAGCCATTGGAAAAAGCTGTCGAACTTAAAATCGATGATGAGTTATTAGTCTCCAGAATTACTGGTAGATTAGTTCATCCAGCTTCCGGTAGATCTTACCACAAGGAATTTAACCCACCTAAGAAAGACATGACTGATGACGTTACTGGTGAACCATTAGTCCAAAGATCTGACGACAATGTCGAAGCCTTGACCAAAAGATTGTCCACCTACCATAAACAAACTGAACCAATTGTTGATTACTACAAGAAAACTGGTATCTGGGCTGGTATTGATGCTTCCCAATCTCCAAAAACTGTCTGGGCTGACATCTTGAAATGCTTGGGCCAGTAGGTCACTTTTCTTTAACAATATCATGATGGATCATGAACTGAAATAAATATAATCCTTAAATAGTTTGTCTTCATGTTCTTCTACCTACGTATATAGCCAAGAATAAAGTAAGAAAGGAAATTTACATGTATTTTGTTGCTTTTACAGTAAATTATACATTAAACAGACTCTTCCTTGACAGGTGTCGTCTTGACATTTCTAACAATACTACTTAACAAGTTCATATCAATTCCGCTGATATTCATCACTTTCCGTTTATCTTCATTTGAATCACCATCCTCTCGATTTCTCTTTGAATTTTTTGTCGAATCTGCTGAATTGGTCTCTTTGAAACAGGTGACATGAAATACTTTTCCTTTGTTTTCAATCGCATTAGGCCATATCCACTCACCAATCTCATCGTCGTATATACCACGTAAAGTTTCCTTACAAATACCACATATACAACTCATATCACTTGAGTTGGAAGGGACAACCACATATTTCTTTGATTGTTCTTCAGCAATCTTTTTGGCTTCTTCCTTTGTATTTTCATCATCGTAAACTTTGCTGAAGACTTCTGAATCTCTGAAATTAACAAATTGTTCATCATCCAGGTACCAGATTTTTGACTGTGCAACAAAACCTTCTTTCAACTTTTTGTTCATACGGAAATGCCAGTCAAGATGGTCTCTACGTAAGTTCATACCCTTTTCAGTATTATCAAATCTCTTACCGCATTGTCCGCATTTATTTGGATACTGCTTTATAAAGATAGCCCTAAATGTCTCCGAAGGATCGAGAGTCATTAGGTTTCTGGAGTTCAGATCATATCTGCTAAATGGATTTTCAGAAACAGAGGAGGCCGAATTGGTTGTAGAAGGGTTGGAACCATTTGTTTTAGACAACAATGACTTCAGTAATGATGTAGATGGTATAGCAGGTTTCGGTTTTACTAGCCCTGTTTTCTGGAGATTGGCAATCAAGGATGATAAGTCCGTTTTAGTTGGGACTGACGGTTGGGAAGATTGTGATAATGATTGATGCTGCTGTGATGGTGGTGGTGATTTCCAACTACTAGAGTTTTGCAAATTCATTATGTTATTCAACAAACCTAAAGTATTCTTATTAGGATCAGGTATGAAACTAATAGTTGAATTAGATGGAGGCTGAGCAGTACCAGGTTGACTAGGAATAAGATTCGAGAGATCTGGAACTATAGGTTTTGGCGATCTATTCTGTTGCAGCAATGGTGTTGTGTTTTGACTTAGTGCTGGTGCGCCATTTTTTCTAAGAAATGATTCTTCATGTTTTGTCATGTCATCCAATTGTCTAGCAACGGCAGGAAACTGTTGTGGTGGCAGTGATTCAGACTGTAAGGCGCTTTTTAGTTGATTGATTAAATCTAGTTTTGTTCTGATCTGCTGATCAAGTGGATTAGCCAGTAATCTTTGATTTGTTAGATTCATCAATCTATCCACAGTTGCTAGTAATTGCTGTAAAGAGGGAAGGGGTGATGGTAAGGTTTGAGAAATAATTCCAGGCGAGCGAGAGGTAGACCTCGAGCGTTGTTGGTTTTGTTGCATTTGTTGTTGCATTTGTTGTTGAATTTGCTGTTGATAGACAGTACTTGCCTTGATCAAAAACCTCTCAATCTTCTCGAGAGGCTCTGGCGCAAAGACAGGTAAGCCACTTGCAGTTTTAGCGGTTTTCCATGTTTTAAATAGAGCAATGAATTTACTTCTTGTGGCATCATCAACTAACAGATATGCCTGAGTGAATGTTTGAAACAAATTTGCACCAAACCATAGTGTATAAGGGCTTCCAATATTCTTACAAATGGAATCCAAAAGATATAATGCATATAGTTTCTGACTTGGGATAGCCTAAGTTGAAGGTTAGTATCAATGTTGTGCGCAAAAAAGAATACCTGGGAAAATAACGAGAAGAAAAGAATGGATTGCTTCAGAGACAATATCTTTGCGATCGTTGCAGGGGAATAATGATAAAATTTTACATACTTTTTCAATTCTCTTCTCTACAGCTGAAGTAATATATTGACCAGCATTGACATTTTCTTGAGCAATCTCTGTCAAACTTGAGATAATAGGTCTCGAGTTGAAAGTAAGCTCGCTGAGGGATTCATAAAAATCCTCGCCAATGGCTTCTAGATCAGTATTCCGTTGTTGGTCCATATTTTACTACCGCCACCTTCTATAAAAGAAAACAAAAACAACCTGACAGCTAATAAGTGAAAGCAAACGGTAAGGAAACACACTCAGTAACCAACAAAATAGAAGAGTGGGAATGTTTTCTGTGACCGAAACCGACTATACAAACCCTTTACCAACTTATAAGTCTAGAAAGACCTGAAAAATAATAGCTTGTAGTAGCAATCTGTACTATATTTATCTAGGACAGTTTAACTTTTTTCTCAGGAAACAAATTACGGAAAAGTTCGCGAAGATTCCATGCATTGAGTGTAGGGCCATTGTTGGGACGTATAATGCAAAAGCACGTGATATGTGGTTATGAGACGTTTGATCTTTTTTTTTTTTTTTTTTTTACAGAAATTTTTCAGTCATTTTTGATAAGGCCATTGAATCATTCAGTCTTTTTTTTTTTTCACTTCATCCTTTGGTTGTTCATATTTATCTATACATTCATTCATTCCTTTTTGGTTTATTTCTTTAACCTTTGAATATTCTAAATGTCCCCTTCATCCTCATCAGACAAGAAACAAAGTGGTATTGCCAGAGTACTGGGCTCAGCCTCAGCTGGTATCTGTGAAATTGGTGTATTCCATCCAGTTGACACCATTTCCAAAAGATTAATGTCTAACAGCACCAAAGTCACATCAGTTGCCGAATTCAACAAGGTCATCTTCAGAGAACATGCTGGTGAAGCTTTGGGCAAGAGAGTCTTTACATTGTTCCCTGGTTTAGGTTATGCTGCAGTTTACAAGATCTTGCAAAGAGTCTATAAGTATGGTGGTCAACCTTTTGCTAACGAATTTTTGAACAAGAACTTCAAAAGCACATTTGACGATGCATTCGGTGCTAAGACTGGTAAAGCTTTGATGTCTGCTACGGCTGGTTCCTTAATTGGTATTGGTGAAGTTGTCTTGTTACCTTTAGATGTTTTGAAAATCAAAAGACAAACAAATCCAGAATCTTTCAAAGGTCGTGGTTTCTTGAAGATTATCAAAGATGAAGGTTTCGGTCTGTACAGAGGTTGGGGTTGGACTGCAGCTAGAAACGCGCCTGGTTCATTTGCTTTATTTGGTGGTAATGCTTTTGCCAAAGAATACATTTTGAACTTGAAGGATTATTCTCAAGCCACATGGGGCCAGAACTTCATTTCCTCTATTTTCGGTGCCTCTGCCTCCTTGATTGTTTCTGCACCATTAGATGTCATTAAAACCAGAATTCAAAACAGAAACTTTGACAACCCAGAATCTGGTTTGACTATCGTTAAAAACACTATCAAGAATGAAGGTATCACCGCTTTCTTCAAAGGTTTAACACCAAAACTATTAACCACTGGTCCTAAACTAGTCTTTTCTTTTGCTTTGGCCCAATCTTTGATTCCAGCTTTTGACAAACTATTCACCAAATAGACGAAGTGTTCCAAACTTCCCTTATAGATGATGTGATAAATAGCTTTTGTAATTTTTTTTTGAGGTTTGCTTGTACATAAAGAGACAGAATAATACATAGTCTGTTCATTAATTATATATACAGAGAATACTATCTATGTCGATGAATCTATTTGCTTTTCAGTTTTTTTCCTCTTCAGTTTTCGTGCTTGGATCAATATGTTGACGATGTGAATCTAAAGTCAGATACAAATGTTGAGATGCAGTTTGTAAAGTTTGCACTAGTCCAGCACCTGACATAATAGTCAATAGACCTGCTAGTTGAGCCTGTAGTTGCTCCTTTGTAGGTAGCTCCTTGAAGTTGTTGATCTGGTCCAAATCGAACAGTTTATTATCGATCTTAGCACCAACAAGGAACAATTTTTCATTAGTCTTTTTCGTAAACTTGACAATGTTCTTGACTATAGAAGGGTCAACAGTTGGAATTGTTATGATAGCCGTTGGACCAGCTAACAATGGTGCAAATGGATGCTTTATGTTCTTAGTTTTCTCATACGCCGCTTTACTAGCTGGCTCTGGTTCGTCTGAGGCTCTTAGGTATGCAAGAAGTAGACGATTTCTAACAACTGAAAGTTCCCCACCAAGGGCTTTGATCTCATTTCTGAATACAGATGTCTCATGCTTCACCAGGTTGTTATGGTGTAGGAACAGAACGATTTCTGACTTGTCGAACAACATCTTGTATCTGTTGATCAGATATGTTTTTCTGGAAGTTGGGTTCTTGAGATAGTGGACCGCTGCAGCTGAGTTGTTAGCAATGTCAGCAGCAGTAGCAGTAGCAGCAGTCTGCTGACTGGAGTACAGTCTAACAAAGCCACTTGTTGGGCTTTTGATAAATCGTCTTAGTCCGAGGAACATCTTCTAGATCCACTGGATGTACCAATTATTCCCTTCCTTCTTCTTTTTGTAGTAGAAATTACTGAATTTCAATTTCAACAATTTTTGTTTGTGGAAGGAAAAAAAATTCGCGATTTTATTACACAAATAAAAAAATGAATGACATAATCAGCATCAGCACAAATCTATCTCAACATACACATAACGTGAAAGAAGTAGTTTTATCGTATCAAGAGGTATTGCTGTGGTATATAGATAGGTACATACTCCTTTGGTCAGAATGTCCGAGATAGCTGATACAGGTAACACAGCCAGTCCGTCAAAATATGTTCGTGCTGCTCATCTGTCTGAATTTTACCCTTATCTGAATGGAGAAGCACAACAACAGCAACAACAACAAAAGCATCAGCAGCAACTCGTATCAGAGGTAGTGTCTCAGCAATCACAGCAGACACTAGAGACACCATCTGGTGGAAATATTAGAAGACGTAAACCCTCGACGGGAACGCTGTACTCCTACACATCGTTTGCACCATCCTCTCTGGACTTCGGAAATTTGATCACAAAGACGGAAATATCAGAAACTACAGAGGCATTCAATGACATAATCGAGGCAGCTGAGAACTATAGAAAGTCAATAGCGTCTGTGGCAGAAGCAGCAGCAGATTTTGGGTCCGCGCTGGAAAAGGCAGCAAAGTGTAAAGGGTCAGGAGCAGCTGGTGAAGGTTTGTTAAATGCTAGTGGATTGTTTTATCTAGTTGCCAACCACGAACAAATATTGTCACATTCGATAAAAAAGAACTTTGAAGATCCTGTTACGGGTCAAGTCAACCAGTTCAAGTTGTCAAATGTCAAGAACGAAGAGCAGTTCAAAATCAATATCAAAGCCAAGGTCAAGGATTTGAAAAGACATGAATACGAGAATCTCAAACTATCGAAGTCACAGACCAGAAACTTGGTTGCGTATCGATCAAAGCTAATGGAGTTGACCTCCCAAATCGATGATATTGATAGATTGAAACATGATTACTATCAGCACGGTTTCGAGCTGGTACAAGGAACGTCTAACAGCATATTAACACATTTGGGCACTGTCATTAGAGCCCAGGTTGAAATATATGAGGGAATAGCAAGGAAAGGATGGTCTGGAGGTGGCCTTGATGAATTACTTTCTCGATGCCCCGATCCCTTTGCACAAGATGACGAGGACTGGTTGAACCAACCAATATCACTGGATGATATCAAAGAAGAGGAGGAAGAAGAATCTCAATCCATCAACTCTCAGTTGAGAACCACCTCGAATGGAATAACGCTTGACCGCGCAAACGTTGCCGCGAAGCCTGTTACAATGAGTCAAACAGTGCATCCTATTCCATCAGCGGCGTCGCTGTCCACAACGCCAATAAGTAAGAGCACATTAATAGAACAACTCCATCAACAAAGTGATGGATACATAACGGAACAAGAGGACATTGATCAAGAAAGAGATGTATCAAAAGACTCATCTCTTCTTAAAAGTAGAAAAAAACATAACAACAATGATCACGAACCTCAGGACAATGAACAAAAAACCCAAGAAGTCCCTGCAGATTCTACATTCGATGAAGATGACAATTCCTTCTCTTTACCTGTTCCTGGCTCTTCCAGATCCACAAAGTCACCAGACAAGTCTGATATTCGGGAAGTAAATGATACCAACACATCCGCGAAATATTTAGATAGGAGTATCCTTGATGGAGAACATCAGCTTTGGAGAGAAGATAACATTTAGTATCATTAATACACGAACAGTTAATAGTTTTTATGTATGTGTATGTGACCCTTACCACTTAACATATATCAGGATATTTTCGCGAACCTCGAGGTTCAAGAAGTTTCATCAACATAAAATAACTTATTACAAAGGGACGTTGTAAGAATCCCAGGGATTTATCTGCTTGCACAACAGCCATGTCAGCCAAATACGCTATTTCACAAACAGTTAAGGAGATAAGATTTCATTTGTCCAATACAGCAGAGGCTTCCACTCAGCTAAGGTAAGTTGGCTTGATTTATAGTTTATTTTATTGAGCATAGAGACAGGATCACTAACGTTCTATCATAGAAAGTTCTTAGTTGGAGCCTATCCGGTCATGGAGAAACACAATCCTGAGCTTCCAATCTTGATCAGAGAGGCCAGTATTGCCAAACCTACTGTGTTTGTTAGATACGAAAAAGGCCAAGAGGTGAAGAAGGACTTGGAAGGGTTGTCCAAGGATCAAATCCAGTCTGAACTGAAAAGCCTGCTAAAAATGTGAATGGAGAGTCAGGTTTCGGGTACTTTCTACTTATTTATTGATCATTATTTATTATTTATTCATTTTATTTATTTATTGTTTATCCTTACATTCATACATGTACAATATCTGACATTTTGTTCATTGTACCACCTATTTGTTGATGGAAAAAGTTACTCAAGATTCCCATTCACCAAATTGGAAAATCCCCCAGCCTAGAGATGCAACTTCATTGTTGTATAGCTCTTTAACTTTTTCACCATCTGTACCGGCACCAGATGCAACAACAACAGGCATGAAATGCTCCAAGGTTGGATGAGCTTTATATAGTAAATCGGTGTGTTGTAATTTGAGATTGTTCAACAATTCTAGTCTTTTGGACTTCTCATCGTTCTTGAGTAATATATCTCTTAACAGGCTGTTGAATTTTGCAGCGTAAGGTAATGAGTCAATACCATTGTCCATTGCCATATGCATATCTCTCAAGTTGTGTACAGACATACCTGAGCAAACAACAAGGCCTCCAACTTCTCTGTATTTTGCTAGAACTTCACCCAATTTACTATGGAAACCAAAGTCATCTTTCTTGTTCAATGAAACTTGGACAATTGGAACATTGACATCCCATTTTGCGTCAGGTGCTTTGTGATTTGAAAAGGCAACCTTAAATGGAACCCAGACACCGTGATCAATTCCTCTAGTTGTGAAAGTTGAGTTAATGCCAGCTTGAATCAAAGAATCTTTGATATCAGCTGCCAGACTCAAATTTGCCTCAGAATGGAACTCTTCTTTGTACATATGATCTGGGAAGCCATAGAAATCGTAGATTAGTTTGTTCTCCAATGGGGTTGCCAGCTTAGGATTAGACTTTGGGACCGCTATCTCAACTGTGTTGGTAGCGTGAGATTCCCAGTGAGCTGAAACAACAACAATAAAATTTGGCTTCACTTGATCTAAAATGAATTTACCGAGCTTGGATGTGACTCTATACGCACCTTTATCACCACCGAACTGTGTCTCTTCGTACATGAATGTTGGACCACCATGACTGAGAAAGTAAACTGGAGTCTTTGGTTTGGACTTGTCGAATAAAGTAGAAAGGCCAGCAGTTGCTAATGTGTTTGAATTCATTTTGCTAGTATACTGTGAAGTTATTGGCTTTGTAATAGAAGAAGGATTGGTCTTCTTTACTAGATTTTGAAACTTTGAGATGAACAATGCTATAGTGAGAATGAGAACAGCTTTGAAAACAATCGACTTGCTGCTCATTTAAATACCTTAGGTATTACAAATAAAGTAGCATCATTAGTTAAAGTGACGTTACCTTTTTTATAGAATTTCCATATTACAATTCTTTATGTCAAATTTACTAAACGGAAATTACTAAGATTACAAATTGTACTAAAATCTCGGTAGGGACACTATCACGTTAACATTCGGCTTGTTTTAAACCGTACGATGATTGGATACAGAATATGTCGCAGCATATCGAAACATAGTGGTGATACATTTTGCTAGGGTTTACTACCAGTTTAAGACAGAGTTTGTGTCAGTCTGTCACTGAAATATCTACTATTGATAGAAGATTTTATGGATTTCTATGTACAAGTGGTGTGGGAGGTGGTTGCGCTCACGATCTTTTCCACCAACTTTTTAGCGACTCTCTATTTTTCTGTTGTTCCTCTGTAATGCTATCCTCTGGCTTGACTAACATTGGCCTTTCTTTGGCAGCCACAGTTTCTCTCGCTTTAGCAGCAAATGCAAGCTCTTTTCTTCTCTTTGATCGGCATTGCTCCCACGAGACAGTGCTTCCTAGCAGGAACCCACCAATACCCCAGTTGACAGCCTTGGACGGTGACTTCTGTGCTATAAAGATAATGGACCCCAGCACCCCAAGAGCAGACAGTCCGGTAAGCGCAGCCTCTCTGAAACATGGAATTTTGGCTAGATTACTTAATCTGAAGCTGTCCAGCGTTATAGACTCGACAGCTTGTTTGATTGGGAGTTCTGGTTTCGCTGGTCCATTGTTGAAACGAGGTTCAGTGTCCTCCAGAAGTAGCTGCTTCTGATCAGATTCTTTGGAAGTAGCAGTTATTGAGCTAGGTATTCTCTCTGATGATCTGCCTGACGGTGCTTGTGAGTGATTGAATGGCTCGTCTTGTGGCTTGTCCCCACTGGAGCTGGAACTGAAAGGCCAAACCATTCCTACACCCGTGGATACGATCTGACAGTTATGTACACTATATATATGTAATAGGTGGGAGACTTCAGGTGAGCGGATTGTTTCTTGTGTGTTGTAATAATTTTTCAACTATGTGTATTTATGTGGCCCAACCACATAAACTGATAGTCGTTGATACCATGAACCTAACGCTTCGAACTGATATGGGGTTGTAGTTCAAATGTGAAGCATCGGGGCTGAAAAGGTGTTTTTAAGCCCAACTCCACAACTGCTATCAATACAGAGCTTTACTACATGTATTAGCAAAACTTTGAGTTTCAGTACAAAAAAAAGAAAGCTCGCACTCAGGATCGAACTAAGGACCAACAGATTTGCAATCTGCTGCGCTACCACTGCGCCATACGAGCAATCAATATGTGACTACAGCAGTAAACTGAATATAGAAGAAAATTCGTCTCGATGATTCACATTAAGCAATATACTTGCCGGATCACATAAGGCTTACATCGCTTCACACTTCTGTCAGTTACACACATAAGACCTGGTGAAATGAAACAACAATGATCTGTTTACCTATTACACTCGCACGTGTGTGAGTAGCGCCCTGTTGTTACCCTGCACTCCTTCGCAGCTGATGCTCAGCGTTCCAATGCGCACTCCCATGTGAGTGAACTGTAACGGAGATATATGTTACAGGTGTGTACCAAGGCAGTCTGACAAACCACGCACTAGGGATAAGAATGTAACATAGCAGGAAAAAAAAATGTTCATGCTGAAACGCTGCGCAACAGCCGTTTCTCCCCCTTCCAACACGCTCTGCCCACTTCTGTGAAAGATCTTGTCTCTGTCTGACTGAGCCTGCCTGTATATTAATAGAACACGAAAAATAAAAACAATAGAGAAAAACAACACTCGCTCGGCAGATCTCGCTGAAGTCTAGTTCATCACAACACATCTTGCCCTAGCTAGATAATTGCGAGCATTCCTAGCACACACTCGATATAGTGCATAACTAGCGCAGTCAACTGCCCACCTCAACAGTCGCTGCTGCCTCTCTGTCATATTCCTCAACCGCCGTTTGATATCTAACCACGTGACGCCGTCTGTGACGCGTCGATCTGTAGTTTTACATTTCTCGTTTTGGACATGGGCCTAGATTCAGGCAACCAACTCTTGTTTACCTTTCGCGCCCCGTACCATAAAGAAAAAATTGTCTTGAAGCACAACTTTCCACAATACGGGAAAAAACAACAAAGGAAAGGAAAAAAATATATATCATAACTTTTTTGTTTCACAAGTGGTGGACCAGTTAGCAGTCTATCTTTGTTAGATCTTCGAACTATTTGGCTTCGAAGTGTGTATGCTGAGATACAAGGCTTGAATATTGGATTTAGGGATTTAGCAGGTTTTTCTTTTTGATTTCACATAGCTAAGAGTTACAAGGAGGTTCTCCTGTCCATCTATCTATCTGTTCATCTATCTGCCATTAATATTACTTGCAAAGGATCAAAAGTGCAACCACAATACACAGAAAGCGTTCCATTGCTCTATAGGCTATCTCAAAAATTGATAGCCATTTTCAATTTCTCAGATTACATCTAGTTTGAAATCAACTATAATGAAGACAAGTGAAACGACAAGAAGCACGACGGCCACCTCCATTGTGTTATCACTGCTAGCTACAGCTTCACTCGCCTCAGCAGCTTTCTCGCCAAGTGGATGCTACGCCCTTAGTGACTTGCAGTCAGTCCTTACCTCTAAGGGTCAATACGTTTATCAGACGAATGCTTACTGCCAGGAACAATGTGCTGGAAAAGCCGTGGCTGCTACTTTGAACGGAAGTACTTGCTACTGTGGTGATGGCCTTCCTTCTGATGTTGAAGCTGTGAGCGACGACAAATGCAATGTGAAATGTAATGCCTGGAGCGATATGTGTGGTGGAACAACATATTTGTCTGTTTACATAGATAGGACGATGAACCCAGATGGCATATTATCATCTTCCTCATCCTCAAGCTCATCCACCTCGGCAAGCTCATCAATCTCGTCCACAACAAGCTCACGCACAAGTTCTAGTGCTTCTTTCACTTCCACACAATCCACGTCATCGCAGCAGAGCTCGTCAAGGTCCTCCACATCTGGATCATCGATAACAACACCTACACAATCTCAGTCTGTAACTGTCATCACGAGCATAGTATCTGCATCAGACGTGGTTAAGACAGTTACCAGCGTTGAATCGACAGCATCATCAGATTCGCCATCACATACCTCATCATCACCATCCCCATCATCATCGACAGCTTCCAATGCACCATCATCAGGTGGGGGTTTAAGCAAGGGAGCAATTGCAGGTATTGCTGTGGGTTCGATTGCAGGTGTCTTTGCCCTGATTGCTGTGCTGATTGTCATTTTCATTCGCACAAGAAGATCAGACGATGACGATGAAGAAGACGAAGGAAGTCATCACGAGAAGTTCCCAACTCCTCCAATTCATAACGATTTCAACTCTTTCTATGGGTTTCAGCAGCCTATTCCTGTTATGGAAAATGGTCACAAAAGATTTAGTAATGGCTCCCTTCCGGACGCTAGGCACGAAAAGACCTTAAGGGTAACAAATCCAGACGATGAAACTATGAATAATTTCGATACCACACTTCAGAACAGTGACACCCACAATCATGATGACGAAGGATTCACTGATACTGATAGTGAAGAATGGGACTTCGCAAGAAGATGAATTACGATGAATAGCATTTTTTATACTTTTGTAATACACTTATACAGTAGTTTGTTGAATCAGTTCTGTAGAATATCGAAGAGTGCATTCTTCATGTCCATCAATAGAAATTTTCATTGTTTACATACGCGAAATGTAAACAAGTAAGAACAAAAACTTTAGTTGTGCATCTATAAACGAGAACAAGGCAACCTCTCGAGTAAGCGACTGGAAATGCCTCCTAATGCTTCACTTGGGAACTCATTTATTCCTAAGATACCTCCGGCATTGATATCCAAACTGCTCTCACAAATCTCGGCTGACGCTCTAGCTAATTTATGTCTCTTATGGTCCACATTACCACAAACATCACCAAAGCCCAGTAAAGAACAAGTGGAAGATCTAGAGATAGATAAAGAAAGTTTACAAAAGGAGTTCTGTAAATTCGTGGAAACTTTCAAAAGAAGAAAGAGCAAGAATAAGAAAAATTTGATAGATAGGCTACTAGTTGACTTCTATCATAATGGATTGAACCTCTTACAATATGCGCAGTTGGATTCACAGGTTCTCGTGGAGAAACCTTTGAGTTTTTATTGGAAGTCAAATAAACTGCTGAACTCAGAAGGCAGAGAGCAGGTTATCAACCTACAGGATCCCCAAACGTTCCTTAATAATTTGCTGAATGAACTTTCTCAATTCTATCTGAATCATATATATATAAGTCGTCATCCTCAATATCCATTAATCATCATACGAATTCAGCTCTTTGATCTAATTTCTGACGTTACTGTGACTGAGATGTACCGCTTAACAACTTCCAGTTCAATAGTATCCAGAAAGCCTTTCTTTATGGTCATACCACTAAACTCATCAAATCTGATATCTTCATACCAGTCAATATCATCAGATCTCACTTCAAATATAGTTTTGCAGGCAATTGAATCTGCTCTGTCACTCACACTGTCTAAGCAGATTAGAATTGACAGAAATCCGTCTAATGAACAACCTATACGATCACTAGAGTCTCTTCACATAATCAAGGGTAATTCGAAGTTTTCGGAATCTTTGGGTATATGGATTCCTTATGCAGATGGAACAGTTGATATCTCTCCGTTTGATGATGTTTTAGACCATGATACTTTTAAAAAGGATAATCTTGTTACTGAGGATGATAACCCGGATGATAGAATACGTAAAATTGCAATGTTAAGATTCAAAGGAAGTCTGAATCCACTGAAAAGTGAAAAGCTCTATATTGATGTTGATGATGGTGAAACAAATCGAGAGAATAGTCAAAAAAGAAGAAGAATCAAAGACGATGAGGAGAGAAATGTTGATCGTTCCGAGTTTTCAAGCATTACACCAATACAATTTCTTGATTTTGAAATACAAAATGAATATAAGGATTTTGTACCAAAAGTGAAGATAAAACTACAAGGAAATGACGTATTTGCTGGTCTGCATGAGCTTTGTGTGAATGGAATAGTTGACCCTGAAACAATTCCCGGTTGGCTTACGGGTGAAGAAGGTTTGGCATCAGGTGTAATCAAAGATGATCAGCTGATCATAGATGATAAATCGCTGGTCAACTCAAGTAACTTGATTTGAAAACATCACATTCGGGTGTTAAATAAGCCCCCTGAAGTAGTTGAAGTTATCTTGTTAATATTCTCATTTATCTGATCTTGTAACCTTGGTACAGTGACAATACTCTGCAGTTGTCGCAGTATCTTTATATCTTTCTTTAGTGTAGCCTGCTCAATGGCAGTGCTAAAGTCTTTAAATTTAATGAGATACTCGATATTGATATCATACTGAAAATTTGCCCTTGATAACAGCTTCAATCCAAACTTCAACTCATTTTTATGAAGAACCTTCTTCAAGATTGGATCATACCCTATTGGAGGTTTTCTGGAGTGATTTTGAATATATTCGTACAGTTCATCAAATTTTGAGTTTTCAATGTAGACATTCACATGGAGAGAATAGAGCTTCACTTCAGGAACCTTGAATTCCTTACATAGTTTGGTGACTTTCGAAGACTGGTTCAACAAAATCAATTTTTCTATCGTTTCAACTAAAGAGAGACCGGTAAACTCAATGTTAAAAACTTCTGTCAGCTCTAGTTGCATTTTGCTTAATTTCAGCTGAGATGCCAATATCTTATGGTCGTTCGAACCCTTGAATATCAAACCATATGAATCGTTTGCTTCAGTTAATGCCTTTATCTCGTCATTTGGATCAAGCTTTGGCTTGGACAAAGCATTGCGAAGGTCAATGTTAGCGATATCAATTGATCTGTCTGCCTGGTTATAGTACTCTTTAAGCAATTTGAAGTTATTCTGCTCAAAAAACTCAAAGCAATTGGAGGCTATTTTGAAATTATTCAGCATTTTAAAGAAGATTGGTAATGATTGCGATTTTTGTAATATCAAAAGTGTTTTCCAGATCAAGTCAATATCCTGAGAGTCAATTGCCTTATTCAAAGCAAGATCTAGTTCCTCCATCTTCAACAGCAGTGGAATTTGTCTCGAAAACGAGCTTTCAAAGTTGATAAGAATTTTGGCCAAATTAATTCTTCCCTCTTGAAATGCACAATTTGCGATTTTTTCAAATGAGATATAGCTATTGTTGTTAACATTTTGAAACTTAGATATTATTGCTTGCGATAGTTCTTCTTCACCAATGTTTGGATTGTATCTAATTTTGCAACAAGCCCAATCGATGAAAATCTGATCAATTGGTAAATTCAAAAATTTCGAAATTTCGAATCCTTCATAAAATTTCTGTCTTTTGATCAAAAGATTGATGATTCTTTCTATTCCAAGTCTTCTATAATCTGCATTTGTCAAGAAAATCCCGATTCCCGGTGACCTGATCTCATTCAATATCCTGAGATCATTACATGTGTCAATGAACCTCTTTGAAATTGCTGGTTTCGGGTGAGACTTGAGTTCAATCTCAGATTTACCAAAGGAAACAGCCTTAAGAAGCCTCTTTTGCCAGTACGGATCAAACTCATCCAATGCAGCTTCGAAACAGGTTTCAATGGCTTGTGTAAGATTGGGAACAGATCCAATAATTCGCAAATTTTCATTGGCCTTCGGTGAGTGCTTATTCAATTTATCTACGGCATCTAACAGAATTGAAGCGTTGGAAGTTGATCCAATTTTGAATACATCCACAGTTGCGGAGTGAACTTTGCTGACATACTCCAATGACTGGCTCGTGAGTATGGTCATTCCATCATTCTCTGTTTCAATTGTGATCACTTCATCAGACAGATCAAAATCAACAGACCCTCCTGGTGCAAATAATCTTAGAACCTCTCCTAACACAACTGCAACAGCATCTGAGCCACACCACTTAACCACACAAGTTTGTGAGCTAGGTATCTTCACCTCAAGAAGAATTTTGTTGAAGCTCGTATTAACAATGAACACTTTGGACGCCTTTTCATTGTGTAATGCAACGAACTCATAATTAGGGGATACAATCATCTTCTGGAAAGGTCCATCCATGGATATTCTCTGTGGCATCTGCTGAAGACCAATTTGATAAACAGTTTCATTAAGAGATATTATCACTTGGAATCGGTTGTCCAATACGATAACATCCCAACTATAGAAGTTCAACCTGTCTCCCAAATCAAAAGTTAAATCCCTGAATAATCGGGGAGCCAGAATCTGATCGTTCAAGTCCAGATATATGATTTTCCAATTGTTCATCAGCACTACGACGTACCTCCCAGCTGTCTTGACAGTTTTGATTCCAACAAGTGAAGCATCAGAAGCTATACTGACTTCTTTGAAGTTCCCCTCAAAGTCATTAAACAGACGAACTGTTCCGTTCTGTATGACCACCACAAGCTCTTCCTCTTCAGTCCATAGTAATGCCTGGATTCTTCCGTTCACATGGTGATTCCAATTGATTTGGGTTATGATTTCACCACTTCCAGAATATATCTCAACCTGGGAAGATTCTTCGCGGAGAGGCGAATTATATATAGCAATTGTCTTGGTAGGCTTTGCAACTGCTACTATTCTTGGCTGTTGCAGAGAGTGTTGGTTTTCCACGTCCCAGTCCAGTGTGTATAGCTCCCTGCTTCTATAATAAACATCATTTAACCGTTCCCAACCTGTCACCCATAGTTAGTGAGTATTCATTTCCTCCAAGAACAGCGCGTTCACCAAGAATACCGTACTTACCAAAACTTGGAGCCCCCATGGTTCGTGTGCCTGATCTGTACTTCAGTTGGTTCACTGGTTGTTGATAAAAGATATTCATCACCAGTACTGGGAAAATAAACCCGAAAAACAATTATTTCTTTCATTTGACGATGAGGCAATAGGAAAGAATAGAAAATAGTACATATACCAACTTAAATGGACGACCAGGAAGACACTGTGTTGTTGGGTGCTATAGAAGGAGGAGTCAATAACAATGGTGTAGAGTTAGACCTTGAGGATGAGTTCCAGGATTGGTGTCATTTAACCAAACTCAAGTCTGGTAAGAACGAGAATGCGCTACCCAAGAGGGGGGAGAAGGACTATGAGCCTGATGGCACCGGTGTTCAGAAAGAGACATTGCAGAAGTCACAGGATGCCATGTTCCAGGCACTTGCTGGAATGCGTGGACATGTTGTAAAACAGAACGTACGTGCTGTATGGGTAAACTCTTTAAGAAAAGGGTTGATAGAAAAACCTAAAGGATCATTTATTCAGACAATGGGTGTTGTGGATCGGCAAAACAAGTGCTGGCTGAACGTCGAAGAGTTTGTTTACCTCAGCGAGAGGGGTACCATTGAGCCATGGTTCGAATATAAGGATATAGCGATGGACATGCAGAGCGTATATGCTGAATGTTTTAATGATGAAGATGAGATTGACGAGTATCAAGTTTATGCCCACCTAAAAAGACATGGTTATATTGTTAGCCGGTGCAGCAACACAACTGTTGAAAGAAAAGAACAATCAGTGAAACTGTCATGGATCTCAAGGGTATGGAAATTAATACTCAACTCTAAACTAATATTAACATTATCAACATACCTACGAAGACTAAACATAGTTGGACATCTACCGTTCCATGAACTTCATTTCATCACATCCAGATATGTTGATTATACACAGATTTTCAACTCAATCAAACTCATCCCCTATATGATATCCGAAGCTAATCAAGAAGCTGAACCAATCGATATAACATTCAATGTTTGGAAACCTAACCCAAACTTCTCAAAGAAAGCACCAACTCCTCCAAACTTTCAGGTCTTGGTGAGAAACGTCAATAAGTACATGTTCCCAACTTTAAGTGAGTTGAACTCAATACTCAACCGCACAGAAACTGCAGAAATTCGACAGTCAACAAATCAAATGGGCAGATTGAAAAGAGGAAAGGAAAATATCATTTTGGCGATCGTTGATTATGGAATTATCAACTTTGTTAAAATCTCGAGAGGGGACTTTGGATCGGAAAATATGTGGTATATTCCAACAGAGAAATCATATAAAGCATCTTCTAAAAGATTTGGTGCTAAATTCAGCGATATCAAACTGAGCAATCAGTAATCTGGCTTCTTCTTCCTAGTAAAATAGTTCATCGCATATCATCTGTAAGTATTCGGATCGTATGGCTGGGAATATCCGTGCTGTGGTGGATTTGGATATGAGGGTGACGCTGAATTGAAAACAGGTTTCACGGGTAATGGTGGAGGCCCTCCATAAACTTCGCTAGATTGAGTTGCATAGGGGGATACATAAGGATCTTGAGGTTGCTTCTGAGGATATGGAGGTTGTTGTAAAGGCTGTTGGTAATTGAATTGTTGCGCATGAGGTATTTCATAAGGTGAGTGATGGGGTTGCGGTCTTGGAACTTCATAAGGTGCCTGTTGGTATGTTTGATTTTGCGTTGGAGTAGAAACTTGATATGGAACTTGTCCCTGCTCCACTGGGGCTGTTGCTCTTAGCTGACTGGCAAGTGATGAATGTGATGGTTGTCTTTGTGGCGAAATTGGTGGTTGGGATAAAGAGTTTCTGGAACTCTGGCTCTGAGAGACACTTAAATTTCGAAACTGCTTTTGTAAAAGGTCAGGCTGAGAAGTATATTCTTCAGGAATCTTTGTACTCATCGCAGTATTGTTAGAGCTGTTTGACAAGATTCTTTGTCTCTGTAAATATCTATCTGAAACAAACTTCTCGACATTCAATCTGACCTCGAAAACAAAATTCAAAAGATTGCTGTAAAAGTCCAGAGATTTTTCAAAATTGGTAACATACTCCTTAAACGTGTTATAAGTTGTTTCAAACCCAGCGATCTTTTGAGCTTTTTCGGCTATTTTATTATTGGATGTGATTATTTTGTCATAATGGATCTTGACATTCTTCACCACATCAGGTTGCTTTGAGTTCAAGGCATCAATTTTCTTCACAAAGATATCAAACTTAGTAAGTTCTTGAGCAAATAAAGCTTTTTCTTCCTTCTCACTTATGTTCTTATTATTCAAAACTAAGATATTTGAGATGTCATCTTCATGTATAGCTTTCTTGAGATCCTCAAGGATGTTGCCACGTTCTTGTTTCAGTCTATTCAAGATTCTCAAATCCTCCTCAATTTTGGTGATACTATTGTTCACCTTCATCGAGGATTCCATATCACTGTCGAAGTCATCCAATAGGTTCAGCGTTTTGGAGTTATTGTGGAAAAATTCATCCTCTAATCTCTCTTTGGATTTCAAGATTTCCAACCGTTGCAGTTCGGGTTCTATTGCAGCATTGATTTGATTGTCAAGTTTGGTGGCACTCAATAAAGATTGTTTCGCATTGGTTAGTTCATCCTTTAAATTCGCAGATTGTAAAGTGGAAGGTTCCTGTAATGAATTCAAATTGAACCGCTTAGCATTGAAATCCTGCTCCTCTTCCTCTAGCTTTTGGTACAGCAACTTGATCATTTCTAAGATCTCCTCTTTTTTTGTGTTTATCTTGAACTGGTTCTCAGTGATATTGTTAAAATCAGATCCAATAATTTCGTCGCTCCATGATAATAGTTTAGGATCGAGTTTATTGTTATTAGTATTCTTGAAGTCATTCAAACTTTGTGGTAATCTGAGATACTCTAGAAAAGATTCTAGCTCAATATTTACCATTTCAATTTTATCCAATTGCTCTCTTAAGATTTTGGCCTTTTCTTCTGAGTAGAAACTCAACTTTTCATGAACACCTGTTGGGATAATCTTTTCAAATATATCGTCCCCAATGATTTCTGTGATATTGACATGATCGTTTATCACAATTGGTTTCGAGGCTTCCAGGGGTTTCACTAGAGTCTCAGGCTCCAAGGCTTCTTTGGATGGGACAGTGTCATGATAAATAAAATCATTATCCTTCATCAAAATCCTCAACTTGTCTTCGATCAACGAAATATATGACTTGTAGTCTATGGTTGTTGGGTTCTCATATTTCTTCAAGTCCTTAAAACCATCTAAAGATAGTTTTAACATAGCAATACTAGTTCCCATTTTCTTCTCTTCAACAGAAAGACCATAGTAGTAAAAGCTCAAGTTTAGGTAAAACCTTGTTTTGAATTTGAGTATTTGGCTCCATTCCTGTTTGTTACCGTAGGGTTCTTCTAACTTGTCCAAAGACTCCTGCGCCTTATCATATTGCTGGGATGCAGAAATCGCCAATCGTGCAATAAGTGATTTCTTGCTGGAATCTTCGCTTATCAGCTTCAGTAAAAATACCTCTTGCGCTTGTGCCAATTGAACATTTTTTAAGAACAGCACTGTCTTGACGTTCAAATCATTCGATGGTGAATTCAAAAAGTTTTCAGAGATGAATTTATAGATGCCTGCCGAGTACTGAAAATATTGACAAGATTTTGCAAAATCTTCCTCATCTTTGAATTTACTTTCTGCCAACTTTGATAACACAGACCCTAAATTATACAAAACTGAAGCTTTTTCAAATGCCAAAGAGTGCTGAGAATGGTGTGTTGAAGTCTGATAAGCATCGTACCATTTGAATTTAACTTTAACTCCATGATCCTGAAAAGGTAATCTCAAATCTAACAACTCAAGTTGGCCATAGTACTTGTAGTATAAATTCTTTACCGATTCATAATTTGAAACGTCGTGGGTAGAGTTGGTTACATCCGATCTTAGTCTGTTGATAGTATTCACCTCTTTTGAGAAGTCTGTGGTATTTCCATATAGTTTAGCCAGATAGTTCTTTAGAGAGCTGGACCAATCAACATCATCTGTTGTTCTGAGCTCAGTAGTGATGAATTGAGTCTTCATCTCTATCTCTAACGGTGTTTTCGTGACAGTATATATATCATTTACAAGTTAAGCGCCCCTAAATATAGAAACATAAACTGAAAAACGTCAGAAATTTTTTGGGGTTGTGCGGGTGTTGTGGTTCGAGTTTCGTGATAGGAATCAATAACTGAAAAATAATGAAGATGGACAGAGAACAATTCACACGCTTAAAGTGTGTTGTTAAGGGTTGTGTAGCATCGAGAGAGTTTTAGGATTCTCCATCTAGGTGATCTGAGGCAATTCTGCCCTTACACTCACAGTATGTTAAAACATGTATTATAATCAGTCATTCGTGATTAATACGCATTTGGTGTTTCTGACTTTTAATCTCATATCACTTCCAATCTTTCTTAACTTTTCGATCTCATCGGGTTCAACTTTGTATAAGCTCAGTTTTGGAAGCTCTGCCTTCAACCACGAATAATCTTTTCGCGGTTTTATTTTCGTATCATAATATCTAAGCGATCTTCTTAACGTTTGTATCTCAGATATCAACTCTACTTTATTTAGCTTCAGCTTGAATTCAATCAGAGAGTCAAACTCAAAGTTGCTCAAAATCAACGAATTGGAGCTTTGTGATAATATTTTAGAGAATTTGTCATTTTGACTTTTCTCATTCTCCAGCTCCTTGGATAGGTTCTCTTTTTCGTCAATCAGTTGTTTATTCTTCTCTCTGTAGTCAGATAAAAGATTAGACAGCTGCTTGTAGTTCGAAAGCTTGGAATTTAGAACCTCAATTTTCAGCTGAAGATTTTCAATAGCAGTCTCTTTTTCTTTCAACTCATTCAAAAGTTCAGTAGTCTGTACGTTCTGTGTTGAATTCGGGAGTTTTGGGAAACAATCTGGGCTAACTTTTATATCCACCCAGCTGTATTCAGTATGAAGTCCAGACAATCTTGATTCCAAATTGGAAGCTATCACCGATATCTGTTCAACAAGGTTGTGAACATGATTTCCAGTAGCAGCATATGTGAACAAGCTTGTGAAGAGATCTTCTAGTTGGATTTCTTTGAGTTCCTGAGAAAATTCCAGCTCCATTTTGTCTCTCTTCGCTTTCTGTATCTCATTAGCAATGGGCTTCAGGGCACTTTCATAATATTTACAAGCTTTAAACAGTTTTGATAACTTAGGGAACAAATCAGAATTCGATTCAAATAAGCCAACCACAGACTGGAGAGATGCGCTAGTGATGAGCTCATTTTGAATGGAATCCTCCAATAGAAACCTATTCTTGAACTCAAAGTCTTCAGGTAAAAGTTGGCCATAATCTATGTTTTGGTTGATTTCCAAAGTTTTGTTTAGTAATTCCTTGTACTCGTCACTAGTCATGAGCCTAACTGCAGATTCAACGAAATCTTCCAGTTCGGGGACAAAGCGATTCAAATTCTTGGAGCTGCAGCTTTGAAGCATTAAAACCTTTGCGTTCACCTTAGACAGTTCGAGTGCTGTCTTACTCTTTATCAGAGCTATTAACAGATCGTTGTCCTTAATGCTGATGAACTTGATGAGCTCTTTCAAAAAACCATGAATATGTTCCAATGCTATAGAATTGTAGACTGTCTCATATTGGATATCTGGGAGAAATTCTTGAATTACGGCTTTTTTATAGGAAACTTGAAATTTAAATAGCAGTAGATTGAGAAACATATTTGATTTCTCCATTTGTAGTTTGCTCAAACGCAATTCCAAATCTTTGTATTTGTTTTCAAGTTCGTGGTTTTCTTGCTCTGTTTGGTGAATGGGCACTACCATATCTAACGTGCTTTTCTTCAACTCATTAATCTTCAATTTGAGATTCTCAATTTCATAATCTTTTAGTTTCAGTTCGTCTGATTGGCGTTTCATCTGCTCGTTCAATTGTTTAATAAGGTTCTCATTCTCTTTGTCCAATTCGGCCTCGATCTCTTTTAAGTCTTCTAACTCCTTCAAAGAGGTTTTCAGTGAACTATTTTCTTCAGTCAGGGTTTGATTTTCCAGTGTAAGATTCTCAACGATGGAGTTAGATTGTTTTGAGATTTCAACTGTTGATCTGAGTTCTTCAATTATTTTCTTTGAATCTACCAGCTCATCTGAGATCTTAGAATACTCCAATTGAAGTTCCTCGAGCGATGTTAGTCTAGAAAGCGACTCGGTTAAATCGTCCTCTAGCCTTGAATTATCATCCTTGAGCTCTTCAAGCTGGTCTTTGAGTTTACCGTTTTCCAGGAGTAATGATTCAACAGATCCACCTTCAACTGAATGCGAGTGAAGCGTCAGTTCCTTGGTTAGCTCAGCTTGTTTCTGCTGAAGCTGAGAATTCACGTTTGTTAATTCCTGAATTTCCTGCTTCAATAGTTCATTCTGTTCCTTCAGTGTCTCTTTGTCGATGGTAGACAATTCCAGATCCTCCATCAAGTTGTTGTGGCTTTGTTCGAGATCAAATATCTTTTTATTCAGTTCAGTTATCTGAGAATGCATAATCTTAGATTTCGCCTGCAGTTTACTTATGATTGAAGTTAGTTTAGTCACATCAGTATCCCGGTTAAGCAAGGAAGAAGAGGAGGAGGACATAGGTGGACTCCCTGTATTCGTGGCTGTTAACTGTAAGGTATTCTCCCGTACAAAAACCCCATGCTGTGAAGGACAGTGAAAGTACTCCACCCCTGCCACTGAACCATCGTTCTTCCCAGCTGGCTCTTCAAGCTCTATGCCAACCCAGTTCCCATCGGCAAACTGTGTCTGCCCTACAAAGCGAACAATTCCATCAACTCCCTTAAATTTTATGGAGTCGCCCACCAGCATTGACTCCTTTCAATGGTCACAATTCAATATAGTCGTAACGATTCTGGATAATTTGCATAGAGAAACAAGTAAATATAAACAAAAATACAAAAACAAAACAAAAAACCAAAAAAATACCACAAACACGTAAATTCAAAAAAACACATTATACTCCCATCACTCATACTTAGAAAGCTGATCCACCACATGAACACGCTTAGAAACACACACGCGCGCGCACCTTCCCAGCTGCAGCGCGAGCTACTCGAAGAACAGAAACAGGAAATTCGAGAAGCATTCAATTTGTTTGATATGAACAATGATGGATACTTAGACTATCATGAGCTAAAGGTCGCGATAAGAGCCCTCGGGTTTGAATACAGTAAACAAGAAGTTCTAGATCTGATCAAAGAGTTTGACCGTGATGGTCGCTCACTAATGCACTATGAAGACTTCTTCGCAGTAATGGGAGCTAAGGTGTTGGAAAGAGATCCTTTGGAGGAAATCCGTCGCGCCTTCAAACTATTTGACGATGATGGCACAGGTAAAATTAGTTTAAGAAATCTTCGCCGTGTGGCGAAAGAGCTAGGGGAGAATCTAAGCGATGAGGAGCTACGTGCCATGATTGACGAGTTCGATTTGGACAATGATGGAGAGAGTGAGTATTTCTGAACTTCTGCTTGTTGCAAACTGCCTATAGGATGCCGCATACTAACGCCAAAGTAGTCAATGAAGAAGAGTTCATAAGCATCTGTACAGAGAACTGAAACGACACGATACACTGCACGACCATTGCCCCTTGGGTGTAATTAATTATATCTCAATATCTTTGTAGTAGCTAAGTAGAAGCTAAGGTATGGTTACCCTTCTCGATTCGCGACTTTTTCCACTTTTTTTTTTTTCATTTTCCACTAAACAGAAATTTGTTGATGGTATCAAACGAGTTTATACCTGCTGATTGTCTATATCTACGAAGAAGAAGGAGACCGAGGCAGATATAATATGTCGTGGCTCTCTAAGGCAGGTGCCCGTTTCAGACTGGACTTCCAAAAAATCCCTAAGCACAGACTGCCTAAATATTTGAAGCTTCAGCAAGAGACACAACCAAAGTTCATTAGACCACAAGTGCCAGTTGATTTGAAATCTAGTGGAGAAATCCCTACAGACTGGAAAAAATTAAAATATTTAGTAGGGGACAGAGTGCTGATTGTTGATGGCCCAAAGAAAGGGAACATCTGTAAAGTCTCCCGTCACACTGAACATGGTGGTTATGTTTTGGATGAGAACGGACCAACAGATACAGTAGTTGTGCCAAAGCAATTTTGGACTGAAGGGCAAAAGTCGCACGTCGTTACATTTCCAAAAGCTGTTACACAAGATAAAATCAGACTGGTTGCTGAGATCGAAGAGGAAGGATCAAACAAAGTAAAGACAGTTGCCGTTGATCACTTGGATTTCAATACAGGTTCTTACTATGACGAAGACTACAATAAAGTCGTTCCCTACAGAACGGTTCACGGAAACCCAGATATGATTATTCCATGGCCTAGACCAGAACCTGTTGAAGACGGACCTTCATGTACAGAAGTTGGACATGTCCGTGAGCGTACTTACTTTGTTGAGTCTGTTGTGAGAGATTCCATTCCACAAGATGCTCTTCTAACGATCAGAAACCCACGTTCCAAACACAGACGTGTTAAATTGGACAGAACTCTCGTCAAGAGATTGACTCCTCCAGAAATGCCGCTAACAAGCACCAAGAAGGCTTATTTGGCCGAAAGAGAAGAGCTCAAGAAACGTCCAAAGGTTAACATTTCTGACGAAATGAAATCCTTCTTGGGTAAGAAGATCCGCGAGCACGAACTTGTCAAACAAAAGCAATGGGAAAGCATCAAAGATTTGTAAATAACTTCTGTAAATATAATACACGCCATCAAGACTACTTGTAGTCAATGAAAACAGAAAGAACTTTTTTTGCCAAAAACTTCAGTCCATCACATAATACTTTTGTTTATATAGACAGAATACAAAAAAAATTAGATTAGATTAGTCTTTGGTACTTTCACTGTGAACCAAACAAGGTACCAAGTGATGTACGACCCAGCTACTGGACCATACTATAACCCTCAGACAGACCGTCGTGTGGTACTTATCACTGGGGGAAATAGTGGGATTGGTTTCTATACTGTGTTGCATCTTTATTTACATGGCTTTATCGTATACATTGGTGGTAGAAGTAAGTCTAGGGTTGAAAAATCAATATGCGAGATCAAAAAAGAGGCAGAAAGAAGGATGAGTACCGCACTGGAGCAGACGATTGAAGATAGACGATGGTTTGGAGAGCTGGAGTTCCTAGAAATTGACTTACTAGATTTGCATTCAGTCAATAAAGCCTCTCAAGTGTTCAGGCAACAGGAAAAAAATTTAGATTTATTGATATTGAATGCTGGTGTTGGCGCCTTGCCTTACGACATTACAAAAGATGGGTTTGAGATTCAGTTTCAGACCAACTACATATCTCAGTTTCTTCTGACTCTCAATTTACTAGACATTTGTCACCAAAGGTGTCGCGTAATTTATGTTTCATCGATTGCAAACTTCCTTGAATTGTTTCAGTTTAATAGGGATTGGAAATTCAATATCAGACCCAATTTCATATTCACTTGGTTTAGATATTCAATGTCAAAGAGTGCCGGTATTCAATTGATGAAGTTTCTTGCGCTAACTAAACCAGATATGCATTACTTTTCTGTTCATCCTGGATTCGTGATGAACACAAACTTTTTCTCATATTGGACTAGAATACCTATAATTGGTATATTTTTTTGGTTCTTCTTTCAAGTTTTTGGCTTCTTTGCTGGTTGTTCCAACGAGGAAGGCTCTTATGCCACCCTGAAGTGTTGTTTGTCAAACGATGTTTTATTGGAAGACAACGGTAGCTATTTCACTACAGGCGGTGCTCTCTCAAAACCCGGCAGGTTGGCAAATGATTTGAACAGTATAACGTATAATTATATCTGGACAATTAAAGAGTTGAAAAAACGAGGGTTTGATTTAGAGAAAATATGAACTTTGCTATTTCTTACATTTAAATATAATATAATTTGCATTAAAAACTTGACACACTAGTTAACTAGTAGCACTTACTTATTCGTGTATGTATATACTCGTAAGATCCTTAAATCACCTCTATTTACTATAAATTGCAAAGCCAATTATTCTCTATTGAATGTTTTCGATAAGAATACCTGGTTGACCTGGAACAGCAGTATCGACAATCTTACCAGAGACAGTAATTTGAACTTCTTCATTAGTGAAGATATCTTTACCAACAGTACTTCCGTTCTTGAAATAAATGACCTGGACCTCTTGAGTTTTGGTAGCGGATGATGCCTTTTTGATGAGTTCAATTGCACTTTTGATAGTTTCACACTCATCGAAGTTTAACTCTCTGTTGAAAACAACTTCTGAAGATTCCTTTGTCAATCTTTGTTTTAGGTTGGAAATGAATGGCATAGCACGTTTCATGTCTTTACCAACTTTTTCTTTGATAACTTTGTTATCATCAAGAGTTTGCTTCTCGAACAGTTCACGGACTAATTCAATGTAATTATTCTGCCATTCAGGAAATGATTCGGAGACAAAGATAGTCAATTTGATAGGTTTGGAAACATCCAATTCAGATGTCTTGCCTTTCTTCTTCTTCAACAAACCACCTTCGGTTTCCCTGATGGATCTTGTCAAGTAACGAGTGTATTCCAATGCATTGAGAATTGATGAATCAACAGGCTTGGATGCTCTTGGGAACTTCACATCTTGAACAGTACCCTTATTACCCAAAACATCTCTCCAAATGTATTCAGAAAAATGCGGAACAATTGGAGTCAATAGTAAAATTTGGGTCTCAATATACCTACGAACCAAATCTTTGTGCATAGTATGACATGCTTCACGATAATAATCTCTTGCTGTTTGGAAGTCAAATAAACCATATTTCAAAGCAGCTTTGTAACTAGTATTATCGTAGTGCTTATAAGTTTCCTCAATTAATTCATTCATTTCATTTTCAAAACAAATGTCAAAGAAATTGAATTCACCAGTTCTGTATGAGTCAAGACTTTTGATAGCTTCTTCTGACCATTCCTTCAAGGTAGTCAATCTTAAAATAGCAGCATTTGCATTGGACTCTTCAAAATTGGCATCTTCTACAGTATCACCCGAATCGGCGAAGGCAATTCTTGAAGCATCAGCACCAAATTTTTTTACAATTTGCTGCAAGGTCATAAAATTACCAGTGGATTTCGACATTTTGTTGTTGTTCAACATCAAATGACCGTTAACTCTGATACCTCCTGGCCAAAATCTCTTTGGGAAAATTGCGGTGTGGGTATAAATGAAAAAAGTTAAATGGTTTGGAATCAAATCTTTTCCTGAAATAGACACATCTAATGGATAAAAATACTCGAATTCTCTTCTCAATCTCTGTAATTTTTCGATTGGGATGTCAGTTTTTATATCATCTTTTCTCAAGAAAATGAAGTCAAAAACATCGCTGGTTAATTGCTCTGGTTTGATGCCTAATTCACCTTCCTCTCTACCATAGAAATCTTTATGTAACAAGTGACAAATAGTATAGAACGACTGGTAAATTGTTGAGTCAGATAAAGATTCCACCAAGAAACTTTCATCCCATGGAAGTTTGGTACCTAAACCGTATTGTCTACACACTGCCCAGTTTTTCAACCAGTCTAAAACAGCTTCAAAGGCATGGTTGGTTTCAGGGGTGAAAGTTCTCATGGAATGTAAAGCTTCCAAAGCTTGTGACTTCCATTCTTCTTCCCCATAGTCGACATACCACTGATCCTCTAATGAAACAATACAAGAGTCACCAGATCTTGAAATGACTGGTGATTCCGGTTCGTTGTAAACGAAAGCATCACCAGAGGCAATCAAGTCAGCTTTGACTTTTGGTTTAGCAGCTTCGACTTTTTCACCTTTGTATTTACCAAAAGACATAATACCATTGTAAAAGCCCTCCTTGTATGCGGCTTCCTTAGCTTTGGCTAATTGAACTGCATCTTTAGGCGATTGGATCTTTAGTTCCTTCACTAAACTTTCAGCAGTCAAATCACCGTATTTTTCAGTGTGGATTACTGGTACAGCCTCTTTGACCCACTCCTTTTGAATACCGTAATACTCTGGTTTATTTTGTAGGTCTTTTGTAGTGATGTAATCATCTGGCGAGTCTGATGGAACACAAGTAACAACACCGGTACCTTTCGTGGCCAAAACAGTTTCCATAGGCAAAACCCTCAACTCATCATATACAGATAGTGGAGCTTTGATCTTGGAACCGATCAACTGAGAACCATTTACAGTAACTACTGGTTTGTATTCGCCTCTTCTTGGAGTGAGATTTTGGTATGACATGTTTTTGTAAGCACGTTCGGTAGTAATGTAGTATTCATTTCCATTGTCAAAAATACCATAATCAATTTTTGGTGAAACGAAGCAACATGTTTGACCGTACATTGTCTCTGGTCTTAAAGTAGCGGCAACCAAAAATACTTTTTTTGATTGATCTAATGATTCGGTAACAGAAGCATCAGAAAATTCGGTAATTTGGATTTTGATACCAACATATTCTTGCGGTGTGACACCTTCACCTGATTGTCTGTCATGGTCCATACATGGCTGTCCATCCTTCTCAGAGTATATGGTGTATCTTTCACCAAACTTGATTCTTCCAATATCCTTCAATCTTTGGATGTGCCATCTAACAAATTGATCATAGTATGGGTTCAAATCAGTTGTGATCATAGAACGTCTCCAATCAATTCTAGCACCAAAGGAGTTACAATCCTCTTGACATAAAGGTGGGAAATACTCTAACCAGTACTCTGGGTCGGCAAATTTATACAATTCCTCTCTTGGAATGCCTAACTGTAACATAATCTCAAATTGGTATTTACCACGGCCTTGTTTGGCTGCAGCTTTAGATTTCTTAGCTTTGAACTTGGAAGGATCAACTTTCACAATTTCCTCCTTTGGAGCCTCTGCAGCTTCAGCTTCGGCTTCTTCCTCTTCAGATGGAACATTGGAATAATCCTTACCAAATAATTCAGCTTCTCTTTGTAATTTATCTGCACATGCTCTAATTGGCATACCTGTACAGTGGAAACCTAATGGGAACAATGCTCTTTTACCTCTCATTCTTTCAAAACCAATAGAAAATTCAACTTTGGATAAGGTAAAGCAATGGCCGGCGTGTAAAACACCATTCATATACGGATATGCCATGGATGACATGAACTTTGGATGGTCAGCATGAATCTGATCAATATCCGCATCATCAGCGTACTCTTTCAAAGATGGGGCATCTTGTTCGAAAGTTTTCTCTTCTTGCCAAATCTTTTGATACTTGTTTTCAATCTCAATCAAGGCATCTCTTCTTGAGGTCTAAATGCAATCCAACTGTTAGATGAGGTCAACTAGAAGAAAAAAAAATGAATACGAAAACTAAATTCGTACCGCTAAGGTCAAAAGAGGTCGTAGCGCACTGTCGTTCGTGATTTGTGTATTCATTACATTTCTGTCTGTGTACTTACGTTCTCAAGGACGATTGTTTGGGCCATGGCTGATAAACAGTACTCAATCTGTCCTTTTATTAATTGTTGATGTTTCTTCTGAGTCAAGTTTTTTGAGTCTGTTTTTTGGAAATTTTAGTCGAGATTACCCTGTTTTTATACACATGAGAACAGAAGACTGAAATAAACGTAAAATAAACAGAATATTGAATACAGGGATGACGAGAGAAATGAGTACTCTACAGATTGATTCTGTTTTTCTTGCACACCAAATGGTATGTTTTTTACTTGTTTAAATTTCAAGAACGATCGAAAAGGCCATCGTCCTCAAAGTCATCATCAAAGTCTTCTTCATAACTCTCGCTGTCTGCAGAGTCATAGTCAGAATCATCAGAAGAATCGATATCCATAGCTTGTCCTTCAATGAACAGATTGGTTAGTGTTTCACCTTTTTGTTGCGAGCCCTTGTTTACTGTGTATCCTCCTTCAACGTTACAGTTGGTTAATCTTGCCTTGGACTGGATTTTAGCATTTGAACCAATGATACAGTTCTCCAACACGACATCGTCATCTAGATTGATGCCGTCGAGCAAGACACAACCAGTCAAACGACAACGCTGTCCAATCGTACAGTTCTTACCGACAACACTTTTTTTGACACTTGTACGCTCTCCAAGAATGGTATTGTCACCGACAACAGAGTCGGCACCAACAGTAGCAGCACCTTTTTCCTTTGCTTGAGCATTGTTCTGTGACTGTTGTAGTTTTGCTTTGAGTTTCATCACATAGCGGTTAGCTTCCATGTAGGCCGCGATATTGTCTGCTCTGATAAAACTGCACTGAGATGGTAGATTGAATATAGTAACCGTGCCCTTCTTCTCCGAATGTTTCCAAGAACGACGAGCCAGATCCCTAATTATCTTAGTGACTGTTCTGTTACCGTAATCAGGGATCTCCTCCTTGATAGCCTCAAGGCTCTCCTTACTCAAGAAGTAAATAAATGAATCAAGTAACTTAGTTGAAACCTTAGTATGAGGAAATTTCCACACCATCTGGGTCCTCAATTCTAGAAACTTGGAAACTTCAACGGAATCTTTAGAGTATATATCTAGCAAATGCTGATCATCAGAATATACTGTATAATAATTAGTCAAACTTTTTTTGTCTATGCCTTCATATTTATTGTGATAATGAACTGACATTGCTATGTCTTCTTCGCCTCTATTTCTATATTCTTCAATTAACACTTGCGGTGGAAGATCCGTAATAAAATCACATGGCAGGAAGATATAATCTTTGGTAGATTCCTCGTTACTGATAAATTGAGTTAAAATACCACCTGTGTTATCTCCACTGAATGTCATGAACCCGATGGGACTTATATCAACAACCTCTTTAGATCTTTTACTTTTATAAATTTCTACTGTTTCTTTGATGGTCTCTATATCTTCAGAGTGCGCCACAACAGTGATTTGGCTGAATGGAACAAGGTCACACCATTCAAGCACATATTCAATCATTGATTTGTTTCCAATTGGTAACAAAGCTTTACTAATACCACTTCCTCTAACGTTCGAAAAAGGATCTAAATTCACCCCTTTCCCACAACATATCACTGCATGGAATTCCATTATGATCTACTACTAAATTTATCTTGATCTTTTCCCCTCCAGTTACCAGCAAGTGAAACTATTCAACTAATTAGCAGCTCGCAAAATGTTCAATTTCAAACTTTTCAATATACTTTGTTTGATCCATAGGAAAAAGAGTTCCGGAAATCATTACCCTCGGAGCTTATTCTCGTTTTCCACAAAAAATCGCCACTGAATTCAATCAATAAATAACAATGTTAAGTAAAGGGTTAGTCATTTATAGTAGAGACTGTTGCGATCCAGCCATTGACTCAAACCAATTGAACTGCACTTTGCTTTTAACATACCTGACGCAATGAGTGAAGAAAACGATCCACTTTTACAGGCGTTGAATGCCGATACCGGGAATGAAAGTAACAATGAACAACAAGAATCAGCTGCGTCACAACCACAAGCTCCACAGCTATCACCAGAAGAGATCGCAAAGGAGAAGGCACTGACCAAGTTTAAGAACAAACTTATGGAGCACAGAAATTGGGATGCACGTTTAAAAGAGCTTAGACTGAGTATACGAGACTTAGAAAAGGATTTTGATAAAACTGAAGAAGATATCAAGGCATTACAAAGCATTGGACAACTCATTGGAGAGGTCTTGAAACAGTTGGATGATGAAAGATTCATTGTCAAAACATCATCGGGTCCAAGATACATTGTGAATTGTAGAAATTCGATCAAGAAAGAAAAACTAAAACAAGGTGTCAGAGTTGCACTCGATATGACTACTTTAACAATCATGAGAATTCTACCAAGAGAAGTAGACCCATTGGTTTACAATATGACCACCTTCAAACAGGATGAAGTCAACTTCAGCACTGTTGGTGGTTTGAACGAACAGGTTAGAGAATTAAGAGAGGTCATTGAGTTACCTTTGAAGAACCCAGAATTATTTCAAAGAGTTGGTATAAAGCCACCTAAGGGTGTGCTACTGTACGGCCCTCCAGGAACTGGTAAGACATTATTGGCAAAGGCTGTTGCTGCCACTATTGGTGCTAACTTCATCTTCTCACCAGCTTCAGCTATTGTTGACAAATATATCGGTGAATCTGCGAGATTGATCAGAGAAATGTTCAGCTACGCCAAGGAGCATGAACCTTGTATTATATTCATGGATGAAATCGATGCCATCGGTGGTCGTCGTTTTTCTGAAGGTACCTCTGCAGACCGTGAAATTCAAAGAACTCTAATGGAATTGCTAAACCAAATGGATGGTTTTGATCACTTGGGTCAGACGAAAGTTATCATGGCAACAAATAGGCCTGATACTCTCGATCCTGCATTATTAAGGGCAGGGAGATTAGACAGAAAGATTGAGATCCCGTTACCTAATGAAGCTGGTAGACTTGAAATTTTCAAAATTCACACCTCCAAGATTTCCAAACAAGGTGAATTCGACTTTGAAGCTGTTGTCAAAATGAGTGATGGTTTCAACGGTGCCGATATTAGGAATGTTGTAACTGAAGCAGGTTTCTTTGCTATCAGAGCTGACCGTGACTATATTATCCAGAATGACTTAATGAAGGCCGTTAGAAAAGTCGCTGAAGTTAAGAAGTTGGAAGGTAAATTAGAATATCAAAAATTGTGATCTAACTAATATCAATCTATCTCTATCACTTCAACTTTGTCGGTGACAGCTTTTTTCTTGTAGATTTTACGAAACTCTTTCTGAAGGTGTCTTTTGAGTTGAGCAAGCTGATTTTCGAAGTTCTCCCCGCATATGTGACAAATGAGATCATCTTTGTTACAATGCTGTTCCATGGTTTTGCTTTCAAGTCTTGAGTCGTCAGCTTTCAGAGGCAATTCTTCAAAATTTACAAAAAAACGAGTAGTAAATGAGTTGAAGTGATGTCTTTTTTTCAATCTGTCACTGCTCAAGTCGTTAGTGATAAAATGAACATGGGCATTTGCTAAAGATGGTACTGAATGTACCCCGATTTTGATCAAACTCTCCTTGTAATTTTCGCTCACTTCATAACCCTTCTCGGAAATTTCTTTCATCATCATGTCTTTTATTCTGGGAATTAAGTCCACCACTTTATTTCTGTATTCCTCATCTTTGAATACATCCGTTAATGGGTTTTTGTATGTTATTTTCTGATTCTTTGGTAGTAGCAGCCAGTGAATGATAGATTTGGGAAATTGGTCTTTTATCAACACGAAGTCATTATCTTGATATACTATTGAATCCTGTAATTGCCTATTGTCTTCCTTGATATACTTAGACAGCACATATTTGAAAGACATTTCCTCCTCTAATGGATACTGTAGCTCAAAGTTTTCTATCCCGTTCCAATGTGCTTCAAAAAATTTTAGCTATACATACATCAGGCCTAAAGTATATTAATAGTTGATTTTAGGAAGTTTTGTTTATTAAGTGTGGCCATAACACCCCGCCTCATCGGTTGATCCTATTGATGAAGCAGTTATATACAGTCAATTTGTTTCTTTACCGTCTAATACCACCAGAAATCCACCGACTAGGTGTAGGGATCCGCAAACAAAAACATCAATTTCTTCTTTTTGTGCCAAGTCCCGCACGACATTGACGCTGGACTCGATATCAGCCATAACATGTATGTTTGTTTGAGGATCCAGTTTCTTCCATTGCTCAGCCAATAGTTTCTGTATCTCCAGTTTATCGACAGCCTCTTTTGATGTGTTCATGCTTACCAAATCCGTGGAATAATTACCTGAAGCCCATGTAACATTTGTTGTAAAAATTGCATCATCAAAGTGTTTGGACACGCCTTCATACAATTTTGTCACTAAACTGACTGCATCTCTGGTTTGCTGATTAAACAGCAAAACACGACGCTTTTTGGAATTTGAGATTTGTTGCTTAAACCACTCGGAGGAGACATGGATACTCTCATTTGTGTGTGCACCGTCAATGAACCATGTTATTGAGACTTCCCTTAATATTTGACATCTCCCTGGCCATTCTGTTTCCTTGAGACCTTTGGCTAGTTTGGATTGATCTGGAGTTATTCCCAATCTACGTAAATGAACATTTGTTAATGAGATTGCTAGTGCTGCATTTTGTCTCTGAAAGTCACCCGAAATCCCAAGTTCATAGTTATCAGCTAGTGATTCGTCAACAATTTTCAACTCTTGGCCTTTTTCTAAAGCTCTTTCGCCCAGAACTTTCAAGCCTGCCACGGGTTGTGGAACACTTAAAGCCTCAGTGCCCTCTTTGAAAATCCCACCTTTATTAAATGCAATTTCTTCGATTGTGTCTCCAAGCATGAAGGTATGATCAATTCCCAAAGCAGATACACCTGTAGCTGTTGGATGTTGAATAATATTGGTTGAGTCATACTCACCACCAACACCAACCTCATATATGGCAGTATCAACACCTTCCTTTACAAATACATGAAATGACAAAAGTGTTAAATACTTGAAATATGCAGGCTTCATACCTTTGTCCATATGCGGAAACACTGTAGTGTCTGACGTTGTGTCATTCAACTTATCCCACACCTCGAAGAAGTACTTAGTAAACTTCTCTTCCTCTATAGGTTTTCCATCTATCCGTATTCTTTCTCTGACAGATTTTAAATGAGGTGAGGTATAAAGCCCAATCTTTTTGATGTCCGGATGATACTGTTTCAAAATTGACTGCGTAAAGGCACAAGTAGAGCCCTTACCTTTGGTACCTGTCACATGTATAATATTCAACTTGTCGAAGTCCGAGGCTCTATATCCCATCCTTCTGGTCCATTCGTGCATCTCTGGCATAGCCAGAGCGTTCTTTCTAGTCCCAAGTTTTCTGATAGCATCAATAGTTGCAAAATTTGATTGAAGAGAGTTTAAAGCATTAATAGCATCCTATTATTAAAAATATCTGTTAGTCATAAAATGAACAGTGGAACGTCTAGCTGAGACCAATAACTTTCAACTTACGACATATGTTCGACGCATTCCTGATACTCTTTGTTGTTGATAAGACATGGAATGAAGCCAGAATAGTCGACTTACAATAAACTAACCTGTCTTCTCTATATACCGGAAAAAAAGGCCAATGAGATTAGATATAAATTGGACTGTTTTTCAGGTTATACATCTGTCAAAAGTAAATGGCTTTGATTACTCTATTTAGTAATATTCTTCTTTAGGTATTTCTGTTCCTTTTTATGTAATCACTAACCTACAATTCCGACCTCATCTCAGGCGTGGTAGCGAAACAATATAGAGATTAAAATGGGACAGATTTTAAAGTGTTTGTTTACTTGAGCTGCTTGACTTACTTAAATATAACTTTGATTTTGTCATTGAGTTCTGGAAATTCAGCATGAATGGGCATACTATTCCCTGTTCGCAAAACGAAAAGGCGAAGATTGCGGAGTCTTACAATGCCTTGTATGCATGGTTTTCATCTGATGAGACCAAACAAGTCGGTAATTATGCCATTATAAAGCTGATAGGTGAAGGTGCATTTGGAAAGGTATATCTTGCAACACATACACTGACTCACTCAAGAGTTGTCTTGAAAACAGGATTGAAAGATGACCCCAACTTGGTAAGAGAGGTGTTTTATCATCGGCAGTTTAAACATCCAAATATCACTAGGTTGTATGAAATCATTGTCGCAGAGGGTAAAATATGGATGGTTTTAGAGTATTGCCCTGGGAAGGAACTTTACGATTATGTATTGAGTTGCGGAAGAGTTGATCCTGAAGAGGTCAAGAAGCTTTTTTCACAGATTGCCAGTGCTGTGTATTATGCGCACTCATTGAACTGCATCCATAGAGACTTAAAACTTGAAAACATACTTCTTGATAAACGAAGAAATGCCAAACTCTCTGACTTTGGGTTTACTAGGGACTGTGAAACCAGAAGTTTACTGGAAACTGTATGCGGTACAACTGTATACATGTCACCTGAACTATTACAAAAAAAGAAATATGACGGGTTCAAAGTCGATGTTTGGTCTCTGGGTATTATACTTTACACACTATTATATGGTGAAATGCCCTTCGATGAAGATGATGAGCAGCAAACAAAATACAAGATCATAAATGAAGAGCCAACTTACAAAGACGATATACCACAAAGTGGTATCAATCTTATCAAAAAGCTTTTGAACAAAATACCAAGTGAAAGGCCGTCACTTTACGAAATACTTAATGACCCATTTTTGGATTCTAGAGGAGCACTGGAGATGGAAAACTCAAACTCGCTGATCAAGCACATCTCATCATCCAAAGCTTTCAACTCTAAAACTGAAAAATACCTGTTAAAAAAGTTGAAATCTGCTGGTATAGATACACATGCATTGAAGAAATCTGTTCTCGCAAAGAATTGCGATTCTCTGGTAGGTTTGTGGGAACTTTTACTTGAAAAGCAGAAAAAGTCAGAGGTTCGGAAGTATAGAGCAAGAAGTAGGTCTGTTTTAAGGATAAGCGAATCCACATCAAGAAGAGTTAGCCAGTTCATGGAAGGCTCCCCAGCTATATCTAGAATTGTGAGTCAGATATCAAGCGGAACTAATAACCCGCCACAGCCTCCTCCACAGGCATCTACTTATACACTTGCTTCTAGTAATTTTAATGAAAACGATAATGATGACAACAATACAAAATATTCTCATGACAACTACTCTTATTATAATGGATCAGCCCTATCAAGTCCCGAGAAGAGAAAGAACGGATTCATTTCAAAAATCACTAAACTTTGGAAGCGCAAAGATAACGATGGCAACGAGGTGTTCCTTCACAAACTAAATCAAATAAACTCAAGAGCTTCATACACTTCCAATTCTGGATCGTTGGTCAAACCGAATAAAGATAAAAATGATCAAGCAGAAACTCGCACAAATAACAAAATCTCTTTTACGAATGCCTCATTTCATAATCGCCTGAAACAGCAGCAACAAGAAGAACAGCAGCGACAAAGTCTTCTAGATCAAGAAGCAGGACAGCAGAGGACTGTCAATGGAATGAGGAAAGCAGAAACTGAAACACATCAACAATTGTCTACCACATCAAAAACAGAAACGCCTTCTGAGCCAGTGAAAGCAGAACACAGTAATATAGGACATTCTGCCGCAATGGCAAACATGGGCACTACTTCACAATTGACTATACAGGAACCAAGGTCTCCGCGATCGCCACGATCACCTACGAGATTCAGTGGCAAATTATCTTCATCGCGTACAAGACCAGCGTCCATAATTTCACAACATTCTATGATATCACAACTAACTACAAAGTCAGATATATCTTTGGCATCAAATACAACCACAAGATCTGATTCTAGACCACCATTCACAAGGAAAGTATCGTCAGATGCATCGTCGACTTCCAAGGGAGGTGGTGTTGCAAAAAGGTCATTGAGTCTAATTTCCAGTAACTCTTCCAACTCTGAAAGGTCATCGCGTCGCAGTTCTTTGTATGAGAACTCTCCGAACACTAGTTTGATAACTGACAGTAGATGGAAAGGATCCATATCCACATTCTCTAGGGGACGGCGAGCTTATGCAGAGGGAGCGGTTTTTCCTAAAAGCTTTAGAAGACGCAAGTCACAATTGAGCGGTGCTCTATTATCAGGTTCTAAATTCAGGAGATCAAAGACTTTGATAATCGAAGAAGAGGAGGACGATACAAACAACGAAGTTAATGAAGGTACAGATTATGATGGTGGTTATGAGGATGAGGTGGATGGTCTAGAAACAGATATGGATAATATGGAGATTGGGGAATCGACAAGAAAGTCTTCTGATTTTGAGAGCGATTTAAACGAAGAAAGAGGTAGACAATTAGATAGAGACTAAAATCCAATGAACAATATGCATAATTTATTAAGATTTTTTTAGGTTATTGTGGAGTTAAATTCTGTAACAATGAGGCAGCAGGTCCCTCGCTGCCATTATTCTTCAACATCTGCAAGAAGTTTTTCAGAGGCTGTATGTCGTCGCTTTCTGCCAAGTCCTCCAACAGTTCGCGTTCCTCTTCTGTATCAGTGTTCGAATTTGAGCTATGAATATCAAGATCCTTATTCGTAGCAGCAGGCTGGGTCTCTTGTGATTCGATTGAGAAACTTCTGAACTGTTCAATCTCTTCATTTGAAAGCTTAAGAGCCTCCTCCGCAAAAAACTCAAAGAAATCATCCTCGTCAATGTCAACACCTTGTTCCTTCAAATACTGTATTGCCCTTTCCTCATCATCTTCAGAATCTGAATCTGGGTTCTTTGAAATATCTTCTAGTTTATCAGTTCCAGTTCTATCTCCATTCTCTATACCATCTAAGCCAGCCTTGGTATCTTCAAAAAACTGCTTCAGTTTTTGAGTTAGTTCATCTTCATTTTCAGCATGACCGCCCTCATCTGAATCTCGCATATAATCAAACTCCAACTTCGTCTCAACATAGTTGCTGATTCTTTTGGACTTCAAAAGCACATCTTGTAGAATATCACCTCTTGCATTATATTGACGGATTTCATCATCAGGAGGTGTTTCGATGCCTTGTAACAGTACTGGGTTTTCAAGCAGTGCCTCTCTCAGACTCTTTGTGACTAACGCACCAGCTCTAACTTTGAACTCGGCCCTTGGGTCCCTGCTTTTCGATTGAAAGTCAAGATATAAATAACAAAGAACGTTTGACCTTATTTTCAGATCAACCAGATCAGTGAGATCTTCACTCACAGCACTTGATTTCTGAAACTCATTTCTTCCGGCATCAAAGACTGATCTACTTAGTAAGCTTTTATCATTTGCCTTCATCAACAGACCGGCAAACTTTCTTGGAATCCTCAACTCCAATTCACATTGCTGTTCCAAGGATTTTGTTGGATACTGCTTAGTCTTTGATACTATTGCCTCATCTATTGAGCTGGAGGTAAAACATTTATACACTGCCTTGTTCAGAAAGGCTATTGCTTCATGTAACTGAAGACCTCTATTGTGATAGTACTCCTCAGGAATTATGAGTAATCTCCCTTCATTGACCCAATCTCTCGAGCTTGAATTCTCAGGGTTGAGCCACTTGGGTATATACTCGTACGCTTCAATCAAGAGAAACTCCTTGTCGTTGTCTATCAGGTGTATATACAGATCAGCATATCTTTTGCTGAACTCATAGAGAATGCTCGTTACCAACCAAAGATCATCATATGTATCTCCAAAAACCAGTTGGCCATAGATATAGGTGGAGCTATGGTTGTTATCATTTATCATCTTTATCACGATTTCACTATTCTCCCAAATATAGTGATCTATCCAGGGTTCAAATTCTAACATTAAAGCTTGGTACACTTTTGCCATCTCATCATTAATCTCATCACTGCTCTTCATAGGATGTATGTAGAACATAGCAAACAGTAAAGTCCCATTTTCGAAACTAAAGTTATCGGGAGCATCCCATAACACCTTTTCTGATGGCTCCACTAACATGACAATCTTTCTACAGAAATAATGACCAGTATTCGATCTTCACTTAAAATAAACTGAATATTTTGATTTGTATGAAAAAAAAAAAAAGGTTTGTGTCAAAAGAAAAACATAAAATACATATCATACATTTGTATTCAGCTAAGATATTTTCCATTTAGTGTTAAATGTCAGAGATCAGTAGGAGAATTTGGGACGGGAAATTAGCTGTTTCCATAACGCTAGTAAGAGAAGACAGTAACCAGATGGATGTTGAACGAGTTTATTATGCTGTAATGAGTAGGAATTCATATTTACCATTATATCTCCCAAAAATTCTTGCTCATTTTGAGCAATTTCTGCTAGTACCGGAATGGTCGCAGAAGCCAGATTGGTGGTTCGAGTATGAGGATGTTCCTCTGAAGTGGTCGCTTCCAATTGGACTACTTTTTGATACTCTGACGCGATTGGACCCAGATAATAGACCCAATGATGAAACTGTATGGCATATCAGACTTCACCATCGAGAATTCCCGACAGATTATATTCTGCCTCTTATTTCATCAGCTAGTATGGAACAGCACTGGGTAAATCAAGTCAAGGAGAGCTGCTACGTTCAAAATGGTTCGGCAAAGCCAATTATGTCCCTCTCTAGACAACTCTCGAATGACTTGTGGTTGTCTGTTATAAAACATGATTTTGACACGTTTTGGTCAATATTCCCTAAGATAATACCGCAAGATTTGAAGAGTATACCTGTCAGGTTTCATCTTACACTCTCCAATACTGTTATTGATGTTCCAGTCAAGCCAAATATGGAAGAATTCGATGAACCCGCTACGTTAAAGTATGTGTTGAAAAGTGTTTTACCTGATCTTTTTGGTGACCATAAATCTATCGCTAAAGCAGTTGTTCACGGAATAACAATACCCATGGAAACTCCGCTAGTTGACTTCTACAAGGAAGCGTTATACATTGACGGATTTCTTCATTTTTCCATATTGATAGTACCCTCATGATAAAACATTAAGTCAATGGGGATAATCTATTTTGGGACATCGAAAACCGCTTGTAACCAAATACGGTACATTTTCAGTTGCCTCTTTCTATTTACAATCAGTCTTCTGTCTGTTCCAATCTTGTTCTCGATGAATTCCTTAGTAAAGATATCTCTAAGTTCTTCCTCTGTAAAAAAATAAACCCTGGTACCATCACCTCTTATGTAGAAATTATCGTCTAACAACCTGTGTTTCTTGAAGCGGACTTGGGCTAAATCATATCTACCATAATCCCTTAGCAGTATTTTTCCACCTGGCTTCATCACTTTTTTCAAATTATTTACAGCATGCTGCCATTGTTCTGGTGATAACGCACTAAAGACAAAGATCATTACAGCAATATCAACAGAATGCTCAGCAACTCCGTCAGGTAAAGTTCCCTCCTCATTAGAAAGATCCCAGACTGTAGCATGGGTGATTTCAGGCTTGAAGTGTTCGCTGGCCTTTACTAGTTCCACTGCCCTTGGACTGTAATCAGCACCTACAACTCTCAGCTTGGGATTCTCATTTTGATTCAGAATTGGAAACATTGTATTACCGGCGCCGCATCCAATCTCAAAAATCGTTATCTCTCCTGCATCAGGTTTAGTAGCCTCATACAGCACAGGAAACTCAATCTGTAGCCATTTTCTATCTTTGAAGAAATTTTCTTTGTTATTTTTGTAAAAGAGATCCCAGTACCTAGCTGGGTTTCCGTTGTACAATTTCTTGTCAAAATCGGAAACAACAGCTTCGTATTGTTTGGCAATTTTCTCCTCCGCTTCTTTGATTTGCTCTTCTCCCCATTCAACATTGTCCCAAGCATTATGGTTCCAAACATCATCCTCATTTTCTAGCTTTCTCTGTCCAAACACAAATGGATCATCACGACCAATACGTGTATCAGCCTCCTGCTTATCTTCTTCTACTGCATTTTTCAAAGTGCCTTGTGCCTCTTGCTCCATGGAAGACAACATGTTAACAGTCTCAGTAAGTTACTACACCCATATACGGAAACTTACTAATTTATTTCTTCATGAAGAAGTTAATAATTTTTTAAAAGATCGGAATTTAGTATATGAGTAAATAGAAAATTTTATGTATTGCTTGATATGTCAAACATCGATCTGTATCAGCAAATAAATATGATAAAGGTTGATCGAGAATAGAGCTGAACCATCCTTTGGTCTTCTGAAAGAAAGCACTGAGACTGACAAGCTAAACCACAGAATAAGAACATTTGGAAGAGTTTCAGTTGCTGATGTAAGCGATGAGATGTTGGCCGTATCGTGCATTACATTTTCCAAAAACAGTAAATCAACCAGCCTCAAAGTGTTACTCTGGCTTTATAACGAAACTTGCCTACTCATATGCGTCTAAAGAAGCCTTATCGCGTAGTAGCAGCCAGCACTAATGTTAAATATATTTAACAACCGTTAAATTCCTTAATCTAATGATTTTCTTCCATTTTTTAGCACCTACAGGTATCTGCGAATACTACACGTTAGACAATTCGGGAGACATGAGATACGCGAGAGAGTCAATGGTTGGTGATGATATCACCATCAGTGATATAGCACCACACATTCTAGACATTGATGGGCCTATTCCAGAGATACCAAAGTTCAAAAGTAAAGCCCGTGATCTTGACTCACTTCCTGTCAGAGTTAAAACAAGATATGGGATGAAAAGAGGAGGAAGAAGAATTGTCAGTGCTCCAACTTTTGATTTGGTTCCTCACTCTTCTGAGGAAGATTTGAATGAGCTCAGTTTTTTCAAACCACCAAGAATGTCCTATTGTGAGGTGAATCAGCAGACGACCTCCTATGATGAAGATAAACTGAAATCTTTACCATGCTCAACTCCAAGAAGCACTGTTTCCAATTGTAATGAGAAACCGCTTTCGAAGAGACATATATCGATGCCCATTCAACCATTTCCCCACTCACATGTACCTCAGGACAGTCTCAACAGTTCTTATACCAGTATAATTCAAATGTATACTGAAGCTCCGTCCGCCGATCTAGACTATGATATGCTCAACACATCGGATTTACTTCGCTGCCCAAGCTCATCATCTGTGTTTGACGCAGGCTTAACGACGATTATAAGCGATCTTACGTCTCAAAGCGAATCCAACTCTTCTTCTTCCAGTTGTATTGATGAGCGTTCAATTCAACCTGCACTAAATCTTTCAAAACCCCTTTACAAAAGCATGGTAGATGAAGTTTTGGACAAATCAAGACCATCTTCAGTGTTTTCAGCATCGAAAATAAATGATGATGCCTCTTCGTCTGTCTACTCTAGCGAAGACGAGGAAGTTCTGGTGACAGAGGAGACTGACAAACCCACACAACCAAAACTGACATATAATGAAGAACGCCCACCTCTTCCTGCAAAAGACAGTTTCCGGATCAGAAAGAGGCTTTCCGGGAGAACTTACGTCACGGCGAAGTTGCCTGTGATTGCTGTATGACAAGAAAACCACTGATACAGCTTTCTGAACTAGTTTGAGTTGCAATGAACATAACAATAAATTTCAGTTTGTAGCTTAAATTCCCTTTACTGGTTCTAGAGACGTGAGAGTAACGGTCCTATGTTTTTTTGTATTGTTATATAGCTGGTTGGATACTAGTGACGTCTCTATACTTCCATTAATTCCAACACTAATGCACTCAAATCCATATAATCAGATATTATCAGTGTATCATCGTTCAGGTATGCAAGATCTCAGAGATACATGAATGACAAACCACAGACTAGGAATTTCACTTCCGGATGAATTACTTGGATACATGACTACTTTTCCATTGTGATATATTGAAATTGTTAAGGGCGCGCGGAAATCTTGCTCCAAAATGGTTATCAATGAAACAACCTTCCTAAAATGGATAAAGTATCCACGACTCAAGTAATGTGTAACCAGAAATTCATGAAAGATAGAGAGCCAGTTTTGCCTATAAAAGGTACCTCAGTCTCGTTTAACTGTCAATGTAGAAGAACATTAGAAGTATCATTGAATATTACAATCAAGAACAGAACAAATTAAAAAATCTCCAAAAATGCCATTATTCCACACCCCATCTGCTGAAGGTTACGAAGTCCAACAAGCCCAAATTCCTTCCCCAGGAAACAACTCATTTCTTGGTGATATTATGACTACTCCAGGTGATGCTGAACATAAGATCTCCACCGGTTTCTACACCCAATATGTTGGTGAACCATTGGTCTACACATACACTTATGAGGAAGGTAAAGTTTGTCTTTTTGTCTCTGAAGGTGCTAAATTCTTTGTCAGTGATGGTGAAAAGAAAGTCGAAGTTAAGCCATTTGACACTTTGTACTTTACTAAGGGAACCACCATTACATTCGAGGTTGTTGGTCCAGAAGGTTCATACGCTAAAAACTTCTTCACTGGTTTGAGAGATAAGGACGCTGCTTAAGATAGAGAAAGGGTAAAATTTAGATAAAACTTTCAGTCTACAACAGTTATAGTTTTTGCATTTCAATGAACGAAATCTCTGTTTTGTTAGCCTATTTACCAAACCTTGTAGAACTCTGTTCCCTGCTCATTTCTCTGAGTATTATTTTTCCCCAAGTAGAACCTTGCTAGTTATTACCTCATCTTATCTACACATACTTTCCCAATTGGGAAATTTTAGAGATTATTTATATGAAACCTTTTGAAAGAACAAGACGAGACTAAGTTGTGTGGGAAAATTGTACATGATGTTTCAATTGTTTTCAAATTGATATTACTTCCTTTGACTACTATGTTTTTATTTCAATGCAAGTCTAATTCATGAATACCTCTTATGGGTATAGTACAAATTAAATAAGTCCACTTAACGTCAGCTTTTCTAAAAATGGAGAAAGATCCTCTTTTCTAATTTCTATCATAGAACTTTCGAAACTATCGATTCTAACTTTGGCATTAGAGTTATTAGCTACCTCTTGGAATGCTATGCTGAACGTATTTAGTAGGGTATGGTCATGCTTCAAGTTTTCCATTGAAGCTTTTCCTATTGGATACCTTGGGGCTAACCCCAAAACTAAGTATGTGTCGGTTCTTTCATCCAAAGCAGCTAAAACTAGGGGAAGAAGGTTGCGGTCAACTTCTGCGCAGCATTCAAGTATCCAGTTTCCTAATCTACTCAAAATCAGTGGATTTTTGAAGAAACGAATATCTGGGCCATCATTTAAAACCACCAATCTGTAAATTTTGAGATGCTTTATACTTCTTTTCTCGAAGACGGCCGTTCCCTGGCTATGTACCATCATTTGAATTTGTTTTGCATACTCTATTCCCTTATTCATAAGGTCCATATTGTTATCTAAAGCATCCCAACTTGACCAGAAGTTATTGATCCAAACTTTTTCTCTTTTAGATATCAAAGTATTGATATCATCTTCATCGCTGACCTCACTAGTTGTGTGATCATGTTCTAGCAACGCCAAAATTGCTTCTACACAATCACTTGCACTCAGGGAACCCCTGAATCCAAATGTCCTTAAAAATCCTTCTCTCATTAAATCACCCAATTCATAAAAACTCAGATTGTTCAGAAACTTCTCATTAAGATTTTTTTTATGTGTATGATCCATGTAGGACCAATTTTGCTTTGCTTCGTGGAGAGGAATACCCATCTTAGCAAACATATTGTTGAGCCTTTTACGACCTTCTTCTTTCCATGTATTGAATTTTGAGTTGACATAATTTGAGTACAAGAAACTATCATAAAGATTCCAGCGTCTAGCAAGGAACAATCTATAATCTGTTCCGATTGACAAAACAGAGGAGTCCGCGTTGGTAGTGCTCTCTGTTGGAGTAGGGCTTAATCTTGCAACCTCGCTTTTGAAAGCATCGAATGCTAGTTTGTAGACTTCCGGATATTGGTAATCTAATGAGATTGTTCCGATTATGGTAAGCCACAAGTTTTCGGTACTTGTTTCACCGATTTCTATGACTAGCGAATATACTTGCAAGGAGACAGAAATTGATATGGTTGTACCTGAAGAATAGTACTCTTCCAGAACTTTTTCGTTGTTCGTGATTTGACGCTTTCTCGATTTATGCTGTATTTTGAGCCTTCTTTTCTTGATTTGGGAACTTGTCAATTCTTCTTCTTCTTCGGAATCCTCCAGCCCTTCTATTTCATTACCACTACCGTCATCTGAATCTTCGTTCTCATCTTCGTCTGTTTCAGTATCTGTTCCCTCTTTGTTCACGTTATTTTCCATTTCGTTTTGAAGTTCCATCAACGTTTCGTAGGCCTCTTTTTCAATTTTTAGCTCTCTTTCCACATATCCATCGTCAAGACATGTTACTATGTGACTTCCAAACAAATTGTCAAGATTCCAAGGCTTATGTCCATCAATTACGTATATTTTTCGGGTAGTTATCACCTTCACTTCTTCGCCATCATCTATCTGATCAAGAACATAATCACTTGAATCAATATCAAAAAAACTTTCTAAGTCCACCATGGCACCTGCGCCGAGTAAAAGAATATTGGATATGTCATCATCTAACTTGGAATAATGATCCTTCAGATCACTGTATCCCACTACTGGGACTAATTGATACTGTATCAGCTCTTTCTTGAACACTGAGCATAGAATCTTAGATGCACATAATGCGTCAACATTCAAACACGCAACAAATATGACAACTTTACAAGTCGAATGACTCAATGAAGTATCTTTGATATCCCTGAAAACTTTTTTGAAGTTTCCTCGAGTAATATACATAACAATCTACACGCACCGCATCCGCAGTTTCCTCTTACTTGTGTGTTTATATCATCTAGCTCAACTCAACTGAAAGTTTCTTGCGTAATTTTTGAACGCGTATCATCAGTCACGTGTATCTCACGTGAAATGTTTGTAGAGTTCAAGGATAACCGTCCCTCCCAGGAGGGCACCAAAGAAGTTTAAGAGCTATCTGGTGTTGAGAGAGCTAGCTGCATCGAAAAATAGATCCGCAGTTTCTGAACGCTGGCCAATGTTATGGTGAAATCAATGCATTTATTGATATACATCTTATTGATGTTCGCGAATCTTTACAGGATATTAATTAACGATTTGTTGTACAAAACTAATGTCATCTTCACATTACTTTATTGATTTTCAACACCAGTTAGGGAGCCATGTACACCTCCATTTTGATTGCAGTTTTCCTGTTGTTTGGAAATGTCCAGGGACAGTTCTTCAACTTTTTTGGAAACGACCAACAGCGAGCCGAAGCGGTTAAACAGTCATATGAAGAGGAAATACTTAATAGTGTGTATTAGCAAAACTTTGTGCCACCGAGATTTATGAAATACTAACCAGTACAGATAAATGTGATGGATATTTATGTCAAGACACACAAAAATGTGTGAAAAAGCCTCTTGACTGTCCTTGTCCGTTTCCTAAATCCCAGCTAAAGTGTATTTTGCCAGACAAGAACAATTTTGTCTGTATATCAAAGCCAGCTACTCTGGATGAGTCGCTAATCAAACTGTATGACGACCCAGTGAAAGGACCAAAGGCTGCTATAAAGGGACAGAGAGATTGTGGTTGGGTTAATCAAGCCTACAAGGGTATGGTTTAAAAAGGGCTGAATTTCCCACAGATATATAGAATTAAAATAGATGCTAAGGTAATGATGACAGGATCACCAAGACTATGTAACGTCTTCGTGAAGAACTGATATTAGTTTTAATCACGATTTTTGTTTGCCACCCAACGACTGTACATGATTTCGTTAACATTGTAAGACCGGAGAAGCTGTGGAATATCATTCGTGTGAGAGTTGAATTCCTCTTGTGTAGGTACATCAACATATACTAAAACCAGTCTTTTACGAACGCTGCCAACAACTCTGCTTATGTTTGATAACCAGTCAAACGTTTTGCTTATTGCTTTGTTCTTGGCTTCATGTTTGTAATTTGGTAAAACTAAAATGGCAAATTCGGCATGATGGAATGGGGGTCCTCTTTTATAGAGCAAATACTCTGTTCCAAACTTGACACCTGATCTCACACACCATCCCAATGATCTGTAATGATGATAGACAACATAATTCAAGATGAAACTGTCATCAGCCTTTTTATTAGATAGAATGTTGAACAAATTAACAGTATCTAATTTCGCACCGTCTTTGATCAAATCAACAGCATTTAAGGCAAACTTTAAGAAGAAAATCTCCTGAGGTTGTAATTGAAGCTTCTCTATATTTATCAAATCACCGTCTGATGATATCAAAACATCATCTTCCTCCCGCACATAAGTTTCTCTTTCAAACTTGATATCAATGTCTTTATCTCTAAGATTTTTCAATGCCAGCCTTTCCTCGATGAATGGATCAACAATACCTTTCTTCTTCAACTCAGCTTGTTTCTTCTCCAGCTTAGAACGCTCTTTTTTGAACTTCTTACGCTCATCTCTTCTCAGAGCGGTGATTTCTTCTACTGTCAAATGTTTAAACTCTCCGATCCCTAGCCTTTTTCTTGTTCTGTCAAACCAAGACGCTTCAGACCTGCTGAAGACGCCTTTCCCAAAGAAACCCTCCGCCCATAACGACACTATATCACTCTCGTTCTCAACGAGAAACAGACCATTCACCAAATGAACAGTCTTTCTGTTTATAGTACATGTCGCGGTTAGATACGTGAGTAAGAAATGGCCCCATGATATCGGGTTATGTAGTACCAAAGGTGGAAGCTCAACTGGATGAACTGGTAATGAATATTTATAACGTGTATTTAATGGCACTCTTTTAGACATAACATGAATTTAGTCTGAGAATAATGTGGGATGTTTGATCCGTCTAGTTTCTCTATCTTCAAATGGTTAGTATGGATAAACTTAGTCAGTGAAAAAAAACTAGTTTAATCAAATCTCCATGTCAATGTTACTGGTCTGTCTTAAATCAGATACCGTTGTAGTCTATGAGAAATCATTGTGCTCACATTGATGTTAATCTTCAAGCAACGATCTTGTTATCATCACAATAATCATAAACCAATAACAATAGCCACTAGATTCAAAAAAAATATTAATGCCTCAAATCACTTACTTATTCTTTTTATTCGCTGCTCTGGCAGTGCTAAAAAAAAACTAAATAATTAAACTACCAAGAAACACTCATTTGATGAATGTTTTTTTTGGATTGTTTTCAATTTTGAACTTAAGAAAACTATGAAAAAAATTTTCGTTTCTGATTTTGATGATTCTGGAGATATATTTCTGGTTAGTACACGAACAGTTCACTTATTAGGGCAACAACAGATATTGCTAAATCTTCAAGAATGTGCTTATTTGGAACAGGATAATGCCTAAATAATATTCCTGTTATTATTGGCTGTGAAAGGTAAACTTTCACGTTTCAATTTTACAAATAGAGCCAGAATTTTCATCTTTGGCAAAACTTTTAACCTGCGACGGTTTCACCTTCGGATCAGTTTTTAAAATATTTGGAATTCCAAGAACAAAGATTCTTTATTATAGCCATGAAGCTTTGGAAAGTTCTATATGGTTGATGTTTAACAACGGCCAGATAATTAATATGATTACACATACATTCAGGTAGACTCATTCACTATTCGTAAAATACATCACATGGTAGAATTAAACCCCATATGCATCAGTACACAAGCAGCCGCATCCAGATGGACACTCATTAGATATCCCAAACCATTCACTGGCACAGTCTGCATGTAGAACATGTTCACATGAGTAGCAGGAAAACAACCTTCTGTTGACTTTTAGCCCACAATAACTGCAATCTTTATCGGCATGCTCGTGCCAAACCATTTTAGTCTTATGAGGATCATCTCGCAAACAGGCTTTCTCATAGTTGAACTTAAGAATCTCAGCTCTTCTGAGGACTTGGCCCCAGTTATATAGAATGTTAGCATACTCATTTCTATACTTATTGAATTTCTCATCAGCTTCATCATTCAGTAGGAAAAAGGAGAGCTGATCTTCTTGATATCCCAGTTCACCTTCATTCATCATCTCAACCTTGATATTCACCTGTTTCTCAAATCGATCTGAAGTTATAACACTAGAGCTTCTTGAGAATGGAAGTCGATAGTTGGAATCAGAGTAGTTTGATTGTGGCTGAGACGTAATTGAATATGTTCGTTCTTTCGCAGCTATTCGTTCCATGGTTTGTGTAACATGTTCTGTTCTTTTGGAGCCTTGTATCACGCAACTCATCATGGCCAGCATCTGAACATTGCCCAACTTTTCGTAATAATCGATCATCTCTTTGATGAACCAGAAGCTTCCAAAAGGATGGGACCCCCAGTAAAACGTATCGTTGAACAATGTGGACAACATTCTCCAAGAATCGGCTAATTCACCATAGTTGTATTTCTCACAGACTTGTGCATTGTGGAGTGCGAGTTGCTTAGGTGAGTTACCAATGATCTTGTATTCCTCCGCCAGTTCGGTTTTTGAGGGTATCAGATAATTCATGTCAAAAATTGCAACAACATTCCTATTTTCAATAGAGTCGGACGTACTCTGTTGCTGGGTGGGATTATTTTGGGACTTTTCTGTCGACAGAGATAATTTACTTCTGGTCCCAAATTGCTGTATCCTGAATACACCAGGTATTTTACTACCCATAGAGTCTTTTTTTAGAATATCATTCCAGTCATCACTCAAACTATCGTCACTTTCGTTTTCATAATCGAAAAACACTTGGTTGCTAAAACCTTTTTCATCGAATTTGATGACTTTTGGGTCAGATACTTGATGTTTGGGTATAAAAAAACAGACCAGCTGTCCAGTCTTGGTCCAAGTTGCACCACAACCCTTAGGGATAGGTGTACTATCAAATGTGGGTTTGGAGGAAGACATCTCTGACGCGATCAATGGTATAAGCTCGTCATACTCATCATCATCGTCATCTTCAAAGATATCTCGTTCCTCTTCTGAGGCTATTGATGACGGAAGTGAGCCTATTTCATCGAACAGCTCTCCAAATGGTTCCTTTTGAGAGTCTGAATCTTGTTCAAGATTGCTCAAATCAATCTTTTCGCCCATAATATATCTCAGAGCTGATTCTAACGAGAATTTGTGAAATTTAGCATATGTGGAACAAACTTCATTTAAATTTGATAGTATTTCTTGTCTCTTTTCTGCGTTCAGATTACTATTTTCCTCTATTCTGAATTTTGGAGGACTTGAAGGATACTCTTTGGGAATTTTGATTTCTACTCTCAAGAAGATAAGTTCATCTGGCTCAGAGCTCCATGGTCCGTTCAGTGATAACACTAAGATTCCAGTGGAGACAGATATCTTCTCAAATTTGACCTTAGGAAATTTATGACCAATGACAGTAACTTCTTCTCCTAGATTATCAGGGCCATTATCCATCAGATTATTGGGATTTTGATCCATAGTTGGAATAAATGCAGAGCGGCCAATTCTAACACCTGATATCCAATTCAAATGATCTGCAGTACTGATGTTATTGTCACCCCTACTCGAGACAAAGACATCCTTCGTTCTCTTCAGTATAGGTTGATTTGTCGCATTTACCTCAGGTTCTTCCCTATATGTATTATAGCTGTATGTTGGCAATTCAATCGGAACGTTTCTCTCAAAGTTCAGTTTCTCATATATTTCATCATTTAGTGCCCATAATCTCAAGTCACAGTCTTTAGACCATGTAATTAGTTGAAACTCTCGGTCATCAAGACCAGAATCTGTATGACGCTCTCTCCATAAGAAGTCAGTGACTCTATCTGAATGACCTTTGAACACGAAAGAAGATTGAAGATCCTCTGTACCTGTCAAATTTTTCGAATTTACAAGGTATACTGCGTTGGACCCACCCCTCAAAGGCATGATAGCACACCCATTTCCAAATGGTAAATGTCTTGCTCTCCATACAGGAAAATCGGTGTTGATGACAGATGTTGGTTCTTCTGAAGATTTGGAAAGATCCCAAAACTTGACAGTGCGATCATTAGATGACGAGATGATTTCATTTTCCTTTACTCGACTGAAATCAACACCATTTATCTTCCTACTGTGTGCATTGACTCTAAGAAGTGGTTTCGCATTGTTACGCAAGTCCCATATATAAAAATAATTATCATGAGATGAGGCCAGTAAATTAGGATTTTGGAAATTCCATTTTACTTGTGACGCACCGGCCCTCCAATCAGCAACAGAATAGAATGGTCTTTTCGGTGTTCTCATATCCCATGCAAGAATTGATGTATCAACCGAGCATGTGGCCAGTAATTCCGGGTTGTCAGGATGGAAATTGATGTCTGTTATTGCTCTTGAATGCTCATGCAAAACATGTTCAATGGCCTTTGCACCAGTTCTGGCCAAATTCCATAGTATTGCCTTTTGATTGGATGTAGAGATGACCCAAGCAGGCTTAGAGGAATGTGGAGACCATTGTACATCTGCAACTTCCCAAGATGTCAAATGCTGAATCCATCTGGGAGGTGAAAATGGATCATCTAAATCAACAACATAGAGACCTCTGTGCCCTGCTAGAACAACGTCTCTCCCCGAGGGGTTGACTGAAACTGCACCGACACCGCCATCAACCCTGAGGGATAGCGAGTTTTCAAATGTGTTCGATTTGTACGGTGAGCTCTGTGTCATTGGCCAAGCACAGATCCTCACTATATGATGTTATCCCAATGGTGAACTTGCTAAGATCTGCATCTTTTTTTTTTGTTTTCATATATATATATGTAAATAAACATATCATATAACACATTACCAAATGTCACCAACAGCTTACTTCTACTTCCCTAGCTGAAATGAATCGTGTAAAACGGCATGAAAACTGGTAGATGGAGACAATCGATCGAAATTCACATACTTGTTCTACTGATCATATAATTGAGAGGATGTAGGTAATGTTATCTGGGCACCAGAATATAATGTTTCCATTGATCCCCAGAATACTAACGGCTGCTCGTGTAGCTCAGTGGTTAGAGCTTCGTGCTTATAGCGGATATCATTCGTTGTGCTTCATCGCACAGTTGTGTTAAGTAACGCGACCGTCGTGGGTTCGAACCCCACCTCGAGCATTTTTTTTGCAGATCCAGTGTATGCAAGCCGCCTAAGAAACAGGAGCAAAAAAGATATGAACAGCTAAATGGAAAAGAGAACAGTGCCTGTCAATTGACGGTTTCCTGCCGCCCGGACCATCCATATACACTTATCAATGCAGACTTATTGATTTTAAAAAGAGCTTCCAGTCATCACTAGATAAATTCAATAAACCCTATTCTGGACTTTCTGACTAAGAACTTAGTCAGCAAAGTGGTATGAGCACATACTCTTATTTTTTTTTCAAATTTGAAAAAGGCTAAATAAAAAAGGTAATCAATGATGTTGATATATACAAACTGTCGGAATTACACCTTAGTCTAGTCCGTTGTTTTCACAGGAGATGGCACCAAAGAAAACAAAACAGGTGGTCCAAGATGAAAGACTCCAAGCCATTGTGCTTGCAGACTCCTTTGAGACAAGATTTATGCCTCTGACATCAGTCAAACCAAGATGTTTAATGCCACTAGCTAATGTTCCACTTATTGAGTACACTTTAGAATTTTTGGCTAAGGCGGGAGTAGATGAAGTGTATTTGATCTGCGGTAATCACGGCGAACAGATACAGTCTTATATTGAAGACTCCAAATGGAGTTCACCTTGGGCGCCTTTCAAAATTCAGACTATATTAACTCCGGAGTCAAGATCAGTTGGTGATGCCATGAGAGATGTCGATAACAGAGGGTTGATCACAGGTGATTTCCTGTTGATTTCAGGTGATGTGGTTACCAATATTGAGTTTGATAAAGCCATGGAGTTTCACAAAGCTACAAGGGCTAAAGATAAAGATCATATTGCTACCATGGTTTTGACCCAGGCCAATGCCTTACATAGAACAAGGTCTCATTTCGCATCTTTTATACTGGCCAATGACAACAAATGCCTATATTATCAGGATATTCCTCCACATGAAAAGTCAATATCGATAGATCCTGAACTATTGGAAGACGTGGATGAATTTGTTGTAAGAAATGACTTAATAGACTGTCATGTTGATATCTGCTCACCACATGTTCCTGCTATTTTCCAAGAGAATTTTGACTATCAGTATTTGAGGAAGGATTTTGTCAAAGGAACTTTATCATCAGACATCTTGAAAAAGAGCATTTATGCCTATATCACAGACGATTACGCAGCAAGAGTTGAAAGCTGGCAAACTTACGAAGCTGTCTCGCAAGATATTTTAGCAAGATGGGCTTATCCTATTGTTCCAGATGCCAATTTCCTAAATCAGTCATATACACATGAAGGTTCCAACATTTACAAGGAGAAGAACGTTGTTCTGGCTCAGAGTTGTAAAATAGGATCCTGTGTTGCAATGGGAGCTAATACTATTATTGGTGACGGTACTTTCATTGAAAATTCTGTTATTGGTTCCAATTGTAATATTGGTAAAAATACTATAATCAAGAATAGTTACATCTGGGATGGTGCTGTCATCAACGACAGCTGTATCATAGATCACTCAACCATCGCAAATGACTCTGAAGTTGGAGGCGATTCAAGAATCACAAGGGCGGTTATTGGATTCAACGTTCAGGTTCCTGAGAATGCTGACATATCAAACAATAAAATCTCATCAACTCCTATCCACGATGATGATGAGGCCGCACCTGGCGGCTACAACTATGAGGTTGATGATTCCTTAATTTACGATATGAGCGAGCTGTACTTAAGTGATGACTCAATTGTGTCAATCAAGCAAAAGAAAAAGAGAAGTTATTCAACAACAAGTGTTGCTACTGACTTTGAAGAAGAGGATTTTGAAAAGGAAGCCATTGCCACAGTGGAAAGAGCTTTAGAGAATAACCACGATTTAGATACAGCTCTACTAGAGTTGAATACATTGAGAATGAGTATGAATGTCACATATCATGAAGTTCGTTTCGCAACTTCCAGTGCCCTTATCAATAGGATTTATCATTTTATTGACACTCAAACATTGAACGCAAAGGAAGCGACAGGTAAACTGTTCAAACAATGGGGTCCATTATTCAAGAGACAAGTGTTTGACTCAGACGAGGAGATAGATTTATTAGATATTTTGCAGAAACTTATCAAACCAGAAGCCAAACAGATATTGTTTTACATCATAAATATACTTTACGACATGGATATAGTTGAGGAAGACTCAATTCTGAAATGGTGGAACTCTTCTTCAAAAGATAATGAGTATGTACAGAAATTTGTTGATTGGTTAGAAGAAGCTGAAGAAGATTCGAGTGACGACGAGTAGAACAGAAGTGTCTAATTGTTTTCGATTTTGATCCTGAAGTCTATGTGTATATGAGATGATGGACCAAACTTTTGAAGATTGACTTGTAGTGAGCAGCGGAGCTGGTAACGTTAGCCGTAAGGAGTGTGCTACTCATTATACTCACTTGTAGTTCAATTTTTTTTTTTTTTTTTTTTTTTAACAGCTCTGTTTCATAAAACCGAGACCAAATACATTGATCTTTTTTCTTGCGTGAAGTAAAAAGCAACTAAATCAATGATGCAGGACATGCAGAAATCATGCATATGAATATGAACGAATCGTTGTTACATGGTTGGTTCAACCACAGTGCATGATGAACATTGCTAAAACAATTATGTTGGATTTAGAAATTCAAATTATTTCAGCAGTTAATAGATATATTCATATATTGATAGTTTGGCAAACCCATATAATTGGGTGGCGTATATTGTCCATCGAGTTATGGTGTTTGATTTTAACGATCATCTGAAGTTAGAACGGCCTGACGCATTTGCTGTGGAAGACTCTTCGTCTTTTTCTCCTAGTTCCCCAAGTACATCCTCGGATTCTAGTTTTTACGATTATTTACTACCAAGAGCTATCAAACGAAACTCTAAGATAGATAATGAACAGCATGAGTTGCTCAAGAACCAGAATTTCAAAGTCACAGAAGAAGCCAAAGAAGCGATACCTGGATTTACATTGTTATCTAGGATATCTAATGAACTATTTAAAGGCTTCAACAACACCACCAAGAGAAGCGTTTTGATAAAGTACACACCTTATGTTACCGCAAGTTCTTCTGTTAGATATTTCAATGAATGGTACTCCTTATCAGATAAAAACCCCCAAAATACACTAAACAGACCGAAGACACTTTCTAGAGATATCGAAGGCATTCTTTACCCGACGAATTTTATAGCTCTACAGAAAAAAGCGGGATATGCAATGGTTTACGAAGATATAATCAACCTTAAAAGCCTAAAATCATTATACATGGTTACTGAGAAACGTCACCTCATGCGCTTGGTAATCAAAACACTCAGAATACTCGAGACAATACACGATTTAGGCTTCTCACATAATGGGTTAACCTCAAGCAGTATATTAGTTAACGATAATGATGAAATCTACATTACTGGGTGGGACTTCTGCTTTTCACTTAACAGTGAAGATTGCACAAGAGGGTACAGAACGATGAACAAGAGATACCTAGTCGAGTGGTTACCATATATGGCTCCCGAAATCAGTGGAGAGATCAATAGAGACGTAGATTATAGAGCAGACTTTTATAGTATTGGTGTGATATTATATCAAATGTTTGTTGGTTCACTACCATTCAGCTCAACAGATGGCCGTGAACTAGTCAATAGTCATATAAAAGACCTACCTGAACTACCAACAAAACATGGTGTGTCACAAGAACTCAGTCAAATCATACTCAAATTGCTCTCTAAAGATGCTGGTAATAGATATCAAAGGAGCGAGGACTTAGCTAACGAACTTGAATTTTTGCTTACTGGAAAACGAATTGATTCAAACCCCAAGATGACATTTTTGGCACCAAGTAAGCTATATGGAAGATCTAAAGAGCTTGATGCCATTCGCAGTCTGTATGACAACACAGAATCAGGACTACATCTGATGGTTTTAACAGGAGAGACAGGGGTTGGGAAGACTAAACTCATCCATGAAATTCAATGGGAAGTGGTGACTAAGAATCATTATTTTTCTCGTTGGCAGTGTAACCTAAAAATGTCTGGATTCTCATCATATATTTCAATTTTGAATGATATTCTACTTCAAGTTCTCTCTGGGCCAGAGGAAAACTTGACGACTGTAAGAGAAAACATAATTAGTACATGCAGACCATTCGACTTATCATTCATCTTTAGCTATCTGCCTGATTTGAAAGAACTTTTGGGAGAAAACTATTTAAAACACTTACAGAGTCAAATAGATGATAGGTTTTACGTCAGACCAGAGGTGAGGTTCAGGCAAATATTGAAGTTACTATTCGTCTCTTTGGGGAAAAGCTTCCCATTGACATTATTTTTTGACGATTTCCAGTGGTTCACTGTTTCAGATTTGGAGCTCATTCATGAAATCAGAACAGAAATATCAAGGCTTGATGCTAATTCCAGCATTATTGTCTTAGCAGCCTTTGATAACTCTTACTCAAAGTCAAGTCTAGAAGTTCTGAAAAAGAATCTTAACCGCGACCTGATAGAGATAAAAATTGGGCCATTGAAGCCTAAAGACGTCAAAGAATTTGTCACAGATGCACTTTTTTTACAAGAGCAGTACAATCTTCATAATGGAAAGGCAACAGATCCACTGTCAGGTGAAGTTGAGTCAATATCCAAACAGTTATTTAGTATATCTAAGGGGAATCCGTTGATAATTCAAATGATCTATTATGACTGTTTCGTCAGTAAAATTTATGGACAAATTGCGAGAAGCGAGATATGCAGTCTGTTGGCTGCAAAATTTACAGGTTCAGAAAATGGTGTATTGTGGAGCCTATATACAAGGAGAATTAGTTGCTTATCTGAGGATGAAAGGAAAATATTAAAAATAATCTCATGCCTTTATGATAAAACACCTTTCTCTTTGCAAGATTTGGCAATTTCTGCAAGCTGTACTGTTGGTGAAACATCGTGTTTCCTGAGTAAAGCAACATCACTGAATTTAGTTCTCCCAGTGAATGTTTTCTATAAGTTTCCTTTTCATCTACAGGAAACGGAGTATCCATTCGGAATTGAGACAGAAGAACTGAAAGGATTATCAACTCTTGCTTTGTTCACTGTGTCACATGATAGTTTTCACAGGTTCATACAGAACGAGTTGATGAATGAAAAGGAAATGAAGAGTATCTATAGAGAAATTGGTCTCAAGTTGCATGAAAGCTATCATCACACTGGAATTGAAATGGAGTCGGATTTGGGGCTTGCTCATTGTTTTGCCACCTCTTATGAAGTCATTAGAGACAAAGCGGAAGCAGAAGTTTATTTGAGGGTTTTAGATACGGCACAAAAGTTTTGTCTCAAAGTGTTTGACTTCAGTACAGCGTTGCGACTTTTCAAAGTCTCAGAGCACATAATGGAGCAATATGATCAGGACAATACTAATAGATTATCGGCTTTGCACTCTGAGATTGCCAAATGCATGTTATTGAACAAGGACTACAATGACTGCGTTCAGTTCATTGAAAATCACTCAGCTACGTTCCAAGAAGACTATATAATTGTTCTATACAAGATACAGGCATTGTCAATGATTAATCGGGGAAGCGAATGTCTTGAAATTGGACTGAGCTGCCTTCGCAACAATGGCATTGACTTTACAAGCAGTCCGGAGTGGTACCGGCCCTACCTTGCAGATTTAAAAGCGAGATTGCCCACTTCTACCATAGATGTTAAGAGATTATTGAAGACCAGTAAAGTACCTTCGAAAAAAGTGACTACATTACAGGGTATTCTGACAGAGCTTATATCAATATCAAACCAGCATGACAGTGTATATCTGGTTTCTGCTCTGGCCCATACTTTAGTATTTCACTCGCTAAAATATGGAGCTTCGGGATATGCTTCCTTGGGTTATATCATTCTTTCAATTGATCAGATGAAGAGTTCAACAAACAGGGCGAAAGAATTTGCTCAATTTGGACTATCTTTACTGAAAGGTAGAACGGTGCCTCTGGAGTTGATAAGTAAGGTATTCTTCCTGTACAGCTGTACAATCGCAGTATACCTAGAACCCCTGAAAGGTATCTTGAAGTTTCACGATTCTGTCATTCCAGCGTCATCACAGCTGATGTCCCATAGTGATGTTGGCTTTGCGATGAGATTCGCTATAAAGCCTTTGCTCAAAATTTTGAATGGTGAAAACTGTAACAGAATATACACCCATATTGTGGACTCTGTTAGAGCTGTCGACTTGGAGAACAGAACAAACCGACTTTGGTTCAAAATGGGAACCACACTTTTGAGATTTCTTCTTCAAATGCCCTATGACGAACAATACGATATTGACGTTGAACTTGGAGAATCTTCTATAGAATCCGAGCAGTTTTTTTTGAGATGCTTCTATTATTCATGCAGTTCACTTTGTTCTTCTCCTTTTTCACGCCAAAAGGTCTTTACCAAGTCCAAAGAAGAAGATATACTAAGGCTTAGATTCATACTACCTCATACATTATCAAGTGTTTTGATTGCGATGAAGAATGCTTATACAACCTTGGATAGTCCTCACCTCTCGAACGAAGAGAAAAAGAAGGAAGTCAGTGAGATATTGTCGTTTTTTCATAAGTGTAAAGTATACTCTCCTGATCTTTTTGAGCCAAAATGTATTGCACTAGAGGCAGAACTTTTGCAGTTTGAGGATGTTTCAGATATTGAGATTTTAGATTGTTTTACAGAAGCAATCGACTTAGCAGATGACAACAATTTACTTTCAGATTACTCCATTTATCATGAAAGATGTGGAAAATGGTTACACGGTAAATTCAACAATAAGAAACGAGCTTTACATCATATCAAAACGGCACTCAAAGGTTTCAAGGCCTGCGGGTTTAATTTCAAGATTAGTGAAATGAAAGAAAGATATAGCGAAGTCTTCGAGAAAGTCAAATGCTCAGCATTTGATGATCCAGTGAACCGAAGATTAAGCGAAGTTGGGTCATCCTTAAGTTATATACTGTCTTCAGTTTTGAAGAAAAATTCAGTTTCCAAGGATTCCCCCTTAAATTATGATACTAGTGACACTGATGCCATGGAAATTTTGAAGTCCATTCTAGCCATTTCAGAAAGCATCAACACAGAATCAATTTTAGAGAAATTGATAAAATCTACCTTCTATCTTTTGGATGCTGATTACGCTGCAGTTGCTCTCTTAAACGAATACAGTTCAATTGAGTATAAAGCAGTTGCTGGTCTTAATGGTATCAAGTTTTTTGAAGATAACCATAATCCACCCTATCTGCCTCTGGGTTTAGTACAAGAGGTTATCGAAACAGGTCAAGTTGCTAGTAATTTTGAAGATTTCAGTTCAAGTGTAAAATCTGCGGTCAGAAATGATCCATATTTTCAAAACTCAACACCGAAATCGGTGCTTTGTGTTCCCATCAAGAATGAATTAGAGGTTGTCGGTGCTATATATATTGAAAGTTCCAAAAGTATCAAGATGTTTGATGAAAGAAAGCTTAACTTACAGACATTATTATGTACTCAAGCTGCATTCGCATTGGATAAGTCAATATTGTATCAAAACACAATATTGGCAAAGAAGGCTGCAGAAGAAGCCACTGAGGAGAAAGCAGCATTTCTTGCGAACATGTCTCATGAAATAAGAACACCATTCAACTCTCTATTTGCTTGTGCTGGGTTTTTGTTGGACACAAAGCTAAACCAGTTGCAACTGGAGTACGTTGAAACCATAAGATCATCAGCTGAAGTAACTTTGAGTCTTATAGATGCGATTCTGACTTATTCCAAAATAGAACATGGTTCATTATATCTGAACTCCAGTGTTTTTTCCGTTAGCGAATGCATCGAAAGCGCAATGAAATTAGTCGCAGAACTAGCTACTGAAAAAAACCTAGATCTAGCATTTTTCAATGAATTAGATGGAGATGATTCAATCAAGGGTGATGCTACAAGATTTCGACAAGTTATAATCAACTTGTTAGGAAATGCAATCAAATTCACAGAGAAAGGGTTTGTGGTTGTGAAGTGTTCTGCGAAAAAGGTATCATCCAATGGAGTTTATTGTTTTACAATTAGTGTGAAAGACACAGGTATCGGAATTCCAGATAACTCACATGCAAAAGTCTTCGGTGCCTTCAGTCAGGTGGATAGTTCGTTCAGAAGAGTCTTTGGTGGATCAGGACTAGGTCTAGCCATCTCTAAAAAGTTAGTGGATTTAATGGGTGGCAGTTTAACGTTTGAGAGTAAAGAAGCTCAAGGTTCGATTTTTTACTTTAGCATTACTTCAGAAGTTGTGAAATCTTCCAAAGTGATAGAGAGATTACCGTATACTGATAGAATTGCTGTCATAGACAGGAGAGGTCTCGTTAACGATTCTTTGAGACTAGAGTTAGAAACGCAAACGAAATTCGATATTGATTATATTGATGATACCTCTGTGATACGAGGCTTTGGGAAGTATAAAATTGTACTCTTGAATATCATGTTTTTCAATGACATAGATCGTTCATTATTTGATTCTTTTGAAAGTAGCAGGATCATTCTATTGAACTCCTATGGTCACAAAGTACCTGATGATGTCACGAAGGAAAACTACAGAGTACTACTGTTACCTTTTGAAAGAAAAAAACTCAGAACTGTTCTGGAAGAAGCTTTGCATACGCAAAGCGATTTGCAAGGAGAGTTTCTGAGACTACCCTCACCCTCGCTTCCCTCGAAATCGCATATCGTTTCCACTGATGAGTTCAACGGGCAGACAAAACCTCTACTCTCTGATCAATATCCATTGGAAATACTGCTTGTTGAAGACAATATGATCAATACCAAAGTGGCTTTACAGCATCTCAAGAGACTCGGATATAGTGCTGACTCGGCTGTCCATGGAATTGAAGCACTGGAAAAGTGTGCTGAACGAATTGAGAATACTGGTACTAACTATGATCTGATTTTTATGGATATACAGATGCCTTACAAAGATGGCATTGAAACAGCTAGTGACTTAACGCAACTGTATAAAGACACAAGCTTTCTTCCAACAATTGTTGCACTCACCGCCAACGTTGAAGGTGAAGACAGGAACAAATGTATAGCATATGGTATGTCAGATCTCATTACCAAACCGATTTTACCTGAAGAATTGACCAGGGTTTTGAAAACTGTCGCGGAGAAACATAATTTGTGAGGTGCAACATACCACCCGCATGTAAATCAAGCCTTTTGTGTACCTTTGTGTGCAAATAGAATCTATTGTACAAGACCATGCACAATGTAGATTATTTTAAACCATGTGTTTGATATTTGAAACTTTCACGTGATACACGTGATTTTTACTTAGGTCTTTACCGGAATTAATGAAGATGAAATTGGAAAAAAACTCATGTTTCTTATTCTGAAACAGGACAACCACCAAATCATAACAAAGCAGCGTTTCCAAGAGCCAAAGCCGGAAAGAAAAAGTCAGATCTCTCACCTGAGGAATACCAGAGTTACACGCAGGTCAAAAATTGCTTGTTAATCATTATAATTAGCTTTTTGTGCCAGAATATCTGCAGTTTAGTTTTAGATTTTTAGAAGGCGCCTTATCTTTTCATCTATTTTATTACATCGATAACAGGTTTACTCTCACTTCGGACTGTTGTATTTGACTCAAAGTATAACATATAGATTTACATAAATATGCAAACAATCAAGTGTGTTGTGGTTGGTGATGGTGCTGTTGGTAAAGTAAGTTAACTTGTTCTTTTTAACACTTCTGATTTTTAATCCTGGATAACCCCATATGGAGGGCATGTATACTAACAGATAACAATAGACCTGTCTGCTTATATCATATACTACGAACAAGTTTCCAGCGGACTATGTTCCAACAGTGTTTGATAATTATGCTGTCACTGTCATGATCGGTGATGAGCCATATACTTTTGGTCTTTTCGATACTGCTGGTCAAGAAGATTATGATAGATTGCGTCCGTTGAGTTACCCATCCACTGACGTATTTTTAGTTTGTTTCTCCATTACCTCTCCAGCCTCTTTTGAAAATGTGAGAGAGAAATGGTTCCCAGAAATCCACCATCATGCACCAGGTGTTCCAGCCATCATTGTTGGTACTCAAGTGGATCTCAGAGATGATCAAATCATTATTGAAAGATTGAAGAGACAAGGAACAGCTCCAATCAGACCAGAGGAAGGTGAAAAGTTGGCTAGACAGTTAGGTGCAGTGAAATATGTTGAGTGCTCTGCTTTAACACAAAGAGGCCTGAAAAATGTATTTGATGAAGCTATTGTTGCCGCATTAGAGCCAGAAGCTGTCCAGAGCAAGAGAAAGAAGAAATGTATTATCCTTTAGATGAACATCCCCTTACCATTTTTTGAAATGATGCTGTACATCTTTCTGTCTTAATTGTTCTCGCAACCAATTATATAATTGCTGGTTTGAGCGTCACTCAACATTGTACATTGGTACAGTTTGACCAGCTGGATTCGGCACCGCTCAACTAACATCATCTGTCACCAAAACATCCCTCAGTTCATCTTTTGTATTATTTGTCTTGTTTCTACATACTTAAACCCTTTTCTGTTTAGTTCATTTGTACATGCGTATATTTCAGACTGTGCTTTCTTACCGCGTGAGTTCTGCGTAAATACTATCACCAACACGATTGGTATTCGCGATTAAATTTTCGACAAGAATAAAAAAAATACTAAATGGCGAATGTAGTTACATTTCGTTTGATATATTGATCAACTCAAATTCATCAGGAAAATGGCACAAGTTTATCAAGGTGCACGTTCTGAAACTTTGTGTATGTAATTTTGCCATGATGGTTTTTTCAATGGATCCATTACTAACAGTGACTCGCAGTTCTAGGTGGTGAAAAATTAAGTGGTGAGGATATTCGTAACCAGAATGTTCTTGCGGCTTCAGCTGTTGCTAATGTTGTGAAATCTTCATTGGGTCCAGTTGGACTGGATAAGATGCTGGTTGACGATATTGGTGATGTTGTTGTTACAAATGATGGTGCTACAATTTTGAGTTTGTTGGATGTTCAACACCCTGCTGGTAAAATTTTGGTTGATCTTGCTCAACAGCAAGATAGAGAAGTGGGAGATGGTACTACTTCTGTTGTTATAATTGCCTCAGAGTTGCTTAAAAGAGCTAATGATCTAGTCAAAAATAAAATTCACCCAACAACCATCATCACTGGTTATAGAGTCGCATTAAGAGAAGCTACTAGATATATCAATGAAGTTTTGTCAGTACCAGTCGAGAGCTTGGATAAAAACACCATAATTAATATTGCTAAAACCTCGATGTCCTCCAAGATCATTGGTTCTCAATCAGATTTTTTTTCACAATTGGCTGTTGATGCAATGTTAGCTGTGCAAACGACTAATGGTAAAGGTGAAACCAAATATCCAGTTAAAGCAGTTAATGTTTTGAAAGCACACGGTAAATCATCAGCTGAATCACAACTGATCAAGGGTTATGCTTTGAACTGTACTGTTGCATCTCAAGCAATGCTGAAGAAGGTCACAAATGCTAAAATTGCAGTTCTTGATATTAATTTACAAAAAGCAAGAATGGCTATGGGAGTCCAAATAAATATCGATGATCCAGAGCAACTCGAGGAAATAAGAAAAAGGGAGTACAGTATCATTTTAGAAAGAATCAAAAAAATAATAGCAGCCGGTGCTAATGTTGTGTTGACTACCAAAGGTATTGATGATCTTTGTTTGAAAGAATTTGTCGAAGCTGGCGTAATGGCAGTCAGACGTTGTAAAAAGGAGGACTTGAGAAGAATTGCCAGAGCGACAGGAGCCTCTTTCATCAGTAGTTTGTCCAATTTGGAAGGTGATGAGACTTTTGAAACGAGTTATCTGGGGTATGCGGAAGAAGTTGTCCAAGAGAGAATCTCTGATGATGAGTGTATTTTGATCAAGGGCACTAAAGCCCATTCCTCATCATCTATCATATTGAGAGGTCCAAACGACTACTCCTTGGATGAAATGGAAAGATCATTGCATGACTCTTTGTCTGTCATCAAAAGAACTCTTGAAAGCGGGAACGTTGTTCCAGGTGGTGGTGCTGTTGAAACTGCTTTGAATATATATTTAGAAAACTTTGCCACCACTGTTGGTTCAAGAGAACAACTCGCTATTGCTGAGTTTGCCAATGCATTACTAGTTATTCCAAAAACCTTAGCCTCCAATGCGGCCAAAGATGCTTCTGACCTGATTGCTAAGCTCAGATCGTATCACAGTGCTAGTCAATCGGCATTACCAACGGATACCAAGAGAAGAAACTACAAGAATTATGGTCTAGATCTGATCAAAGGTAAAATTGTCGATGAGACTGTAACTGGTGTTCTCGAGCCTACTATCAGTAAAATCAAGTCTTTGAAGTCAGCCTTAGAAGCTTGTGTTGCGATTTTGAGAATTGACACCATGATAACTGTTGATCCTGAACAGCCAAAGGACGACGGTCACGGTCACGACCACTGAATGTATAGGTGATGGAAATACATAGACGGAAGATATGTACTTGTAAGCCATTTGAGCTTACTTCAAATCTGGTAAACACACACCAATCGTAACACCCACACATTGTAGAATTAGGTCGGACCACACAGCACGCGCCCCTATTTTTCCTCGCTTGGCTGTTTTTAGCTCGTTTAAGAAAAAAAACACAATAGTTTGACACTTTTTTCACAGTGTTTAAACGAATCTAGCTCGTTTAGCTAACTTTTTTCGTGTCTTTACCTCATCAACATCGTGAGTCCTGGTGTCAAGTTCTCAAGTGAAGATAAACAAGCAAATAATCAAACACTAATTACACAGCTAGTTCATCGAGATTAACGTCAACGGTTGTAAAACATAAAAATACACTTCCTCCCGTTTAGAACTGCTACTACAGTCGATTTACCGACGAGATAGCGAGAGACCATCAAGTCGATTCAACTGGACTTGACTTCAACATCTTATCATATACATTGGAAGGAAACAAGGAGTGCAGAGACATTCTAATTACGCTGGTCAGGCTTCTAGATTCAGATAAGGGTGCTCACAGAGATTTATCATCATAATATTTTGTTTTTGGAATATGTCACCGTTTAGCGAGAACAACCTCTCGCCTTTCTTGGAGTCGTACGACAAGTCCAGCAGCCATAGGAACCAGACTCCATTACAGAGCCAAAATGATCTACGTTCCACTTCAGTATCGCCATCGCCGTCAAATGTGTCCATTGACCGGAAACTATCAACCGGAAAAGTCACATTGATAGAGAAGGACGGTAAGACAGTGAGCAGCACTTCCACTGGGAAAAGGAAGTTTCATAAAAAATCAAAACTTGGCTGTGATTCTTGCAAAAGAAGAAGAGTCAAATGCGATGAAGGAAAGCCAATTTGCAAAAAGTGTGAGAATTTGAAGATCAGTTGCACTTACACGTTGGCCAACACTATTGCAAAGAGCAGCGACTCAAAGAAGCGAAGACTTTCAGCAAATGCTCCTGAAATCAAAACAGAGAATGAGAGATTGGCCTGTACTACCGTTTCCTCAAGTGGAACTCCTAAATCACTTTTACAACAGATTGAGAACCAAGATCATAAGCCAGACGTACCGACAATGGATAATTTTAGTGGTTTCAGCAACAATGGGAATATCAAGTTGGAGAATTTTGGGTCTGGTCTAGAAATACCGTCCTTCACATTGAAGTCCATGCCATCATCAGTCCCTTTAAATATTGCTCAACAATTGTCTAATTTGAATCCAGCAAATATAGCACAGCAATTGTCAAACCTGAGCCCTGCGAATATTGCACAACTGAGAGCGTCTTTTATGGGCGGAGAAAACCCTTTCATTCCTAGAGATTCGGGCAACAACTTGTCAGTTAACATGAATTCGCTGAGCAACAATCCAACTATATCGCCTCAACCTTCGATTTCGCCGGGATCTCCAACTTCTCATGATGATCACAACGATGTGTTCACTGGTCACAGTGAAAATGACAACCAGAACCAGACAACAACTGCAAGCAGCATCACCAATAACATCTCACCATATGCAGCTCCTAAATCACTAAATCTGGGAGATTTGAGATTAATGTATCATTACACAACAGTAGTTGCGCCTACTATTACCACTGCTGGTATTTCAGAAAAGAAAATCTGGATGGATGATATTCCACAGTTAGCTTTCAACTATCCGTTCTTGATGCATTCAATATTGGCATTCTCAGCAACACACTTATCAAGAACGACTAAAAGTCTAGAGGAAAGCTTGACATTCCATAGAGGAGAAGCTTTGAGGCTTCTGAGGGAAGCTGTACTGGAAATTTCACCGGAAAATACTGATGCATTGGTTGCCTCTGCACTGATACTGATTATGGATTCTCTGGCGAATGCCTCACTACCATCAACGTCATCACCAACATCATTACCAGCATCGGCATGGATTTTCCATGTTAAAGGTGCTGCCACCATTCTCACAGCAGTTTGGCCTTTACCCCCAACCTCTAGATTCCACAAGTTCATTTCCGTAGATCTGGGGGACCTCGGAGATATAATGAATGAAGGAAATGGATCTATTTCAGAGTTAGTATGCTTTGACGAATCGATTGCTGATCTGTACCCTGTTGAGTTAGACTCCCCTTATTTGATTACACTTGCATATCTTGACAAACTTCATCACGAAAAGAACAAGTCTGACTTTATTTTGAGAATATTTGCTTTTCCTGCTTTATTAGACAAAACCTTCCTTGCGTTACTAATGTCTGGTGATCTTTCTGCCATGCGAATCATGAGAAGTTATTATTCATTGCTTAGAGGGTTCACAACGGAGATGAAAGACAAGGTATGGTTTCTGGAAGGCGTGTCTAAAGTCTTGCCTGCTGATGTAGATGACTACAGTGGTGGTGGAGGTATGCACATGATGTTGGATTTCCTTGGTGGTGGTTTACCGTCTATGACCACCACTAACTTGGCCCCAGGTCTCAACATTGATATCAATGATCACTTTATGAATCCATGACCTGAGATAGAAAACTGTGAGTAACATTTGCTCACCGAGCTATTATCATTTAATTCTCCTGTATATTGTGACAATTCTTTATCAATGATATAATACCCTATTAGTACTTTTAGTCTTTACTATTTGTAGCTCATCTTCATAGATTCATAATAACATCAACGCTTTCGCGAAGAAGAGATAGATTTTTCTAGAAATCTTTGTGTACAAATATATAATCGTACATGGAAAAACTTCTTCTAGATAGTAGAGCGACTATAATTGGCAATTTCGGCGCATCAATTGAGGAATGGTAGTTAACAATCCTAATAACTGGCACTGGGTAGACAAAAATTGTATAGAATGGACCCGTCAGTACTTCAAAGAGAAACTTGTGGGTTTAAAAGTAGAATCAGGAAATGAATCAGTTGAGGTGAATAAAGTGACTTCAGTGGAAGGTGATGTTGTTGTTTCTCAAAGAAAGGGTAAAGTCATCAGTTTATTTGACTTGAAAGTTGTTCTTGGATACGCTGGTAAATTAGGTGATATTGAGGTGTCCGGCAGTATTACTACCCCAGAAGTTGCATATGATACCGAAGAAGATGAGTATCAGTTTGAGATTTCCGTCTTCAGTGAGAACAATGAAAATGCAAAGATCAAAGAAATAGTAAGAAAGAGATTGGTTCCAGAGTTGAGAAAGACATTTGGCCAATTTGGTAAAGATCTTTTGATAACACATGGCTCTGACATTCAGCTCCCATCAGAGCAAGTAAACTCGGAGTTCACCAAAGCGAACCAAACATTAAGTATTTCTTCCGCTGGAAGTGTGAAGTCTTCAGTTAACCCTTCTACGAATATTCCTAGAACAGTGGAGAAAGCCTCTTCTACAAATACTGAAACAGTCTCATCCAATTCAGTTCCAAAGTATAACACTTCGACTTTGCATTTTGAGCCAACTTTCAACACCACTGCTGAGCAATTGTACATCACATTGTTGGAAAAGAATAGAATTCAAGCTTGGACAAGATCTACCCCAGATTTCCAAGGTGATATGTTGAAGGAGGGTGACGAATTCAGGTTATTTGGAGGAAACATTGAAGGTGTCATAAAGTCTTTAAAGCTTAACGAACAGATCGTGCAACAATGGAGATTGAAAAGCTGGAAGGTTGGGCACTATGCCACATTAACAATCAGCTTGTATCAAGGAGATTCAGAGACGAAATTGGATGTTTTGTTCAAAGGTATCCCTGTTGGTGAGGAGGATGCTGTTCAAGGGAACTTTGAAGATTATTACGTTAGATCTATCAAACTAACATTCGGATTTGGGGCTGTATTATGAACATTCAATATACAAATGCTAATTCTGGGATGTGTAGTATATTGACCTTCCAAAATGTGTACATCAAATGTACTATATGCATCAAGTCATTTCAAGGACAACTTTCTTTTTCTGGATATATGTATAAGGCAGATTTTGTTATCAGTAAGAAGCTCAAATTGAAGAAATATGATGTTTAACGATATCAATGGCAGCTAAAGAGTCTTCTTCTGAACTGTGCTCACCTGTCTGAATTTTTCTATCTAACAACTGAAACGACAGGTCTTTCAAGGAGAACTTGGACTCCAAGCCTTTAGGATAAAGTATGGCAGTATCAATGACGTTGCGATGAATTAATCTTAACGCATTCAGGTCATTCTCGAGTCCATGTCCAACAATGATAGTTTCTTCATCAATTAGAGACTCGAAAAGCACATCGTGAAGTTCAGTAAGTGTCATTGAGTTCTCAGGTATTTCGGAAACACCACTCCATGTTGTGTTCAAATCGAGAATTTCACCAAAAGGTTTGATGACTTCGTCAAACAAGGATTTGCCACTATAGAAATCAATGACTGTTAATCGAATAAGTTCCAGTCCTTTCGTGGTATAACCCATTTCGCAATCTAGTCCAATTATTCTCTTTGTATTTTTTATCTTTGGTTCTGGAGTCTTGACAAATGGGATTAGATAATGCATTTTGGAGTGATCATTCGCTTTGAAGACATGGTATTCAGCAGATTTACAACCTTGATTCTCACCAACGAGTTGTCCACAGCATTCCCAGTATTTATTGTAATCGTTATGAAACTTCTTTCTTTCATGGTATTCACATTTTGTTTTGTTCTTGATATTCACAATCTCAAAGTCTTGTTTACACCTGCTGCAGATTTCCATGGACCCATAAGTTTCCAATGGAGAAGGGAAATCTAGCAAATAGTCATTTCTTTGTAGTTTCTCAGAGGAATGAACCAGCCCCAGAGCAAGTTCGTGTTGTTTATCACTCGATAGTCTTGTCTTTTTGCTTCTGGTGCTACTCGTTGTTCTATTAATAGCATTCTTATTCGTTCGGAAATGCCTTATATGAGACTGAATGTTTGGGCGATAGGTGATGGTGCTTGACTTCGAAGCTATTTCAAATTCTTTCTGAACTGCCCGCCTTTTTGGAAATTTCATGTTAGCAGCAGTATATACTTTGATAAGCTCATCAATCATTCTAACTCTTTGCTGGTACTTAGCTGGAGCTCCAACTCCTGGTAAAGGGTTGGGGGACCATACTTTTAGATCATCCTTTGAACTGTCACCTAAGATCTTTGATAGAATAGCAGATTGTGGAGCTACTTTTTGTCTTTTAGATTCATTTTGGTTGGAATCTGGAGATGAGCTTCTTGCATTTATCTTTTTATTCGAACTTGTAGAGAGTTCGTGACTAAAAACGCAGTTAGGAGCAATGCATTGGTTTCTTTGTGGACAAATAACAGAAGAAAGCACATTATTTGGCCTTTTGAACATTCTGGAAAGCCTGAACATGCAGTACCTTTATCTTCTTCTTGAGTAATTGAATAAAAGCTAAGTTTATTTTTTTTTTTTTTTTTCATTATATTAAAATGTTGTACAACTGTATTTGAGTCTGTATAATGAAAGCACACAGCGATGAGGAGGAGCAGAAGTGGTTATACTTTCTGCTGGAACTGTAAGTTATATTGCTAAGGTGAAGGTTGGCCAAACTAGATTGGGTGAGAATGGCTTCTTCTCCTTTCACTGTGGTCTGGTTTTGCTAACATGATATTATAAGAGTGGTAGATCCAGAACACAAGTCATCTGTGGAGAACTTACAGATAGATAGAGTCTCCTGGCAGGGTTTTATTGTAAGTGCACTCAAGAGGTTGCATGGTCAGTTTGGTGCTGCTATTGATGCGGATGTTCTGGTGCTTAATGGCTTGAAAGCAGTGGTGAAGGTACAGGAAGAAGATGAGATGACATTCAAAAGCTCGATTGTGGCGTTCACTACTAATTTGTCGTCCATTGGATATGATGATATTGATACCTGTATAAGAATAAAAGTGTTGGACGCTATTAAAGACGATAATAGTTTGGATAATGCCGATGTGATATGAAATGGAATACATGACTGTTATCTCCATTGGAAGAATTCACACGACAAGTTGGGATCAAGCGTTGTTGAGAGAGATCTACCGGGTTTGGAGCATGTCCAGAATTTTTTACCCTTGGTTTTGCTTGTTTTTGAAGTCTTCAATACGCATGGTTCATTGTGCTTGCAAAGTGGGACTTTCTCTGAGTGGATTAGAAATTTACCGTTTGAGAATACAGTGTTTGAAGGAGGGGCATTTCCAGTGTCGACCATTGGCTTCTCTTGTTCGATGAAGACTTCTTTGTTTCTGCAGTTTGCTTGTTCTTTAGGTTTAAAAAAATCTGAAATGGAGTTTTGACTTTTGGTCGAGTTGGAGGGCCTTTTGTCCCCTAATCTTTTTTGAATCTTTCTTGTAGATTCTTCCTGAATCAAAGAGTGACGCGTGCTTGACGACTCGGGAGTGGCACTTCTTTTTTTGGCTAGGGCAAACATCGTACTTATATCATTGGCTGATAATTTGTAGACATATTTGGCTTCCAACTTTGGTACTCTCCAGTTTTGGACATCAGCTACATGATACTCCAAGTTGATTGTAGCAAAGTCACTGAACACTGGGCAATGATCAGACCCCATTAGAAATGGCCAGATGTTGGCATTTGTACAGAGATCAGCAAGATCTTGTGTAACAAGAATCAAGTCAATTCTTGACCCATAATTCCCGGGTCTTGTATTTCTCAGAGTATCCCAAACAGTATATAAAGCTCTTTTGCGTCCCTGAATTTTCCTTACTGTGTCTATGAGTACACGTTTGTTATCATCTGAAGGTGAATTGTCAATCGAGTCAATCAGTAGTCTGTTCAGCATTGATCTTGCAGTTGAGGAGTTGATAAAGTCTACTGCGACGTCAAGGTTCACCTTCTCGAACTCAAACTCTGGACCATCTTTCAAAAGCCCAGCCTTAGAAAGCGTACTGAGACTGTCCGCACTATCAATAAGATCTCTGGAAATATTGATGTCGCCCATCAATACAACGCTTTTTCCCATCTGTTTGAGATTTCTGATTCTTTGAAACAACAATGTAAAGAAGGACTCTCTGAAGGCGAGTCCCTCTTCAGTCCCCATAGAGTTGGCCGGACAGTACGTACATAAAACCACCATGTTATTGGTTAGCTCTATGATGACACAGCGTCCTTCGCTATCAATCTTTTCAGCTAGATTGTAATCTAGACCGTCAACATATCCACCTATTGACATCTCACCACCCATCAAATACGGTTTTCCTGTATCATGAGATCTCAGTATTCCGGATATTCCCTCCTCTGCCTTGAGAACTTTTAGAGCGTCTTTGACCCCTTGCGGTTCAGAGTCCATTGGAATTCTAACGTATACACCAACACCAGAATAGCCTTTTCTTTTAGATGGGGTGGTTATAAACGCATTATATCCTTCAATCTTCCCTAACTTCCTGTCAACATCTTTCGAAGCCACCTTCAGCTCCTGTAGGGTGATGATATCTGCATACATCGAGTTGAACATAGCGTTCAAAGTGCGTAATTTGTTCCATGGATGATAATGAAACAACGTTCGAAAGCCATTGATGTTGAACGTCACGAGACGTATATTGCCAGCTAACTTTGCTGGGATCTTTGAAAGGGCTGAATCCACTGGTGGCTCACTGTCGACATCCATTTCATATCGTTACCACGGTGCAGACTTGCGATGTCCCGATTTGATCTTCAAGCATAGTAAAATGAGAAGAAATATCGAATCCTGACAAAATATAGGATATACCTACATATATAAACTGACTTATGATATGCGACTGGACATGAAGAGCAATGGAAACCTCAAGAAATCCAGGAAATTACTTAACGCAGGCAATATGCAACAATCTACAAAAATTTCATGATGGATATAATAAGGTATAGAAGTATTGTTAAAGAAGGGACAACTGTAGGGTTCAGCAAAACAGAGAGCAAACCCTGAACCAGATAAAGAATAGTCCACCTACGTGCAAAAACGACAAAATATCTCCTGTTCACTACATTGCTCAGAAAGAGCTTAACAATGTACAAGAACAGTTATGTCTTACGTTTTATCTCTATTACAATATATGCTAAAGACAAACACGAAATTTTTAACAACATACTAGAAAAAAATTAATATCAACAAGTAACTAATTGTTTGTTGTTGTTCATAGAAAAAATACTGCAAAACGTGAAGAGACGTATTTCTGCTCAGGATGATTGACACTGGAGTGGCCAGTAGAGGTCTTCAGCTACTAAATGGCTCGCCCTTCAAACAGTCGCTGCCTGTGGAAGTATTACCAGTGAAGCAGCAGCAGCATTTCGATGTTGATGAGGCTGTAGCTGTTGCAAAGAACAGTGCAGTTTTTAGCGACGTCGGCGCCTTCCTCAAAAAAAGGAACCGTGTACTAGATGGCTTCTATAACAGCGTGAATGTCCGCTGTCTTCAACAGGATGTTAATATGATATCTGGGTCGCTGCATGCAGAACTGATGGATGATCCAAGCTCGAGTCATCTGAAGATAAAATTGCTAGTGGAATACGCCCTAGCGCAGATAGACAGAAATGACAACTTGCTGAACCTTGAAGGTATCAAGTCGTTAGAATCGCACATAAAACAATTACGCAAGGACCAAGAGGAGATTTATATGCATCTAGAGAAAAACAACACCGTCATCAATAGTACGTTGTTAAGTGGAACAACGTCTTTACAAGATCTTGAAATTCTGAAAACACTAGTGGCGTCTAACCAGGCGTTGAATGAAAGACTCAGGGAAGTTACACAGAGCCTGCACACCAAGAATAAGGCTTTGAATAACCAATTTCTTCTAGTATTCGCGTTATGTTATTTCGAAGACCTCGATTTGTCGCTACTGCAACCGCAAAAGGAAGGAGGTCAGACTGATGACCGTGATATGGAAGAACTTATGTCATATATTGTATCAATAGCGGTTCAGAGAAATACGGTGCTTCCTACGCCTGACGCAGAGGCTCCGAAATCACAATGGGCCAAGGACTGTTTAGATTCCATACTTGCATCATCGATTCCTTCTGAACAGGCTCGTTCCTCATCGATAAATACACCATTACTGAAAAACTCAGAGTCTGGTGACGCTTCTTCTACTGACAAGGATAAAGAGATATCCAAGTTGAAAATAGCACTAGAGGACTTGAAACTTGCTCACCAGTATCTAACGCGCCAGTATGAGGAAGAACGACACTTAAACTCAATTGCAATGGAAACAAATCTCAAGAAAAACTCATCCACTGAACACACCTTATCAGAAACGCTAATACTACTAGAGAAATCAAATCAAAGATCGATTCTTGTAGAACATGAAAAGAATGTTCTTGAATCCAAGCTTGATGAGAAGATCACTGAACTGTATGATCTTAAGAGACAGGTCACCAACTTGAAAATTGAAAGCCTCGGCTTTGTTGATAAGGAAAATAGTCATATTTCGAATTCAGCATCAACGTTCTCAGGTCCAGCCTCAGGTGGCTCAGGTGGATCCGCATCTTCTTTATCTCCTACTTCTCCAATGACAGGAATTGAGTTCAACCTCGATGATTCTATCACGTCCAACCCCAAAACCCCATTGATGCAGAACAACCTCAAGTTTCAGTCTCAGTCCCCATCCAAGTTCAACTCCAGCATTTCTGTTCTCAAAAGTGAGTTCAAGAAACTTGTTAATGACATTCATACCAACTTCGAAGCTGAGCTGACGAAGGAAAAGAATGAAAAAAAAAGACTTGAAAACCTACTAAAAATGTACAAAGAGCGAGAAGAGATGGATTTGTAAAACTTGTATAATAGAAACAACCATAGAATAACAACATATGCCTTTAACCCTTCTAGCTTTCCTCATCCACAGCCATATCTTGTACTTAATGTGCAATACATATACCTAATAACCCACACACCAGGAATGTCGCGACTTTTTTTTTTTAATTTTGAAATTAAATCGATGAGATTTTCAATCAATAAACACTTAAAATAGAGGCAAATACTGATTGTGAATTATTAGTGTGCTATGGTAAGTTCATTATTTCTTGTGCTTTCAAAGAACTTCGGCTTTTGCAGAAAGAATGAGACGCAAGTCTTAAGAAATTGAATCGGTTTCGTACTAACAGATTGTGAAAGAGTGTTCAAATATATGGTGATCAGGTTACCGAGGAAAGAGCAGAGAATGCTCGTTTGTCAGCATTCGTTGGGGCAATTGCAGTCGGTGACCTAGTCAAATCTACTTTAGGACCGAAGGGGATGGATAAGCTATTGCAGTCAGCCTCGTCAGGTGACTCGTTAGTGACAAATGATGGAGCTACAATCCTGAAATCAATACCGTTGGATAACCCAGCAGCTAAAGTATTGGTCAATATTTCTAAAGTTCAGGATGACGAAGTTGGAGATGGTACTACCTCGGTTACCATTTTAGCAGCAGAGTTGTTAAGAGAGGCAGAAAGATTGGTTGAACAGAGAATCCATCCACAGACTATTATAGAAGGTTATAGAATTGCGTCCAGTGCTGCTTTGAATGCGTTGGAGAAAATTGCGGTGGATAACTCAGATAATCAAGAGCATTTCCAGAAAGATTTGTTGAGTATTGCAAAGACTACATTGTCCTCAAAGATTTTGTCTCAAGATAAAGAGCAGTTCGCGAAGTTGGCCGTTGATGCTATTTTACGTCTAAAGGGATCTACCAATTTGGAGCACATTCAGATAATAAAGAAAATTGGGGGTAAGTTATCAGACTCTTTCTTGGATGAAGGTTTCATCTTGAACAAAAGATTCGGTAACTCACAATCAAAAAGGGTGGAAGATGCTAAAATTTTGATCGCCAATACTTCCCTTGACACTGACAAAGTCAAAGTTTTCGGTGCCAAGTTCAAAGTGGACTCAACTTCCAAACTAGCAGAACTGGAGAAGGCTGAAAAGGACAAGATGAAGGCCAAAATCGACAAAATCGCCAAATTCGGTATCAACACTTTCATAAATAGACAACTGATTTATGACTACCCAGAGCAGTTGTTCTCCGACCACGGAATCAACTCCATTGAGCATGCTGATTTCGAAGGTGTTGAAAGATTAGCCTTAGTCACCGGGGGTGAAGTTGCATCTACATTTGATAACCCAGAGTTAGTCAAGTTGGGGTCCTGTAAATTGATTGAAGAAATAATTATTGGTGAAGATGTTATGACTAAATTTTCTGGTTGTGCTGCCGGTGAAGCCTGTACCATTGTATTGAGAGGTGCTACTGAACAGGTTTTAGACGAGGCTGAACGTTCTTTGCACGATGCTCTCTCCGTTCTATCGCAAACTACAAGAGAAACGAGAACTGTTTTAGGTGGTGGTTGTGTTGAGATGAATATGTCCAAAGCCGTTGATACTGCTGCCCAAAGTGTTGATGGTAAAAAAGCTCTTGCCGTCGAAGCATTTGCTAGAGCATTGAGACAACTACCAACTATCCTTGCTGATAATGCCGGGTTCGATTCAAGTGAGCTAATCGCTAAATTGAGATCATCTATATATAATGGTATAACCACTTCTGGTCTAGACCTAGACAAGGGAATTGTTGCTGATGTTAGAGAGTTGGGAATTGTGGAGTCTTACAAATTAAAAAAAGCAGTGGTTTCTTCCGCTTCTGAAGCAGCTGAAGTTCTATTGAGAGTTGACAACATTATCAGAGCTAAACCTAGAACTGCTAACAGGGCATAAGAGAGTGAATTTACTATATATTGAGTCTTCTTCTTGTATATGAAAGCAAATTCAACCAAATATTCAACGGTACGTGTATGTAAGAAGCACTTCCACAACTTACCTCTAATCTGTATGTGATTGGCTATATTTCCGAGGTATACCTTTCCCCGTAATTAAAGTTACCCGATTTTTAAGGATCTTTTTCCACAGTTGAATAAAAAACATGAACATCAACGACAATAGAAGTTTGAAAGAGAGCCGAATACAGTTGAAAGGAGTGCAGAATGCTTCGCTTGAGTGGTAGAAGGATCGCTATACAACCTCTTGGAGGACTTAGAGCTTTTCCAGCACGTCAGTTTTCCAACACATTGAGAAGAAGCAGCAAGAACGATGATCCTAACAAGGACTTTGTTGATTTGAAGACACTTCCAAGAAAAGAATACGGAGAGCTCCATGCACCAATTGTAAACCCAGCTGACCAGTACAAGGAAACGTCGGAAGAGCTGCACAAATTTGGACAATATTTGATCACGACTTTACCAAAGTTCATACAAAAGTTTTCCGTCTGGAAGAACGAATTGGTGATATATATCCCACCAACGGCAGTGATTCCTGTTTTCTCGTTCTTGAGAGATCATACCACCACCCAGTTCAAAACCATTGTTGATATTACTGCTGTTGACTTTCCATCCAGAACTAACAGATTTGAAGTTGTCTATCATCTGTTATCCATTCGTTATAACTCCAGAATCAGAGTCAAAACATATGCATCTGAAGTCTCCCCAGTCCCAAGTTTGACTCCAATATACGAAGGTGCTAACTGGTTTGAGAGAGAGGCATATGATATGTTTGGTATCTTTTTCGATGGCCATCCGGACCTAAGAAGAATTTTGACTGACTACGGTTTCACAGGTCATCCTTTGAGAAAGGATTTCCCAACTACTGGTTATGACGAGGTTTTTTGGGATGAAGAGAAAAAGAGAGTTGTTTACAGACCACTAGAGCTCACACAGGCCTTCAGAAACTTTTCTGTTGGATCCAGTGTCTGGGAACAGGTTGGTGAAGGTAAAGACTACACACCAGAATCATTCAAATTCCCAATTCCAGAACCTGACCCAGAACCTGAAAACAAGGATGAACCGAAGAAATAATGATTGAAACGTGGTCACACTTATCACACAAATATTATTTATCTATTTATTTATTTATTTATTTATTACATTTATTTATTGTTATTTATTGAACCTTATTTATTAAATACACAAATGCTCAGTTTAGGCCCACATTTTTTAACTTCTTGTATGAAAACATGGGGGTTCATTTGCTGTCAATAGTGTCTAGTTTGTGATCAGAAAAACCACAATTACTGCGAGATTCTTGAGAATCTTCTGGGGATCATTGAAAACTGTCATCAGTTTTCCCAGTTGTACTCAGGACTGTACATTCATTGGATCCTTCCTCAAAACTAATTCATCAAATTGCTTCATCATATCTTAACAAACCATCTTGCTGTTAACACAAAATATATCGAACACAGAAACTTGAAACCAAGTGACTGTACTTTGAATATAATAATAATCAAAAAAGATAAAATATGTTGAAAGAGGTTGTTCATATCACTTATATGGATTTCAGCTCACAATCCTGGCTTACAACCACTAGTATACCTTCATACCTTCGAATCATGATGCGAGGTCAATTTGGCCTAATCCTTTAGTTATACTAACATCAGGAACCAGAATTCATTGGTCAGGCTGCACTCTTGTTTTTCTGTCTATATGTATTTCTCGATTGGATTGGAGTCATAGGACCTAAAAGAATCAAAAACGTTCCTGCTGTGCGAACGTTCCCCATTGTAGGCAATCTTTTACAGGTCATTATGAATCCAGCCTTGAAGTTCATTGAATGGTCAGAAGATTACGGTGATGTGTTTCAGATTCGTATGGGAACAAGGATGGTTATTGTCGCAAACTCTTTTGATTCAGTGCGTGAACTGTGGCTCAAAAATAGAGACGCCAATAATTCAAGACCAATGCTATACACTTTTCATAATGTTGTCTCAAAGACTCAAGGCTTTACTGTTGGTACAACACCGTTTGGTGAATCTTTTAAACGAAAAAAGAAGGTTGTATCCATCTCGTTGAATAGAAGCAAAGTTGAGTCTTATAGTAAATTCATTGATATTGAAAATAGAAACATGATAAGAAGAATGGATGAACTATTACGTGTCGACCTACTACAAATTGCAGATAGAGATGTCGATCTTTTCAAAGTATTCCAGGGATTTGTACTTCGTGTAAGTTTATTTTTGACTTATGGTTATCTTGTAAAGGTTGAACATAATCGTGGTTGTCAGCTATTTGATGAGGTAAGTCATGTGGAGAACCGAATCGTGCGACTACGAGGTCACAGCTCAAATTTACAAGATTATTTACCCATACTCAGATATTTGCCATACGCTGATTCTAAAACTATAGAAGCAAACAGCTTCAGAAAGAGGAGGGATGTTTACATGAATAAATTTATCAGTGATTTTACTTCAAAGTTGCAAAGCAACACTGATTTCAGAGGTTCTATTACCAGCAAAATATTCCGAAACAACACTGAGTTACCTAGAGTGAATGAAGAGGAGTTGAAATCGGCATGTTTGACAATGGTGAGTGCTGGTTTGGACAACACACCTTTGGTCTTAAATCATATTATTGGGCATCTTTCCCAGCCATCATATGGCCCTAATCTGCAACAGGCAGCTTTGAATCAGATAGTACAGCGACACGGAACTGTTGAAGTAGCATTTGAGGATTGTATTAATGGTTACAAAGTTCCATACATAGAAGCATTGTTGAAAGAAGGATTACGATACTTTTCAGTGCTGCCAACAAGTTTACCTAGACAAACGACGAAAGACATACTTTTCCGCAATGCTGTCATACCGAAAGGGACTGTCATGTTCATGAACACATTCGCGGCTAATCATGATCCCAAGTATTTCCACAGGCCATATGAGTTCTTGCCTGAGAGATTCTTAGACGAAGAGGGAAACTTGAAACACACAGTTGAGACATCTACCATGTTATCATTTGGGTCCGGAAGTCGAATGTGCGCAGGAGCTCACTTGGCTATGAAGGAAATGTACATATCTTTAATCAGAATCATCATTCTTTACGAAATCAGAGAACCACAAGATTCCAAATACTTGATGGAACTAGATCCATTCAAGTTGAACTCTGTTCCGGATTCGGTGGCCTTCGAACCACGAGTGTTCAAGGTTTCCCTCAAGAAAAGAGATCCACAGTTTTTCCGAAAGGTAATAGGAGACGATGTATTAGAGTATATCCCAGAAGAGTTTGAATAACTAAGCTTTCCTTTAGACGCAGATGCACTAAAATATGTAGTAGATGATATTTGTTTCTATGGTTATCATTTACATCACATGACTTCACGTGACTAAATAAGCTCCAACGGATTTGAGCCAATTAGAGACCGGGTAACTTACCCCGTTTCCCTTTTTTATAATTCACAGATTTTTGACTATAAATCTCAAAGGATTACTGGTCGATTATTGACAAATCAACAGAATAATGGCTCTTCAGCACATGATCTGGCGCAGTAGTCAACTGGGCGCACGCCGTTATTTTTCTTCTAGTCTCCTGCGCACTAAGCCTTCCACATTAGCACCACTTGCGGGCTCTTTACAAGCAACTTATCCTTCCAACTTTAGACTTCCAAAGCCAAAAACATGGGAAGAATCTAGCGAATCAGCTTTAGATAAAGCTATGAAGTTCTTCTTGTTGTCCGAAATGTTTCGTGGTATGTATATAGTGCTGGAAATGTTTTTCAGGGCTCCATATACCATTTATTATCCTTTTGAGAAAGGTCCTATCTCCCCAAGATTCAGAGGTGAACATGCTCTCAGAAGATATCCATCCGGTGAAGAACGTTGTATTGCTTGTAAGCTTTGCGAGGCTATTTGTCCTGCACAAGCCATTACTATTGAAGCTGAGGAAAGAATAGACGGATCACGTCGTACGTATAAGTATGATATCGATATGACCAAATGTATCTACTGTGGTTTGTGTCAAGAATCCTGTCCGGTTGATGCCATTGTGGAGACTCCAAATGTTGAATATTCTACGGAAACAAGAGAAGAGTTGTTATATAACAAGGAAAAATTATTAGCCAATGGTGATAAGTGGGAACAGGAGATTCAATACTGCTTAGATTACGATGCTCCATACAGGTAGATTTTAGTTTGAAGTATCCAGAAACTGATACAGCAGTCAAGTACATATACCAACTGCTTTATTTATTATTTATTCACCTTATTTATTGATCTTTCCAAGATCTGAACTATTTATTGATCATTATTTATTCCTATTTATTAACATTATTTATCATACATTACATATACTTGTTCAATATAGGACCACAGTTATCGACAACATTATGCTTTGACGGTACACTATATACAGGCACGAGAAGCACAGAGTTGTAGTGATTAATGGGCACATTATGTTTGACAGATAGTTTAGGCTCGTAATGGTGTTGATGATATCGCGAATCCCCAGATTAGCCAGGTATCAAACAATTAACAAGCTTTTAAAGACACATTTGACCAAACTCTGCTTGAAACAAAGCAGTAAAAGTCGCTATTGAACATTTCAAATGGAACTGAATGAAAAAATAGTTTCCAAGTATATTGAACTTCTAGAGCTACAATCGATTGAGGAAGTAGCAAGAACAGCTGAATCCGATTTGAAGTTAGAGGTGTCAATTGAAGATGAAGTATCAAAACAGGCTTTTGTTCTAGAGTTACTCCGATTTGGCATTGGACAGAGAGAATCAGTATACGCACAAGCAGATGTGCTAATACCTCTACTGCTGGATCCTGCTTGCGATGAAGAGTCCAAAGCGGATGCCCTTGATGAAATTTTTCAGTTCAATGACAATGGGTTTGTAAACATCAATGCCGTCAGTTTGGCTGTTTGCTTGGTAATAACATCAAAAGATTTTGTTCCTGAAATGAAGATTCTAATTGTATGGAGCTTGTTTAAATTTTCTAGTGTTTCAGAGAAGAATAAGATGTTAATTTCAAATATTTTTGGATTATCAACTCTGATGTTGAAAGAACCTTCAAGTATTATTGAGAGTTGTCCAGTGCAATTCAAAGAGTTATTGAATCTGTTACCATTGAAGTCTGATGAAATTTTGGATCTATTCCAGAACTACAAAACTACATCTGATTTGAGTTATGTGAACATCCTATCTTCTCTTTTAGATAGAGAGAACAGCTCACATTTCAAATTCAAGAACTCTTCATTGAGCATTACTACAGGTTCCAAAATACAAGATCAGAGTTTTACCACTCAGCTGTGGCTGAGAGTCAACTCATCTGAAAATCAAACACTGTTACAGCTGAACGATAGAATATCCATACATATACAATCATCTAAGCTATCAGTATTCTACAAAAGCAAGTTCATCGGTGAATTTGATATGTTTCAATTTGAGACATCTGTTTATTATCATATTGTCCTGGTTTATGGAGAACTGTCACAAAACATATCAAAGGCCAAAATTCGACTTTATGTCAATGCGAAATATGTTCAGTTTATCAAGTGCGCTATCACTTTACCACTCCACGATGATTTTGATCGAAGTGATTCAATCAAGGTCAAAATTGGAGATACTCAGAACTCAGATTTCGATATGTCTAGTCTTCTCATAGTTTCGGGAGCGCAGTCATTTGAGTGGATCCTTCTCTCATATATTCTTGGAAGAAAATATACTGGGTGGTTCCAAGATCCTGAAATACTCAAATGCCTTACTTACAAGGAAAGGGCAAAATTTAACATACGCCTTCTTGAGTCTGTCAATAACAGACATAATGAATTCGATTCGAAGAACTTGAATATTGTCATCCCTAAAAACAAACAAATGCTCAATTTTAATGAAAGTTTTGTCAACGATTCAGATGAATTGACCATACAGAACTTCACTCTCAAACTGGTACAGGACTCAGACTTAAAAACTGTTTCTGTGATAGGAAAAATCAAACACTATTCTATTACATCACCAATTGGCCTATTATATCCACTTTGCTCATTACAGTTGACGCTGAATCTAATTGAAGAAGCGAAGGATATGAAATCACTACATGAGCTTGTGAAGTTCTTTCTTAAGCTCATAAGCAAAGACTGGAAGTTGATTCAAGAGACGGAAAGAAACAACTATTACAATATTATGGCCATGCTACTGAAATCAAAAAAAACACAGTTTGAACGAAGCTTCGATATCTCATTTTTCGATACTCTTCTGGGGTTCGTTGGCTATGAATTCAACTCTCCTTTTGACTCTGTCATAAATAATCACTTGGCATACGATACCTTTATTTTTGACTTCAACCTATGGAAATCTTCGGCAGAACCCTCTCCCAATTGGGAGAGTTCAGAAATTCTGGAATTTCTATTCTTCCAGATAACTGTGTTTGGAAGAGAGTGTAAATATGCTACATTTAATACTTTAAAGCTCAAGAAGCTGAAAATCATCAAAAAAATCTTAGTTGGCTTGATTCAAGGAATTTTTCCAGATAAACTCAATAATGCTATATCTGATGCACTGATGACAGTAGCAAAGCTAAATTTAACCCACGATGTTGTCTCCATGCTTTCTTCTTTTGTGATTTACTGTCTCAATGAGAAAAGTGACGAGACAGCATTATTGATCCTGAAGATCATATCACATTTGTTTCTGGATCCATCAATTTCAAGCTCTGCTAATTGGACAAGAATTTTTGCATCTTGTTCAATTAAATGGGTGCTATTATTACTAAGTCTAGGACGAAATGTAAAAGAAGTGGTGGATATTGGTTTATGTTTTTTGATCAAAATCTTCTCAAACTCAAAAAAAACTTATGATATCTTTATCAAGAACAATGGTTTATCAGCTCTTTTAGCGGTTTTGAGAGATGTTAAACTAGACGAAACCGAAGTTAAATTGCTAATTGGGGGTACTTTTGGCCAGTACCCTTCGAATTTGGATGACACTCACAAAATGATTCTCCATGGAAGAAATCAGGAATTTAAACAAATTGAGTTTCATGAATTGAACTATCTGATACTCGATGTCTTGGAATGGTCTGTTTTGAATGACATCTTCATTGAAGGGGCACATGAAAAGGTTTTTAAAATGTTAAACACTTATGCGGATTTTGTGAACTGTGAAGTTCAAGAAAGTACGAGTTTTCAAAATGTTGTTGAATCAGATATGGTATTTGTCAAAAAGATTTGTAACATAGTTCTATTGTTGACAAAACCAACGAATGCAACATTGTATTTTGAAATCTCGCAACAGTTTTTGAGCATTTTATCAAACATCATCATTACCAAATTATTCACAGGAGATATGTACTCCTTTGAAAATTACCTGCTTACTATCTTGAAGAACGATTCCAATCCTGAGAATCAACTGAATATGACCTGCGAGCTTTTTATAGCCCTGGTATTTCCGCAAGTACTGATGCATTTGAAAGGATTCTCCACCGAATTTACTACTTTGCTGGAAAGTAACAGTATTAAATTTTCCAACATATCTGTTTTTTTACATATTCTTCACAATGAGTTATTACGCTTTGAATGGAACTCAAAGGATTATCTAAACTACCTCTCTGTTTTATTGAATGTTGTTGAAGCGTATAAAGAAACAGGGAAAAGTACCAAAAGTTCATTCTATATACAACTCGTTAAAAGCATCACTTCTGTTATGAACTCTTTGGTCTGTGTGATCAAAAACTCAGATTCTGCTGAACAGAAGGAAAATTTTTTGAAGGTTCTTATGTTTCACCAAGAGAGTCTATTCAGTAAGGATAACTTTACTAATGATGGTGTCTCAAACTTGATTGTACTACTGTTACAGATAGGGTCCTGTTCAGGACCATTAATTGCCAATCTATCTTTCAATTGCTTGAGGATCATCTTAATGCATAGGCAACACGACATACCCGCAATCTGCACTTGTATAACTTTTAGAAACTATTTGTCCGTCTCTAAGTTTTTGGGATCAATTATAAGTCTGAGTGATGATGAAGTTGCAACTACATACTTGTATGACCAAAAATTAAAGGAAGTTTGCCAAAAACACCTGGATGCTCTGAACAGCAAGGTCGATAAGAGGTACAACAAAGAATCATTCCAAACTGTTGAAGCAGTGGTTAATGAAATGACTTTGAAGTTTGATTACTCAATCAAGACAAAGTATGAGCTGTTGGATGCTTTTCACAGCAGCTTTAGTAACGATAATGAAGCTTTGAGACTGAAAGTGGTTTCTAACCAAACGATGAGTGTCACAAGATTTGTTCAAGATCAACAAGATAACTTGCAATATTATTTACAAGAGTATAACAGGCTGAAACTTGAAACTAGTCATGTGGTAAACTTTCAACAGGGAAAAGATGTAACCACACGTGCATGGATACTTGATAATACGGAAGGTATAGACAGAATGCGGAAACTTCTATTGCCTTACGATCAAATTGAGATGGCTGATCACCTGAACCCTACTGTTAGTGTCCCAACAAAGAAATCATCTAGCGGTGAAGAAATGGAAAGAGTCAAAGCTGATACACAGAGTCTACAGTCATTTGCGCTAATTGACCCTGATGTGGTAGACGATTCCTTGAATACTTATAATGACAGAAATCGAAAAGTACTTAAATGCCTGTTTCCGGGAGACAGAATCCACGAAATCTGGAATATAAGTCAGGTTATCGGCTTAGACATTGTCGAGGGTGTTTTGATTTTAGGTAAAACTCACCTATACTTCGTTCAAAATTATTTCCACAAAGCACAAAATGATGAGATCATTGATATCGATGAGGCACTAGAGGAAGAGCGAGATCCAAACATCAAACTGATAACCGGCCAATCATCAAATGTCACGAAACCTCTGTCAAAGAAATCCAACAATAGGCATTTGGTGCAAACTTGGGACATCTTCAAATTGACCTCAGTCACGAAAAGAAGATTCTTGCTGAGAGATGTTGCATTGGAGTTGTTTTTCAGTAATGGAGGAAGTTTTCTAATCACTTCTATCAAGACGAAAGAAAGAGATATCATTTTTTCAAAACTTTCTAGTGTTGCTACAAACTCAAATATTGATAATGACCTTTCCAACATATTCAAGGAAACCAACATCAGCAATACAACTTTTGGATCCACCAGTAGAAACCTGACAACAAAAATTGCTACTGTATTTGGTGCTGAGTACCTGAATTATTTAGATGCAACTAGAAAATGGCAGAATGGGGAGATGTCGAATTTTTATTACTTAATGATTGTTAATACGTTTGCAGGAAGAACATTCAACGACTTGACTCAGTATCCTGTTTTTCCATGGGTTATTTCTGACTATACAAGTGATGAGTTGGATCTAACTGACTCCAAGGTCTATAGAGATCTGGGAAAGCCCATGGGCGCACAATCTCCTGAAAGAGCGCAGCAGTTTAAGGAAAGATATGAGGCTTTGCAAAGTTTATGCGATGATGACTCCCCTCCTTTCCACTATGGCACTCATTACTCTTCAGCCATGATTGTGTCTTCATATATGATCCGTTTGGAACCTTTCGTCCAGTCATATTTGTTGCTGCAAGGTGGTAAATTTGACCATCCAGACAGATTATTCAACTCAATTCAAAAGGCTTGGAAGTCTGCATCAAAGGAAAATACCACTGATGTTAGAGAGTTGATACCTGAATTTTATTTTCTTCCGGAGTTTCTAACTAATATCAACGGGTATGAATTTGGTAAACTTCAAGATGGATCTGAAGTTTGTGACGTCGAACTCCCTAATTGGGCGAAAGGGGACCCAAAAATATTCATAACTAAAAATCGAGAGGCACTTGAGAGCCCATATGTTTCTGCTAATTTACATAAATGGATCGACTTGATTTTTGGATTTAAGCAAACTGGTCCAGAAGCTATAGAAGCAGTAAACGTATTCAATCATTTAAGCTATCGAGGTGCCATTGATTTAGACTCTATCAATAATGAAGATGAAAGAAGATCTATTACTGGTATAATTCATAATTTTGGTCAAACTCCAACTCAAATATTTCAGACACCACATCCGGAACGAGAGATAAAGACAATTTTGACGTTTGATACTAATAAAATAAAACAGTACCCAGCTTTGATCTATCAAACAAAATTCAAAGAGCCTATTGAGTTTTTACACTTCAAACCCCACAATGAAAACAGCGATGATGCATTTTGGAGAGGGTACCCTGCATTGCACTTAAATGGTGAGATTGAGGTCAAAAGAGGACCAAGCACAGGATCTCTGATAATAAATCGACAGATTTTTGAAAATCTTCATGAAGATGACATTACCACATTAGCAAGATACGATAATGAAATATTGATTACTGGTTCCAAGTCGGGCGTGATACAGGTGTGGAAATATAAAGTAATAATCAAAGGGTTTGAGGAGGTTCTGGAGTTTGAAACAATACTGAGAGCACATACCTCCAGTATAAAGCAGTTAAAAGTCTCGCCAGAATTCAATTTGCTCTTAAGTCTGGATGTTAGTGGAAAGTGTTACCTTTGGGATATATCCAGATATAAGTTAATAAGAAAGATATACCCAGATAATGAGAACAAGATAGAGAATATTGCAATTGCATATGATTCAGGAATGATTTGCATTTCTTCTGGCTCAATGATAGCGCTTTACAATGTTAATGGTTCATTGATATTGAATGGCTCATTAAAGGATAGAGAAAACGAAGTACATGAAGATGAAGCTACTATTACCGCTTTGAATTTTGGAAATTCAAGAACTGTTTCATCAGTTAAGTTAACTAATAGCGAAAGCCATGAATTTTGGAAGTATATAGCTATACTAACGACTGGTTGGTCTGACGGATCCATCAAGATCTTTGAGTTACAGATCAACAATAACAGTGAAGCCAAAAGGACTAAGGAGCGTTGGGGCTTGAAACATCTGAAGTCCCTTAAGTTTTTTGATGGAAAGGCGAGTGTTTCCAATGAAAGTATCACATTAGTAGAAACATACCTAAAAAGTTATTACAATTACGAGGAAGTTAAGAGAGGAAAAATTGAAGTTGCTGCTGGCGATATTAATGGGAGAGTTGCGGTTTGGAGACAATAAAAAGACTACATGTTTTTTGGAATACATAGACTTGTAAGATTGATCTATATCGACAAGGACTAACAACGGATAGTAGCAAAAAAATGATAATGTATGATGGAAAAGAGGTGAAGAAGTGAACATTTCTATTACTTTACAAAGTGAAAAGCAATGATTTCATGTACGAGAGGCTGAACGTTTTCCGCCCCATCTATCGTATGAGTAAAGACCAATTGAAGTCAAACATAACCCGATGAATTGGGTTGAAGAGATTGCATTACCAATCCATATCATGCTTACCACAATAACGGTCATCTTCTTCATCATACTGGCTATTGAATATGAAATTGTTGGAATGGAGCCAAGTAAATGAAAGGCAATCAAAGATTGAAAAAAGTGTGAAACACCATTGATGAAAAGTAATTTCCAAGGGATGAATACAACACGGGCCTCAGTTATATCTTGAAGGGATGAGTTGTTATTTGTGATTGGGAAGAAGTGTGGTGCTTCAATGAAGAAGAACCAAGGCAGAGAAAGTAAACCACCAATAACTGAGCAGTATAGCAATAATGTCAACTTGTCATACTTGGTTTTGTTTCTGATGAGACTTTTGGAGGTTTGCTTATATTGGGCTTTATAATTGTCATTGGCGGTTTTGAATGACTGACGTTTATCTTCCGAAAGTGGAATGATAGAATCACTAGATATATCCGAAGCAACTGCGAGATCCGCATGACTTGTAGCATTACCCTGGTCATATGTAAAGACTGCTTTTCCGTAGATGTTTTGAGCACAAAAAACGACTAAAGACAAGGAAGCATACGCAATACCTTTATATTGAGCATTGCTGGAGGTAGTCGAAACCAACACACTGTGTGAATCTTCCATCGCAATCAAAGCAATGCCCAGGACTAACGGTATCAATGATAAATATGTTGATATTGGAAATCTCACATTATAGAGGACTCTGTAAGTAGAGACCAAGATCAACGGCGAAAGCGTCTTGATACCAGCGACTGTTGACACAGGGACCAGTGCTGTAGCACAATGAGATAGCAATTTCCCCAAGAACTGGAAACAACCCAAGGGAAAAACTGTCATTAAGATATGTTTGTTCGGAAGTTGGATTGGATTGGAGTTCAAAGAGGGAACTGTCCCAGCTGGAAACAGCTTGTGCAAGCGTTCGAACTTGGTAATAAGCATGATAGTGGCCAAACTGAGAACAAACACGATCAAGAACTGGAACTCCCCCAAAGCCAAGGGGAAGGGAAATTCATTCAAGATCACCTTAGTCAATTGTGAGGAAACTGAGGACACCGCATACCATAATAGACACAGAGACACAACATGAACATTGTGATGTGTAAAAAGATGGAGGAAATAGCCCTTGTAAGCCATTGTCTTAGATTTGAATGGTCGCCAACTAGCGCAATCGGAGGGAAACTGTGTTGGCACTGGGTGTGAAACCTGCGAGACAAATCCAGGTTAGACCAAGCTTATGGAAAGAAGCCGAAATAGGGAAAAATCTTTAAATGTGTGTGATATATGCTAGTTCCTATATAGAACAGCCAACCGGTAGATACAAGCGAGAGGACAGCACTGAAAGCCAGATTAGATGAGGTATAAGCTCCGAGGAATGAAAGAGGAACAAATTAGAAGAAAGCCCACGTTTAAAAAGTATATCTGGTCTTATTATTGTGATAAAAATAAACAATAAAAAAAAAAAAAAAAAAAAGAAATGCATTTGTGTCAAAAGACAATCTGGCTGTTGCTATTACAATTATTCTCAAACTTTCCATGGAGGGTTTCGCGAATATTGCCATATCTGGTTTCATCTGATCAGATTACAGTATCACCCGCCATTTCAGCACGGCATCTAACATGTAACCGTTCAAACAAGACACATCCATTACGTATAAGTGCATATCATGCAAGTTATATATAGCCAGTAAATTGGTACTAGGCACCAGGTACCTGACTACTGACGTTGTTGAGGGGAAGGGAGCGGGCAGGAATATAGTTCATATAATTTGTATATTTATATACCTAGCTATGAAAGTAAAGTCATGCTTTTTTCTTGTTTTTACGATTTTTAGTCTTTGCCGCCGACTCTTTAGTGTTTGAATCTTCTTTCGCCGGTGTTACCTTCTCTATCAACTGCTCTTCGGGTCTGCTTTTCTTGTCCTCCTTCTCAATACTGCTCTGGAGAGAAGCAGGAACCGACTGTGCTTTCTTTTGTGCTCGCTGTTCTTGTATCATACGGGCAGTTTCCGGGTCGAACTTCTCTAGAAGGATAGGACCTACCACAGAAAGTAACAGCACAGCGAAACCTGCCAAGTATAGAGGATTGTTGATGATTGTGGCAATTGGACCCGACTCCAAAATGCCAGACGCGCGCTTTTTGATATAGACTCGTCTTGGTGTTTCTGGGTTAGTGACGTATTTGACAGGATGTGGTATCTCAACGCCTTTCTCGTTTAGCGGCTGTGCAGCATTTAGATAGTATGCCTTGACTTTCTCGTCCTGGGTAACTTCGATTCTTGTCTTGAATGGCTGTAGATTGAAACTCAAAGAGGACACAGATAGTACATAATTTCCTGGTGGAAGTCCCCGTATTTCAAAGTCACCTGACTGTTTCACGTGTGCAGGTAGCTTCAATGGCACCGTCTTGGAATCTATATTGACCTCTGTGACTTCAATTTTCGTGTTCATCACCTTATCGAGGATCGTAGCATCTTCTGGGAAGTCTATGTGTCCATAGATCTCTGCGCAGACACCAGCCTGTACGAGGAACAGCAAGCTGATGATCTTGAGTATGAGCTGGTTCATTGTGAGTGTGTCTGTACTGCTGTAGAGGTACCTGTCATACAGATCTACTAGTCTGTATAGTGCAATGTCCTTGCTTAGTTATATAATACCTCAGTAGCTCCACTAGTATTCGTTCAATAAGAAAATATCGATTTAACATCCATACACCAGAAAAAGCGATGCTATAAAAGCGTAAACAAGCAGTAAAATTTTCTACTTCTGCCCATTTTAATTTCTTTGCACTAAAAACACGTATTATTGTAGGGTATCAGTGACGTTTTTCGAGGCTGCTACTCTCTACAACGTGTTTGAGAGAAGACCACTATATTGTGGTGAGGGCCCCAGCTGGAGCGGTCGCGGAATGCAACTAGGAACGCTACTTGGTTCCATTCAGTGGCGTCTTCTCCTTACCAGGGGCCGAACACTTTTATTATATCATGTAAATGTATGTCTTCTTGCGCATCTCATTGCGCTGATTCCCTTGCACGCTTCAATGGATTCTAAAACGAGTTTAAAGTAAAGTATATATTGGGGTGGAAACGAAGTAATCGTAAATTTGGATATATATCTTCGATATCTAAGAACGGTTTGAGGTCCAGCCTTCGCACAGCAGAGAAATGATACATGCCAAAATATGTTAATTATTCCTGTGCCTGTTTCTCTTTTGCCTTGGCTGCCTCGGTTTGTCTGTTGAGCATGGCATTGTTCCAACCCTTTATCTCGTCACTCTGTTTGACCCAGTGTGCAAATGGATAACTTGGGAGCGTCTTGAGAGGTGTGTCTTCCTCAATCAATCCAAGATCTAGTTGACGTTTGATTAAGCCATCCAAGTATGGGGAAATATGGTCCCGGAAGCTTTCAAAGTTCTTGTATTTCAAAATATCCTGTGGTGCTTCGAAGATTATCTTCTTTATTAAGGATGGAACCAGTGGTTCATCTTTCATCTCTTCTATAGAATAGTAAACAGGGTGGTTTGTGAATATTATAGCTCCTGATTTTGGCAATCTTCTCAATGTCTGTCTTTCAACCCTGACATTGAACTCATCTGGCAGAACTGAAGGGTCAATTTTCTCCCCTTCTTTCAACTTATAAACGTTGGAACATAGCAACTTGTGATCCCAGGATATGTACCACGATGCCCTTTCAACAGGATCTGCTGGTGTCATTTTACCGAACCATCTCTCCATGGATTTCTTCAATTTGCTTTCGTAGTAAGGAACATCAGTATGTATAACATCGATTGATCTACCAATCTTCTGGCTGATACCGAAAGATCCACCAGGAAATGGGACTGCTGCTGCTACTAGATAGTGCATTCCATCATCTCTTTTTTGAACAATATAGAAATCTTCTTTAGCCATCTTTGAAACATAGATCAATGGATGTTCCTTCAACGGTTTCGACATGTCTAGTAACTCGCCTGTCAATTCATTCTTGACGTGAATACCGCCATCTTCTGAAGTGAACAACAAAGGGTATCTTTTAAGCATATGTTGAGTTACCATTTCCATTAATTCAATACAGGAATCTTCTGATTCAGGTAACCAGTCAACATTATCCTTACCGTACTCATGGAAGATACGCTTTTTTTCGGCTATATAGTGCCAGTAGTACTTATCCATATCCAACCAATGATTAACATCTAGCTTGAAAATAGACATTGTTTGATGATAAGGCCAGCGGAATGGTCTCCATGGTCTGTCGTCGTATGTTTTAACTTGTTCTGGAGTGATATATAAAGGTGTTGGTTCCGGGACAGGAGCATCTGGATTGTAAATTTTCTTTGATTTTGGAATAGCAGCAGAGGCTTTGATGTTGGCATTCTTCTTTTGCTGGAATAGTTTACCTATAAGGTAAGTCAATAGTCCCAGAGATAGACCACTCAGCAATATCAAGGCAGATGTATCAACCATTTTGCTTAAAACTATGTTGATTGAAGCTAGCTAGTAGTCACCCTCACACCACTCTTTCAATTGAAGATTCTTAAGCAGTTATATACTCTCATATTGAAAACCTTTAATGTGTCTCGATGTCTGATTGATCTAGATCCTTAGATAAGAAAACCACATATTCATGCATTCCCATTTGATGTTTTTCCCCAGATGAGCGAAACTAACAAGATACTGACGTAAGAATGATACTGATTCTCTGGCAATCATGGTACGTTTTCCCTTTCAAGTTATAGTTTACCCAATCACTGGATTCCTTATCTTGATTTGGTGATGGTATCCAAATCAATTCGCGATATGGGAATATTTGCTCTTTTAGGAAATATTTCTATAATGAACAATCATCAGTACTTCCACCTCCTACCACACTTAACTTGATTACGTACTCTTTCTGATAGCTGAGCATCATACACAGAGAAGACTTCACCAAGCTGAAATATTCGTGTCTTTTTTCGTTCTTTCGTTCTTTCATTCGCGTTGTTACGTGTTTTGCTTCTCATTTCAACACTGTATATATAGGCTTTACTCTGTTCCTCTTCCTCACACTACATATTTACTTGCTTCTCCTCTCTACAAATGAATATTCTATTTGCTTATTTTAACGTACAATTAAAAAAACTTATTACACAAAACAAGTTCAAAGTATTATTCCATGAAATAAACTTTTCAAGAGGATGGATTTGCAAACAATGATATCTGCAGAAGGTTTTATAATGTGGAAAATGATATAGAAAATGATCTCCATAATGGTATGAAGAAAGAAATCATAATCTTCTACCACGACGACCACCTTTTCTTCTAGTAGAATCGGATGGAACTGGAGTAACATCTTCGATTCTACCGATTCTCAAACCAGATCTGGCTAAAGCTCTTAAAGCGGATTGACCACCTGGACCTGGGGTTTTGGTGGAAGTACCACCGGTAGCTCTCAATTTGATGTGGACGGCGGTGATACCGACTTCTTTACATTTTTGAGCAACATCTTGAGCAGCCAACATAGCAGCGTATGGGGATGATTCATCTCTGTCAGCTTTGACTTTCATACCACCAGTAACTCTGGCAATGGTTTCTTTACCTGATAAATCAGTAACATGGACGAAAGTATCGTTGAAAGAAGCGAAGATTCTAGCAACACCAAAAACTTGGGAGCCGTCACGGACTTGTGGACCTAAAGTAACGTTTTCTGTGGAAAACAATAGTTAGTATCATCTTCTTGTATAAGGAAACACGCAGCTGAGGAGCATTTCCGAGAGATCAACTAGCAAAAGACAATGTGGCCTGTGGACAAGTATTTGATCTAGAAATTTAGTGCATTTCTCTTCACTGGTCTATTGACGCTGCTGACGCTGCTGGCTTCAGGGCAAAGACTCTGCCTTCTTAGTGAAACATTATTAGCCAGCAAGAAACACTGAGGCGATCAAACCATGAGGCATATCGATTCGCTGTCATCGATGGGCATTGCAATCATACATTCCGTAGGTTCTAACCTCACTGGAAAATTCTTTGTAAACCATACACTGATCAGACATCAACTAGCCACACATATGCTCAATGGATCCTGTCTTTTTCCTCGCTCACTAGTGTCTTAATGCTACTATATAGCTCTCTCATTGAAGGTGCTCTTCTCTTTTTGCTGGACATACCTGAAGACATTGTTTGGATACCTATTCTAAACAACTGGTGTTAAAGTGAATTAATTGTGCTTTTGATGAAAATTTGCGTGGTTGGAAAAAAAAAGACAGTTTTGGTTCAGACACATTGGCAATACTGAAAAAAAGTGGCTAAATAAATAAAAAAATAAAGTCCGTACAGTGCTGCCTAACCGCCGCGTTCGTTTCTGCATTACAAAATGGACTAGTGACTTGTGTCTGCCCTAAGTTTAGTCACGTGAGTACGTGTTAGGGGTCCCAGTTTTTTCTCTATAGTGTAATGTGATATATACCAGTGCACCAGAAAGCCTGGAGTAACACTATAGTATCACGTCTGATGAGTGTATATCGACAGTTATGGTATACAATCTTTTGGAAGTGCTACAGTATTAGCCATAACGAGATGGGCAGAAGCTAGAATAGGCACGATAGACATTATACTACAGTAACAATGACAACTTACAACGCACTTCTCTGTGAAACGCAACTAAAATACATATACTTTTATTAGATATTGGATGCATCTAGTAAACGAAACCCAAGATTTTACCAGAAACGTGTTTTCTTCTGGCTTCTTCGTGGTCCATGATACCAGCAGATGTGGTTAAGATAACATAACCGAATTGTCTAGCTGGCAACAAGTTTTCAGTCCATTTTTCAATGTCACCAATTCTGACATTGAATCTTGGGGAGATGACACCGACTTTGTTCAATCTACCGTTCAATTGGACAACGATTTTACCTGATCTGTGGTCATCAATGTATTCGAATTCATCAATGTATCCGTGCTTTTGGATAACTTGCAAAAATTTAATGATAACTTTTGAGGATGGTCTGATGATAACTTGACGTTTACCAGTTTTTTCAGCGTTGTTGATGGCGTTTAAAGCGTCAGCTAAGACAGAGGTTCTGGTCATTTTAGATGTATGGATTACCTATCGAGTAGTTGTAACTGTGAATTTGTTGAATTTTTCACTTTTTGTTTTGTTCCTGTTCCACAAAGAAAAAAAAAGCCATGAGTGCCCTTTTATAACGCACGTGATCCCATTCTACAGCCCTGATATAAACATCCTAACACCGCCTCCAAACCTCTGAAGAAACGGTTTGCGCCACAACCCAGAATTGTTTCGCTCAGAAAATGAAAAAAAATGACTTTTACCAAACAACACTGTTAGAAATAATCACAAGATTTTGATCAAGTCATAATGCCTGTATGTAGAGACATGTCAGAGCTGGGAAGAGAGGTTGAGAATGCAGAAGACTTATAACAATAAGGCACTCCCAGACATCAGTTCCCGCAATGGAGATTTAGAAAGGAAACGAATGATGAGTTGAAGATTTTTCATACCATAGTGCAGGAACAGGGACTGGACAAGGAAGTGATCTAAACAGAAACTGTTGAAGGTGTTCCGTTAGCACACTATCATGATTGCACTGGGAGTGGTGCATTGCCAATGCAGAGTCTTCGGAAAACCTCTGCCAAATTTTCCAGCTAGTCAGATTCTCTCTGACTGGTCTCATGATAAATATACTAACACTTACACAGGCCCACAAATCTTTCAAGACCAAGCAAAAATTGGCTAAAGCTAAGAACCAAAACCGTCCTTTGCCACAATGGATTAGATTAAAAACCAACAACACCATCCGTTACAACGCTAAAAGACGTCACTGGAGACGTACTAAATTAAACATCTAAGCTAGCTTGAGCAAGTACTTAGAATCGTTTAACTTAATACATGCAAAAGAAGAGCAATCCGCAACAAAACCCACTGTCTTTTATATTTTTTGTCAATTTAATAGATTTCTGAAATGTTGAATCTTGTTTTCCAGGAAATGTATACTGTTTATCTTCCCAATGCTGCTTTATCTTAATTATGATGATTTTTAATTTTTTACATTAACGCAGTCTGGGTTCTAGGTATTCATAGGATCTATTTTGGATATTTATTGCTTTTGATTGAATATAAGGAAGAGTCTGTATATTGTGAACTTTTTTTCAAACACTGTAGAAAAAGGAATGCTATGGTCGAGGTACTGAACAAATACCCACCCAAATACTCGAATTATTTTTCTTGCTGTTGCCCTCATACCTCGATCCTTGGCTGTGAATTTGGCAATTTCAGATTTGTGCACTCATTATCTTCCAACAAACAAACTCGGGTAAATGTTTCGAAATTGGAAGAAAAAACTTTCACTCACCTCAATAAAGATTCTGGTCCAAAAAAACGTGTAACGAAAGAGAAACTTCTAACATGAGGCATCTTTGATAGCGACAGATTTCTTTCCAGGTATGTGATCACCTCTCTCTCCAGGTATTAGTCCTATCAATTGCATTACTAGGAATAGGTCTTCAACAGGATGAATCAAATTAAGAACAATTAAAGCTAGATAGTATACGAACCTTTGGTTATGACTTCAATTCTTAAGACAGAAATAAGATCTGAAAACTTCGACCTGTTTCTGAGATATGCAATGTGTAAAGAGTTCCCTTCTTCCAGAAATGGCGGTTACTCTGGAATCCTACATTAGAGATGATACCTGGTGAATTTTCACTTTCAAAGCTAACAGATCAATAATTTAGTGATGATTGTATATTTCAACGAACATCAACGAAGTAACAGTTTTGTTGATAAGAAAAAATACCCGTATTGTTTGTGATAGAATATACACCTTCTTTAGTACTCCGGATTCCGTTATCACTGTACTCTCATGTATATATTCGTCCATCATACTGTTCATCTATTCATCTATGAGCGGTGTGTGCGTACCACGTATATGGTTAAGTTGCGATGATGATATGTTCACCCAGACACCATACTTATCGCTTTTGTGTCATTTTTGTTTACTTGTGATTGAAGGCTGATAGGCAACGAGTTGAGCAAAGAAGCACAAGATGGCGTTTAATCAGGAATTCACACATAGAAAGAGGTATCATCACGGTCAGTCTGCTGACGGTGACTCGTCAAGCGCTCTTTTAAATGTACAGGCGGCACGGTACGATGAGTTGAGCTCCACAAGTGTAGATAGCGCTGAATGGATCTTGTTTTCCCCTTCTATGCACGAGGTGGCTAATCATGTTACATCAGACGTGCTTTCGAATAGTGGCAACGAGCAAGGCTCTGATTTGGGCAGCTCTCGAGTGATACATAATGACAAATATGAGGGTGGCAGTGAATTTGGAGCCACAGACGAAGGATATGGCGAAGAGGATGATGACGATGATGCCTCCCTCCTAGATAGTTTGGATGTGAGCGCACCTTTGCGGTTTTCTTTGCCAGCCCACGATGGTAGTGGGCAGTTCTCTTTTCACGCCGAGGAGGATGCAAATGGTTATATGGGCAACTTGTCCAATGACGAGTATATTACACGTCGAATCGATAGCTGGAGGAGAGAGCAAGCTAGGATACTCATTGATGACTTGAACTGTGGATCTGAAACATCAAAGAGTGAAGAAAATGAACTTCTGGCATCCTGGGGCGTTGATGACCGCGAACTACACTCCGAATCGGTGACCAGAACACAAACTCCTTCTGTCACAGTAGCAGGAAGTGAGATTGAAAGAGAAGAAGAAATATACTCCTTCGATCAGCATAAGAGATTTTATGGTGATAAAATCTTTACTGATTTGACGCCATGGCAAGTCAATCAAATAAAGGTTGTTGCAAAGCAAATGAGTTCATCTTTGGTTAGAGCTGATCCTCTCAGCCATGACAGCTTAGTTGATAGAGCTCAGTATCATGGACGCTTATCCACCGGAAGAAGACTCTCAATGCTGATGAGCATCTCCCGTGCCACATCGAACAAATATTTATTTGATAATAGAAATCAACCGTTTTGGAAGCAGGATATTAGTTCTGCCAATTCTTCTTTGTCATTAGATACGGGATCTATAATGTTTGGTAGCTTTCATGTTGGTGTTATGTGATAATGTTAAAATTTATCACGGATAATGAGGTTTATATTCCCAGTCAAGTTAAGTTAATTTTTTAATTGTTTTCCATTCAATCAATATCATATAGTTACCCACAGTGTAGATAAAGCTACTCCTACATCTGTAAATAGCGAAAAAAAATCTAATAACTAGCTTTTTGCTAAAACATATACAGATAAAGATTAAAAATACAAAATTTTTGGAACAGAAAAGGCAGGTAGATACCAACACATTATGTTGAGCCACTATAGCTACCGGCAACAAGTGTTTTATGGCTAGGAACCTCGATCCATGATTCTTGAGCAAATGGGTCATCGTCCTGTAAGCTCTGTGAAAGTATTTTGATGCCACTGCTGACAAACTCTGCGCCTGAACCGTCATTGATGTTGAATTTCACAAGAACACCTTGCTCAGATTCTGTTGCCTGTTCGTCTGTCAAAAATCTAGCAACTAGTTTCTCTTCGCTATCAACAGTTAATTTAACAGGCTCCTTGAATCTCCATGTGATTCTCGATTTTTCCTTGTTAAATGTGCCCTGAGGCTTTGATAATGCACTTTTACTTGGGCCATTGATTGAGACAGAGACCACCAAATCATTCAAAGTAACAGATTCATCCCCACTCAGTAAAGCTACGATATGAGGGGCTAATCTTAAGCTCAACATTACACTAGCTTGATGGGGTTCAAATCTCCAAGCAGGAACAATAACAATTGGCCCCTGTACTGAGCTTAAAGAGTATTTTAGAGCACCCAGAGCTCTACCTAATACAGCATTGGTGATGATCTCATATTCATCAGCTTCAAGTTGTTTCAAAAATGCATGGTTAGGAATTGTCTTCTCCAATGGAAATTTACTGGAAATCTTCAAATTTGTCTTTGGTGGTACGTCAAGTGAGTTACCAACATTATTGAAGCTCAAAGCTATCTCTCCAATCAGTTGAGATGAGATTTGCTCGCCATCCTTGAATCTAGCGTTAATCACTTCGGCAATACTGGCATTTAAACCAGGTTTGTTCAATGTGTTGTGCTGGAAAAGGCTACCTCCGAGAATCGATGAGCCAGTACTTTGTGGATTCAATTGTCTGATTGACTCACTATTCAAACTACTGAAACTTGACAATCTCTTTGAAGTATCAGGTGTGGCGTTATTCATATTGGTGAATAACTGAGATTTTATATCACGTCTGTTATTGGTACCTTGGCCTGATGGAAGATACGGAGGTTGGAAGTCAACAGAGTCTTCATTGATGTTGCCCAAAGAGAAAGGACCATTGGTAGTTTTTCTAGATGGTGGTGGAGCAGGAGCCTTTGGGTGGCCAGAGTGTAGGTCATCAGTTTGTGCATGTGGTAAACCGTTTCTAGTAGGTGACTCTGGTGCATCTTGTGGAGGCTGATATTGCTGGTTGTGCAATGGTGACTGGGTAAATACTTGGGCAGGTTGGGCCTTTGGTGGTGGAATACTGAATGGGGAATTAAATGCAGTGTTTGAATCATGGACAGGTGCCTTGGCCTCGTCAGTCATTTCCGTGTTGGAACCCACTGTACTAAAGTTTGTAGCTGAATTTGTTCTCGAGGTAGGTTGTAAGGGAGTTTGATTGAAGGAGAATGGAACCTCTTGGCCCAAGGGTGATGGAAATTTAGCAGAAGCATTAGGTAACGGTGTATTTTTTGGTAGAGGCTCTGGAGTGCTAGTTGATTTGGAGGCGTTGAAAACTCCACTATTGTGTGTGGATAGAAAAGAAGAGTTTCTAGACTGTCTCGTTTGTGGTGGAGTAAAGTCGTTGACGGAAGAAACTTCTGATTCAGGAAGAGCTTCCTCAATGTCAAACTTCTTCTTGTTTTTCTTCTTTTTTCCAAAGATTGATCCAACTTTCGATCTCAACTTGGCTCTCTTCTGGTGTTCTTTACCATGAGTCTCCTTTCCTGGTGTTGAAGTTCCAGTGGTGCTGACAGAAACATTACGATTACTTGCCGAGGAAGTCGATGGTTGACTGAAGGAGTGTTTTTGCTGGATGGCAGGTGATTCTGCAGCTTTTCTAGTTTCTTTTGGAATATAATTTGTTTCGCTTGATACTTTAGCAAATCTAGATATTTCGCTTTCAGGATCGAAGTTCAAAATTGTCTCTAACGTCTTTTCATTACTTTGAGAGATTTTATTCAATGAATCAGTATAAGCAGTGATAAATCTCAACAAACTATCCCGCAAAAACTCAAGTCTACTAAAATCTGTGTTTTCAAATACTTCGAACACATAAGGTGCTTCAGAGTCCCAGGTTTCATTGGCATTGAGTAATGCGGTTTCGTACTTTTGTTGCTTATCTGGATGACCATTATGTTTGTCAATTTTTTCTTGGTTGTATTCGATACTTTGAGCAACCTCACTAAGTTTGGCATGCAGCTCTCTGACATCCGACCATTGCTTGTTTTTAGAAGTAAAAGACGTTAAAGGATGGATAACTTCTTTATCAACAACAGATCTCAAAAGGTTGTTAGCTGCAATTTCATCTTTTATTTCACTGATAATGTCGCCCCAAATCTTAGACAAGTGTCCAATAGCATCAACATTGTAATGTTTGAGTTCCTCCTTTGATAGAACCTGGTTTTCAATGATACCATGTTCAATATTTTTGTTTAAATCTTGACTCTCGGTAACCAATTTGTTCAAATCAGTTAAATAAGTGGATTTGATAGTATAATATTTCTTGAAAAAATTTGCAAACTCATCGTTTAGCAACTTAGCTTGACTCAATCTAACTCTGACTATCTCTGTTGCATCAATTGGCCTTTGTGACACCAAGATAGTGCTGGCGTATTGGGTTCTTTCGGATGACATCTTATCACACCTCTTTCCGAATTCCAAAACAAGACAACGCTGTATCTGAAAGTCTGCTCAAATCAATTGCTTACAGTTACAGCTGGACAGTTCCTGTGTCTGGTAGGGTACTATTATTCTTGTAATAGAAAAGGAACTGATATTGTGTCTTTCTTCAATAGGGCGATAACGGATTAGTAGGGGTATTTTTCGAAAAAAAATAAAAAAAAAAATGCAAATGATATTGTAAACAGGGCTTCTAGTATCAATTCCTGATTACACGATTCAAGCTACAGATTCATACAACTAAGTGACTTATCAATTAACGTTGGTAGAAGTATCTATACTGAAAATCCTAAGTTTAGCTTCTTAACTTCGTCACACATTAAATTTTCCTCTTCGGCTTCAGGGACAGGTCCGTATTCACCTTCGAAGATAACCGCACCAGCCTTTCTTCTGATTTCAACATATTGTAATTCAGCTTGGTTCAAAATATCTGCTGCTGTAGGTCTGTCTTTAGGATTCGGGCTGATCATCCACTTAACTAGAGTATCTAGTTTCCCTTTTCCATCAACTAAAAACCTTGGGGTCCAGCCAGGGAGATTTTTTGAGTTAGACTCAACAGAAGAATAACTTGAACTTGTGACTTCAGTGTTATTCCACAGAGCAGAAAAGGTTGAATTTTTAGAATTGATAGATTCATTGTAAAGATTCAACTCTGTTGAGCTCAATCTTCCGGCATCGCTCAAATCACCCGATCGTAATTTTTGCCATGCGAGTCCATTATCTGGAAGAATGATATTTGCAGCTGTTTCTAGCATGATCAATCCAAATGAGAAGATATCTGCCGGTTTATCGTAAGTCTGTTGAGAGATTATCTCTGGCGCAATGTATTCCCTATCACCTTCTCTTTCGAGCCCGAACTGTACAGGAAATTTAGAGGCCATACCAAAATCGCCAATTTTCAAAGATCCTTCAAAAGTGATGAAAATATTGGCGGGCTTGAGATCTAAGTGCAAAATATCACATGAATGAATATACTTCAAACCCATACCTATCTCAACAATCATTTTCCATATTCTCCATTCATCGATTTTGGCAGATGATCCACTTTCTAGTAAAAATTTATCGAGTGATCCATTCTCACAAAATTCTGTCATTATATACAAATGTCCATTATATTCCCAGTCATTGATAAAATTGATCACATACTCTTTACCTTCAACGTCATTTGTTTGATTTTCCTGTAAAATTTTCAGTAGCTCTACTTCTTCAAAAATTCTTCTTCTTCTTTTCGACCCTAAGAACGGTGTTTTTATTCTCTTTACTGCATACTTAACACTTTGAAAGGTAATCTCATACACAGTTGAGAATTCACCACTACCAACGACTTGAACACTTTGAAACTTTGAAGTTAAGTGATCGTCAGCAATGGAATTTGCTGTTAGTAAGGTTGAGACATTTCCACTTGTCATACTGGAAGTTCCATCCCCAACGGAAGAGTCAATTGATATGTCTATCGGTGTTTTAGGTGTGAAATTACGGCCAGAAGAGTTATCAACACTAACGCCAGATAGGTTCAGTTTCAAAGATTTGGCTAATGCAGCACTTTTCGCATCTTTATAACGGGTAGGCGTCGAAGGGTCTATGAAATTATCGCTTTTGCTGTTATCAAATATTGAGTCTGCACTTTCATCAAAGTCGTTGGTGAATTTCAGGATACAGTCTCTCAATTCATTTGTGTTCAATGCCCTGGCTGATCTGGGGAGAAAGGATGTGTGATTCCCAGGGGGGGTTTGCTGAGCACCCTGTTTTGAGTCAAATCCGTTCATATCATAGTCGTTATCATCATCATTCTTTATTTTTGGTGTAGATTTATCCCTAATTACTGGCGAACATGCAGTTATGACGTTCGATAGATTCGAGTGTAAATATGTTTTTTTGTTTGTACTTGGGATGTTTAGAAGTAGTGGCTTTTTGCATGGTGTTTCTGGAGGATGTATTGGTGTCTCATTAACTTTTCTGTTCTTTTTGCTTAATAGACCTGAGGACATGAAAGCAGTTTGTAATGGTTTGACGAATTTGTAAGAATTTGGGGTTATGAAATCTTCCTCCTCTCTATTCATCAGAGCTTTGAAGCTCATTATACTCTTGTTACTACCTTTATCTGACTTTGCTCGTTGTCTAGTTGGTCTTGATGGGGAATTATTCGGGGATTCTTGGAAGGTATCGACACTTATTGTGCTGCCCTGATGATGGTTTGGTTGAAAATGGATTGATGGGTTAGGCAGTGGGTGAAGGTCTTTATCGAAGGGAGATTCAGCATCGTATGTCATTTTTTCTAATGATACCATCTTCCTTAGTTTATTGAAATGTTTGTGAACAGTGCCGGGAGTCTCGTTAACCGGTTGCTTTATTGTTGTGAATAAAAGTGGTCGTTGGGTATCATTAATGAAGGGTGATAGACTTGAGCTACTGGTGCTTGCAGGTCTTTTCAACGACTGATTGTTCTTATTGGAAGTGCACGGAGTATGACTGAAAGGTGACCAATTTTCAACTTCGTGATTGATTTGATGAGAATCGTCGATATCCATCGCAGGAACTCTTTTCTTCCTTATACTGAATTTTGGTGATGAAGTCTCATCCAAAACTGGAGATCTTTCAATGCTCAGGTTCAGAAGACCAACGCTTCGTCTCAGTCCTTGCGATCCTTGAGAGGAACTTATACTTGAGACTTTTGGCGTCGATTTCTCAGTTAATTCTGATTCATCCATTACCTCATAATTGGAGAAATGGGAATTAGTGACATCTTTCAGTTGAGGAGAGGGCATATTCTCTGCCATCACTCGCTTTTTCGAAGTCTGTTTATTCTTGATATATGGGGTAGAGTTCGCTTCTGGCGACTTGTTGTTGGAGCGTGTAAACATAGCTAAAGACACGTACCTATGTTTCCTCCACCGGTAATATCAGCTAAATAGGTTGTGTGTGTAGATCTCTTGTTCTAGGCAGCGTAGATTCCAACTGCTGAGTCTTACAGGGTATACTCGTAGAAAGAATAAGGCTTTCAAGTGGCGACAAGACAACAACAAACGAATATAATGGACGCACCGCGTACTGCGCTTCCTGTTATTTGGTGTAAAGGAAAAAGGACACTTTCAGGTGGAGCACAATGTCTCCTTCGTATTATAGTGTTAGCCTGCTGCTGTGCTGATGTTGTGTTGTTTCCACTGCAATAAAGAGCGAAATGGTCGTTGGAATGCAGTACTTAGAAGCTTTGTTTACAATTTGTATTTGGTGTTTTTGTTTTGTTTTGAATCTGGAATTTTTGTTGTGACAAGGAATAGAAGGCGAGACTTAAATGTTACTATAGCAACAATAGGGTGTGGGACCAAAAGACTAAAAATGAAAAGAAAAAAAGAGGAACTGGGAATTCTGCATGGGCACGACCCACGGTATCAATCATCTGGGTTTCAACATGGTAAGAGTATATAGATGTATGGGAAGCCAGCGCTGCTTTTGCACAGGTGTAGTCTAGGATTGTCTACAAGTCATCTCGTCCAGTCAATGCTACAGAAACAACTAAGAAGGTTGGTGTATGGAACTTAATGCATGTCGCCAGCACGGACCGGTTGGTTACCAGCCACATTCTTAAAGTGAAAAGTATAACTCAAACTTTAAATAAATAGCGGAAAAAGTCTAAATCTGGCGATATATTGAAAAATTGGAATTGGAAGTAAATTTCGCGAATTAATATCAAACTATCGTGTATCAAAGTTTCTTCTTCTCAAACATCTTGTACCTCACACAGTAATAAATAGACACAAATGTTCAGAACTACCATCGCCTCCATGGGACCAGCAGCCCGCCAATTCTCTACTTCTGCTTCAAGAAACTCTTTCGCCAGAGTGCAAATTTTGGGTAGAATTGGACAAGACATTGTTCAACAAGAATCTGCGCAAGGTACCAAATATATCAGATACCCAATTGCCGTCCAAACCAAAAAAGATGGACCAGTCTCATGGTTCAACGTGTTGTCTTTCAACGAGCAACAAAATAACTTCTTGACGGATTATGTCCGCAAAGGGTGAGTTTCTTATCATGGTTGTTTTTGTTTGTGCTTCTTGACGCGTTCTGTGGTAGTAGATTTCCAGCATCTTTTTTGTTCTCTATCACGACTTGCTGCAGCTCTCACATGTGAAACATACGTTCAGAAATGACATTTACTAACAACTTCGTCTTACAGTGCTTTAGTCCATGTTGACGCCAACGTCAGACAAGACGTATTCGAGAGAGAAGATGGTACCAAATCCAGTAATTACTCTTTTATTCAAAGTAAGTATAGCGATAACAAGCATGTTTAGTTCGACCTTACTAACTTGAGAATACAGATAAAATTGACTTGTTGCAAAACCCAAAAGTTGAAACCGAAGAACAATAAGTAAACTGATGAATCGTCTTTATAGCTGAATAGCACAGCATTTTGTGTCTGTTTTATATATTGACTCTAGGGACTTTGCTATTGATTTTTCTTGTATTTGTGCGCCTTTTTGTCTCTTTTTGTATTTATTATGTATTTAATACGCCCATGTACTTGTCTTTTATTTAAGGCTGGTTATTTGTAGCTAATACTGTCGTCAAGACTACGCGGCTTGCATTATGTTGTTTGCGTTCATTACATTAAAGCATACATCGCTAGCTTATTTGAGATCTCTCTCAGAAGATACTGGAGAAGTGCTGGAATCTTTCGACTTGTAAAGCATCTTCAAGTACTCAACATCGTCTTCATCAAACTCTAGTTCTGAGAACTCAGTTGTGTAACTCTCAGAAGTTGTATTACTGAAAACTTTGTGTCTATCTGAAAACACATTGGATATTGGTGTTTCGTTATTCATAATCTGTTGTAACTCAAGATCGAATGCGGTCTCTCCAGTAGTCATACTTGACACAAATGAAGAGCCGTTGGTGTACATCACTTTGGTCACTAGTTTATCTGCCTTCAACATTCTTCTTTCTTGTCTTTTGCGTCTGTAATATTCAATGACAGAGCCAAAGCCAATTTTCGAAAGTATCTCCAGATACATGTCAATCGCATCTGAACCAAGACCAAAGAAGATGAACACAACATAGCTCAGTGCAATATATATCCACACATTGTATGGTGGCTGTTCTAAGGGGACGTATGAGACTGTGAACCAGACAGCAGCATTGTGTATCTTATTGAAGTTATAGCTTCCATCAACATTTCTTATATCACCAGTGAATATGTAGATGGAAACAGGGAACATTATCAGTATCACTATAACACAAAATATCAATAGCTTAGCGAATCTTACCAAGTTCAATCCAGAATTGGTGCATCGTAATATGTCTTTCACATCTTTTCTCTTCCTGAAGAACTTAAATATAATCAAGACTGAATACACCACACCTATAAGCGACCATACAACTAGCCAGGCTGTGCACAGCAGTATTGTAACATAACTTGGTGCCATGATGTTTTGGCAACCGGAATACTTAAATATGTAATATCTTCTGGCTTGTACCAGGTAGTTCAAGGCCATAACCAGAATCGGTGTCAGCAAACTGATAGTTAAATCCACGGTGATTTTCCTGAAGCTTCTTGGTCCAGGAATAACGCTATCAGCCTTCAGTATTCTATAAAGATTGAACATAATACCTGCAACGCTGGAGCTAATCCCTACGCTGGCTCCAACCTGCAACTTTACCATTATATCGCAGTATCCAACGCCATCGAACGCAGAATTGAAGTCTTCACCTCCCCATATAATCGCGTCCACAAATGTCTTTAAATCCATAATTAAAAGCCAAATAATCAACGTGATAGCTGGGACATTCACTGTCTTGATATGCCACATTAATGGCGGTATCAGTAAAACGATGGCTATTGAAGAAAGTGCTATCAAAACTACTTGGTATCCCATATTGTGTTTCTTAATCAAGTATTTTCCTATGAAACAAGTTGTGCAATGTTTCAAAATAGGACTGATCAAAACACTTATATATACCCCCCGAATATCTCGGTTCGTAGGTTCCCTCCCCAAAAATCTTTTCATTATGTTTGATAAAATACCCATTGACGTCCAAATCGAGTAATTGCAGCCAAATTGACAAAACACACCTCAAATACGACTGAGCTAGGTGTGACTGCTATTTTCCTCTCATACACTTTCAGTAATAGGTTATCTATAGTGTACACACCTTTTCTGTGGCCATGACTACTCTTATACAATGACAATACGATACCGTTCAGAACTGTGATATGTCTGATACTGAATTTTTTAGTGTATTTTTACTTTTTATGTCCCATTATGGAAATAAAACGTTATTGACACAAAAACTGCAAGTTGCCATGACAACAACAATAGGACTTACAGAGTTACAGGTTTACAAAATTATCAAGACATTATGTATTCCTTTACATATGCCTATGTGATCATGAGACCCCTAAGCTAGTAGAAATGTACCAATTAGAGCTAACCCACAGATCACTTTCTTCAAATCTATATCAATGTTTAGAGAGCCAGCAGCATTGGCTTCACCAGTTCCAGTGTTAGTTGCTGATGGCAGAGTATCTGTGACAGAGTCATCTTCGGTAGTGGCATCAGAGACCCATTTGTCTACAACAGAAGCCTTCACAGTTTTGTCGAAAATTATGTCATCGTTCATGAAAACAGTTGCCTTTCCATCAGTTCCAAAGACGACACCTCCTTTCATGATTTTTTGGGGGTCTCTCTGGATATATCCAGGTGCTTGGATACCGGTACCAATATCAGAAATTCCCTGATAATCGTGTATGGTGGAATACAAGTGGTAAGCCTCTGTAGTGTTCATGACTTCAAAGATATCGAATTCACCACAACCTGTACTCCAGCAAGAACAATTCTCATTGGTTGGGTATTGAGCAGTTCTTGGTATATGGTCATTCAGTAACCAGATAGCTGGCATGTTGAAAAACTCAAAAGCAGTTGGATCGTTGGATGTTTCGTCCGGCATTTCAAATTCAAAAAGAAACATTTTAGTAATGCCAGTGAAGCCGTGAAATGCAGGAATCCCATCACGATATACACCACAATCTTTGTCGAACCCTGACTTTTCACAGGCAACAGCTGAAAAAATGATAAACTCGTCATCTGATTCTATCAATGTGTTTTGTGCCAAAAGAGTGTCTTGGTCTGCCTTCGAAACACCGTCCGAGGCAGCATAGGTCAAAGCTTTTCCAAGACATGTTGAATCTTCACCTGCCCCTGTCAGAAATGTGACATTTTCTTTCGTCTGACCATCGTAGTATGCGGTTCTGTTCCAGTCCGCCGATTCAGATTCGCCTAATTTGAAGTTATCGGAAGTATAAAAAGCAAAGTTTTGCAGAATCAACGGACCTCTGAAATGCACAGACACGCCCTTATCCAGTGGAGAGTTTGGCCCAGAGAACAATGTTCTATCCTCGTTCGATGCAAGCTCACAGTCACAGGCGGAGGATGCATCTAGTTTTTTGATGTTTTTGTAGTAACCATCGAATCCAAAATTCTCAAACTCCAACACACCAAATTCTGAGTATAGAGCAGACGATCTGGCTGCTGATGCCGATGCTGAGTTCGAAGTTGAGGCGGAATTACTTGGTCGAGTTGCTGCTGATTGCTGGGCTAAAGCCAAGGTCGGCAAAAGAAAAAATGCCAATGCTGCAGATCTCATCGTAGTTCAATTAGTTTTCAACGTGTATGAGTAGCTCAAAGTGAATAGAATTGGCAGAAATTGAAGCGTTTTGATATCCTTTCTGTTATATCTTTTTCAACAAAGTATTTGAGCTTCTGTTGGACGAATTTTATCTTTTTTATAAGATAGTCCTAGACCAAAACAAAAAAAAGACTAAGAAAAGAGACTAAAAATAGAGACTTGGACAAGGATAATAATAAACGCCCAAGCGGTACCGGACACATGCATGTAAACAGTTTTGGACTGTAAAAAAAGTCGTTTTTCAGAATCTTATGCTATAAGATAAAATTTTAAAAGGAAACTTTATAGGGTATCAACGTTAGCATTATTTCGATTGTAAAGAGTTTAGATATATAGCCATAATGGGGTAGAGCTCAAAGCCTGTTTGCACTCAAATCATCAACATCACAACAAGAAACAGGAGGACAAGCACAACAAAAAATGCCATTACACTCCAGCCAATCCATCTGTCGAATCTTCTTCTTTGTATGTCGTGCTGTTTTATAACGCATGCTACTAGAGCATCATCATCGTCTTCCAGACTGTCTAATGTAACCTCATCCTTGTGATACCATAGTATATCTTCATTGACTTTGTAGGAGGAGTCCAGATTACGTTTTGTATGGAAGTAGATGGCAACATTATAAAACCAAAAAGGAAGTAGTATAAAGCCATAAAGAAAATTCTTGAAAAGTTAGCTTGTCTGTCTAAAGTTCTGTAATTAGGTACCCATAGATACTCTTTGTTACTCACGGTGATGACTTTGTCTAGGTTTGCTCTTTGATACTCGCAAACATCACAATAACAAAATGTGTCAATTGGGACGCCTTTCTCTTCATCATCCAAGTTGTATGACTCTCCTGGGCTCATTAGTGCTTCAATTTCTCTTTCCAAAAACACACTACAGTGGTATCAAATTCCTAGATTGACTCAAGTACCATAAAAACTTAGAAAGAAATTGGGGATGCTTCATTTTAAATATGACTTTCATTCAAAGCATGTCTGTAGTTTGGAGTTAAAAATTACCAAATTCGGTAAAGACAATGAAAACAGAAAATATTCCATAGGGACTGGAGCTACTAATTGACAACTACATAGTGGGGTTGTAGGAAATATGGATCTATCTGACTGAGGTGCATCTTATTGGGTTTCAAACACCACTAGTTATGCTCATGCGAACAACAATCAGATTTTCTTTCAAAAAGAATCAGCAGACTTCCCTCAAATCATTACATCACCACTCTATTATATCCAAATCGCTCTTCCAAAGGTGACCAGCTTTATTATACTACAGCTTGGACTCTTATTTCAATAGTGTTGCGTAAAAGTTACTTCTTATAGGTCTAGCTATGAAAGTTTCACATTTCTCGACTGGCTTTAGCATCAAAATGGATGTCAAATTTACTTGAATATACTGTCACTATATTTGGAGATCTAAAACTATGAACTTTAATTGTCATATAACTCGTTATCACAAAATACAGTAAAATATTCAATGTTGCTTCTTACCACTTTCTGAAGAGGGATTCTCTTCTAGTTTTCTCTTTTGTCTTGCTCTGTATTTATCAAGAAATTTCTGCATGTGAATAGTCACTAGCTCTTTGATTTTCTTGTACTTCTCAGACTCCAGGCTACTTGGTGGGTTTCTACCTTTTTTAAGTTCTTTCGAAACCAATTGGTCAATTATATCTTTCGCACACTTCTTGACATTGTCCTTCCCTATCTCTTCTAAATACTTCTTCAACATATTAGGGACATGCTGAGCAAGAAAGTTCTTCCATAGTCTTTCAGGTAGATCAGATGATGTCTTAGGAACTTTTTCTGAGATTTTAGCTTTTGCCCGTTGTTTGGCAAGCATTTTCTTCTTATATTGTTCCTTCTTTTTCCTTCTACTTTCTTCAATGGCCTTCAATTTATCAACTTCATCTTGTTTCTTTTTATCCTCGAGCTCTTTGGCTTTTCTTATGATTTCCTGAATATGGTTCTCTTCTTTGGATTTCTTATTCAGCAAATCCTTTTCCTTTCTTCTTCTCTCCTCTCTATCTCTCTTCTGTCTGTAAGCCTCTTTTTCCTCATCTGTGTATTGAACGAAATTGCTTTTGAGATTGGTAGAGCTGTTATTCGTTGTGCTCAACGTGCCGATTGTTGATTGGGTCGATAAGATGGTTGGCTTTTCCCAACTTGTCTCCTTACTAGTTTTGTTATAAAAGTAGTACTTTTTTTGAGTTTCGTCAAACGCAGCAGCCCAATCTGGGTGTAGGTCTTGAAGAGCTTCTTCCTCAGTGAAGAAGTCAGCGTCGATAGTTTGGTAGTCGGAAGTTATCGCAGACCCTAGTGCTGAAGGTGTCGATCTTGTTGGTGATAAATTTTGGTGTCTTTCTCTTCTTCTATCATCCAAGACAAAACTACTCTGTTGTAAGGGATGTTCTGCCTTCTTAATTCTTTGTAGATGTTCAAATTTTGACCATTTATCCAGTAAATTCATGCAGCTTGATGTAATCTCATCATTTAGGTTTGCAGATTGAAGTCTTTCGATAACTGGTGTAATCTCAACTTTCTCAATATGATTCTTCGAAACCTTTGGCCAATTTTCCATAATCTTCAATATTCTTGATATCAAAATTACTCTATTTTCACTGAAGCTATCCTCTTTTGCATCGATGTATTTTGTTATCAATCTTCCAAATGATCTGTAACCATGAGCCAAACTCAATTTGTGTTGTGTGGCATGATTCTTGGATAATTCAATTCTTTCTAGTAATCTATCGACAATGAGATAGTCATCCGTTTGCATCAGGACACCCATCACCTTGTTAATTTCAAAGATTTCGATCTCTCTCATAACCAAAGATTTTACGAATTCGACATTGATATTGTTTTCATTCTTTTCCAGTTTGATCGACTTCTCTTTCTTCTCCATTATAAACGACTGTTCATCTTCACTAGATGATCCCAAAGCTTCTGATATGAATTGTGGTAACAAGGATGCACTTTCGGTTTGTGTCTTTCCACCGATGAAACCGATACACATAGGTTCTCCACAGTAACACGGTTGGGCATTGGCTCCATATCTATCAACATTATAATTAAAGGTTAACTCTTCATTGGCCAAAATCATTCTCTTGGAGAAAATACCCATTTTCAACTTATCACCAACCACCCATTTCTCAACATAACAGTTTGGATTACAAGAATGGTTCAAGAATCTTCCAAGGGAACCCTTTTTTGTAGCATCAATAAACTCACCTTTTTGTAACATCATAAAATAGAAATGTTTTATTCCTTCCTGGTCGTATTCGATCATTCTTTTCTTGAATGTCTTTTCATGAATGACTTCCCCGATGTATTCATAAATCAAAGAATCAGGCTCAATATCTTCTTGAATTCTGACACCATAACCTTTCTTCTCGGTCATAATCACGTTTATTGAAGCGTACTGTTTTTTTTGAAATCTTTGGTTAGCACAGTTTTCACCACATGCAGAATGTCCATTCACACACTCGATTTTAGTACCTCTGTTGATACAGTCATCATCAAAACAAGCAGAGTTAATGCCATCCTCGTAATCCTCTGTACAAACACACTGCATATACTCTCCATTCTGTCCAGAGCTTCCTATCTGCTTATTCGCATACGTTGTGTCTTCCAGATTGATGAATGTTTTCAAAGCTTCTTCCGTCTTATCTTCCAAGTCTCCGAAAAGTCGTATGTTGTTGGGTATCTCGTTCTTCTGTTTCACCTGCTTCTCCAATTTCTGTTGTGACTTAATCTGCTCTGACTGTGTAAACTGCGGAGTTTCCTCCTTCAATGATTCTGACGCCAAAAGTTCACTTGGGTCGTAGTCATTGTCATCTTCTGATGACGAATCTTGAGGTCTATTTCTGTCATTCATCATACGAGAGCTGTCTGGTGCATCCAACTGAATAGGTAAAAATGTAAAGAATTCCTATTTAACAAAACACCACAACACCAATATATATATATCAAGAAACAACACCACCCGAAGATTTCAATATACTGACAAAGATTCAACGATAAAGAAAAACAAAAAAAAAAAAAAAACAAAAAAAAACATCATCACTTTTTTTACCTGATTATTTCATTCGCGAACTACATAATGAAGTTGTCAATTCATTAATTCATCATGATATAAAAAACGTATTCTATAAACTGGATATGAGGTCCTTGATTCGTTCAATTTCGTTTTCGTTGTCCTGTTCCTCATCGTCAACTGCAGCTGAATTTAAACCGTTCTGAAAGTCAGTCACGAAGTGACATACATGTTTCACCAGATTTGATATTTTTTCCATCTGAGCTTTGTTGATTCCTATGGGGTGATTTGTTAGGTAAAGTCTTTTAGTGTGTGAGCGAAATTCCTGAGGAACTGGTGATGGAAACGGCGAAGGCAATGATGATGGCTGTGTCGCTGATTTGGAAAACTCTTTCGGATTGCAACATCTTTCCATCGTGATCTCTTTGATCTCTCTAGCACGTAATGAAACAAATATAGTCTTTGTAGTACGATATTGGCCGTTCGCTATGTCTGTCTTCATGGAATTAATGACACTTGATTCAAGATCAGGTGTGATCTGACATGCCTGTAATTGAAATTCCGGTATATAAGTTTGAGTATACCCTGTGAGTTTTGGAAGCGCACTTTGATCCTTGAAGACTGTAGTATCAGATTGATTGATTGGATACTCAATATTGAGCGTGTATGTATTTTTGGGTTTGTCAGGAGTCACTTTACTTATCTCTTTCATGGAAGTATTCATGATTTTCAAAAGATCTTCCTTGGTTGATCCTACTGAAGAGCCATTGTTGTTAAAGACTGTGGCAGTTGTTCTATTGACTCTGGGAAACTCTGGAATTTTGGATCTTCTTCTGGTAACTTCAAAGTTCAGGCCAGATCTGGGAACTGGATATGAATGAGATGCGTTGCTAGCAAAAGAGGTCTGATGATGTTGCGAATTTGATGAGAGGTGTGAATAAAGGTGCTGGTTTGCGACATTATTATTATTGATATTATTATTATTAGTTTGAGTAGCATTGTTATGATAGTGGTAGACACTATTAGTGATGGTATTATTGTGTGTCCCGTTCCATGGATATTCGTCGTACTCCACCATCGCTGGCGAAGGTGTTTTGTTAGAGTGATATGATGAAGTTGTTGATGAGTTAGATTCCAGTGATGGGGAGATGTTGGACCAGTTTGTCAAATATTGAAATGAACGTGAGATATAAGAGTTGGAAAAAGTTGTTTGGGAGTAAGAGTTTGACAAAGAAGATGAAAGGTAGGAAACTGAATTTAAATTGGAGACAGAATTGGAATGTGAAAGAACTGAAGGCGTTGTAACTGATTTCGACGGTGTTTTAGGGATTTCCCAGCCATTTTTGATAATTGAAGGTTGTTGTTGCTGGTTATAAGATGATTGTGAAGTATAAGATGATATGGGAATCCGCTCACTGGCACTAGATGACATTTTTGTTGTTGTTGTGAAGGGAACTTCTTTAGGAATCTCTATTTTGAGATTTTTGTTTCTTGCAGCTTTGTGTGTGTCTGGTATTAAACTAACGTTAAGGTTGAAAGACAAAAGCCCAGATATTATGAATATCAATCTTTGCGATACTATTGGATTCGAAGTCATAACAACAATTCTTAACAGTTGGTCTTTCGGATTCAGAAGCATTGCTTTAGACTCATTGATCAGAGCCAAAACACTCACCAAGAAATTGGATCCAAGATTCTGGATTTTTCCCCCATCCTTTATTTCAATCCAGCTGTTGACTTCAGTACACCAACTAAATAGAACAGAGTCATATTTTTGCGTTAAACCTACTAACAATCTTGGTGTCTCCAGAACCTGATCCAGGGTCTTGAGAAACCTTTTGAATATTGAAACTATATCGATATAGTTGGAAGTTAGTTTTGATTGCGTTGCATTTCCTGGTGCTTCACGAGATGAGGGAATTTGGGACGCATGGTTTTTTATGAAGGAAACTTTGAAGAGTTGTAGATATTTCTTAATAGTATTCCAACTCGAAAGAACCAATGTCGAGAAATCCTTTAGATTGAAAGGAATTGTAAGCATGATTGCAAAATTTTTGTAATGTTTGAAATGCAAAGACACCATGATTGCTTCGTCATCAAGTTTGATGATCTTATATGCTTCTTTCAGATCAAAATCCTGGTAAATGGGATTTCCAAATCCCTTGGAAATCAGGTCATTCAATTGATGTGAGTCGTCGGTCAGCTTAACAGTATTCGAATCAAAAAATGTACAGTAGTTGTCGCGTTCATAGTACCCACCATTACTTTGTATGAAAAGCAATCTCACATGAGCGTGATTCAAAGAACGAGAGTCAAGATGTGCCGGCGATCCGTACAGCACAGTTCTCGAGAATTGGTCGTCATTATTCTGGGCTGCAGAGCTTGTAACATGAGAGTGAGAATATTGAGTTTGGCCATGCGAATTAGAATATGGTCCTCCCATAACCCCACCATTACCATTAGCCATGACAGTGGCATTCTCGCTGAAAGACGGAGTTTGCAGTGAAGAACTGTCCTGCTGTCGTGCAAACAGCCGACCAAGCATTCTTATAGTGTGTGAAACGAAGGTTTAGGAAAGGGGAAGATAATAATGGGCTTTTTAGTGAATATGCTGAACAGAAGAGTTATTGTCCGGTTTACGTATTTTAGTTTTATCACCTCGTCAATAACCTTTTCGCGAATATCACAACAATTGTAAATCGAAAATCAAAAGAAATCAAAAAGGAAGAATAAAGTCTATTTATAAACAGTATAACTATAGTTACCAGTGATTTATTAAGTTTTTCACGCCTCATGCATCTCATGATTCACTTACTTCTTTGAACTGAAATTCAATTTTAATTCGAAGTCTCCTTGTTTTTTATAGTTAGAGTTCAAGCCCACGATTGGTCTTGAAATTCTAAGGTAAGCAGTCCCAGTTTGGGAAATTGGGTAAGACTCAGAATATTTTTATCGTCGAGTCGCCTGACATAAATGTGATAGGTATCAATAAGTCATTGTCAGAATGTTCTGTGTGTGATGCAGAACCCTTTGACTGGCTGTTTGCTTTCTATGAATGTATTTTTCCTTGTAGTGGAAACCAATCTAATGAAACCAAATCCCGCGGCTTAGACTATAGTTCTCGAATGCTAACACCTCTGGTCAGCCAGAGATTTTGCTGTGATGGAAGTAATCGGGGGTAGTTTGTCTGTCTTGAAAGCTTGATGCAATGAAGCACAGGGAGTCTTTAACAGGAGAAAATAGAACTGGCTGACTAGAGCTACTCACCATATGTGCATTGGTACTGAAAAAATTTACCTAATAAAAATTACCTAATGTGAATCATCCAATTCTCCGAATAAGATCAGATCGAATCGATAAAATTGATAACAATATGTAGTCTACACCAAAATTTAATTGTCAGAATCGGCACCCCAGAAACGGCACCCCTTGAATGTACCGTCTAAATTCTGCCAGAGATGGGTAAGGATAGCTTCAGATTCTATGATCCGTTTCTCAAAGATCGGGATCTTGTCTATAAACACATTGGATTTACAAAACAAATAACATGGGTGTATCAAGATGTGCTGCTGGGTGCGGTTATATTCTTTATCTTATTGACACAATTTCAAAAAACTAGAGTGTTCAAAGGCTTCAGCAGAGGTTTTGGGAAATCTTTTCAAAGGTTGTTACTAGACGATTCGATTATATGGAATGATTACTTCAGAACAAACATGAACCTATTAGTAGTTAGTGTGTTATACTTCACTAATATTGGTGTTTCTGTCATAAACTTACCTTTGAACGATTCTTTCAATCTGGCACTCCGGTTTGGATTGGTTGCAATCTCCAACATTCCCTTACTTTATTTGCTCCCTTTGAAAACCAGCTTTCTTTCGTTTGCGATGAGCTACGAAAACTTGATAGTTTATCACAAGGCCGTAGGCCTACTGGTGGTCATTACTTCTATGATTCATACAATAGCTTTTACATATTGTCTGAGTTGGAATTATCTTTTCAGTGATATTAAAGCCGTTACGGGGTTTTATATGATATCTTCATTTCTCTTCATCGCTATTACAGCTATCGTTTTTATCAGAAAACATGCCTATGAGTTCTTCTATGGTGTCCATATCTTTGCAAGTTATACATTCCTGCCCATATGCTACAAGCACCACTATGTTTGTAAACCATTCATTGTTATCATCACTATGAGTTTGGTGGTAGACAAATTGGTAAAGGTTTCGAAGACATACCGCTCCAAATGTAAAGTCTTCACCTTATCTGGAGATTCGAATAATATGATCATAGAGATAGACAAGCCACGTGGATTTCGATGGAACTGTACCAACCATCTTTATTTGAATATTCCAAAAATTTCCATATATCAAACTCATCCGTTCACAATATCAAATCTCGCAGATTCAAATGTTATAGTCTTGATCGTGAAAGTGAACAAGGGTTTCACAAAAAGGCTATACCAGAAGTCATCCAGTCAGATAGAGTTCACTTGTTTTTTCCATGGTCCATATGGTTCATCACATACACATATTCATACGGACGAAATGGGGGATTTTGGGTGTTTAGATTACTCCATTGTGGAAGAGACTGTGATAACCGAAACCCCAAATAGACATGATAGATCGGGTACAGCTGATGAAATCTCAAAATCAATCATAGATAAAGATCAGAGAAAATGTTCAGGGATAAGTTATGGGAGTATAGATTCTAACTTGTCTAATAGTTCAGCCTCACTTACCTCTTTGAATGGCATGATGCCAAATAATATTCAGTATATACTCATTTCAGCAGGTTCAGGTATATCCTTCATTATACCATTATTTCTGGAATTGCTCAATTTCGAAAAGCAGTGGAACACCACAGTTAATCTTCAACTAATGTGTATTCTCAAAGAGGATTCTTTGATCAACTTATTACCACATTCTTTGAAATCGAAATTTGATCACAGAATGAAGCTATGGCTCACTTCCAAACAGGGGAGACCCAACCTGGATGATATGTTTTCTTTAGTGACCAATAGTGGGACCAATGAATTACATAAAGGAAAGCATTTGAAGATATTTGCCTGTGGACCTGAAGGTTTAGTTTCACAAGTCAAAAAATTTGGGATCGAGCAGATTTCTCCACATAATGAGGTCGATTTGATACTTGAACAGTTCAGCTTTTGAGCCATTCAATGACTTTATGATACATCCTAATGAACATAAATCTAGCAATAGAGCAGCTTTTGATTTAGTGGTCATGCAACTGTAGCCAAATCTGAAAACCTAGTCCAAAAAACCACCAACTAACACCAAATAATCCAACTTTCCAGCACAGAACCTCCCATTTCCCGGTTATGAGACTCATCAAGCTTATACCAACCAAGATAAGAACCATGATTAGTAGAAACACGCAGCTGACCATGAAGTGTAGATCAATATCCAAGCTAACCCATCTTGCCATCTCGTCACTTCCTGAAAATAAACCCTTATAAATTACAATAAGTCCATTAATACCTAACCCTAATAGTATATAACTCAATGGACCACCAACACATGCACCCATGGCTATATCTATATGACCCAATTTTGCAAGTGTTAAATTGGACACCAAGTCTCCAATTGAGTTACCCAGTGTGAGAACTGTCAGTCCTAATAATGAATGTGGAATGTGGAGTTTTTCTGATATAGTCATCAACAGAGTAATAAGACGTGAAGAGGTTAATAATATGAAGCAAAGTGAGGCAACGAATCCAACAATAGGAATGAAAACTTCTGGTTTTATGATAAAGGTCAATGCACTCAAACATATGGATGTAGAAATGGTTTGTGTATATGTTAAAGATTCCTCAAAGAGAGCGAAATTCAAAAATATTGGTAGCACAAGGGTTTGTACTTTGAAAAGTTTTGACCTGAACGTAGTCTCTTGTGAGTTTGATAGATTATCACGAGGGAATGTGGGTATCAAGAGATCAAAGGAAATTGTTAGGGGTAAAATGATCCAAGAGATTGGATCTTCATGGGAGGGTATCACATAGAGTAGCAGAGACCTAAAGAATGATAGCCCTCTTTCGTCTGCCTCTGTAGATATCTGAGATGAAGGCGATGCGCGATGAGGTATAAGTTGGGTTGCCTCATCATCTTCAGAGTAGATAATTATTTGTGGTATATCTCTAATAACAGGGGGATCCAGTAAACTATCAATATTCTCTGTTGTAGAACTACTCTCACTTCGTATTATTTGATCTTGTTGACTGTAAAGGGCGTCAGACGATACGGAACGAGGTATAGCGGAAACTCTATCAGTGCTCAGTAGATCATTTTGACTTTTGATTCTCCTTATGCCGTGTTCATAATCAAGATCAGTTGACTGCTTCCAGACCTGGATAACTTCTGAAATGCTCAGACTCCTGATATCGTCTATGACTGCATTTTCTACTTCAATCTGAGTATCAGCCTCGTTTTCGTTGCTATCATCATATACCAAAAAAGTAAGATACGCAAAATATCCTAGAATCATCAGCACACACTCGTAATCCCATAATCTAGAGTCAAACAGGAATCCAACAGTGACAGAAATTAACACCGAAAACATCACTATATCTCTCAAAATCAACGTTTTCCTTCTTGCACTGATTTGCATACCTGGATCAATCAAAAACCCCATGGAGCAGAACACGACGCAGATAACGAAGTTGGCTGAACCCATCAGTTCTCCCATCGCCAGACCCGTTGAGTTTGAATTCAGTGCGGTGTATGTGGTGAAAATGTCTGGAGTAGCATTTCCCAGAGACAACAAAGTCATTCCTGTCAACCTTGGGGACAGCCGGAGATGGTGAGAAAGTGTATTGAGATTGGGTGAAAGATGACTGGAGGTGATAATAGCAAAAGCCACAAAACAGATTACGACACCTATCCCTGCAAGAAGCAGTTCAATGGAGTTCGTCGACATCAAATACCAAATTTCCTCTATACAGCAATGTCGTTGATAAGAGATGAGTGTTCAGAAATGGCACATATAATTTCGCGAGATGCCCTTGTTATACGAAACTGTTCACAAACGTTGAACTACTGATCTCGTCATCATATCATCTCTTCTCCTAAACCTAGCAATGCAGCACCAGGTGAGCGTGCTCCTATCCCTGTATATCATAGTTTTCCAGCTTGAAGATCTGTCTCATTAGCTCTCGAGCAGGAACAATTGAAACTCCAAGTATCTTGTCCTTACTAGCAAAAAACTCACCGACGGACCGTCGGGGTATTTTCGAATCTCTCGCAGTAATTCGACAAATTTGCTCTGTAAAGTAGAAACTCGTGCAACTAGTACTCACACTCCTCTCGTAATGAGCTCCACAGATACCCCGACAGAGCCACTCAAGACTTCCCAACTCAGTGGTTTTGTCGGTATGACCAACTACAATCACGTTTTTCGCGGACGGTAAAATGAAAAAGAAATTCTTATCAGTTTTGTCTCGGTTTATTAATAATACAATACTACTTTTCTTCTATTTAGAGAATAACTACTGTATAAGGGCACTTTAGTTCACAGAATCGCATAGTGCGTGACAGTCTAGCTGAAGCAAATAATGACAAGACCACAGGTGAATATTCCAGAACGTCCAAATCAACCATTTCCTATAACAGCTAGAAAGGTGCCAGTAGTGGCAGGGTTTGGAAGAGGGTCTTCAGAACTTGGCATTCCCACAGCTAATGTGCCAGTCAATGATCTACCTAAAGAGATGCTTGATCTAGAGCCAGGAGTGTACTTCGGTTTCGCAAAGATTCATAGAGATGAGAGCAGCAAGAAGCCAACAGTGGAAATGCGTAAGGATGGAATAGTCGAAGTAGAGTACAAATACGGTGCAACATTACGAGAGGATGAGGTTGACGTAGTGTTTCCGCAGGTGATGTCGATAGGGTGGAACCCGTTCTATGGGAACAAGGAGAAAGCTGTTGAGTTGCATGTTGTGCATGAGTTCAGTGACACATTCTATGGGGCAGAAGTTAGCTTCAATGTGCTGGGATACATACGTCCTGAGCTGAACTATACTACCAAGGAAGCGTTGATCCAAGATATACAGAAGGACATCCAGATAGGATGCGAGGTTTTAGAGGAAGAGGGATATCTACAGTTCAAGGATCTATAAAGAAAAGATATATAACCTTTACATGTACATTTACCATATGAATTGTTTTCAAAAGTGTTTATGAAAAAATCTATAATTTGACAACACTCTATAATTTAGGAGAAGGCTACTTAATCGCATGGCCTTAAATATCCTTTTTCGCGTCATCTCTTTGGTTTGACCCACTGAACATATCTGCTAAGATAGCGTAAGCCACCTTAGCCATTCTCCAAAACCAGTAAATATTCAACACATTCAAGACCAGGTTACCAGTGACGATGACAGCTGCACTGATTACACTGAATCTTTCATCTCCGGACACAACGATGAAATCACTGAACAAAGTATATGCCTGGGCCCAACCGTAACAGATCCTTACGAAGAAAAAGATTAGTATCAAGATGGCATTGTTGATCAACTGCAAGAACGATGGAATCAGACCTGGGATTTTCAAACCAAACCATCTAATGTTTAAAAAGGGTGTTGAAATTTCGAAGAGGATGAAAATTGGCGCATAGTACTGAATGAATGGAGACAAGCCAATGGCGAAGACCATTGAACTCATGATTCCATGGATCAAAAACCCGACACCAAAATATGAAACATAAGCTAGCGAAATCAAGGCATCCCATATGAAATATCCCAAGGCGAGAGTAGTAAGCAAGGAGAGGTAACCATTTGAGCCAAACACGCGGCTTTCGACACTTGAACCAAGATACATCTCCGTATCATCATTCATGAAACAAGGAATACAAAGCGTCAAAATCGCTAGAGATTGGACCATAGATACCAAGTGAATGTGAAAATCAATCCTAGTTTTCTTGGAAAGTTTCTTGAAGGTCTGAGGGAAAAGGATCGGACTGAATATAGACGACAGTGTGTAGATCGCGTGATAAAGTAGAACCGTAGCTATCAGATTATGGAAATGTGTTTGGACATTTGTTGGCAAATATGGTAACACATAAGGCGAGACATATACATCAAGAAATGGTACTTTGACATCTCTGAAAGGGTTCTCATACTGAGGATTGGTCAAAAACACATAAACTTCTCTCATATCAGCGATAGACAGCGAATTGTCAATATAACTAAGCTATATCTCGGCTAGATCGTTTATCTTTTATTATTATAAATGTCGCAGTTTTATATTTTCTGTGTTGATTTTCGTGTTGATTTTTTTTATTAGTCTTTTGTACGTATGTAGTGGAAATAGCTCCCTCCATGTGATTAAGCGTTTTATATATTGAAAAATGGCTATATTCAGGCTAAGGTTCCATTTCTGGAAAAGAGGACATAGAGCCATCTCGTTCCCAATCTTCACCCAGTGCTCTAAGGGTGTTGGAGCCGGGATATTTGGATTTCTCGTCTTGAACAAGGTCACACCAGTCTTTATACGTCAGCTGTAAAATCTTGGTGCCCTGTCGGCCGTAGTTCATGATAATTTCTCTAGCACAGGCTTCCCACCAGGCACCGACAACAGTGTAATGTGTTGGTGTCAGCTTGTCTTTTGGCGTGTTCAGCATTCGGGCTATGAAGATCCAAGCGTTGGTTAGTGGTAAGGGGTGTTTGTGTGTGTTGAAGTATCTCTGCTGGTCTAAGGGCAGTCGTGTAATCACAAAAAACAATGTAGCTATACCGTACATCCTTTCATCGTAAGTTACCTGTGTCTCCCACGCATCATCGTGTTGCTTTCTCCAGCCCATCTCTTCGAAAGTTTGCTTGTTGTCAGTGAGCTGGATCGAATGTCCAATTATGTATGGGCATTTTTTGATGAACCTTGCTAACAGATATTCCTTCAGCTCGGGGAATTCACAGAGCAGATTCAGGGCAAGTTTTGCTAATGGAATGGAAGATGAAGGCTTTGCTCTGACTTCAGTTTCGGCCTGAGAAACAATGGCTTTCGACACAAAGTTGAGGGTCCATTTGTAAGCCAGTTCAGTTGGTTTTGTTTGATTGATGAGTTCTATCAACTCACTCGTGATCTTGGACAGCTGCGTCAATGAGTTTGTTAATTGACCAAACTTCGGATTGATCTTGCGCTTGTGCTGATTGATGGTTGTCTTTAATTGCTTGTCCTCGTTGATTGGTTTGATGACAGTCTCCTTTATCTCAGCAATCTTAGCCTTATAAGAATGGAACTTTTTATCGATGCTTTGGAAGTTGGTTATTCCCTTTCCTTGTTTCTGAGAGAATTCTGCTGCTGCCCTTTCTCTCTGTTCCTTTTCCTTTTGAAGCTGCAATTCTTCCTGTTGTTTCTTGAGCTTATCTTTCTCGGCCTGTTCCTGTGCTTCTTGAAGCTTCTTCTTTTGCAACTCTTCTTCTTCCTTCAGTCTTTTCGTTTCCTCTGCCTTCTTGGCCCGTTCCTCATCCTGTTTCTTCTTCTCCAATGCAACTCGTCTTTCCTCCTCCTGTCTTCTCTCCTCCTCTATCCTGAGTTTCTCATTTTTTATTGCATCTAGTGTTTGCTCTACACGTTTAGATCTTTCATTGAGTCTTGATTCAAAAGCTGAGAGGATAGAATTCTCCTTAGCTTCTAGATCCACGAAACCTCTTTTCTCTTCAGCCTTGACATGGTCTTTCTTCTGATGAGTCAACCTTTTACCGCCGTCAATCTTCATCTTGATTCTGTACTTTGAACGTCCCTCACCTGTTAGCTCATCCCCATTGCTGATCAGCCCCAATCTATCCTTGATGTCCATGTCCGATAACAGCTGCGACAGCTCTGTTGTATCCCCTATGTGTCTAGAAACAACGAATTTATCACCATCTGTCTCGTGTGAACGACGCAAGGGTGACGAGCAAAAGATATTACTGTATTTGTTCCGATGCTTTCTGTTTACCTTTGACGGTGTTGAGTCCAATGTTGACTTCAACGGTGATGAAATGAATGGCGACGAGTCGCTGAAAGGCGACTCAGGAGGCGAAGACAGAAGCAGGAGTTCTGACTCCTTATACGGGCTGAAACGCATTTTGTCACTCACAAAAGCTAGCTTCCTGTTTCGCTTATACACGTAATGAGGAATCACTACATAAAAATATTTAATTTCGCACAAATTGTATACACAAGTAAAGTTATAGCATCACCACAACATAACCAAAAAAGAGACGTACACACACGCAGGCGATGCCACCAAAAAGGACGAGACAGACACAACAGACACGTCGTGTGCAGCCGAAGAAATCAGTTCAGAGGGCTCCACAGACACCGGCAGCTCGTATTCATGCGATAGTGAAACAGCTCAATCTGCCATCAGACTCTTCCTCTTACAATACTACCATCAAGCTTGTGTTTTCTACTACTGAAACTGCCATTATTCTCTCTGCTAAGTCTGCCGTCACAGTGGAGGCTGAGGATCCAGTACAGGGCTCTGTGAACAGAATTGTCACAGTTTCTGCGTCGTCCCCGGCAGCCCTCATCACTGGCATCCTCCATCTACTGATCCATCTTCATTCAACCATTATCACATCTGCAACAGGAATCTCTACAACACCTTCATTCGAAGACAGATACTCCCTAGAGCTTTCCAATGGCGATCTACTTGTGGGACCTCTACCAGAAGTTGCCTCTCAGCTACATCAGTCCCTCCTCAAACACTCCTCTAGCACAAGCAGCTGCACCGCAGAGGAAGTATCCCACCTCGTGCACGCCCCCCTGAACGGAGTGTCGGTAAGGCCACAGGGGGAACTGGAGTCTGAGTGCAATGAAGCCCTGATTAAAAAGAGCGAAAGTGATCTCAATAGTTATTTGAAACAACTGTATAGCCAGTAAAAGAGGTATATTAATATATAGATATACACGTACACATCATTAGTACAACTCGGAATAGAGAAGCTGCGGATAGGACAGTTTTATTGGAAGTGATACTGGTTACGGAAAAATGTCAGAGAAGAGACGTTCGTTGCTATTTCCGTTCCATCTGGGGTCAGGCAGCTCTAAATCATCACATGAGCAACGTGGCAAATTTGAGGTCATCAATAGAAAGAAATCACCGTTGCATATGCATACGGAAGCCAATGTACCAGGTAGTGCCACAAGTGCGAACAGAGGTGTGAAAACCACTTTGGAATCCTCTTCAAAGAGCAAGCCAGGGAAAGCAGATACTATGGTGGGTATAGTTGAGTCGTTTGAGAAGAGAATGCATAGGGAACCCCAGAGGGAGTCTCACCATGTGAAAACTGGATACAGTGATGATAGGGCAGACAAGGACACAATTGATGCTATAGGAAGACCGTTGCAGATTGTTGGCGATGTTCCACCAGTGCCTGACTATAATTCTATAACTCTAGCTCCTCCAGTAACAATACAGGGAAGAACAGTGTCAATGGCTGGAAGAGATATGTCTATGTTCAAAAGGAAACCTCCAGCCATGGAGCAGGGTATAGATAAGGCTGGTGAAAAATCGAATGTTACCTTCAAAAGAGAGAGTGAAGAGGTGCAGAAAGAAGCAGATCCCGTTCTAACTGAGACTCTGCGAGAGACTGAAAATCCACCTGGGACTATAGATGCTGACAAGGGAGGAGAAGAGCATCTGGATACATCCAAGGAGCGTTTGGAAACGATGACTAAAGAGCAGCTAGATATACCCGGTGCGTTTCAGGGTCGTCAAGTCTCACTGTCACCACCACCTTTGAGTGTGCAAAACTCAGAGTTACGAACAAGTAGCTTAGACTCCGACGCGTTTTATGATGCCAGTGAAGAGAAGCACACGTACAAAGATGCAGAAGAACAAGACGAGGAGGGACTACGAGATGAGTTACGCCGTGAAACTCAAGAAGAGGAGTCAGATCCTGAGATTCACAAAGATGCAGCAGGAGAAGACCTAGCAGGATCGATGAACCAAAGTCCTTCCTTCGTAATTCAGCCCCTGAAGTTCCACAAAAGAACAGCAAGTTCTATGACTGTTGATACAAACATATCTTCAAGTCAGGATTGCCAGAACTCAGAAGGCATACCAGGACATCAGAGAAATAAATTATCTTTATCAGATGAAATACTGAGAGATATCCAACAGTTTGAACCAGACTTCAAAAGTGGAGAGATGAGTGCCACAGGAGGAAGCGAATTTACTCCAGTAACGCCTGTATCGCCCTTGAAGCGTCCCCAGTACGAAGAGAATGAAAACATAGCCGAGAAATCGTTGGCCCCTTTGCAAAAGGATATGCAGGATCTCAGATTGGATGATAATAATGTCCAGTACGAAATCTTAGAGAGATCACAGTATGTTGAACCAGATTCACTTTCAATAAAAAACCCTACACATGAAGGTTCTATTGATAGGGCAATGCCAGATGATCTAGAAGAATCAATAACACCACCAGATATCAACGGATTGGCATCTAGAAGTTCCACAGACTTGTTCAAGGATTCATCAGATGTTGATGAAAATGAGAGATTCCAGCCTCATGCCCTTGACTCAATCAATCCCATCTTCAAGAATCCTCAATCCAGACTGGTATCGGCATCATCTGCAACAGCAGAAGTGGATTTTGATACACATGATATTTCAAATGAATCAATGACAGACTTTCCAGTTTCTACAGAGCGGGAGGGGAACTTGACTGATGGACCGAACCTTGAAGATACACAGAGTTTCTCAGCTGCTTCACCTCAAAGTGGTCTTGTTAGATCAAACTCTATGAGAGAGCTTAACTTGGAATTGAGTCCGAACGCATCTGATTACAACCAAGCATTCACATTTCCTGAAAAACTTGAGCGTCCTGCGCTCAGAGTAGTGAACAGTGATTTGAGTTATGATGAAAGTGAAATCACTGATGACCATAAAACAGAACTTCACGTCACTAATGCCGATGCTGATGAATACTCATCAGGATACGGCTACGAAGAGCAATATCACGGTGTGGATACTGAAGGTACACAGGATCATAATACGGTGTTCCATGTTGTCAACGATGGAAACTATAGCGATGATGATGAACAATCATTTGATTTTGCCAATCATGAAGAGGAGCTGTTCAATAGAGGATTCCCGGATGAGATTGTTATCAGCCAAGAACCACAATCCAATCTCCAATCAATGAAATCCAGTAATGACGAGGGAAGTGATGAAGTTCTATCTTTCATTGCGAACAAATCGCCTATATCACCCCATTTCAACCTCGATTTAAGCCCGTCTCCAATCAAATCACAGTTTTCACAGCAAAATTTGAGTGATGCTCAACTTTCAATGAACTCGCAAAGCTCGCATCCAGATCATTTGATTCCAGCCTACTCTTCACCCCAACAGGCCTCATTAACCTCAAATTACGATCGTCGAAATGAACCTGTTGCTCCTGTCACATACATGAGTCAAAACATTCCTGTCAAATCACGGAGGCCACCACCTGGAAATGATTCAACGATAGCCACCAGAGTTGCAAGATCTGCCTCTGTGCATGTCGGAATTCCAGATGCTTACAATTCGATTCGTGAAGATGATGACCACGATGATGCCAATATTGCTGGCACAGCAGAAACTCCACAGATCAATCTAGACATTGCTGCAACAACATCGTTGCCAACGAAAAAGAAAAACCCTGCAATTGATCACAAACCATTAGTTTCTTCCTACGTTGAGAACATCAGATTTGATTCCAAACTAGCTAACTCGTCTGTACCATCATCAAAATGGGGACTGCCTATAGGGATATCACAGACAGATTACTCCTCCTCTAAAAACGCTGGACACGGATATAGGAAACTCAGATCACATAAAGTTGATTTGAAACATGGTAAAATCAAGTCGAGACTACTTGCTTCTGAGGTCGACGAGGATGAAGCCTCTTCATCCACTCCAAAGATGAGCACTGCATCAACCTCAATCAGAAATTCTATTGATGAACCTTCAGCACCACCCACAATGGCTGGAAGTGTATTAAGTGCATCGATATATGATACCAACTCTATTGCCAGAAAACAATCATCTGAGTTTTCGAATACTGCAAACGTGTCGGAGTATTCCCCTTCTATGGCCTTCACTGCATCTCCGTCAAACAAGAATAGCAGCCCATCTCCAAAGTACGCCACCACTGATAGCAGTAGTGTTCATTCCTCCTCTGCCACAATTTTCACCAATCCACAAAATTCTTCCAGTATCAATAGAACTGGTACCCTTGTCAACCATGATGTTGCTCCACTGCTCCAGCTAGGAAGAAATGGTACAGTGAAACAGGGCAGCGGAGGTATGACTCTCTTTATAGCAAACCCTGATGTCACTGATAGTGAATGATCTCGCTTCATCATATATTTGATATATATCTGAATTTGGAATACTCTACGTAGTGCTTCGCTTTTTAGCTTCCCAATTAGGCAGTCAACACTCATACCAAAATTTTCGCGAATTTGAACCTTTCCCTTTCAAAAAAGTCCCAAAAAACAAACCACGTCAACTAAACATAACAACTCAGATCCAGGTGCCAATTTAAAAGAACTTGGGCGTGGTTTGTCTTTTTACAGTTTGTCTCTTCTTTCCCTTTAAATCGTGAGAGACCCCAGTGCAGATGACAGACATTGCGTACACGTTGGTGTACGATCCCAATCCTACCAATAAGTACTCCGTATCAGATTTTAGAGCGCTGTTACAAAAATCCAAGGATGAGGGTAAGATCGATGCCATGAAAAGGATTCTAATCACAATGCTAGATGGTCATCAGATGCCAGAGTTGTTGATGGACGTTATCAGATTTGTTATGCCTTCCAAAAACAAAGAATTGAAAAAATTGTTGTACTTTTATTGGGAAATTGTTTCCAAGTTGGATGCAGAAGGTAAATTGAGACAAGAGATGATCTTGGTTTGTAACGCTATTCAGAAGGATTTGCAGCATCCGAATGAATACATTAGAGGTAATACTCTCAGATTTTTGACGAAGTTGCACGAACCTGAACTGTTGGAGCAACTGGTTCCATCAACAAGAGCCTGTTTGGAACATCGCCATGCGTATGTCCGCAAATATGCTATTTTCGCAATTTATTCCATCTATAAAGTCTCAGATCACTTGATCCCAGATGCCGCTGAAGTGATCCAGGACGTTTTGGCTGTTGAAACTGATCCAACCTGTAAAAGAAATGCATTTATCAGTTTGGGTGATTTGAACAGGGAGGCTGCACTATCGTTCATCCAAGACAACCTGAAAACAATAGAATCAGTTGATCCACTGCTACAACTTGCTTTTATTGAGTTCATCAGAAAAGATAAGTCTCCAGAAATGAAACCGAAGTACATCAATTTATTGGCTGGACTGTTGGAAGGCTCAAACTCCAATGCTGTTATCTACGAAGCCGCAAACACATTGATCATCCTCACCAACAATCCACAATTCATCTCATTATCTGCGAACAAATTTATCGAATTGATCATCAAGGTTTCCGATAACAATGTCAAGTTGATTGCATTGGAAAGATTACACGAAATCCACAAACACAACCCAGGCATTTTGAACGACTTGGTGCTGGATATATTGAGAATATTATCATCTCCTGATATTGATATCAAAAGAAGAGCAATTGAAATCTCATTGGAATTGATAACTGGTAGAAACGTTGACGAAGTTTTAAAATTATTCAAGAAGGAGCTCACCAAGACGATCAGTTCAGATGCAGATAAAACAACAGAATATAGGCAGTTGCTGATTTCTGCCATCCACCAAACTGCCATCAGATTTGCTCAAGTTGCTGCAAGTGTTGTCGATCTATTGTTAGACTTCCTTCCTGAGCTGTCGACTAACTCAGCTACTGAGATTCTATTTTTCATCAAAGAGGCTACCGAGAAGTTCCCAGACTTGAGAGCTCCAATTCTTCAACGTCTATTAGTCAGTTTAGATAATATCAGATCCGGTAAAGTGCTACGTGGTGCTCTATGGATTATCGGTGAATACTCTTTAGAATTTAAGGACATTCAGACCGCATGGAAACATATTCGCTCAAGTGTTGGTGAGGTACCAATGATCCAATCAGAAAGAAAGCATCTTGGACATGATGACGATGAGAACTCAAGCAATGAACTTTCCAATGGGTCAAAACCAGTCATCTTGCCTGATGGTACATACGCTACTGAATCTGCGTTGACCACCAAAAAGGAAAAGAAAATTGAGATCACTAGACCTCCTTTACGCCAGTTATTTATTGACGGTGATTTCTATACTGCAGCTGTTTTATCTTCAACTTTTGTTAAACTGATTTTGAGACTGAACGAAGTTTCTAATGATGATAAAATTTTGAATGCTATCAAAGCTGAAGGACTATTGATTCTTGTGAGTATATTGAGACTCGGTAAATCTCCCTATGTGAAAAAAGCCATTGATGAAGATTCAGAAGAAAGAATCTTGACTGCTATTTCCTATATCGCTGAGGGTAAACAAACTAAATTGTTGGAGATTGCCTTCTTAGAAGCCACCAGAGATGCATTCAAAGCTCAAGTAAAACTTGAAGATGACAAAAAAGCACAGCAGGATGCTGATGAATTACAGAGAAATTTACAACAAGTTGATGATATTGTTCAATTCAGACAGTTCAATAAAGTCAACGATGAGTCAACTTTCGCTGAAGAAGATTTGACTGCTGTGACGGGTATTCGTGTTGAGGAAGACTTATCATCAAGATTGAAAAAAATCGTTCAATTGACCGGTTTCTCTGATCCAGTTTATGCGGAAGCGTATGTCAAAGTCCAACAGTTTGATGTGATTTTGGATGTATTATTGGTGAACCAAACTACTGAAACCTTGAAAAACTTACATGTTGAGTTTGCCACGTTAGGTGATTTGAAAGTTCTAGATAAACCAGAGAGCCAGAACGTGCCACCACATGGATTCTTCAAGATACAAACCACCATCAAAGTGACATCTGCTGATACAGGTGTCATCTTCGGTAATATCATCTATGATGGTTCTCATGGTGCAGAAAGTAATGTTGTGATTTTGAACGATGTCCACGTTGACATTATGGATTACATCAAGCCATCAAGATGCTCTGAAAGTAAATTCAGAACCATGTGGAATGAATTTGAATGGGAAAACAAGATCGTTATTAAATCTACACTACCTACACTGAAAGAATACTTCGATGAGTTGTTAAAAGGTACCAATATGGCATGCTTGACACCAGGCGCTATAATCGGTGAAGAATGTCAATTTTTGAGTGCCAATCTATACTCTAAGTCATCATTCGGTGAAGATGCATTAGCCAACTTGTGTATTGAGAAACAACCACAAGGTGACATTGTTGGGCACGTCAGAATACGTTCCAAAGGGCAAGGTTTGGCTTTATCTCTGGGCGATAGAGTTGCTGCTATTGCAAGAAAGACCAACAAGGTGCCAATTACACATGTCTAAAAGGAGGATCTTTCTTTGTGTATAGATCGATTGGAAAATCCTCCATCACTCTCTTCTTTAAGTACAAAATGAAAGTTGTTTATTCTGTTTATCAAATTGTAGATTGTCTACCCTAATCAACGCTCTGATAATTTCGAGCTTTGACTATACCTATTTACAGTTTTAGATAGTATGTGATGCCCCTTTAGTATTCTGTATCCTTTGGTTTCAGCTGTCTTTCAGTACCAGCGAATGGGAAACCGTAAGCACTCAACAATGTTCTTGCTTCTGAATCCGTTTGAGCACTGGTAACAAGATTGATATGCATACCGAACACCTTTGGCCATAAATCTTGATTGGCTTCTATTTCAGGGAAGAATCTTACGTCACTTGGAGTTAAACCGAGCTGGATGTTACCAGTCTTATCACCCGAAGTGTTTTTGATACCCTTGTATTCTCTGATTCTTGGAAGAACGATTTCTGTCAAGGTGGTCAAGAACTGATGGAGAGGTCTACCCTTCAACACAACAGAAGCCCCCATCTGATAGCCTGCACGCACTTTCCAGTGAATCACATTGGTCTTGGAATAGATTGGTTTAGGCTTAACACCTGTAATTTGTTGTAGCATGACTAGGGAAGAAATAGCCAGATTCACATTGTCTTTGGCCTGGTTGACGTAACAGTTGATATGCAACTCCTCGACTTTTGGGATATTCTTGTGTGTATGAGGCTTGATGTCAGGTCTTTCAACTTCCGACCCTTGTGGTTTTCTTGGTCCTCTGTTTAAATGGAATGGGGAAGAGCCATCCCACTGTCTCTTCTTCAACCCTTCAACTCTTTTCTCGTTATGCTGTGCATTTATGAGGAGCAGGTCTGCCTGGAGATTATAGTCGTAGTACTCCTGAAGACGATCCTGGTGTGTAGCGACGGGTCTGTACCCTGGATGTCTGACATCATTCTTCTCATACTTCAGTCCTGGGAATCTTGGTGAAAGCTTTTGTTTGTCAATTTTCACTGTATGGTGCACTGGTTTCACAATGTTGCATCCTGGCTTACCAAGTGCTGCAGCTGTGCTAGAGAAGTAACGTTTAAACATCTCTAAGATATGCCTGCACTGATTTTCACAGTATCACGACTTCTGTCCCATCCACTTGATCCAAAACTTTTCACTTTTCTCGAGAAAAAATCCTTGAAAACCGGGTAACAAGAACACCATAAATTTCGCGAATTTCTGAAAATTTTTTTTTTTTTTTTTTTGGTGGACTTTTTTTTCTGCTCATCGCCAATTGTATAGACTTAACACTTCTATCAACGCAGTATATATATAGATATATTTATATATATACACAATCCATAAGTAATCAAGAATGGCCAAGAAAGACGAGTCTAGCGAGGATAACTACGAAAAGAGACTCCCAGCACTACTCCCATTTGCTAAACCATTGGCACCAAAAAAACTCAACAAAAAAGTGCTAAAGACAGTCAAGAAAGCCTCCAAGGCCAAACATGTCAAGAGGGGTGTCAAAGAAGTGGTAAAGGCTTTGAGAAAAGGTGAGAAAGGTCTTGTTGTCATTGCCGGTGATATCTCCCCACCAGATGTTGTGTCACATATTCCAGTGCTATGCGAGGACTCTGCAGTTCCATTTGTTTTCATTCCTTCTAAGGAAGACCTTGGATCGGCTGGAGCCACCAAAAGACCTACTTCCGTTGTCATGATTGTTCCAGGAGGTGGTAAAAGCAAGAAGAATGAAGGCAAAACTGAAGAATACCGTGAATCTTTCGACGATGTGGTGAAGGAGTTACCAAAGCTATAGATGTGCCTTGTCTCATGATTGTATATTAGTTTCAAATAAAAGGTTAATAAAGCTGGAGAGGTGATTTATGCTACGCACGGTAGGGGTAAATCTCTAACGATGAATGTAAATTACACAATGCTATACACAGGTTCACGACTATTTCATTACTGATTTAGTTGTGCTTTAACCCAACCTTCTAATCCACCTTTAACGATAATTTCTTGTAAATTAGTACCTAACTCACCAACTTTCTGTTTTAGTACGACATCTCCATCTTTACCGTCTCTAACAGTGACAGTAGCCTTGTCGACATCCCATCTCAAGAACCACCCCGTTCTTCTAGTCAATTCCTTTTCACTGTCTTTGTACTTCTCTCTCAACATGTTAATCAAATCTGGGATTTCTAAAGTCAATAAGGCATTGTTGATGGAGTTTCTGGAAAAAATGTTACCAAACGAACCAGCAACAACCAATTTCATGTCTCTAGCTAGAATGGCAGTGGCTGCTTGCTCTCTAGAGGAACCGGTACCGAAATTGAAACCAGAAATAATGATATCACCGGCTTTGGTCTTTGCACCAAATTCAGCATCGTAATTTTCCATACAAACTTCAGCCATCTTCTCCCTTGGAACGTCATCTTGGTAGGTGTACTTACCAGGATAGATACCATCAGTGTTGATATTGTCAGCATCACATAAGATCAGTTCACCCTCTATAAATTTAGGGAAGCCCTCTAGAACTTCGACACCAGAAGAGCCTTCGCCTTCCTCATTAGCAGATTCAACCTTCTTTGGAGTTTCAATGCTCTTAACAATACCCTGGGCTCCGTTAACAGGAGATCCGTCAATTTCTTCTGGAGCACCAATCTTACCCAAGACAGCACTTGCAGCAACGACTTCCGGAGATGCCAAATAGGCAAGGGCATCTTTTGAACCCATTCTACCTTTGAAGTTTCTGTTTGTAGCTGAAATACCTATCTCACCTTCTTTTAATAAACCAGTTCCCAATCCAATACACGGACCACAGCCAGCAGGCAACGGAATGGCACCGGCATCCAACAAGGTTTTCCAAGCACCAGCTTCCTCTGCATCCTTTTGAACATTGGAGGAGGCAGCAGCGATGTAAAACTCAACACCCGGTGCAACTTTGTGGCCCTTGATAACATCAGCAGCGGCCTTGATATCACTCAATCTCGAGTTGGTACAAGACACTAAGTATGCCTTGTTGACCTTCAAGTTTTGTTTGGACAAATCTGCCAATGAATTCGAGACTTTGACAGAGTTTGGACCAGAGATGTATGGACTCAAGGTGGAAAGGTCAAGTGTTAAGTGTTTGGCATAATAGGCATCTGGATCTGCAGTTTCGGCTTCATCAATCAGTTTCTGAACAGTTTGTTGGTTGACTCTTGGATGTGGCTGAGGTAGTACAGTCAATCTGTGTTTATACCAGTCAATCAAAGTCTTGTCAACAGGGAATAGACCAGAAAGAGCACCCCATTCAGTGGTCATGTTAGCAATGGTCAATCTATAATCAACAGGTAGCTCATCAATGTGATCACCTGTGAATTCGATCGCATGATTCAAAACCTCATCGTTGTTGAAGACACCACACAAAGCAACGATGACATCTTTTCCAGTAACACCTTTTGGCAGTTTGCCTTTCAACTCAACTTTGGCTACTGGTGGGATCTGCCACCACGTAGTTCCTGTTGCCCAAATTGACGCAGCATCTGTTCTGACAATTGGTGTACCAAGCGAACCTATACCACCATATGTGTTAGAGTGTGAGTCTGATGCCACAGTCAAGTTCAACGGAAATGCATAACCTTCCTCAATCATGATCTGGTGCCCGATACCTCTACCGGCTGGGTAGAAATCGATACCTTGTTCTTTACCAAACTGTTCGATGTTCTTATACTTTTCCAGATTCTTCTCTGTTTTGTTCTGCACATCATGGTCCAGCGTCATCACAACCTGTCTATTGTCCTTAACTGATTTGTATCCCAACCCTTTGAATTTCAAAGCAACTGGCCATGAGTTGTCGTGTGACATACAGTGAGCTGGTTTGATCGAGACATAATCCCCAGACTTTACAACTTTACCTTCTGGAAGACCAACCGCGTAACGCTGTACGATCTTTTCCGTTAAGTTTTGCCCCGCAAGTACACGCGAACTTGTTGAGAACAGACGAGCTGGTGTCCGTAATAAACTCATTGATAATACTCCCACAAGTTTCTGCAGCCTCTTCTACTATATTAGAAATACATACACAAAAGAGTGAAAAAAGTGAAAAAAAAAGCGATGACACATTTCGCGAATTATGGTATAGTTTGATCAGCCAATAAGAAATCGCCGATTATGAAGAAAACAGGAAGTGAAGTGCTTGTAGATGAGTATCAGGAAGAGTCCGGGGACCCACAGTGGCTTGCAAGACATGCATATCACGAACTTTTCCCAGAAAAATTCCCGGACATGAGTAAAGTTTGGACTCAAAACGTCCCACACCATGGTTACGTGCCCGCGTCTGTTTACTTTTCTGACGTAATACACACTTCTGTCATATATATAGGTTTGTGATATGTACTCGAGAGTTTGTTGTTCTTCTATCCCCGAAAGGCCTTCTCTAGTATTTCATGGATGTACTCGAAAGTGAAATTAACACGTTGCTCTATGCGTTGGAGAAAAATGATGTTGTGTTGATGCCATTTGTGGGTCCGGTGCCCTTCTTAAGACTGTTCGAGTCGAAATTCGATGAGAAGGTGTTGTTCGTCTCTGATAATAAACGGCTTGAATTGGTTTCAAGTCTTAAAAGAAATGAAGACTTCTACTCTGAAAGTATAGGAACGGGTGGTGCAGTCTGGATTACGTATGATTTGCTGTGGTTTCACCTGTGTCAAGACTGGTCCTTTCTGGATAAGTATACCTTGGTCGTGTTTGATGGTCTTGATGATAGAAGTTTAATAGGTGATCTTTTTCTTGCTCTTATGTCTAATATGCATGTGGCTATGAAGAGCTGCCTGGTTTTGCTAAAGTCCTCCTTTGAGATAGATCTTTTCATGAAGTGTATTTCCGTTCATCACAAAGTTGAGGTTTTGAACTTTCATCGCATTTCTACTGTTCCTGAGTTGTACTACAGTGTTGATGCTTCCTCCCACCCAAAGGATATAGTTCGAGCTATCAACTCTATATTTGACTCTGATAAGGATTCAATCTACGACGTTTTGGTGATACTCCCCAACTATCGGAACCTAAATTTCTTGAAAGAGTTTAGGATAACACACACAAACTATTCAATCTTGGATAAAGTCGAGGCTTTCACGAGCAAGAGTGAACATAAAACTCGAAGGTTGCTTTTCACTGACTCGGCAATAGATTTCATAAACTTTGATGTGCACAGCGTCAAGTACGTAGTTGACTCAGGTGAAATTAGACTACTGAAGACAGATGTTAAAAATCCTTCAATATGCCAGCTTGACAAACAAAGGACTTCTTTTAGTCGCATTAACCTGAACATCGGATCCCTAATACCTAGATCAAAACATGAGACACTGAAGTATTTTGTTTTGGCAGACAAAAAAGAGATAGACCAGAGACACCCACAATCTGGGAACGACTTATTGCGATATCTGCTAAGTCTTCTGCACATGTTGACTCAAAAGGGTCTCCTTTTGGAGAAGTTCCATTTTTTGGAGAAACCTAATGAACGGCTTTTTAGGAACTGCTTGAATCAGCTAATGTACTTCGACTTAGTACAGGCTCAACACGGCTACAAAGGTATTCAAATTACTGAGAGTGGGAGATTATTGCTAAATTATCATTTCACCAAATCTAATTTAAGTTTCAACCTGTTTGTTTCAATGTTGCATACTGTGGAAGGATACGAAGTTATACGAATAATCTCAATTCTTCATACCTTGAGTTTGAGCAGCATAAGGAGATATTTGCGGACAGTTAAGTCAGAAGATGATTTCGAACAGATCATAGAACTTTTCAAAATGTTTGAACGAGACGATAAGCTTCTAACTTTGCACTTCACCATGACCGGGCATCTGAAAAAGTTAATCATGAAGTACTATAGCACATTAAAAAACAGTCATGATCATTGTGATGCTGTACTTTCATCAAATTTGAAGAAGTACGAGACTTTCGCAGAAGCATTGACTTTAGGATTTCAGTTCAACCTATGTACTTACAATGGAGATAGTCTCGTTCCATTGTTATCAGAAGATCAGCAAAAATTAGTTTTGAAGAATACTCATTTCGAAAATGGTGATGTTGTACTTGTGTCCAACTTAACACTTTCTGAAGATGAATACCAGGTCATCAAATTTTACAGAAAAATCTCTAAGAGAATGCTATATGAGATGCACCTACATTTGTTCAGATTTATCTAAATTATTTCCAGTTACATTATCCCTGTTGTTTACAATTTGCAGCAGCAATCTATAATCACAGTCTCTTCAATGATGGAGTGAACTGTTCATTCATAAACGCATGCTCTCTTGTGAGGACTATCAGACAAAGTGATACAATGTTCCTGTAATCTATAATGTCCTGAATAAGCCCTTGAATTTGTACTAGAAAGGCAGTTGCTTGGCATGGACCCTTGAAACTCTGTTCCCTCAATTCTTCTGTGATGAATGATAGTATTACTTTGACCAACTCCTCCACAAGCAGCTTTTCATCAAAGAGTTTACTTTCAACGTCTGTGAAAATTTTGGAGAGTTCAGTCTGAAGATTTTCTTCATGGAACCATTTTGCTATATGAAATGCTTTCAAGATTCTGAAATATAACACAATACCTCGTTTCACCTTTTCCGTTCTCTCTTGATATATTTTTGAGAGCCGTTTACACTCAATAGAAAATCGAGTGGGATGGTAGGGAAGTACAGTTCCTAGATACTCAATATCTAGGCCTCTAGAGACCTTTAGGCCAGCCATAACCAACATTCCCCCATTTTCCCTACTGACGAAGTTAGAGATACTAGCACCAATTTGACCCAAATAATATACAAGTTTGAAGGATGTCATATTATATGACGATGCTAGTGGGAACTTTGGTGCAGGTAGTTCCTGGATGTTCTCCAGCTTTCGATACTCCTGTATCATCTTGAGAATTGATGTGAACTCTGGAATCGCAGTGTCTGAGACACTGCTTCTGAAAAAAGATGCCTTTCTTCTTGCGTGATCATCCCGTTCTTGTGTTTGTGGGTCATCGAGAAGCTTCACTTCCAGGTTAGGTTTATCAGAGTTTTTACCAGATTCTACTGTTGTCTCTATTGATTGGTCACTATTTTCCTCTTCAATCAAAAAAGGCTCGACATCCTGATCCAAAGAGAACCCTGATGAACTCTCTTCCCAACCAGGACCTAAGATATCTTGTAACTTCATTGAAAAGATTCTGTGGCATACCAGATAACCACAAAATAATGTAAATATTTTGCTCTATCATTGTGTTTTCGAGGCCAAACATCACATTTCAACCACAAATAAATTGACTTTACATGAAATACAAATTTTCAGAAATACCTTACCTCGGTCTGATAAGAGAGAGATGGATGCTTTGACGTTCTTTTGAGAATCGATTAAGTGTGCTTCGTATTATGTCAAATAATAGTAATCCGAAAGACGTTAGATTTTATATGCATAGAAGAACGCTGAGGCCAGTTAATTTAGCACTTTCATACCCGAATAAACCTGTGGAATGTGCGATCATAGACTTGAAGCTCTAGCTGAGATGTAAGCGGATCGCTGATCAAGCCCACAAGAGATCCATTGAAGATTCAGACTGGAAGTCAGTTCTAAAGAAAACAGATGGGAGTTCATGAGGGTTTAATAGTAAACTCTCTTGTGAGCTCTGTCTGTCCTCAAGTTTCCGCTCCATGTCGTCTCTGTATATCTCTCTTAATTTACAAGCAAGAGTATCCTTCACTCTGGTTCTCGTCCTATACGTGATTTCCCCCAAAACAGACTGGAGATCCCTCACTTTGTTTTCGACATTCTGTATTGAACTAGTCATGGACGAAACTCTCATAGAAGAGTGTCCCTCAGTCTGGAGAACTGACAGAGTCGATAAAGAATTAGAAAAGAATCCGCAGAATTTGCATTGGCTCTCAAACCCATCGATTATCAGCTCAAGAAATACATTCATCAGTTTGAACACAGAATGGTAGGGTTCAAGTGGTCGTTGGCAGCCCAAATTAAAAAGTAATAGCTCTGGTATTCTCTCATATACATCAAGAGTCATTCTGTAATAATCAGCTAGATTTTTTTCTGCATCTTTTGTTCTCATCACAATACATTCAGTGGATTCTTGATGTTCACTCAGTAAAATACTCGAGAATAGTGAAAGAGATGACTTACAGATATTTCTGAATCCTGGAAGAACTTTTGTAAAGAGAAATTCAATCTCGTCCCTCAATAAAGCAAGATATGGGTCATCTGGACAGTGCTGTGTCTCCTCAAGAGGCTTTGTAGTCAAAACAGCGGGTTGTTGTTGGTTGACGGTATTCTTCAAATCAACAGTCTCTGTATTCCTCAAATTTTCAACCCACTGAAGAAGGTTGAAATGCGACAAAGTGTCTCTTTGGCCATCTTCCACTAAGAATAAACTAGAAACTGGCCGTAGAAGCATTGTTGGGGGATTTTCGGCAGAGCTATACCAGAGATCTTTAACCGACTGAAACCTAACCCCATGAGACTGCATCTCCTTATAAAAAGTGTCGGAATCGACATACCGTTTACTAATGAAGTGCATCAACAGCCGTGGATTATGAATACATTTTTCAGGAAGTAGCTCTTTATCGGTAGAAGGCTCCTCAAGGATAAATGGGCCAAGTGACGTTGAGAAATCAATGTATCTGATTTGAAGATCTTGAATTTTTAGTACTAGCTGCTTCCGTTGTGGATAGTCGGTATACTCTGCCACTGCTTCTGCTGGTAAAAACATGGGCTGCTCTCCTTGTATGTCAAGCTGGAATCCGGGAATTGGTGGTTCCAGAAGGTGACCAAGTCCATTCTTAAGCCACTTCGTGATTATTGGATCATCTTCAAAGTCATCTTCAATGGTTGACCCAGACTCTCTATTAAACTCTTCCATGACGAAAAGATAGCAAAAAAGTGAACTAGTAGGAGATAGACCAAAGAGAAGCAACTTTAGGGCCCTATCCAATTCGTTGATGAGCTGCCGACAAGTGTTCATTTTGTGGGTCAACCAGAACCACGTACAAAAAGCTCTGTAAAAGTTTCAGTACAAAAGATACTCTAGCAATTGATATGAGCACTTTTGAGCATACAGTGTCCACTTATTCCATGAACCAACTTTCAGAGTCTTTGAAAGAAGACGACCCTCTTACGGGAAGAGAAAAGCCCATCCCACCTCATCCCATCATGGATGTTCGCTTAATTTCATACATTTTATCAAAAATATCTGATTTGAACGCACAAAAAGCTTCAACAGCAGCTATTATCTCCATTTTGTATACAGCCAGGATTATCAACACTCTCATTCCTCGACTCAGGTATCACAGAGATCAGGTAGTCACTAAATTACTTAGTAGTTACAACAAATATGCATCTGAATGACACTCTCGAGGGCCAGGTCACATGACTTTAGCCGGTCTCGAAATTTCTCATTTTTTTTTTTTTTTTTTTCTTCGAAGTGAAATAAAATTGTTCACTAACAAACCACATATACTGTTTGAGACATAGGACACGTAGGAGACAAGATGCCACCAAAGAAGGGGAAACAAAAGGAGCCTAAGAAAGATGCCAAAAAGGTCGCTGCAGACAAAACTTTCGGGTTGAAGAACAAGAACAAATCAGCCAAAGTACAAAGATTTGTCAAAGAGGTAGAGTCCACAGCGATGACTACAGCAGCAGCTAAGAAGGAACTTGCTATGCAGAAACGCAGAGCAGAAGAAAAGAAAGCAGCAGAGCTGGCGAAAGCAGAGGCCAGAGCCCTTTTTGGTCAGATTGAACAAAGAGTCCCATTTGGTGTGGACCCAAAATCAGTTCTTTGTATCAACTACAAGGATGGTCGTTGTTTGAAAGGAGCTAAATGTAAATTCAGTCACGATATGAATGTGAACAAGAGGGCAGAAAAGAAAGATCTATATACGGATGATCGTGCCAAGAAAGAAGCTGATACAATGGACACTTGGGATGAAGAGAAATTGAGATCTGTCATTGTTTCCAAGCACGGTAAGAATCCAATCACAACAACTGACAAGATTTGTAAATATTTTATTGAAGCCGTTGAGAATTCTAAATATGGTTGGTTCTGGACGTGTCCTAACGGTGGTTCTGAATGTAAGTATAGACATTCTTTACCAGAAGGATTCGTCTTGAAAACGAAAGAACAGAAAAGATTGGAAAAGTTAGCTGCTGATCAACAACCTAAGATCACTTTGGAAGAGTTCATTGAAACCGAAAGACATAAATTACCAAAGACAGGACTTACGCCTATAACGGTAGAGACTTTCAAAAAATGGAAGGAGGATAACATGGCTAAGAAGCTGAATGCCGACAAGAAAGATGCCAAAGAAAGAAAACTAACTGGTCGTGAAATCATTCAAAAGAGATTCCTAGACAAGAAATTCCAAGAAGATGAAGACGATACGCTGCAGTACTTCGATTTCAGTAAATTCAAATCTGAACTTGAACCTGAAGATTCCCATATCAAAGACTATGGTGATGGTAGAAATATCACTTTTGATAGTCCAAAAGATGGAAATGAAAGTGATGAATCCAAGAGCTCGAAAGTATCGGTGTCTACAACAGCATCTTCCACTGGGGGTGCTGAAACGCTGGAGGACAAACCAAAAGTGGGGTTGAGTAGTGCTGCTGTAGAAGCAACTAATACATAGTTTCGGTAAATCTGAATCATGGTCTCCTTCGAACTTCACGATTAGGGTTTTTATCTTTAAGCCTTTTAAGTTTTAACTTAGCTGAACACAAACCGTGATTGGGATTCCAGCAGTTCCTACAATTGCGCATTACTATCATCATTAATTAAAAAGGAAAATGACTACTGTCATAATTATACATTGTGATGAATATCTTTGTATAAGACCTTTTTCTGAGTCAATTAACAAATTTATTTACTTGAAAATGGATCTAGCGTGTAGTAGCAAAGTTCTTTTATTTTACAACATATTTCTTGAGCTCTTCTTGTACTTCAGAAAAGTCTGTGAATAGCTTCAATTTGATATCTGGATTGGCTTTTCTCAAAATTATAATAGACGTCAGAATCCTACTAATCCAGTCATCATTTTTTTGGTCATTGAATGTTTTGGCATCGCTCATGGATGAACTTGTAGGCTGCCGGCTTGGTAAGGAAGGAGGAGGAGGAGGGACGGGTCTTCTTGGTAACTGAGGTGGATCATTAGGAGGCTGACAAGTTTCTGAACTTGAGCTGGAAGTTGATGATTTTGAAGCTGCGGAAGTTGGATTTGACAAAAGTTTCGATCTTAAAAATGCAGGCTTCTTTGGCACAACTGGAGGCGCAGGCTTTTGTTGGATGGAGTTTTTGGTGGCAGTGTGATCATTTATAGTACCTGACTGTTCAAGAGAGACACATTCGTTCATTACTTTGGAGGATAAATCAACTGAATCTTGAGCAATTTTTATGAGATGCTCATCACTTATGTCACTGTCCAAGTCAATCAGGTCAGGTTCATAGTTCTGGTGTTCTTTGATGGTTGTTGTTGTTTCATTTTCTTTGTTTAGGATGTCTCTCAAGGTTTTGAGAGTTTCTCTACTCATTGAACCATCTGCTACTCTCAAATATATTCCTTGTACTGAATCTTTCCACAATCTTGCAGTATCAACATAAGCTTCCAAGTCTTGTTCACCAGTGTCACCTATTAAAAAAAACTTACGGTCTCTGAAGTGCATCAATATTCTATCCAAGGGAATCTTTTTCCTTGTATACGAAGGTTCCATAATCGAGTTTAGCAGGTTTCCTGTGTACTTTTTCAGATACATAGAGCCTTCAGGGAACTCATAAGTCTCAAAAAATCTAACTAGATTAGAGTATAGTTGATAGGGAGAGTTGGAAACATAGAATATTGGAACACCATACTGCTGACTGAAATAACGATAACAATCAGAAGCCCCGGGTATTTCCCAAGTGGAAATATGGTCTGAAAATGTATTTCTAAAAAGCTGCCTCTTGTTCCCACAAACACCGGTGTGTTTGATAGTATCATCGATGTCACTAATAATTCCGTACTTCGAGTTACCTGGGTATATGCAATTTTTGAAAACAAATATCTTCTCATCTGAAGTTACAGCAACCTGTACATAGTTCGGTTTGAAGCTAGTGGAAACATCCATGTTGAAATTTCCATTATCATCAGTGATTGTTTTTTCAACAACAATATTGTCTTCGTCTCCACCCACACACACAGTTAGTTCAAGGTTTCCCAGGGACCTATTAATGAAGTTGGCAATTCTTTCTTTCAGTGTATCATCGAGCTGCGATTGGCTTTGTATAGATGATGCAATTGATGATCCATCACTACTATCAGTATCCCTCTTTCTGATAGATCTGACATCAGAGTAAGAGGAGTCAGGTCGTGAGCCTGCATCAGAGGAGTTGGTCATTATTGAAGAATCATCATCGATTGTACTTATTTGCTCTTCAAGTTCATATGCTGCTGCATCTGAAATCATTGCATTTTTGGATTTGACCAATTGTTTCGCTAAAGTCAACACCAACTTTTTCTTTCTGGATGAACCGTTGGTAGAAAAGGCCCATCCATGAACTTGGGTGACAAACAGAGGTGATTCTAAACCATTTTCATCCTTTTGCACAAGTTGTCTAGTAAAGTGAGGATAAAGTACTAGTTCAGCACCTGTCAAATCTCTGTAATATGCGCCTCGCAAGTCTGTATTGTCGTTAAGAGATCTGGAAGTTGCCTCGGAAGCCAACTGTGAAATCGTGTTTGAAATTGTAGGAATGTAAACATCTTTCGTTGCCCTCACCAAATCATAAATTCGTTGGCGACGAGATTGTGTTCTATTTTCTGAAGTCATTCTACTTTGAAGTGCCAATCTGTTGATCTTTCTAAGCCTCTTGAGCTTTTTCTTCACCGAGCGTCTATATCTATAGTTCTTGACCCCTTTCTTGAGTAAATGAATGATGTTGAGCTGTCTGGTTTGTTGAGTGAGCTTAGTGGCAACTAATGAATGATCTTTCAGCGGATGTTGTAGCTGTTGCAATGTAAAGGGTGGTAACCAGGCTCCAGAAGACACACAGTTGGTGAAACAAGTAGCTCGGGTACCAGGTCCTGAGCGTAGTTGGCGTATGGAAAACAATATCTCTGCGTACACCAGGCACAGAATAGTAAACAATGGCCTGTTAGGTCACAAATGTTGTCAAGTGAAGTTTGGTTCAAGATTCAACAACTAAATCTATATAGGAAGCGGTTGCGAGCACAGACTCCAGCTTGATGTCCGACGGTATTCTCTTTACCTTCGGCATGACCTAGAAATGTCCAACAATATGTTCTTCTTCTGAAAGCCATCAAAAATCATAGTCCCTGTTGTTCACTGTGGGATATCCATGCAAGATGAACTACTACGGGCCAATGAGGTTACATTAACCCCAATTCACCAATGGGTACTACCTCACTCATCTAATTACAGATTATTATCACTATGCTGATAATGAAAATAGTTTCAAAACAGTTCTGAGTTTGAGCTGTTCTCATCCTTGCTGTATATTTCAACACTGCAGAGGTACAGAATTGTTCTTTTGTCCTACACACCACGTCTTCATACTCAGGTTTCCTTCACCTACAAACCTTTCCGGGTACACCCGCAAATCATTTTTGTGTCAAATCAAGACTAATAGTGTCCAAACCATGACATCTGTATAATGTGTGTATCAATCAGACATGGCAATTGAATGAGAGAATTCGAAGATGATCGTGTCTTTTTATCCCTGTAGATCCAATAAAATATTCAGCAGGAATACAAGGAATCTCCAAAATGCCTACAAAAGCGTCGGAATCAAAGCAAAAAGAAGGATTCGTCACCGATTTTTTTATGGGTGGTGTTTCAGCAGCTGTGTCAAAGACAGTTGCTGCTCCAATTGAAAGGGTCAAGTTGTTGATGCAGAACCAGGATGAGATGATGAAACAGGGAAGGTTGAACAAGCGTTATTCTGGAATTGTTGACTGTTTCAGACGTACTGGTACTGAGGAAGGAATCTTATCCCTTTGGAGAGGTAACACAGCTAATGTCTTGAGATATTTTCCTACTCAGGCATTGAATTTTGCCTTCAAGGATAAATTTAAGAAGATGTTTGGGTTTAAAAAGGAGGAAGGATACTGGCCTTGGTTTGCTGGTAACTTGGCATCTGGTGGGCTTGCAGGTGGTACTTCTTTGTTTTTTGTGTACTCATTAGATTACGCAAGAACAAGATTGGCCAATGATGCGAAATCCTCCAAGGGAACCGGTGAAAGGGAGTTCAACGGTTTGGTTGATGTCTATAAGAAGACTTTGAAGACGGATGGGATTGCAGGGTTATACAGAGGTTTCTTGCCTTCAGTTGCTGGTATCATCGTTTACAGAGGGTTGTACTTTGGAATCTATGATTCTCTAAAGCCTGTTCTTTTGACTGGTAAGCTAGAAGGTAATTTTCTTGCCTCTTTCTTGTTGGGTTGGGCTGTTACCACCGGTGCCTCCACTGCTTCTTATCCATTGGACACTGTGAGAAGAAGAATGATGATGACTTCTGGTCAAGCTGTAAAATACAAAGGTGCCATGGATGCATTCACAAAGATTTTGACAACCGAAGGTGCAGCTTCCTTATTCAAGGGCTGTGGTGCCAATATTCTCAGAGGAATCGCCGGTGCTGGTGCTATTTCATTGTATGATCAATTCCAGATGTTTTTGTTTGGTAAGAGATTCTAAATTTCAAAAACGACAAGCATCAACGAAAATTCGGTTACGAGCTGCAACCTGTACCCCGTTTTGCATCAATATTGAGCTGCTGTTCTACATTGAATGATTGCTTGGGGATCTTTCTTTTCTTTTTAGTCACTTTTATAATAGTACCAATTCTCTATTGCTATATTCATAACAATTCCAAATTAGGCAAATTGTAAACAAGATGCTTGATTCATAAAAGTAGAATCTGAGAACTGTCAATAGAAGCAATAAGAAAAAGCATAGAGCTGAGGTGATAGTAATAGCCCACTCGCCAAAGTTTGCAAACTTTGATTCAACATCTTAGTTGAGATAGCAACCAGTTCAAATAGTTGATCAAGACGTTAACACAATGAAAAATAAGATGAAGACGGTTCTTTTGAGAAGGGACAGAGATTCATCTGCATTCAAAACTCCAACACTAGAGGGAAACACGAACTCAGAGCTCTCCACTCCAAATCTTCAGCCACCCTTGATAACAAGGAGAAGGACAATCGATGATGAAAAACTCCAGCTACATACAGCAAGACTGGCTCCTGCCAAAGAGAAACACAGAAGTGGAAACATCGACCAGGCCTATATCGAAAATGATCAGGATAGTGCCACAGCTCAACTGGCAGTGGAAAAGTTCATTGATGATCTCAATTTGAACGAACAGGCAATATATATTCTTAAGCTGGTGGTGGTTCCTATTTCCCGAAGAATTATTGACTCCAAGTACATTAATACGAACAACAACCACCAGCTTCATCTTCAGTCATTTGTGATTGGTATTTTCTTGACCAATCTAATGCTCACTCTACAGCCTTTCCTAATGATTTATGTTAACGGATGGATTATATTCTTTGGAAAGATTTTCAAGCATCTTATAGGTTGGATGTTTGTAGGTGGTGTTATATCATATGTCATAAATAAAGATGAAAGAAAGCATCACAAAGAAAATGATTCCAACGGAGGAGATCAAGAACTTAGAGATAACAGGTTTCAAGAGTTGCAATACACTGTAAAGAGTTCGAGGCCGGGTTCACCCCAAAAAAAGAAACGCCAAACTAGAACAGAGAAGGGTTTAAGCCCAAGAAGGAGATCTTCTGAGATAGTGTATGAGGACATTGGACCACTACAACCTAGTTCGGAACAGATGTTGATGAAGATGACTAAACATGCTCAAGAGATCGAAAGAGCTAGGTATGAGGTTGACAAATCACGACCAAGTGATAACCCTAACTACGATAAGTTTATGGATATTGCACATAAGAAAGATCAAGAGAAGGCAGCATATCAAAAGTTTGTCAATGATAACAGAGAGGTGATTTTAAACACTAAGGACATCATCTTTGGCCAATGAGTAAATAAAAACAAACACATGATACCATGAAGAATCGTCTGGCTAAAACATGCTAGTCAAATCAAGAAATTACGAATATATTACGAAGAAACAATAAAGAATTTACCGTGCATAATCAAATGCTTTACAACAATCTTAACAAGAAAACAAACATTTACATAAACCAACAAATATCCCTAACCAAAGATTTTTTGTGATATTATTTTTTATACATTATGAGACAAACTTAAGCAGTTTCAGTTGGAATTTCGAAAACAACTTGTTTACCAGTTAATTTGTTGTAAATAGATTGGAATGATTCTAATTTGTAGTCAACTTGAGTGGAATCTTTAGAGTTCAACAAAACTTTTTGGATTTTGTTACCACCAACTAAGTATCTAACTCTCTTACCGGTGATTTCAGTTGGGAAAACTAAATCTTCCAAAATTTTGTCGTGAACAGCAGTCAAGGTTCTTGATCTTGGTCTCTTTTGACCTAATTTAGCACCTCTAGCTGGTTTTGGTAAGATTCTTCTTTCAGCTAAGAAAACAACATGACGGTCTGGGAATTTCTTTTCCAATTCACGGGTCAATTTAGTTTGAACTTTGTGGTAAGCAGATAAAACTGGAACTGGGACAAAGATAACAATAGCGGTTTTACCACCAGTAACTTCAATCTAGAGGAGGAATTGTTAGTATTCTGTCGAGGATTGAAAGCGAGTGCTTCTTCACACTGCAGGGGAGGAAAACATGAAAAAAAAAATAAAATGTAAATAGACACTAGAGAGTTGTACTGTACATCAGATGAGTTATTGCGAGCCTGGCTGTTGCGAGATATCAGGTTTCTTTCGCTTCCCTGCAATCAGTACCAACAACGCCTTTCTCTGTCTGCCGCATGAAATCATTAATACCATGACTTCCAATCACACTCTTGTAAATCCACCTTCCTTCCAGTATTTCTCTCCTCTCGTTTCCTCCTTCTTCCTGCGTCGTTCTTCACACTTTACTCGAGTTTCAAGTACATACTTCTCTGATAGATTTGAATTGTAAAATTCTTAAGTCAGCTTTCAATTCTGGAGAGTTTGATTCTAAATCAACGAAAGCTTGAGCAACTTGTAATTCCAAGTCAGTTGGATTTTCAGATAAGATTTTAGCAGCTGCTGACATTTTGAATATGCTAAGTGTGTCTTTATGCTCTAGCTTTAATAAAACTTCAAAGTGAAAATTGAAGGTTTTTCTTTTGTTGATAGTGAATTTTCCACTAGACGGGACTGTATTCGCGAATATTTTTTTTGTTCTTTCTGAAATGTGTGTCAATGTGATTTTTTTGCTTCTGTGGACATATTTTTCACTATAAATTTCGCGAATATATGGTTGGCACAGCATTATAACGTTACAGCCCCATACAAAATGGCGGGGCTTCGTAACTTCAAGGTGATCGCGAAAAGTGAGGAGTGGGTGTTGAAAGCCCTATAAATGATCACATGATGGTTTACTCAACAGCGCATAGGGCTTCGCCCATACTTATCATAGTGCTGGAGAGCAGTGGGGGTTGGGACAGTGTGATGCACTACAAGTGACTACCATATGAGGATGATATGGTTGTTCGCCGTTAGTAAGTGAGTTTGGTGCCAGCATACTCTCTCTTTTCATACCTGCTGTAACTGTGGGTGTAACTTCAATAATCTCTGCCTAGCGTTTGACACATAGGAAGAAGTTTAGGCGGAGAGCTTTCTGCTCAGAAGGAAACTTTAAAAGGGTGCTCCTTCCACCCTACTATATTTTCCTCATTAGTATGGTAGGCATGAAAAATTCGAAAGTATTTATACCAGAGTTGAGATGTGGTGAATGTATCATCCTGTTCGTCTTGCACTGAAACAGATACCTAAGGCACTCATCAGACCACTCAGATTCACATCAAGCTACACGATGCCATTAGTTCCATATTCAGAGCTGAAACCGTTGGGAGACGTTACTGAAGAGTCTAAGAGACTATCAGCATACAAAGCTGTCGATGAGAATTTCCCACCAACAGCGAAGGTCGTTGGTATTGGGTCAGGATCCACAGTTGTTTACGTTGCAGAAAGAATCGGTCAACTGGATAACAAGGACCAGTTTGTCTGTATCCCAACTGGTTTCCAATCGACATCCTTGATCTTGGAAAACGGATTGAGACTAGGTTCCATTGAGCAATATCCTGATATTGATATCGCCTTTGATGGTGCTGACGAAGTGGACACCCAGGTCAACGCAATCAAAGGTGGTGGTGCCTGCCTATTTCAAGAAAAACTAGTGGCTTATTCAAGTAAGAAGTTCATTCTTGTAGCTGATTTCAGAAAGAAAAGTAAAACAAACTTAGGTATAAACTGGACCAAAGGTGTTCCAATCGAAGTTGTTCCAAACTCCTACGTCTACGTCACCAAAAAACTTCAGGAACTGGGTGCTAAAAAGGTCATCCTCAGACAAGGCACTCCAGCCAAAGCCGGTCCAGTTATCACTGATAACAATAACTTTTTAATCGATGCCGATTTTGGTGAGATAGAAGATGCCGCTAAGCTACACGAAGCCATCATCAATATCGTTGGTGTTGTCGAAACTGGTTTATTCTTGGATCATCCAGAGAAGGCTTATATTGGTGAAGAAGATGGTACTGTTACTGTCAGAACAAAACAGGGTGATGTTAAACTACAATAGAGTTTGACAATACTATCTCAATAGCACATCCAACCGTTTGTATTACGAATGTTAGGCTTTAAGCCACTGACGAAAATACACCCGCAATACACAGGGTTCTCTCTATTTGTTGTAGTTGTTTGATATCCAACTCAACCCTTCTATTAGACCTTGACCAGTCAAGGCATTTGTTCCAATAACTGCATAGAGCTGTTTTTTACCAGACAACTCCTTGTCCAATTCCAGATACTCAGATATCTGTTTGGGAGAAATGCTAGTTGGTAAATCCTGCTTGTTGGCAAGCACCAGTACCAGGAAATCCTTGGGAACAGTTTGAATGTTTCTCAGTTCATTGATCACTTTGTACAGTTGTACTTTCGATTCCTCCAGTCGTGTACTATCAGAACTATCCAAAACATATATCAATGCATTAGTTTTCGGATAATAATGTCTCCAGAGAGGTCTTATCCTATCCTGTCCTCCAACGTCCCACATATTGAACTTAACATTCTTATATTGAAACGTTTCCACATTGAATCCAACTGTGGGCCCTGTTGTCTTTCTATGGAATCCGTTAGTCTCACGATCCAGCAGATTTATTGTTCCTTTAAAGCAGTGTTACTTACATTCTATTCAGTTTCAATTTGTAAAGAATAGCTGAGTACCAGTTAGTTATCCAATGCACCACATATAGGTATGTAGAATAAGTAACATATAACACATACTTGTTTTACCGGCTGAATCCAGTCCAAGCATCAAAATTCTGTTTGGATTATGTTAGTACGTCACGTTCTCTGAGTCACCTGTCAAGCTGGATCGTACCTACTTCATCTCTTTGCTTCCAAACAATTTTCCCTGTCAATTGTCAGTCAGTAAAAGAAATCGTCGTGTCAGGGATACGAAAAAGGTATTCCTACTATTATTTTAGATACTGAGCCCCCCATTGTCTATCGATTATAAGGAATGACTAGAGTGAGTTGATAATTAGGGAGAAAATAAGGCCAGCAGAATTTCAACACATTGATTTGCTTCAAAAAGATATATATTTTTACGTCTTGTTTTGTAAGTGTTTCGGGTATTAAACAACATGAAATATCCTAATCTGGACATTTAATTAACCCAAAAAGGGAATACAGTTAGACTTCAACGTCTTGTCTGCAGAATACAGTTGAGGGTCTTTGAGCAAAATACTTTTACATGAACGATGGAACGTCTTACAGGGATCTAAATACGGCATTGATCTTTCAGACCTTTGTTCATGTGATTTTTTACCCTATAAAATTACTAGAGATACTCCACATAAGATGTTGGGAACATACCTTTTTGTCCATTGGAATTTTCACCAACAGTCCAGCCGTCCTCGTCTCCTTTCAGTACCACTAGTTTCTCACCCTCACGAATAGTCAATTCGCCCTCATCCTCCATTTGGTATGGGTATCTTACAATACAGTAAGCAAGTGTTTTCTGATTATTTTTCCGTGGTTTCACTTCAGGGCCCTTCTTCTTCGCAACTTCCACTGGTTTGATCTGTAGATAGGATGTTGGGACAAGTCCCTTTGATCCATCAGACTTCGAGATCAGAGTCCAACCTGATCCATCGTCTAATTGGGCAACCGTGAATGTTTCTTGGGCCTCCATACTTACTTCGTCATTTCCTTGGGCTGTATAAGGGTACACTGCTGTAGCTTGATTGATTGACGTTGTTGATGAGTTGATAGATGCACTGTCTCCTTGTTTCGAAGCAGTTGATTTCGATCTGAGTAAACTGCCTAATTTGAACCCTCCAGAGTGATGGGTTTCCTGAGTTCTTATACTCTGAGCGTCATTGAAGGTGTCGACTAGTTGCTCATTCCTGTGTGAACCATTAGTATTGGAGCTCACTGTTCCTGAACGTAGTTTCGAGAAAAAACCCTTTCTCTTTTTCTGGATTGTTAGCCCTTCCACTGACAAATCCTTTGAGAGATCAACGTTGTTCTCGATCGTTTCAATTTCAACTTGTCCTTCCAGCTTTTTGTTCTCCAGAGAAACAAACTTGGAAAGTGTTTTCAAATAGTTCAATAATAGCTCGAAGTCGCGCTTGAAGTCAGAATTTTCAGGTGCTTTCCCTTTTGAAGTCTTTCTTTCTTGGGAGATAGTATTCAGCTCTTCACGTCGTGCTTCCAATGGGTCATCAATTTTCGCAATAGTACCTTTAGACTTAACTAAGATCTTTTTCAACTCGTTTAGCTCCCTATCTTTTGTGATCAGATTGTCATCATCATGCCAGATTGAACATGGTATGTAGTAAAAATCTTGTGGTTCAGGCCAATTGTTGGAATTCGAATTATGCTTGATGAACATTTCTGTATCCAAACCAGGATCATTCGAAGCTACAACCTTGACGGCCGCTTCCAAGGCTTTGATATTTTTATTATTCAAACTGATTTCTAAGTTGATAGCGTGTGTCAAGACGCCGTTGAGATTTTTAGTTTTGAACTCATTCAAGTCTTGAAGCAAGTCCAGAACCTCCGGCAAATCTTGATAATAGAACTTATCTTTTATACGGTTTGCAACATTGATCTTTATCAAGTAATCATTTTTACTGACATTCATTTCGAATTCTTTATCTTCGTATTTGGACTTTAGTTTACTGCTGTCTTTCTTTTCCAGCTTCACACGGGTGGATTCCATCGAGTTACAGGAATCATCATACTGTTTTTTGAACTTATCCACATTCTTGAAAAAATCGTCTTTATCTACAACCATCTGGCTGTTGTACATATTGTCAATGCTTTTTACTAGAGAGGAACATCTGGACTGCAAAGTAGTGCAAACATCAGCGACTCTAAAACTCAACTCTTTGCTGAAAGCTGCATGATTAGAAGCCTCCACCTCGGTATTCGATAAGATTTCGTTCCATGCACTGAGTGTTGAAGATTCTAATGATCCAGGTGTGATTAGGGGCTCGTCACCAACCGAAACACTAGTTGTCTTATTTGCTTTTCTTTTCATGAACTCTGAAGTCAGTTTCTGCAACGAAGCTGCATATTCTCTCTCAATTGCTGATCTCTGTCTATAGAACTGTTCCATTTCGGACAAGAACTCAACGTTGTTCTGAACCCAGTTATAGGTCTGTTTGAATCCATCTCTTACTTCATTCCCCACTGATGCCATTTTGTACAGATGAAGTTGTGACACTAAAGTTCAATCTTCTTTAACTATTATTTTCCGATTGAGCTCAATTGTTTCTTCTGTGACAACTAATCGTTATCAAAGCTGGTCAAGTGTCTCTCATACTCGATTCTATTATTCCTCCATATATTATTACTGGTAGGAAAGCCTCGATTTCGCGAAACCATGGTATTGTCCCAAATAAGAAAGTTTCTGTAAACGGAACGGTTAGAGAGCTCCGCTACCAACCCCTCCTCGGTTACTGAGTTGGGGAATTCCGAGAAGCAAAGAAACCGCCGCATTGAAAAAAAGAAAAAAAAAAGACGAAGGAAAAACTATAGCGGAAAAAAAAAGAAAATTTTTTTCTTAGACATGACCCAAAAGGTGGAGTAGAAAGCGGGACAATTGTGCAGAGCTGAGTCCGCCTGTGCGTGTACCATAAAAACTTACCACTCTAGAAGGAAACGGATGCAGTTATCCACCTGCTGTGGCAAGGACTTGTTGGAGCCTTTTCCCACTGGCAGAAGCCAGCCAGAAGGAGGCTCCAGACAGTCTCCGCCTGCCTTCCTACAGCTCCTTCTGGCTATGACTCAACATTTGGGCGGAGAGAAAGAAAATGAAGCCAGAAGGCCCCACAGAATGGGCCTGAACCGGCGAAACGGGCACTCTTATTGAAATAAATTTGACTAAACATGCCATAACCATAAAAAAAAAGGAAAGTCTAAAATACACTGAGTCATACGTCAGTCTCTCATCCTTTTATTTAAAAGTGGACTCGCAGTATTAAATTTGCAAAGTGGAAATTTGACATTCAGTTTGTGTTGAAGATGTTCAAGTCAACAGTTGCAAGAATGGCCAGTCAGTCTTCTAAATCTATTCCTCCAGTAAAGCTCCAATACAAGAACATGCTCAAGGACCCATCCTCAAAGTATAAGCCTTTCAAAAATTTAAATCTGCCAAACAGACAATGGCCTAATAAGGTTATTGAGAAGGCCCCAAGATGGTTGTCTACTGATTTGAGAGACGGTAACCAATCACTACCTGATCCAATGAGTGTGGAAGAGAAGAAGCAGTATTTCCACAAATTGATTGACATCGGTTTCAAAGAAATCGAAGTGTCTTTCCCATCAGCCTCTCAGACAGATTTCGACTTCACAAGATATGCGGTCGAGAATGCTCCTGATGATGTTTGCATCCAAGTCTTGGTGCAATCTAGAGAACATTTAATCAGAAGAACAGTCGAGGCCTGTGCTGGTGCCAAAAAGGCCAACATCCACGTGTACTTAGCCACATCTGATTTGTTCAGAGATGTTGTTTTTAACATGTCTCAACAGGAAGCCATCGAAAAAGCCGTCTGGGCTACCAAACTAGTTCGCTCTTTGACGAAAGACGACCCATCACAACAAGCCACCGAATGGAGTTATCAGTTTTCCCCAGAATGTTTCAGTGATACTCCTCCAGAATTCGCTGTTGAAATTTGTGAAGCCGTCAAAGCTGCTTGGGAACCAACTGTCGAAAATCCTATTATTTTCAACTTGCCAGCAACTGTTGAAGTTGCTACTCCAAACGTTTATGCTGATCAAGTTGAGTATTTCGCAACTCACATTTCTGAACGTGAAAAGGTCTGTATTTCCACTCACTGTCATAATGACCGTGGTTGTGGTGTTGCTGCCTCTGAATTGGGTGTGATGGCCGGTGCTGACAGAGTCGAAGGTTGTTTATTTGGTAATGGTGAGAGAACTGGTAACGTTGATTTAGTTACTCTTGCTCTTAACTTGTACACCCAAGGTGTCTCTCCAAACTTAGACCTTTCTGACTTGGAGAGTATTATTGAAGTCGTTGAGAAATGTAACAAGATCCCTGTTCACCCAAGAGCTCCTTACGGTGGTGAATTAGTTGTCAGTGCATTCAGTGGTTCTCATCAAGATGCTATCAAAAAAGGTTTCGAATTACAAGCTAAAAGACGTGCCCAAGGTGACAAACTTTGGAGAATTCCATACTTGCCTTTGGATCCAAAGGATATCGGCAGAGACTATGAAGCTGTTATCAGAGTCAACTCTCAATCCGGTAAAGGTGGTGCTGCTTGGGTTGTCTTGAGATCATTAGGTTTAGATCTACCAAGATTCTTGCAAATTCAATTCTCTACCAAAGTTCAAGATGAAGCTGATAGATTAGGTAGAGAACTCAAAGCTGAAGAGATTGTTAATCTTTTCAAGAAGACTTACAACCTCGATAATGCTGGTCCATTACGCTTGAAATCCTATGACATCGTCAAAAACCCAGAAAACCCAGAAAACAAGGTCTTCAGAGGTGAATTACTTGTAAACGGCGAATCTGTTGCCGTCGAAGGTAATGGTAACGGTCCAATTTCCTCATTTGTTGATGCTATCTCTAACATAACAAACACAAGACTAGAAGTGAAGTCGTACAACGAACATTCTATTGGTTCAGGCTCCTCAACCAAAGCTGCTACCTTTATCAACTTGGGCTTCTTGGACGTCACAAACAACGAAGAGAGCTCTAAATGGGGTGTTGGTATCCACGAAGATGTCTCCACTGCTTCATTCAGCTCTATTTTATCATCAGTCAACACATTGATTACAGAAGGACAGATAGTTCTTGATGCTGAAGAACTTGAGACTGCGAAATCTGCTTGATTTCATCTGTTTACAAGAGCATCAGTCATTCTCACCCAAAAATTATTGAAGAGAACGCATCCATACAGTAATGTGTGTCTCTCTTTAAGTTATTTATAATATACGTACGTATACAGTATACAGGTCAAAGGGACATGAAAAGTTTTAGATATTCAGATACTGCCCTGTAGCTGACGAATGTGCCTGGTTTGACTTGCCAGCCATAATACCTGAACACATGAATAGGTAGCTGGCCAGTGATGGCTCAAAACGGTAACCCAAATACACTATTTAGATACTAAGAAATTGCTTTGATGTCCAACAAATGTTGAAAATTTAAGAAAAAAAAATAACAATAAAATTCTCAGTGTTTAATCTTTATCAACAATAAATAAAAGAGTATCGCCAGATCTGTGAAATTGTGCAATTCTTTCGCTGATAGCACTGTTGTAACCGCCGATTTCCTGAAATCCTACTGTGCTAGCCTGTAACCATCTTTAGCCCAGTGTTTAGGTTGTTAGAGAAGATCAAAAAACCTCTGTTTGTGTCCTCATTGATTATTCAGTGAAATAATCACATTTTGTTTATCGAACGAAAGGGAGTTCGTTACATTCTCCAAATTGCATGCTGTATACAAGTCAGCTACAGAATCACAAAAATACTTTCAACATATCTGTGTACGTTAATTAGTTTGGTGGCGTGATATTCAGATTTGATTCGTGTTTATTTATTCTTGTTGTTTACCCGTACAGCTTCATACATCAACAAATTTCACTCAATACTATCTTATTGTTTCAAAGATTGACCCGTTTGAGATTGGAGCTTACTAGCCTAGCTTCACAAATATTGATATCACATAACATATCCTGCTGTTTCGCCCCCTGTTGTTAGAGCGTGAAGTTGTTGTGAAAAATGGCACCTAGTGAATTTGATAACGAGATACTCCAAAATCCTGAGCTTTATGGACTAAGAAGATCGGGAAGAGCTGTAGTAACGGCCACAAAGTTTGTGGAAAGTGATTTCACGGATGATGAAGAGGATATACCTTCTACCAAGAGAAGAAAGAAGCAGAAGAAACCAACCAATGATAGCTATGAAGACGATGCGCATGATGCAGTTGAAGACCACGACATGGCCGACGAAACCACCGACTCAGATGACGCTGAGTTTGGTGTGACGAAAAGCAAAAAGAAGTTCGGGCAAAGGAAACGTAAGTCAACTAAGAAAAAGGCGGCTGTCTTGAATGAAGAAGTCAGATTCAGTTCCAGAAATAGCAGAACTGTCAACTATAACGTAGATCAGGAAAACGATGATGATCTCTTGGAGTCCGGTGAGGAGGGTGATGGGTATGACGATGAAGTATACTATGTTTCACAGTCTACGACACCAAGTTACAAGTCATCTAGCGATGAAGGTATCGATATGGTTGTTACGCACGAGCTGATAGAAGGAGATCCTAATCAATACAGGGACTTGACCCGTTGCAAGAAAGATTTCAAGTTTTTAGTAAAGTGGATTGGAAAGTCACATATTCATAATACTTGGGAGGTATACTCTGACCTTTTAAACTATAAAGGTATAAAACGGATTGACAACTACATCAAACAATTCATTATTTTAGACTATGAGATTAGACATGATCCCCATACCACGAGAGAAGATATCGAGTCTATGGATATCGAGAAATCAAGAAGATTAGATGAGATTGAAGAATATAAAAAAGTTGAAAGGATCATTGACTCGAAAAGAACATACGATGAAAATGTTGGCGAGGAAGTTTTGAAGTACTTCGCCAAATGGAGAAGACTGAATTACGATGAAGCCACATGGGAATTAGCGGACACTATTGTTCAGATTGCTCCAGATGAAGTCAAGCACTTTCAGGCTCGTCTTAACTCTAAGATATTACCTCAACTATCTGCCAATTATGGGGCATCTAGACCAAGATTCGAAAAGTTGGTTACACAACCTAAGTTCGTGCAGAATGGTGAACTAAGAGATTTTCAGTTGACCGGTTTAAACTGGATGGCTTTCCTTTGGTCAAGAAACGAAAATGGTATCTTAGCTGATGAAATGGGTTTAGGTAAGACTGTCCAGACAGTGAGTTTCTTATCGTGGCTAGTATATGCCAGAAGACAGCATGGACCTCATTTGGTCGTTGTTCCATTATCTACAATTCCTGCTTGGCAGGAGACATTTGAGAAATGGGCACCCGATTTGAACTGTGTGTACTACTTGGGAAATACCGAATCCAGAAAGACGATCAGGGAATATGAATTTTTCCAAGATTCTACCAAGGCAAACAAGAAGGTCAAGTTCAATGTTTTGCTAACGACTTACGAATACATTTTGAAGGACGCTTATGAGCTGGGTTCCTTTAAATGGCAATTTCTAGCTGTTGATGAAGCTCATAGATTGAAAAATGCAGAGTCCTCATTATACGAAGCACTGAATTCTTTCAAAGTCAGCAACAGATTATTAATTACAGGTACTCCATTACAGAATAATATAAAGGAGCTTGCTGCCTTGGTAGACTTTTTGATGCCTGGAAAGTTTGAAATCGATGATGAAATTGACTTTGACAAGACAGCTGATAAGGAGCAAGAGAATTACATTAAAGATTTACAAACTAGACTAAAGCCTTTTATTTTGAGACGTTTGAAGAAGGATGTTGAGAAATCATTACCTTCCAAAACCGAGAGAATATTAAGAGTGGAATTGTCAGATTTGCAAACAGAATATTATAAAAATATTTTGACAAAAAATTATTCAGCATTGAACGCTGGTGCTTCTAAGTCGTCTCAGATTTCACTACTGAATGTCATGAGTGAATTGAAGAAAGCTTCGAATCATCCATATTTATTTGATATGGCTGAAGAGAGAGTTTTAGCAAAGTTCGGCACCAGCTTAGAAAACAACAGACACTCCAGAGAAGATATTTTGAGGGGTTTGATTATGTCTTCCGGAAAGATGGTTTTACTTGATCAGTTGTTGACTAGATTGAAGAAAGATGGCCATAGGGTATTGATTTTCTCTCAGATGGTCAGAATGTTAGATATTCTTGGCGACTACCTATCTATTAAGGGTATCAACTTTCAAAGACTAGATGGTACAGTTCCTTCAGCCCAACGTAGAATCTCAATTGATCATTTCAATGCTCCAGATTCCAATGACCTGGTATTCTTATTGTCCACCAGAGCTGGTGGTCTAGGTATCAATTTAATGACAGCTGATACTGTCATTATTTTTGATTCGGATTGGAATCCCCAAGCAGACCTACAAGCAATGGCCAGAGCTCATAGAATTGGTCAGAAGAACCACGTCATGGTCTATAGATTTGTTAGTAAAGACACAGTTGAGGAGGAAGTTTTAGAGAGAGCAAGAAAAAAGATGATTCTAGAATATGCTATTATCTCCCTAGGTGTCACAGCGAATGTTACCAAGAAGAACGAGCCATCATCTGGTGAATTGAGTGAAATCTTGAAATTTGGCGCTGGAAATATGTTCAAGGCAAAAGATAACCAGAAAAAACTTGAAGATTTGAATTTAGACGATGTTTTGAATCATGCTGAAGACCACGTCACAACTCCTGATCTTGGTGAGTCTAATTTAGGTGGTGAAGAGTTTTTGAAACAGTTTGAAGTCACAGATTATAAAGCTGATGTTGACTGGGACGATATTATTCCAGCAGAGGAGCTGGCCAAGTTGAAGGAGGATGAAAAGAAAAGGCTAGAGGAACAATACCTCCAGGAGCAAATCCAGATGTACTCTAGAAGACAAGCTGCTATCGAAAAAATGCAAAACCCTAATGCAGGAAATGATGATGACGACGACTACGATGAGGATCTCAGAAGATTGAACAGAAAGAAAAAAGCCGAGTACAATAAGATAAGCGAGAAAGATGTTAGAGCTATTTATAGATCCCTGTTGAAACTTGGAGATTTGACTGAAAGATGGGACGATTTGATACAAGAAGGTACATTACCTGATAACAAGAACCCTGAAATGTTCAAAAAGGCTTACGAAGAAATGATCGAAAAATCAAAAGAGCTAGTTAAAGTCGAGGAGGATCGTCGCTCGAAAGTTCTCGCTGAACTTGAAAAGGCAGCCTTGGAACACAAAGAGAAGGAAAAAAATGGCCAGATCTCGCCATCTACAGCCTCTAATAAGAATAATCCTATGTCATTATGGATGATGAAGAGAAAAGAACGAAAGGCTATTCTTTTCGAATATCATGGTGTCAAAAACATGAATGCTGAATTGATTCTATCCAGACCAGAGGATCTAGACATTTTAAGAAACGCTGTTGCTGCTTTTGATGATCCCTTACAGTTCAAACTCAAGAAGAATGTTAAACCTGTTCTTGGATGGACAGCAGCATGGAACCAACATGATGATGAAATGTTGATTGTTGGTGTAAGTAAATACGGCTACGGTTCATGGACACAGATCAGAGACGATCCATTTTTGGGCTTAAGTTCTAAAATGTTCTTAACGGAAGTTGCCGCGCCAACACCGAAGAAGAAAGTCGAAGAGGTGAAGACAGAGGAATCAAACGAAGAAGATACCTCAGTAAAGACTGAGGAAACCACTACAGATAAAAAAGAAGAAGACCTATCTAATGGTGACACTCTTCAACAAGTAGAGAAGAAGAAAGAAACCCCAGGAAAAAAATCACCAGGTTCAGTGCATTTGAGCAGAAGAGTCGATTACTTGATAACCGTGATCAAAGAGAAGGATGAAGATGGCACTTCAGGCAATACCCCTGCTCCTTCAACTCCAACCTCCTCCGATTCAAAGAAAAGACAGCGGAAACCTAAGGCAGAAGTTGCTATTGCAAAATCCGGCCCAAAACCAGGTATCAAAGCTAAACCAGGCTCCAAGGCTCCATCCAAGGCGGGACCGAAACCTAAGTCCAAAACACCGGATGCTTCCAGCAAGTCTGGTACACCTGGACCTAAACGAACACCAACTGGACCAGCCAGTGATCAGAAGAAGAAGAAAAAAGAGGAGATCAAAGTTAACAAGACTGACGAAGGTTACGAAAGCATGGATGAGAAGCTCTGCAAAGATACATTAAGCCCAATGAGACATTCGCTGAAGAGACTGAATAAGGGCTCTGTTGGACTTGAACGTAAAGAATGGGCCAAGGTGCTCAAGAAAGAGCTCATAAATGTTGGAGACTTCATTGACAAAGCTGTTTCTGAGAATACACAAACTGATGTTGAAAAGCTCAGGAAACATTTGTGGTTCTATACCTCACTCTACTGGCCTGCTGAAGTGAAAAGCAAACAGATAAGAGCCATGTATCAAAAGCTTAAACAAAGCGAAGGGAAATGAGCCTGACCAATTGTGTATATTGTAACGTATTATAGTCTATATTCTTCTTGGTAGAGATATACTCGCTTCTATCGGAATTTATTAGTACTAAATCCCGAATTCAAATTATGATAATTTTGAAAAAGCCAAAAGACAAACAAAACCAATTAATTAGTTCTCATTCAAGGTAAAAATAGGCTCATAATCTGGATTGGAGATTGATACTGGCCAAGCTGCAGTATCTCTTCAAAGCAAACACACTCGTAATATATCCCAGCGGTTAAGAATGAAAATTCTGGTGAAGGACAATCCCAGAACAATCTTGTTGCTATCGAAAACGCATGTATTAGTGTTTCGTCATATCAAGACCAAGAACAATGTGAATAGGTGCGTGACAGAGTTCTTACCAAAACAAGATATCAACTTGAAAGAGTATAAAAAGTTATATGAGAGAACTATTCATGGGTTCTTGGGTTTAATTGAAGTCGACCATGACTACTATATCAGTGTTATCACTGGCTGTAACCAGGTAGCCTCACCAGTGCCAAATGAGACTATAAATAAAATCCATAGCGTTGACTTCTTCAATATCAGTAAATCGACATGGGATTACGTCGATCTGGACTCCAATGGAATGCCAATACAACCGGATCAAGCTGATGCTTTACCAGGAAAGTTACCGGTGAACTCTAATGGCCAGTTTCTACAACATCCATGTTATGATTTGAAGAAGTTGTTGAGTACTGGTGGTTTTTATTTTTCAACTGATTTTGATTTGACTAGCACACTGCAGTCACGAGGAATTGGTGGACATTCCTTAAGCTTTGACGAATTTAATACTGAGTACATGTGGAATTCATTCATGCTACAGGAGGTTATCGAGTTCAGAAACAAACTGGATGCTCCAATCAAAGAGAAACTGGATGATGAGGGTTTCTTAACTACTGTTATTAGAGGCTTTGCGGAAACTTTGACGACACATTTGGACAGACAGAAAATGTCGATGACTGTTATATCGAGACAAAGCTGGAAGAGAGCAGGCACTAGATTCAACTCCAGAGGTATTGATGATGACAGCTATGTGGCTAATTTTGTTGAGACCGAGTTCATTCTTTACTCTGAAAAACATTGCTTCTCTTACACTCAAATCAGAGGAAGCATCCCAATTTTTTGGGAGCAAGACACTGCATTGATAAATCCAAAGGTTCAAATTACAAGATCAGAAGAAGCAACACAACCTATCTTTGAGCAACATTTTAAACGGTTATTAGATGTATACGGCGCTGTAAATATTGTTAATTTGCTAAGTACAAAGTCGTCAGAAATCCAGCTGACCAAAAGATATAGATCACACCTTCAGACTTTCAAAGAAAGGGAAGCCCCAGAAATATATATGACTGAATTTGATTTCCACAGAGAGACTTCAGATCAAGGGTATTCTGCATCAACAAAGATTTATAATATGATAAAAGAATCACTATATGAATTTGGGTACTTTTCAGACGATGTTCAAACAGGAAAGAGACTGAGTGAACAGACAGGTGTGTTCAGAACCAATTGTCTTGACTGTTTAGATAGAACTAATTTGATTCAACAGTTTATCTCCAATTTTGCATTATCAATTTTTCTAAAGGACCATGGATACTACGCATCGCAGGAATCAGATCTTATCAACCAGCATAACACTTTATGGGCAGATAACGGAGATCAAATCTCTCAGATATACACTGGTACCAATGCTTTAAAATCATCATTTTCAAGAAAGGGTAAAATGAGTTTTGCAGGGGCATTATCTGACGCGACAAAGTCTGTCAGCAGAATGTACATCAACAACTTTGTTGATAAAGGTAAACAAATGACCATTGATACTCTACTAGGTAGGTTAAGTGGTCAAAATCCTGTGTTTCTGTACGACCCAATAACTGATTTCGTAAACGAAAAGATAAAAGAGATGAAGAGCGAATATACAACAAGTGATAACATCAACGTTTTTGCCGGGACCTACAACGTCAATGGTTTAAGTAAGCGAGTGGACTTATCGGAGTGGTTGTATCCAATTGGTGATAAATTTAAGCCCAATATTGTTGTACTTGGTTTCCAAGAAGTGATAGAACTAACTGCAGGCTCTATCTTGAATGCTGATTATTCAAAATCCTCCTTTTGGACAAGCGAGGTTCTAAACTGTCTAAATCAGTTTGACAAATATGTGATGCTTAGAGCGGAACAAATGTCATCTCTTTTGCTTTTATTTTTTGTTAGAGCTGATTGCGTTAATGAAGTGAAGCAAGTGGAAGGTGGCATCAAGAAGACTGGTTTGGGTGGAATGACAGGCAATAAAGGTGCTGTAGCTATCAGATTCAATTATGGATCCTCAAGTTTTTGCTTCATTAATGTCCATCTTGCTGCAGGAACAGAAAAGATTTTGGAGAGAAATAATGATTATCTAGCTATTTGCAAAGGTATTAAATTTTCGAGAGGCGGTACTATTGCAGACAATGATACCATATTTTGGATCGGTGACCTAAATTATAGAATTGCATTAAGCAATGAAGAGGTCAGAAGACGTTTGAACAATGAAGATCTTAGTTACTTGATTGAACATGATCAGTTGACGAATGAGATGAAGAGAAACAATGCATTCAAAGGGTACTCTGAACCTTCGCTGAACTTCAAACCAACCTACAAATATGACAAGGGTTTCAACAGATATGACAGCTCTGAGAAGCAAAGAACTCCGTCATGGACGGATAGAATCATCTACAAAAGTACAAGTGTCAAGCCATTAGCATATAGCTCTAGTGACAGTTTGACTTACTCAGACCATAAACCGGTGTATGGTGCATATAGAGCTAAGGTGGAGTTCATTGATGAACAGACGAAGCTTGAATTAAGCAAGAGATTTTATGAAAACTACAAGCAAACCCATGCTAAAGACAGTGAGGTGTCTTTACTGGACTTCAATAATGAAAACAATAAACCAGTAACACCACAAATCACCGAAAACCATGAAATCCCAAATTTCCTCGATAATGATTATAGGCCTCAACTTCCTTCTAGAAGAGATGTCCACTCGCCAATCTCAACTGAAATCTTGACACCGAAGAGAGATACTCCAACTCCACCTGTGAAAAGAAGCACAACAGCTACACCTGTCTCGTCTTTCACACGTTCCGAACCAAAACTAACACCTACTGCTACCACAAGTATAAATCAATCTGAAGTGACAACTCCTCCCCCTGCACCACCCTCTAGATCAACCTCAGCTGTAAGACCACCTCCACCACAGAAGAGAACCACTGTTACCACACTACCACCGGGATTCACATCTGATTCAATTCTATTGCCTAAATCATCTGCTTCATCAACTAGGTCATCTACACCGCTTCCGCCACCTCCGTCAAGCAACACATCCTCCAGCTCCAAACCTGGTTCACCAACCAAATCTCTATCTGTGAAAAAGACACCACCTATTATTCCAAAGAAGCCGGCCACATTGGCCTGCCATGAGACTGGAACCTCGATTGCAAAAGAAAACGGTGCTAAAAAACCACCTAAACCATCGAAGCCATCCTCCTTGAAGAATATCGACACAGATACCATCACATACCGGAGAAAGAAATCACCGGTCAATACTTTCAAAACTCCTGCTGTTAGTAGTCAGACTACAGGCGAGCTCAAAGAAGTTGTGGTTGTCTCTAAAAGTGATGTATTATAATAGTGTATATATTTGTATAGTAAAGGTTTGGTTCTCTCATTTGTACTAACCCTTCTGTAGACAACCACAGATACAGCTACGCAGTCACATTGTCATGTGACCTTCTAGCCGTTTACACTTTGTAAAGCCACTAGCCTCTGGACAGACAACATTGCAACTTGATAACCTAATTACGCTACCGGAATAAGACAAATCCAAACAAACTATATTGGGAAATACTATATAAAAATTGCGTAATTACAAATGCAATAGCATAAACTGTCAAAAACTAGCTTACGAACGGAGAAGAAATCTGTAGACAGGCCATCTTTTCTCTTTACTTGGATACTCAACAAACATCCTTCACCCATTAACTTGTGAATTACTCTTGAACTTTACATTACAGCAGTTTTTTTTCGTACATTGCTTTCTACCGTAGACCAAATAGGCAAGAGAGGAGAAAAGATCAAGTCATTCCTTTATTGTTAACTGGTATAAGAGCAGCACCCGACCCTTGTGGGCTTGAGAGTATCCTTTGTTTACGAGAATATGCTACGATGAAGAGAAGCTTGAGTTATGAATGTCTACCTTCTCCAGAATACTCTGAGCCAGAATGTTTCAGTATAGTGAAGAAAAATAGACAACAAGAAGAATTACATCCGTTCACAAGGGCAATTGATGACAGGGTTTTGGAGTATTTCGAACCAGTGAGTGATGTGAGAAGCCATAAAAAGCTCGAAATTACTCTTGGGAAAAAGCTGGTAGTGATTTTTTTCGGAGTGATGGACTCGTATCTACATCAGTTAAACGACTCAATACATAGAATTCAAAATAATTTCAATGTTGATTTCGTTGGGGTAACCGAGAACTTGACAGAAAACACGCACTTGTTTCCAGTTGTCAACGATTTCCGTATTTCGAAGACTTTCAATGTGCTGGATCCGATGGGTGGTGGTGTGTATCCGAGAGATGTGGTATTAATATTTGATTCAGGTGGAGAACTCAAGTTTGAGATACCTGTTATGATGTTTGGGCGATGTATTTTAAGAACACCTATTGTGGATACTTTAGTTGATGCATTAGAACAGATTTGAGCACACTGGGTGTCGTGCTGAAGCTGTATGACTTTGTTGTGCGTACTGTTGTTTCGCATTTGAGTAATTTTTTTGTATGAGGAATACTTTCTAGTTATCGCATTTACGTACTGCTTTCAACTCTTCTAAAATGTTTCAGATGACAGCTTTCAGCTCCTCAACTGTTGATGTTCTATTAGTTGTTTTCTTAGTTTCTCGATTTCCAAGTTTACTGCTTTGATTCCATTCTCAAATCTTGCCACTTCCTCTGCTTCAGTCTCTCTACTGAAAATGCTTTCTTTTTTCGTCTTTGGCAACAAGTTTCCTGGTTTCTGCGTCATGATTTGGAACAATTGCTCTGTTGGTTCATTAAATACGATTTCATCATATTGAATGCTACTGACAACACCGTCCTCAGTCTTTTCTCCATTGCCCTCACTCGCTCCACTTCCCTCACTTTCTATATGTCCACTCATTGTGTCCCCTGGTTTCAGCCCAGTATAGGGATGCAGTTTCAAGTGGTGATAGAGGTTGATATTCTTTTCGTTTGCCTCACTGACAAAGAAGATCTTAATCCCGACCTCGAACTCACCCCATCCTGTCTCAGTGACCTCGAAAGGTGGCGATTCCACTGTTCTGGATGGATTCGTATACGTGTCGTGAAGTTTGAAAACGACTTTCTTTATAAAGTATGAGATATCTTCACCTTGAGGCCCTCTAACGAATACTGTCCATGTATGCGTATGCAGTTCTGGTGCATTAGGAGGTCTCTCATCGCCGAACGGCACTGCTGTGTTTCCGTATATAATTGGGCGACATATTGAGAGTGTTCTTATACGCTTATTAGTTGGCGGAGCCATTCTTCCTCTTCGTACAACACTTGACTCTGACACCTGTGTAGTAAAGTCAAGTTTTGTTTTTGTTTTGATTTTGTATTTTTTTTTTTTTTTTTTCTGAAACTTTCCAAGCAAAAGTTATTGGTTCGAATCGCAACATAAGAAACTTTTATGAGTCTTCTGGTTGTTTACACATTATTATACAGTTAGTACCTATTGATACAATTTGATACGACCAATACAGATTGAGGAAAATGACTTTGAGGAACATTTACATCTGCAGACACGGTTACAGAGCGAACTGGCTTCCACCACCTCACCCAGTTGCTCCAACAGGCATTGATTCAGACCCACCATTGGCAAAACATGGCGAAGATCAGGCTAAGGAACTGGCGCATTATATGCTTTCGATTACACCGACACCTGAAATCATTTTCAGCAGTCCATTCTATCGCTGCTTGCAGACAGCAGCACCAATTTCACAACTGCTGGACATTGATGTCCTGCTAGAACATGGTATAGGCGAGTGGTACAAACCGGACAGACCTACGATTCCTAAACCTGCAGGGTTCGATGTTCTCTCACCGCATTTCCCAAGCTTGAAGAATTACTGGGAGTCTGTGATGTACCCCTCGTCAGATGGTGAAACAGAGCAGGATATATTCAATAGATGCAGTGAGTTTTTGAGCAAATTCATACCGATGTTTGAAGAGAAATTTCCACAAGTTGAAACGATACTATTTGTGACTCATGCAGCCACTAAAATCGCTCTGGGTATGGCACTCTTGGGCTTCACCAATGTTCGTGATCCTATTGATGATGAAGACACAAGACTGAGAGCGGGGGCTTGTAGTCTGGATCTTTTTAAAAGGTCAACTGAAGTGGACGAAAAGGAGATACCGAGATGGCAGATTGTCATGAATGGCAATGTTGAGTTTCTGACAGATGGAGAGGAAATGCACTGGGACTTTCAGAATGGCTTCGAAGCTGGCTCAGATGCAGACATTAAAGCAAGAAATGCAAAACGAAAACGTGAGACTAATATCGATACTTCCTTGCTACCAGATGATGCGGTGCTTGGTGGTGATGAAGACGAAGAAGAATATGAAGATGTATACGTAACTTTAGATATCCCACGCACCAACTTCAAGACAACGCAGATTCCTCCAAGTGCCAAACTTCAAGTGAGTGGGTTGCACACTAACCACCCCTTATTCAAGATCGACAATGTGGTCTATCAAGGCGACTGGAAGAAGCTTGTTGGAACAGAAATTGCAATGACAGAGGATTTCCAGTCAAAATTCAAGATAACCGATCGGATCAAGTTAGAAGATGTGACACCACAGTGAGTACTGCAAGTCCTGTATTGTTAACACGGAGAGTATTTTTTCATAACGTGTAGATCTGATTTCCCCAAGTCGAGTAGCAGGTACTTATGATGTTTGGTATCCGGGTAACTGGTCCAAAGCCCAACAGTATCACTCTTGTATGCGAGATCGTGATCCAACTTGATAACGAAGGAAAGTCTTCGCTTTACCAATGATGAACTATCCCTTCTTTCAAAAGTTGCAATGCAAGAGATTCATTCTTGCATCTACTTCGCCTAGAAGATTCGAGATTCTGACTCAGATGGGTATCAATGATATTGAGGTGATGTCGCCAGGTTTCGAAGAGAATCTGGACAAGACTCAATATACACCGGAACAAGTAAGTGTTTGCTACTCACAGTCTAGGAGAGTATCTAGGAGTATCTGTTACTGACCACCCTTCAAGTATGTACAGCACACAGCCGAGGGAAAGGCGTACTCGATTTTGAGTAAACTTCCGCATAGAGATGAGTGTATTATACTGGCATCCGACACAGTCATTGAGTTGAATGGCATAATCTATGAAAAGCCAGACACAAAAGAGACTCAATTTGAGAACTTGAGAAAGTTCAGAGATTCTGAAGAACCTTTGATTGTTATGTCAACAGTTATCATAATAACAACTGATCATTCCAAGGTACCAATAGTGAAAAGTCATACGGAGAAAACCAAACTCTACTTTGCTAAGGATGTTACTGACGAGTTAATTCGAAGCTATGTGGAGTCTGAAGACGGTTTATTTGCAGCAGCCGGATTCAAGATTCAATCAAAGGGTGCATTGTTGATAGAAAGAATCGAAGGTGATTATTACAATGTTGTTGGGCTGCCGTTACGTTCAACTTTCAAACTCCTAGAAAGTGCCGTCAACTCCTAGACTATATGGTATAAAAAAGCAGCTACCTTCGATGTCTATAAATGCAATATAGGAGACACTACTCTCATTGTAGATCAGTGAATCAATTAGTAGTACATAGCTAGAAAGTCCCAATAAAGGAAGGTTCGGAGCCTTGTCCGATGAGGTTGAAAATTTTTAAGTAATATAAAGAAATTAAATTTTAGTAAATAAAATACAGATCAAAATAAGGATTGTTTAGTCTTATAACTCAGATTATTGACCATGGTTACTACTAGACTTGCCACAAGGATTGCAAAAAGTGAAGGGAAAGTTCTTTCCCCTCTCCGTAAACTGCCATCACCGAAGAGAGCTAAACGTGGACCTTCTGCAGCAGCCAAAGAAAAGGAAAAGACCAAGAAAGCCAAAAAGACATCAGACGAGGACGAAGAGGAAGCCGAGAAAGAATTACAGAAAGTTTTAACCGAGAAAGAAGAGGTAAAGGAGGATGCTCAAGATGGAGTTCATGAGGAGCAGACTGATGACAAGGAGAAAGACAAAGAGGAAGAACAATCCAGCGACATAGAAGAAATACAAGGTTTCGAAAGTACTGATGATGAGCAAGATGAAGAAGATAATGAAATCAATGAAGTAGCAGACGAAGACATCAATACGAAAAGAGAAAAGTCAACAAAGAAGAAGGAAAAGAAGGCAGATTCCCATGAAGTCAAACAACTACCAAAACATACAAAGAAGGAGAAGCAAAGCAAAGTGGAAAAAGGTCTAATTTATGTTGGTAGACTACCAGAAGGGTTTGAAGAATCCGAGCTAAAGTCATATTTCAACCAATTTGGTGACATCACCAATGTCAGACTTCCAAGAAGCAAGAAGACCGGTAGAACTAAACATTTCGCATTTGTCGAGTTTTCGAATAAGGATGATGCTCTAGTCGCTCAACAGACCATGAACAATTATCTGATGTTGAATCACCAACTGAAGGTGAACATGGTTGACGATGAATACAAAGAGACCAAAAAGTTCAAAAAAAACTTCTTCAGAGTCACTAAAATCAAAGCAGAAAACTTAAAGACTCTTAATGCCAATGTTACCAAAAAGAGAAAAGAAAGAAAAGATGCATTGAAATTGGCTGGAATCAAATTTTAGTTTCACTGTTCAGATTTACCTACATTTGTACATTATTAGACTTACGCTAAACTGGTCATCTTTCTGTAGGAATCAATAATGAAATTGAACCAAGACAATGGATATCTTTACTATATCAAGTACTAAAAAAGATTATCTCGCAAGTCTTTGCCTAATTGGGCAAATAAATACGATTTCGCCAGTTTTCGCCAATTTCCGCCATTTTGCGTCTGTATCGGACAAGGAAAAAAAAAGACAAACGACAAACGACAAACGACAAACGAAATTCGATTCATATAAAATAAATTGACAAAAAATCTTTGTGTTATCTTTTGCTAAACAGTTTGATCCTGCGGTTATAGAACATGACAAGAGTGTACACATACGAGGAGTTGGCTACGCACAATAAGCAAGATGATCTTTGGATGGCCATTGATGGGAAAGTGTACGACTGTACTTCTTTCTTGGATGAACATCCAGGTGGTGAAGAGGTTATGATCGATTGCGGTGGTGTAGATGCTACTGAAGCCTTTGACGTAAGTATATATTGATGGAGAACCGTTGTAGATTTACTCTTTTGTGTTTTCCTACTTTCCATGGTATGAAATTCAACTAACAGTGCATAGGACGTTGGCCATTCAGAAGATGCCAGAGATCAACTGAAACCATTACTTATTGGTGAACTCGATGTTTCCAGTGCTCCTGTTGCTTCCAGTATCGGTAAATCTGCAACCACAGGTGGTGAACAAAATATTGGTTTGATTATTGCCGTGGTTGTAGTCTTGTTGGCCATCATTGCCTACTTAATCCTCAACTGAGTTTTGGAAGGTTAACATAGAGAGGAAGGAAAACATAGAGAGGAAGGAAAACAAGAAGAATAAAAGAAGCAAGTCGGGCACATAATCGGACTGCTTGCTTCACATATATTTATTGATCTTGAAAAGATGCTTGTGTTTTACTTTGATGTGGAGAAAGAATATTTTTACTTCTAGAGTTTCGTATTATTTTTTGTCATTGGTTTAATCAAAGATTATTCATCGGGAAAGCACACACTATCCCTGTAGAAGTATAATATCTGCTATCTCTGTTTCCCAAAGATCAGCTGACACTCTCAATATCGATTTCTGTTCATGTGTTCTGATATAAAATCGGATTCTGTCATTTACTCGTGTTCCACTTGAACAATCCAATCAAACGCACGTAATTACCAATATATTGACTTGCTAAGAAACAAATGACAACTGATACAATCAACGCTCATGACCTCATTTACCTGCACTTTGCATCAATTGGCCCAGACTCAAGTCTTTTTCCAAGGCTGAGAGCTCATTGTAATAATTTTTCAGATTTCGGGACTAGTCTGTACCAGTCTCATTAGTCTTTGTTCATTTTTGTTTTTTGCGTTTGATTACAAAAACAGAAGGCATAATACTGCTAAGGCTTAGAAGCACATTTCGTTCTCGGAGTTTCAAAGATGTCAGAGAAGAGTCTCAAGGAGATCCTCGATGCTGAGAATGCGCAAGAGATAGAGGAGGTTGAACGTCGGTTGGAGGAAGTTGAACATCTTGATGAGACAAAGGACCCTGAGAATGATAAAGAAGTATTATGTGATGAGTGTGAAGACATGCGAATCGAAGTTGAATGCCGAGATTGCGAGGAAAGCTTTTGTGGTGGATGCTATGAGCTGGTTCATCATGGTGGTAAACGTAAAAACCATAACAGCGTGAAAATAAATCCAGATATCTCTGACAATGCAGTCGTTGGTGTAAAGGAAGAATGTGATGAAGATGAAGAAATAGAAAATAATGCCGATGTTGCATCACCATCAGCACAAACAGATTCAAATATCAATCAAAAGCTAGTTGCAGCTATCAAAAGACAGGCAGAATATATCCCTTTAAGATTGACTTTCGAAGAACGTCATCTTCTTCGTTTATTAGAAGCAGCACTTAGCGTCTCAGAATACACAGACAAAGTTGATATTTTGTCCTATAGTTCCAAGGCAAAGAGAATAGTCACACAGTTGAAAGAAGTCTGCTCTGTTTTAGCGGGGCTAGTTGTTGCTTCGAACTTAAAAGTGGGTCAAAAGTTGATTGAGAATAAGAATTTTGAGGACAATGCTGAGTGGTACCAGAATATCTTCGAGATTGGCAGAAGATATAAAATCATGAATCCTGAGAGGATGAGAGAGAATTTTGGTAAACTGTGTTATATGGTTATGGATTCTAAGCTTTCTGAGATTGAAAGTCACATGGGATTCAACTTGTACAAACCTATTTTAACAGTTCACCGCTTTTTGTCATCGAGACCTGAAGATAATGGCAAAGCTCTTGGATTATTTGAGGATGAATTAATAATATATGCCACTGCCGAAATCTCACCTACTGGAAAATCAAGATATCAAATACAAAGAGAAATCAAGATTAAAGAGTCCTCCATTGAAAAACTATCTTCTAGATACTCTTCAAGTAAAGGTTTTAGCAAGGAAGAAATTCGTCAAGTTTTGTATTCAATCGGTGACTACAATTCTTATACTCGTACAAATAGGGACCCAATATTGAGATTCATCAAAAGGTTGGATGAGTTCCAAGATCCTGAAATCAAGCAACACTTTAATATTGGGATCAAGTACGGAAGATCAGGAGCAAGATTAACGCATGATCATGATAGACAGTTTCAATATGTCCATCAATCGTTGACATTATGGTCTATCATTCAAAGAGAAATGATCCATCTTTGGTCGATTGCTGATGATGACTTGTTCAATGGTGTTCCATACAAGCTAACATCTACTGGCCAAGGGTTGAACAGGGTTAAGGCATGTCCGTCATTATACAAAGAGATGTACAAGATAATTGGGGAGTGTAAATCAAAATGCACCACATGGATTGGCTCCAGCGTCGTGCACCTTGGTGATGATGCTGTTCCAAATGCTTTGTTTTTTTTGGACAAGTATATTCAAGTTCCTAATATATTGATACCTATTGATCAATGCCTACTAAAAATTCCACAATTAGAAAACGATCCATTTACTAAAAAGTACATCGAGGACCAGTTCGGAAACTCTAGAAAATTACAGCTAACTATCTTGCAAGATGCGTTTGCTCACATGTTTGATGGATCAGGTGCTGATAACTTTTATATGAGTGGTTCATGTATTGATGGTAGGTTAACAAGTGCTTGGAACCACACTAATCAAATTGCCAAGAAATCATACTATAATATTTTCCTTCTCACTGGGTTTATTGGTTTCAACGGATCAGAGGGCTTTTAACACAAATCACCTGTTGAACTTCTCAGAATTGCAATTGTAAGTTAATAGATTCTGTATATGTTTATCACGTGAGCCTATAGATGCGTGTCCATAACAAATACATCTGATTTATCAACAATAATAACTATAGAATATACAAAATCGAATACCAGTTGTAATCAAAACATCAAGAAGCGAGGGGGAGAATGAATTTCCTGACTTCTGCTATCAGTTCCTTCACGGGTGGAAGCATTCCTTATACTTTTGGGGAGCAGCACACAAATTGTACTTCTCAAACACCGACGATTTGGAAGGTTTTTGATGGTACAAAAAAGGTATGTTCACCTATTCAGATCTTACTATCATATAGGAAATTCTAACCAGTTCATAATAGGAAGATGGCTCTCCATGTACAATATTCTATTTTGATATCAAGGAAAATCGTCAATATTTGCCATTGGCGCAGAATGCTTCTCGAAAATTGAGAAGTATGAGACTACCAAATGTTTTAAAGGTTCTGGACACATTTGAAAATGATTCGAGTATTTCCATTGTCTCAGAGAGAGTGTTACCTCTGTCTGAGGTGATAAGTAAAGGAAGAATTACTGATGAGGTGGCCTTGTACGTGATTTATGCCATATCGAAGGCACTGAAATTCGTTAATGTGGAGGGCAGTTCAGTTCTGGGTTATCTCGATTTCAACAATGTCTTTCTTAACAGTAGTGGTGAACCAAGGTTGGGTGGATTTGAAATCTGTACGAACTTGAAGTCAGATCCAGACCAACCAATTTATATGAATGCATCTAGACTTCCTGGATTTCAAGAGTTGTTACCTACTGAGGTGTCCCAGAATGGAATTGAGGTTTTGAGAGGTCCACAAACAGTCAAACTCGATTCGTGGAGGTTGGGAGTCTTCATTTACAAACTATTCAATAACGGGGAATCCCCTTCATCTATATCAGAACTCAGTAGGACCTCAAATATTCCAACGGCTATTGTTCCTGCTTACAAAAAGTTGATAGCTTCTTCGGTGACTGTGAGAGCTACTGTTGACGCATTCTTGAAAAACGGTGCATCTACGTATTTTAAAACTGAACTCATAGGTATTGCTAGAGAACTTGAGGAGTTCAGTTTCAAAAGTGAGGATGAGAAACTTATGTTTTTTCAGTCTCTTGAATTTATCAAAAACGATATGCCTTTTGGTATGTTGGAAAACAGAGTTTTACCAGAAATGATATCGTTTATGAAACAATATCCTAACTTTTCAACGCCCATAATCAAATGCATATTATCCTATTCTGGCTCAATCTCCAAAGAGGCACACATCAAACATTTGAACCCAGTAATAATTAAGGCATTCGCTCTGCCAGATAGATCACTTCGTATGTTGCTATTGGGGTCACTACCAAGCTACATTGATCTCTTAACTAAGTCTGATATATCAGACAGGATATTCACGAACTTTGTAACAGGATTCTCAGATTCTAACCCCGCAATAAGAGAAGAATCGATAAAGGCTACTTTATCCCTTGCACCAAAACTCTCAGACCGTCAGTTAAACAATGAGCTGCTCAGGTTTCTGGCTAAGACACAAAGTGATGAAAAACCAGAAATTAGAACTAACACAACCATTTTGATTGGCAAAATTGCACAGTACTTAAACAAATCATCAAGAGCCACTGTGTTAGCCACAGCATTCGGAAAAGCTTTAAAGGATCCCTTTATCCATTCCAGAATCGCTGCAATACTGGCACTAACATCTTGTATCGAGTATTTTACTCCGGATATTATTGCAAACAAGATATTGACAGTCATTGCGCCTTCTTTGTTGGACAAATCTAGTAAAGTTAGGGAAGAAGCTCAAAAATCATTCGATCTATTCTTTCAAAAGATCAAAGAACAAGCTGCCAAACTATCAGTGGACACGGATGAATTAAGTGATAATTCTTCTGATCAGGTGGTCAAAGAAGTGACTGAGAATGTGGCTAATTTTGGTATCAGTCTTTCTGGTACTTTCAGTAAATTAGCTACTGGACTAGCTGGAAGTATGAATCAGGAAAACTCAATCACACCGGATGAAAGCAGAACAGGTACTCCTAGTGTCATTGCTTCATTCAATAAGTATGAAACCGGATCAACGAAATCTAATTCTAGACCTCAACAAGTTCGGTCTGAATCCAAAACTAGTGTCAACTTTGACAATTGGGAGACTAATGATTTGGAGACTGGTGATGATGGTTGGGGAATGGATCATTTGGAAGTCAAGGAGAGGATTGCGACTAATGAAACTAGATTACGCCCCACAGTTGTTGCTCCAAAAGTCAAACCATTGGTTACTGAAAGCTCAAACATGACATCAGCGACGAAGCCTGTCTCAGGTCCTAGAAAAAAAGGACTACAACTAAAATCCAAGACAAAACTCAAGTTAGATTTAGATACACAAGATACAGATGGTTGGGATGACGGGTGGTAGAATAATTTATTATCTTTAAATAATAATATTAATAACAAAACTTTGTGTGCTACAAACAAGAAACGAATATGAAGTTATCCTTTATCAATACAACCAAACTCTATAAATAAATGTTGAAACAAAGATGAAAATTAGAGTAGAAAAGCAAATTGCCTAAAACATGCCCAACCTTACGATTATATACCATAAAACAATTTAGGAACATCTCAATTACGGCTTAGTATCTGTTACCACCGCCATAGCCTCTGTTTCCTCCAAAACCGCCACGGCCTCTTCCTCTTCCACCACGGCCACCACGACCACCACGACCACCATATCTTGGATGGCCACCTCTGAAACCTGATCTGTCAAACTGTTTCAAGTTTTCTGGAATGGTTTGGTTAGCTTCTTTCAAGATCTTAACTAATTGAGACCCCAGTTTAGCGTTGGCATCAGTGAAAAATGAGATTGAGTTACCCAAAGTACCAGCTCTACCAGTTCTACCAATTCTGTGAACATAGTCTTCAATATTACCTGGCATATCAAAGTTGATGACGTAGTTGATACCTTTAACATCTGCAAAACTTGTTAGTAAATAGTTCTTCTAGATATTCGATTTTATGTTACTTTCAACAATTTAATTGAGAGATCTTTGATTTTATCTGTAGTAGATTGAATATTGCAATGTGATTTTAGTTTAAAGAAAGAGAAAACGCTATTTCTCTGAATACTACTGAATGTGAACATAGGTAATTAGTTCAGTTCTTTCGTTTGGTGTTCAATAACCTTTTTGCTTCACAATGATCATTTATTAGAACTGTATAGATGAAAGTGTCAAAGAGCTATTATAGTAACAACTAGACTGATTCTAAAGGGCGTAGTACGGTTTCCAAAGGCTTGTCCGTTATATCAAACGGATTGGAACTCACTAAACCTCAGCAAAATCCTGATCTTGTGATTTAAGACAGTCCAGTGTTTTTAACTTCCTGCATAAAAAGAAAATAACACTATAATGTAATTGCTCTTTGGAAAATCATGTTTCATCTAATTCAACTCTTAAAAGGCAATGTTTCTTCAAAACTAAAGGTTACCAAAGGAAAGAATATAGGTTTTCGATTGAATTTACTCAATTGAATCCCTTCATTCAGTTTCTAATTCTTTCAAAAGCCACGAATGGCTTCATTTTTGAAGCTTTTGGGGAGAAAGCATATCGATGAATCACCATCTAACACATCTCTTTTTGAAAGCTTCTTTTTTGATGGATAGCAATAATAATCTATCGTATATAGAATCAAAGACCTGCTTAATTGTTAATAGTATTAAAATAGAGAAAAAGAAAAAAAAGATTAATCACTTACCGATACCTCTAGCAGCAACGTCAGTTGCCACCATGATTGGGGCTCTACCTGTCTTGAACTCGTTTAAAACCCAATCACGTTCTTGTTGTTGTTTATCACCATGAATGGCTAATGCTGGCCATCCGTCATCTCTCAAATACTTAGTGATTTCATCACACGTTCTCTTTGTTGAAGCGAAAACTAGGACCTTACAGGACTCATCTTTCATGGCAACTTCCAAATGTTTTAACAAACGATCTCTCTTCTCGAATTCAGAAATAACTTCAACCACTTGGGTGATAGTATGTGAAGCAGATAACTCTAAAGAACCAACAGTGACCTGAATGTAATCATTCAAGTAATCATTAGCTAAAGCTTGAACTTCCTTTGGCCATGTAGCGGACCACATTAAAGTTTGACGATCTGGTCTAATTTGATCAATGATCTTTCTGATTTGTGGCTCGAAACCCATATCCAACATTCTATCGGCTTCATCCAAAACCAAGTAGGTGACTCTCTTCAAGTTTGTTTTACCAGATTCCAACATATCAATCAATCTACCTGGTGTTGCAATACAGATTTCAACACCTCTTGATAAATCTCTGATTTGTTGACCTTTTGGAACACCACCATAAACACAAGTATTTCTGATTCTAGATGAAGCACCAAACTTGTTACATTCACTTTGAATTTGAACTGCTAACTCTCTTGTTGGTGCCAAAACCAAAACAATTGGACCATCACGATGAGATAATGGTGGTTGAGCATTGATGTGGACGATACCTGGTAAACAATAAGATAAAGTTTTACCAGAACCAGTGGCAGCGATACCGATCATATCTCTACCACTCAAGGCCATAGGCCAACCTTGACATTGAATTGCTGTTGGACTTGGGAAACCTTGAGCTTTTACTTCTTTCAAAACGTAGTCTGGGAAACCAGCTTCATCAAAATTTTGGATTGGTTTTGGGATTGAGGTTCCATACACACTCATTTCATGTTCTTTTCTGAATGCTAAAACTTCTGCATCAGATCTGTTGGCAACAGATTCATGTTCGACATAAAAGTTCTTCTCAAATTTTGGTAGAGATTCCAAGTTGAAATCTGGCTTTTGTAAGTTGTTACCAAATTCTTCGAATCTGTCGCCACCTCTACCGCCCAATCCACCTCTATTGAAACCACCTCTACCGCCGCCAAATCCATTTCTGTCACCACCTCTGTAACCAAAGTTTCTATCTGAACCTCTTTCCCCTCTTCCGTTGAAGTTGTTGTTACCAAAACCGTTATTGTGATCGTATCCGCTGTTATAAGACATTTTGTGGTTCAATCTATTACTATTGAAAAGAAGAGAAGAAGGGAAGAACGAGATGACTTGAATATTTTTTTTTTTGTGTTAAAAAAATTTTCTATTTTTTATTTTGAAAAAAAGAAATATCATAGCCATATAAGGTAATTGCCTCTTTCAGAAATATAGTAGAATTTACCCTTTCTTAGCATTAATAATGGACATACCATATGTAAAAGATCAACCTTTTCAGTAAACCAGCTTGCTGGTGAATATAAACTACAAGTATCTATATGCTCTATTTTGTGTATCTATTGTACATGGCTTCATTTTCTTTCAGACGATAATCTCTTCAAGAACTATTCCCTACTGTTCTTCTGTTGGATAACCACCTTGGTTGATCTTTTCTGTAAACTTATCTTCAATATGTGTACATAAGCCAGCTAGGTCATCCAAACCTTTGTGCAATGCTTCAATGGCAGTTATGTTGCCGTATGTTTGAATTCTGATATTCAGTTTAGCTTCAGATGGATGTGGAATAGAATAACCACAAAATTCCACTTCAGGGTTCTTCATTATTATATATCTTAAAGCATTACCTAGTGTGTGGTCTTCTTCCAGAATTTGGAATGAAGCTGCTGTGCCGTCTTCGGTAGCTCCAGGCAACTATTCACAGTTAATATCCCGATAATAAATGGCTTTCAATGTACCTAGCATTGACTTGTTCCAAGCTGTACTTACCACCTTGATCTTTTCAGTGTCAAGATCTTCTTGGTCTTCATCTTGCATGGAGATATCAACATCGTTGATTGGTTCTTCTGTCGACATTTTGGTGTTTTTAGCAGTTGATCGACTTAGTTACCTACACGGGCCACCTATTGACAGTAGTTAGCGATGAGCTTTGTGTGTTTTCGTTTTCTGAAATTTTTCTGCTTCGCGAATTTTGAGAAAAAAAAAATGTCCCGCTAAAAACCTGTTGCTATGACAACATCTGTTCAGTCTATCTTTTGAGACCAAATCTTACGGCGTAGACCAGAATCATACATGCACTTGGTTTATTAATAGCCGAGTATTATAAAAAGAGGACCAATGTCGTGATGAGTTCTTCTCAACACGTACTCCGTTTCTACTATACTAAGGAGGAGTAATAAAGACAACGGAGAAGTTTGAGCTCAGATGGCAGCTACTATATCGAGAAACCCAGAAAATGGAACATTCTTTTACTTCAATCCATCCTTAGGGCCAGCTATCACTTTTTTAGTGCTATTCTTGTCCCTTCTGGTACTGAGAATAGTAGACCATGTAAAGTTCAGTAACTCGAAGAAAGAGCTCAAGTATGTGAGGTCTGAATTCAAAGATACGCCTGAAGCCGAGCGATTTGAGCATAGGATGGAGCAATTGAAAGATAGATGCTGCAGAGACACACGGACAGTTGTGTTTCCACTACTCCTTGGTGTACTGTCAGAATTCATTTGCTACATAATAGCAATCATCCGAATCAAAAACGAAGAAGATATTCTATCCAGATTCATAGCAATGAGAGCTTTTTTGATTATTGCTCCCCCATTGGTACGCTGTTCCATTTACATGACGTTAAGCAGAACAATAAAAGTATTGAAAGCTGAGAGACACTCATTATTTTGCGTCGATTACCTGACAGTCATCTTTGTTTCGGTTGATATCTTGAGTATTATTGTTATACTGATCGGTGAAGGTATAGGAGCATACCAAGATGAACTGGGTACAGTGATAGTTGTTGTAGGTTATATCATACAGTTCATAGTATGCACCTGTTTCATAGCAGCACTGACCCAATTTGTCATTGGTAACTACAGATCTCCAACTGAGATCACAAAAGCTTTGTTTACCAATAGTTTCGATGTGAAGGAGTCAAACTGGTTAGTCATACCGATTGTACTAGAGATTAGTATGTTTTTCATTTATTACAGATCAATTATGGCTCTTGCAATATTCCTAAACGGAAATGATGGCATTCTTCAACATAGCCAAACCGCTTTCTACATGGCTGATCCCTTTCCAATGTTTATAGCTTGCCTGCTGCTAACTGTCTCAAGAATAGAATATAGACTATGGGATATCAAAACATACCAGCTTTGGGAGGATAAATTTAGCCCGAATAGCGGACTAAACGGCCTCGACTGGTTCATTGAGACGTGCTCAATTGTTCACAGAAGTGATCTTGTGTGAAGAGCAGACAATAAACAACCTCATCTTTAAACTGATACAAGACTACTTTGTAGCTAGATGTACTTCTGTAATGTACTAATTCCGTAATATTCGCAACTTGATAGTATAACTGAGATATTGTGTGGTGTATGGGTGTATGAGCAAAACTTAGTGATTTAGATGTGTGACACCAAAAGTAACCGCCGCCATCAACAAATAAACAGAATATAACGACAACAACTGTCAATTAATCTGAGAAAACCGTACAAACACTGCTCATTTCCACTTAGAGTACACGCTAAATCTTTGTTATTCATAAGATTTCACAGAAAATTTGTTGGTTTAGTATTGTTGCCATATCCGTCTTCTGTTCCTCAATTCCATTACAGCAATATCAGGAACAGTACCAATTTCTTTCACGATCAATAGAGGGTATTCAAGGGTACACATACAACTGCTTTATTATTGTTGCGTAAGTCAACGGCTTCTTCATCGACTTATTGCTCAATCAAGGATCAGAGATCTTAACTGGGGACTATCAAGAACGGAGTACTATGGATACATTGACTTATAACAGCCACAATAGCAATTCCACTGATAAGAAACATCCAGAGAAAGCATCAACACCATCCGCACTTGACCAGCAAATCTTAGACACGAAGAACATTCCAAGTAGCAGTTCGGCAGAAACTGGTACAAGCCCAAGAAACTACGACACATCAAGTTACTTTACTAGTCTTCAGGAGAATACATCTACATACACAGGTATGAGTAATAAATCAACATCCTTCTCAAATCAAACAAACCAACAGACTAAGCCTCTGGCACCCCAAGATGCGTCGAGAGGTAGACAGGACTCGATATCTCTGTACACAAACTTTGGAACTAATAATGGCCCTAGGTTCTCCACGGATTCCAATTCCTCGATATCAAACTTCTTGAACTTGCCTGTTCCTGGTGATCAGAATGTATCTGGATATGATTCCCATGGACGAGGTTTGTCAATTATCAATAATTTTTTCATGTCTGACAATCAGAGTGGATCTGGCCCAAGTACGCAGCAACCCTCCAACTCCCAACCACAATCTTCTACACAACAAAATTACTTACCAGGAAATGATTATAATTCTTATAGTCAAGTAAGAAGACCATCTGAGCAACTTGAGCCTTTTAATCCTTCTGTAAAGCTTAAAAACCCTGGTTTTGCAAAAAAGGGATCATCAACTTCCTTCAGTGAGGCAGGCTCTGATTTTGACTTTTTTTCAAAAAGGGACTCTATCAAATCAGGAAGACAGCCAAGTCTATTAAATAATGGCTCGTTAGGTGATTCATCGGAATTTGACTTTTTTGCTAAAAGAGATTCTATCAAAAACCCTGAAGATTTTGAATTTAAGGAGCCTAATTTTGCTATCGACGCCAGAAATAAGAGAGAAACCAAATCCGAGCCAGATACTAGTGACCCACGCCAAACCCAACCGCAAACTCAGACCCAAGGCCAGCCGCAACAGAATCAGAATTCATCTGATAACTTTTACGGAAATCAACCGTTCAGGCAACCGGCATTGCCATTTAATGATTATCAGCAACCGCAAATTTCGAAAGGCACGATGCAACAGAGAGCTATGTCAAACGAGCCGTCTCAACCGATACCTTTTCAACAGCAAAGTTCTTATACATACCCTCTACAGAAACTCCAGAAACGTAACGATTCCCAAGGAGATGGATCCTATTCTGTTGCTGACGATAATGCCCAAGCTCTTTCACAGGTGGAGGTAGCTACTAAAGGTAGAAGAAATGCTGAAATACAGCCAAGCTCGAAGAAGTCCAGAAAGACGAAAGTTGGTGGGACTCCAAACACCAATATTTCTCCCCAACTCACGAACAGTGGTCTACCACTACAACAAATGGAATCTCATGTTACATATACTGAAGATACTCCAAGCAGGGGTCTGATACCACAACAAGATCAGATGGTCAGGGATGACGGACGGCCATTGTTAGGAGCAACTAAAGTTGATCAGTTAATGTTAGTTATCCAAGCGAGAAAGAAAGGTATAAACAAGCAAATTGCAATTGCCGATGATGGTTCGATTTTAGATAACGGCAATGGAATAATACCTCCTGAGACGGAACTTCTCGGTGGTATTGAAAAACCTGGAAATAAGCCACATAAAAACCATGAGTGTTCGTATTGCCATAAGACCTTTACGCAGTCAACACACCTGGAGGTTCATGTCAGATCTCATATTGGGTACAAACCGTTCCAGTGTTCTTATTGTGGTAAGAAGTTTACTCAAGGAGGAAATTTGAGGACGCATTTGAGGCTACATACCGGTGAAAAGCCTTATTCATGTGATGTATGTGGAAAGTCTTTTTCAAGAAAAGGTAATTTGGCTGCACATAGACTGACGCACGATAACTTCAAGCCTTATTTGTGTAAACTTGATGACTGTAAAAAGTCATTTACACAGTTGGGCAACTTGAAAGCACACCAAAATAGATTTCATTTAGAGACCCTCAACAAGTTGACCGAAAGATTAGCTGAAATTGATCCGAATGACTCAACAATGAACGATGAAGAACGTGAGTTACTGAATTATTTTGCTACTTTATACAAGAACTCTAATAGAGGTATCAAAGGTCGTGGTAAACGAACTGCCCCTACTGCACTGACCCCACAACAAAGCTCAGTGAATAATTTGTTACAACAACAGCCGCAATCACAGTTTCAACATCAGCCGCTTATGAATCAGAAGGAAATACAGTATCGGCAAGAACCCGAGCGCATGGTGAATTTCAGTTATTCTATGCAGCCCAATAACAAAAATGGCAATATTTCCTTCAAGAATGTCAATTATCAGAACTGAAGGATACCTCAAATATCAGGAAGCAAACCAGTTGCTTATCTATACCGGATACTTATTTTATGTTAATGAAGTGGTAATTTAGGATTTGTAGGGAATATAACTTGTAAGCTACAGTAAACAGAAAGGAAAGAGAATATATTTCCAAAATTAAAACTAGAAGACAAATAGACATATAAGGGTGTTATTTAGACAACTGTTGGTCTTTGGTAACTATCTGGTGGCCTTGAAATCCCACCACCAACCGTTTCGTTAATGTTGTAAGGAACTTCACCAGCTGTGGTGGTATTATAAGGCGATCCTGTGACTGTGGTATACTCACCAGTTCCAACAGGGTGGTCGGCATTGGTATTATCATTATTGACGTTATTGCCCGCAGTTGTTTCATAGTTGTTGTAACCGTAACCTGTTGGTTCTGTGAAACCAGTTTCAGGGTTATAGTTTGGGTCAAAAGCCAGTCCTGTCTTGTCCAAGTAACCGTTGTTTCCGTTGGCACCTGGTTTGAACAAATACTGTGGTTGTGAATTTCTTAATCTCATTCTTCTTATGACATTATACCATAGTAACAATGAGCTTAATAGAAAGAATAAAAACGAAAAGGCGGCAAATGCTGCTGCTGCCTTAGAGCTTCTACATCCAGAGATCCTGGATGTTGGTGCATTCTGGGGAATGTAGCTTGTGCCATCGCTCCAACCATACGGACCGTAAAACTCTGAGCTGAAAGACTGGGAACTTCTGGTACAGCTGTATCCAGAATAACGTGAAGCAACTGCGATGAATGAAGCTAACCAAAAAATACATAGCAATACCTCCATTACCATCAGCGGACCTGCTAATAATAGGCTAGGGATGAAGAACGAGAAGATGAACAATAACACTAGATAGATTAACGTGATACTACCACAGAACACAGTATACCGCATTCTTGGTTCATTTCTGATGTACTTGTTCAATGAACGTGAAGCCAATGCTAAAGTAATGATAGAGAAAATAAGTTGCAGAGCACGGAGAGCCCAAGTCAACCATTTGTTGGAGCCTATTCTCTCTAGAATATTTCTAGACGTTCCACCACCTGACGTTTCTTGATTGTTTCTCTTTTCATTGAAGTGTTCTTGAGTTGGTGAGTTGACAGTTGATTGGTCATAATCATTAGGATTGTTGATAGCAACACCTGTTGTTGCTGTCTGGGTAGTAGTTCTCTCTGTGTTTTGGTAGTTCACATTTCCTGTATTTGCAGCGTTGGTAGTATAGACCTGATCATTGACATTGGAGCCATAAGGTTCTGAACGGTTAGCAGTATTAGGTAACATTCTTGTCCTTGCTAATTCTGAGAAATCTGATTAAATTTTTACTACATTATGGCGTATATATATATATAATTACTAGCTTTCAATTTCATCCGTTCAAGAAAACGGTTACTTTGAACCAGCTTGATTTCTCACATTCAATCTTATATGTATGTTGCTAAAGTTTAAAGCTAGTTTTGTACATGGTTTGCGTTTTCGCGCTTTTGACGCATAAAATGACACAAAAAATCTCAATTGATGATTAAATTAAATCAAAAGGTGATAGTGACGCATAAAGAAGAGCAAGCTTGAAATTTGGATGGTTGAATACTACAGCGCTTACCATTTATTTTTGTAGTGGAATTAACAGTTGATAATTAATATATTAGTAATCGGTATGTTGTGTGAAACACATTTCCTTGCTTTTCTATGGGCCAAGTAAGTGATGAATTAAAAGTGTATTCACAGGTATTTACTAAAATCAGACTGCTCAAATTCTGGCCAAGAGTCCATGTTTGGGAATCCCGTTATACTGTTGTTGTTTCCTCGTTCATTATCGAACACTGCATCTGTGTCATTAGGCTGAGAGACACCTTTCGGCGTACTTTGAGTGCTCTTCTTCGTTGAAGACAGATCTTCACTAGTTTTTGAAGCCACAGTGGTGTTACGAGCGCTCGGAAGACCACCATCGGCACCAGGACCCTGCTCAGTACTATTGGATCTTCCTTTCATCATGTATGGAGGCAGAAACCTTCCAAATATCTGCATATCAAGCTGGTCCATTATACCTGGCATATAGTTGTCCTCGGGTTTCACTTCCGTTGATGGTTGTTGTTGAGTGATTGATTGAGTTTGTGACTGAAACGGCTGCCCTTCCGGATTTACTTGATTGATTTGCTCTTGGGATTGCGAACCTGACTCTGCTGTTGGCAATTGTTGAGCTGACGGTTGATTGATGAAACTGTCGAAGTTCGCAAGATGATCAAAGTCATTGAATGTTTCTTCTAATTTTATGTTGGGGTACGGACTTGATATTTGTAGTAACTCTTGCTGACTAAAGTTCTTGGGATTGCTTGAAGCTGTAGTATAGCTATCAGTATTTCCAGGTTGACTTAACTGATTGGTATTCACGAGATTTTGTGGAATAGGAACGTCATTTGGCAAGGAGTTAGTAAGGTTAGATTTCTCATTCTTCATTTTTCTATTCTGCAATTCAATTTCCTCTTGTCTCCTTTTATGTAAGTTAACAGTCTTTCTATTTAGCTGTTCAAACAATTGATTCAAAACAGAATAGATCCTGGAAGCTGCCACTGAACTGTCTTTCAGAAGTGTCAGTATTTTTCTTCCTGTTTCCACATCATGCCTGATCCCAATATAGTCTGGATGGAACTCATCAAATGGTACTTCATGGACATAGTAAACCAAACAAGCAACAGAGAAGAATATGGTATATATGCTAAACCAATAAGATCCACTGATTAAATTCTTTTCAATCATATCTTCAGCCAAGTTAACCACAGTCCTTGCAACACTGATGCAGTTCTTTGCTCTTTGGATAGACAGTGGATCTGTGTTCGACTGTAAAGTGTACTTTGGAGATACGTAATGGATAAATGGTCTATAAAGAACGATTTGAACATGCAAGAAAGACAAATGCAACAATCTATTGGCTTTGAAATATTGATAGGGTGGATCGTACCCAGGTATAAGCTCTCTTGGTAAGTTGGATAGCCATCCTCGCAATTCAAGTTCCATTTCGGAGACTTTTTCATGTGAAATGATTTTTGAGTCTGTATTTATTGGATACAGGTTCTTCACAATATGGTTTAAAACTAGAATCAGGTCTGTATGCTTGTTAGCAATTCCTGCAGATGATAACTTTCCTGGTTCTTGTGGTAAATATCCGTTTTCCGTTATGTTTTCATCGTCCAGTTCCAAAGGTAAATCTTGGTCAAAATCATCAGGGGAAATGGATCTCGGTAAACCAAGCATCGTATTAACATAAACGTCCATTTTATAGATAGTCCAAAACAATCGCTTTCTAGTTTCAATTTCAATAGGATTGAAAGGATGCTGCTCCATTTTTCTATGAAGACCCTCCCTTAGTGCAGATCTCAGAGCAACACCTATATATGAATAACAGGTAGACAACCTTGCTGAACACTGCAAAAATAATATTAACATGACAATAGTTTGAATGGCATGTAAGTCTCTCGCATCCGTAATATCAATCAACTTTCTTGCTGCAACAAAGTATCTAAAACCTTCGTCGTCTAGAAACTTATCATCCACTCCATTCTTTTTACTAAACAAAGCACCAACAGCTAAGACAGAATACGCCAATGGCAAAAATTTATTTTGTTTATTGGTGTAGTTCTCGGGATCAGTAGCATAGAGCTCATCCAGATCTTTAACAAAAGATGGTCTATGATAGAACCTGAAAAGAACACAAGGAAACGCCCATGTTTTGGCCACTAACTCTAAAGCAACGTTCTTAGGTGGCAGTATAATTTTAATCTCACGACCATCTTTTGACTCGATTGATCCATCTATATTAGAGTGCATAAAGTTCAGCTTCTGCTTCTTTTTTGTGTTGCCGTCAGATTGTGATGGTTTGAACCCCGGTGAGGACATGTCTTTAGCTTTCTTCATTGGTGGTGCGTTGACTGCTTCTTTCTTATATTCCTCCACTAGTCCATTGAATTGGATGTTATTGCGTTTCTTGTATTCATTGTACACTTTTGCAAACACTTCAAAGTTGAATTCACTGTCTGCAATGTCTAGATCCGGCACCATCAAATGCAGAACGGTTTCAGCATTCTTGAGTTTCTGTTCAATCAAATGGATATCAGCCATAGTTTTCTTTCGATTAGATGGCCTGTCATATGTACAGTCATACGAGTACACAGTGCAGTGAATACAAGGCTGCTGGCCATCACACTTTACTTTCTTCTTACGGCACTCGTCACAAGCCCTTGTGACTCTTTTTCTCTTCTGTGCAATGTCTTTCTGATCATCCTGTTGACTACTGGTTGGCGGGTGTATTATTAGTGGTGGTGGGGACCCACCAACTTGAGGCATTTCTTTGAAACTTGCCTTCTTCGTCTTCTTCTTCGTCGATGGACGTCCTCTAGCAGAGTTAGCGCTTTGTTTTAACAGCGGTTAAACAACAAGTTCAAAGCAAAAGCAAATTTTGATGTAATTGTTTATAGAATTATGTGGAACTGAACTTCGCATATTTGCATCATTTCCTGATGTGGTAAAAAACGGCGGTTGTACTTCCGAAATAGGTAATAGTTGCACTATTTTGGCGCACTTTCGGCATGCTGCAGTGACATTTTGACACATATTCACAGTTGAAGTGCTAACTACTCAATGCATGTTGATGATCAGAGAGAATCCGTATTATCATGAAGTTCAGCAGCTAGATACGATGCCATTGCAGTGATGTTGAATCGAAATTTCGAAATATTCGAGGCTATTGTTTCAGCCGTTTGAGGTTACATGGAATAACGGTTGTTATGGAAAGCAACAACGAATAGGTTCTCTTCAGAAGGAAACGAGCGGACTTCGCTCTGAGTAATAAGGCCAAGTATGTATTTGCTGGTTTTATTTGTTCACTTTTGTTTATCATGCGTCATTAAAGTTGCACCAGTTCAATTTCTCTATTACTGGCCGTAGTTATTGCGAAACTATACTATCAATATTGATACAGAATGTCAGAAACGCGCGAATTATTTGAATCTTCGCGTATGTCATGTTTTGATTCAATTCCTATACCCAGATAAGTTGGTGTGTACAAAAAATTACATATCAGAAGTATGACTATTGAGTTGGAGGAAGAGACTATTCAAATTTCAGATTCTGCTGGTGTGTTCACAGTTGAGTCTGAGCTTGATAGTTCGTTTCTTCCGCCCTCGGTCCCAGAGTCTCATACATTCAATTCGACAACATACAGCACAGAAATACCCATCCTTCTCCAGAAAGATCCAACAGAACCAGTGGTCCTAGGCGTAGATGAAGCTGGTCGTGGTCCTGTTCTAGGTCCAATGGTATATGGTGTTGCCTATTGCCTCAAATCATTTGAGCCAGAGCTGAAGAAGAAATACAAATTCGCAGATTCCAAAACGCTCAATGAGCTAAAAAGAACTTCGTTACTACAGCAGATGTGTGAGGTTGGCAGTGAGCTGTACGAAAATGTTGGCTGGAGCACCAGAATTATGACTGCCATGGATATTAGCTCAGGAATGTTACGTCCCGGCTCAACTGGGAACTATAACTTGAATGAACAGGCTCATGATGCAACAATGGACTTGATTCAAGGAGTAATGGATCAGGGAGTAAATTTAGCAGAAGTTTATGTAGATACGGTAGGTCATCCAGTTACATATCAGGCAAAGTTACAAAAAAGATTTCCAACTCTAAAGATCACAGTGGCTAAAAAAGCAGATGCAATCTACCCATGTGTTAGTGCCGCTAGTATTTGTGCTAAAGTAACGAGAGATTTTTCCCTAATGAGAAGTAAAATGCAATTGTACTCTCCTGAAACAGAGTGGGGGTCTGGATATCCGTCTGATCCAAAAACCTCGAGATGGCTCAATGAAGCGGTTGATCCAATCTTTGGATGGTCTCAAGTGGTTAGATTTTCATGGCAAACTGCAGAAAAGGCGATTCAGAAAAACGCTGGTATTGAAATAGAATGGGAAGAAGATAATCTCAGAACTGAATTCCAGGACATAAATGGAATGTTCACTGGCAAGTCCAAAGATGATCTACCACTATCAACAAAATGGTATGGACATAATGTCGAGTTATTTTAAAGGTTCATAGAAAATTTACTCCACATCTGATGGAAAGCAATCTTGTTTTTCTTCTATAAAGTAGACGAAGTCCATCAAATGGTTTTTCTCACTGTATAGTTCAGGCCTTGTCTCTGTACGTTCTTGATAACATAAGTTTGAACCAAGAGTGCAAGATGTGTGTTTACGGTTTCACTAAAATAGAAAGAGACTTCTATAAGTCTATACCGAACCCTCAGACACCAACATCTTTGTCTTCGCTAGCGCTTCCTAACTCAGACGTCTCTCAGAAGGCTTTACAATATTCATCGTCCCAACTGAATCCAATGACACTGAACCATTCAATCCGTGTCTTTCTATACTCCAGAGCTATCATCCACGACCAATTTCCAGATTGGGAATTAGATGAGGATGTTCTATATACAACTGCATTGCTGCACGACATAGGAACGTCCGATGAGAACCTCATAAGCACTAAAATGTCGTTCGAGTACTATGGCGGCATTCTTGCTAGAGAATGGCTCACCAAACAGACTGATAATCGAGTCTTCGTTGATGCTGTCAGCGAAGCAATATTCAGACACCAGGATCTTAACGACGTCGGTTACATCACCCAATTGGGCTTGATCATACAAATATCTACTGTTCTGGATAACACTGGTTTCGATTCTGTCTCCAGACTAATCCATAAAGACACATTGAAGTTAGTGAATGAACAATATCCAAGAGATGGATGGCTGAACTGCTTCGCAGGCGTTGTGGACAGAGAAAATGAGTTGAAACCATGGGCGCATACTAGCTCTCTGGGTGTTCCTAACTTCCGGATAAATGTTTTAAACAACAAGCTCAGATACAATCCTTAATAAAAGTTGTCCCCATTTATACTTTTGAGCTCAAGGTAACCGCGCAGTAACAATGAACAACATGCCATCTGCCGTTAACAAAATCGTATTCTGCTATATTACTATGTATTATGTAATTAATGATATAATCCTTGATCACATGATGTTTCACGTGATCTATCAGAACTCAAGTACCACCACGGATTTTTTCTCCTCCAGCTACCGTTTTCTGGGTTTTTTCCGCGTGGAGGCGCACTTGTGTGCCATCATCAGATTCACACTCTCTTCCCAAAAGACAAAAGCACCACTTGAACTGAACACAATTCCTGTTGAGCACAACAAGACTTACCTCTCTCAGACTAGGATTTTATAGCCACTCGATATGTCTGCCATTGCCACTCTTACTAGAGCAGCTAGAGCTCTGCCAAGGTACGTTTAAACAGGAATTGCTGGTTGGCTCTTTCTCACAGACTCAAGGGAACTATCACCACATCAAAGTGGTGATATTGTTGATCTCAACATAGGTCATAATTTCTGACTCTCTGTCTCAAGCAATGATATAAATGTACTGTATCAGTTGTTGAGTGGCGAAGGGACCGTTATGACGGTTTGTGATCCTCTTGAACTGTGATATGGAGGGGAGCAATTTCAGTTGTCACAAAATACCATGTTGTGGCGATAGGAAGGAATATACTAACACTAACTAAATCACAGATGCACTAGATTGACTTCTTTCGCTACTGTTCGTTTCAACTCTTCATACCCACCACATCACATTGTTGGAATGCCAGCTCTTTCTCCAACAATGACACACGGTAATTTGGCTGTTTGGAGCAAAGCTGTTGGTGATCAATTATCACCAGGTGAAGTTCTTGCAGAAGTGGAAACTGATAAAGCTCAAATGGACTTTGAATTTCAAGAAGAAGGTTACTTAGCCAAAATCTTGGTTGAAGCCGGAACCAAAGATATTCCAGTGAACACTCCAATTGCTGTCTATGTTGAAGATGCTGATGACGTTCCTGCATTCAAAGACTTCAAGGTTGATTCTGCTGCTGCTCCAAAGCCTGCTGCTGCCCCAGAGGCTGCCAAGGAAGCTCCAAAAGAGGCTCCAAAAGAAGAAGCTCCAAAAGCACAAGCTACTCCAAAAAAATCCTCAGGCTCATCTGCTCCAGGTGACAGAATTATTGCCTCTCCATTAGCAAAAACTTTAGCCTTGGAACATGGTATCAGTTTGAAAGGTGTCAAGGGTACCGGACCAAACGGTCGTATTGTTAAAGCTGATGTTGAATCTGCAGTTGCCGAAGCTTCCAAAAAACCTGCTTCTTCTTCTTCAGCTGCCTCCTCACAAGGTGCATCAGGTCCTGACTTTGTTGACATTCCAATCTCCAACATGAGAAGAGTCATCGGAGCCAGATTATTAGAATCCACACAAACCAACCCTTCATACATCGTATCTTCAGAAATTTCAGTTTCTAAATTGTTGAAATTGAGAGCCTCTTTGAATGCTTCTGCCAATGACCGTTACAAATTATCCATCAACGATATCTTAATCAAGGCCATTACTGTTGCCGCCAGAAGAGTCCCTGAAGCCAACTCTCATTGGATAGAATCTGAAGGTGTCATTAGACAATACAACAATGTCGATGTTTCTGTCGCTGTTGCTACCCCAACTGGTTTGATCACTCCTATCGTCAAGAATGCACATGCCAAAGGTTTGGCTGACATTTCCAAAGAAGTTAAGGACTTGGGTAAACGTGCCAAAGAAAACAAATTGGCTCCTGAAGAATTTCAAGGTGGTACCATCTGTATCTCCAACTTGGGTATGAACCCAGCTGTTAACTTCTTCACTTCCATCATAAACCCACCACAATCCACTATCTTGGCCATCGGTACTGTTAATAGAGTTGCTGTTGAGGATAAAGCTGCAGAACACGGTTTTTCCTTTGATTCTAAAATCAACATCACTGGTTCCTTTGATCACAGGGTTGTTGATGGTATGAAGGGTGGTGAATTCATCAAAGCCTTAAAAGAAGTTATCGAAAACCCATTAGAGCTGTTATTGTAACGAATGAAAAAAAAAAGATGAAGAGAAGTGACTATATATGTAATTGAATAAAAAGAATCTCATGATTCTGCGATCTTTGTATCTTCCCATATCTTACTACAAGGATGTTTGTGTGGTTTGTTTACTTCGTCTATCTCTCTTTCGTTCTCAATACCGCTTGCTTCATTATGATGATAGTAATAGAGTAGTATCCGGGTAATGGTTTTTTCTGATTGAAAAATTAACAGAACGAACGAAAAATTAAGAAGTCAAATATGTGATCAACAACTAGAAAGTAAAAGGAAAACTTCAAGCAAGCTGCGAAATTCATATCAGAATGGCCTTCTCATTGTCTGACGAAACTAGAGAACGTATTGTCAAAGTTCTTGACTCTGCCCGTGTCATTGCACACTACGGTTGGATCCCATTTGTGCTATATATCGGATGGGTTCAAACTCCAAACAGACCACCTTTGTTAGCCTTATTGTCTCCATTACCATCTGTTTAATCTTCCATTTACAAAGAGTTTATCAGCAAGAGACTAAAATATGCGACAAAGACATAAAAATAGGTGTATTATATGATATGAGACCTAGTTCATCTATGCTTGTGTTTTTTGAACTTACGAACTTTGTTATTATGATAATTATGTGGAAGGTTGTGTATCTAAAGAAGTGTTTCGAATGATTGTATATAGTGTCATCAATGTCATGAATATCAAAATATGATCTGTCTCGTGGTTGCCAAATGTAAATGTAAATATCTTTCTCTTTCTACTTCTCCACTCGGGTTTGCTTTATCATCCTCATCATCGGACAACGGTTTTTTGTATCATTAAAAGATTTTGCTTGAAAAGAAACTGCTCATCGAAGTCACTTGTCAACTTACGCAACTGTCTAGACCATCCATGGGACAGGATTCGCGTCTCTCTGCTACGCAGCGAGAGATCCTGGGTGGCCTGACAGCTGGTTCGATCACCACAGCAGTGACACATCCTCTTGATATTCTGAAAATTAGGCTTCAGTTAGATCAGACATCAAAAACTCATCTCGAGTCTTTCTCTAAAGTACTAAAAACCTTCAAGTCTGACAGCGCTACCAGTACGATACGGCAAATATACCGCGGTATTGCACCAAATCTTATAGGCTCCTCATGTGCTTGGGCAATTTACTTCACCTCATACAGATATTTCAAAGACCTTTCCCATTTTGTGATACAGTCCACAGATAATAAGAAGGATTCCAATTTACAATCTTGGAACTACCTCAGCTCTGCATTTGCAGCAGGAACCTTCACTGCAATTGTTACGAACCCAATATGGGTGTTAAAGACGAGAATTTTGAGTACTTCGAGAGATACACCTGGGGCCTATTCTGGATTTATTGATGGTATCAAAAGAGTATTCAAAGAGGAAGGAATCACCGGGTTCTGGAAGGGATTGGCCCCAAGTTTAGTTGGTGTTAGCCAAGGTGCATTGCAGTTCACTATATATGACACACTGAAGTATCAAATTCGGGGTGACTCATATCTAGGCAAGCTCGATATCTACGAGTACATTGTGATGAGTTGTATCTCGAAGATCATCTCCACACTGATTACATATCCATGTCAGCTCCTGAGATCTCGACTACAAGATTACAGCAGTATCAACGATCAGAAAACAGTTCATAAGCTCATTGGGGACATCTATAATCTCGAAGGGATTGGTGGTTTTTACAAAGGCGTTGTTCCAAATGTAATGAGAGTTTTGCCTGCCACTTGCATAACATTTAGCGTATATGAAACTATGAAAAAGATAGCATGAAGCCGTGACGCATTTTCTATAGGTTTACTACTCAACCGATAATCAAATATATAGCACTTCACTACACTGTTAAAAAGCTAATTACATAACCCTTTATATTTATTCAACTATAACATACAGAAGGAAAAATTATTTAATAACCTAAAGCAGCTAATTTTTGAGAAGCTTCAGATTCAGCTTGGGAAGCTTTGGCAGCTTCGACTTTCTTGGTCAAAGCCTTCTTCTTGGCGTAGTATTCAGCAGCTCTGACCTTACGTTTCTCTTCTAATTTAGAAACAACATCGCTGTATTTCCAACCGACAGATGCAGATAAGTCACCTAAGGTAGTGTATTTTCTACCTGGTTTCAATCTCAAGATTCTCAAAGCTTGTGGAACGACAACTCTCTTCTTTCTGTCGTATGGAGATGGAACACCTTCGAAGACCTTTAATCTTTCCAAAGCAGCTTTACCACGAGCAGTCTTGTGGGCAATCATACCTCTGACAGCTTTGTAGAAAATTCTAGATGGGGCTCTGAAGTGGAATGGACCTCTGGTTTTGTTGAATCTGGTACCTTTTCTCAAGTAGTCATGGTATTTCAATTTAGTTCTGAAGAATTCACCAGAGATGTTTAAGGCTTCAGTTCTAACAACAACGATTTTTTGACCGTTCAATAATTGTTTAGCAACGGTTGAAGCAAGACGACCTAAAAGGTGACCTTTACCTGTATTCAAAAGGTTAGTATCCTCTAATATGTGGATATCGAAAGCACTAGAAGACTGCAAGGAGAACTATGTTGTTGATATTCCTGTTGGATTCCAAAGAATAGAATGAGTAGCATGGGATTCTGACCTGATTGGCAGACGATGACCAAGATTTCTCATGTTCCCTACACCATGACTCGCAGTACTGACGAGCCGGTTTTGTATTCGTTTGCATTTGGCATTTCTCTTGTCTGGGTCCTCTGGCTTCACCTTTGGATTGACTGTAGCGGCCACTATCGAGATACAAACAGAATCATTCATTCTCTTAACATAGTTCTCACATATTCATCTTCGTGTACCCATATCTATTTCAAACATACCATCAATGACAACGACTGGTTCGAAAGAGCTCATGTTTGTTGATCTTGTTTCTAGAGGTTACACTAGTGAAGATTCCATAATTTTTGAAAAATAATGTTAATTTGTTACCCAAAAGTTTGCGTTGTTTCGCGAATGCGTGTGCTTACCGCTTCTTTTTCCCAGTGTCTACAAAGTTTTCAATGTGAATCCCGCAGAAAAACAAAACAAAAAAAATACACTTCTTCGCGATTTTTCCTTGATTCGGAAGTGCCCCGAGTCGGAAAAGAGACTGCGGTGATGTATGGGTTTATCCTCTTTGACCACCTGCCCTGCTGGATATCACGTGGTGTAACTGGAGCCCCTGTTGGGCTGTGTTGCCATGGCAATGACTAGTGGCTGCAGTGATAAGAAATAGACACTACAAATACATAGACTACGAAACATGGCCAGGCTGATTTGTTAGTTAACTCAGGTCAAAGGCAGCTGGTATACACCGTGTTTGCCGAGCCTGTAACGTCTATCTATATAGAAGTCTATCACTTCTCGTCTATGACTGTTTAGATCGACAAGCATGACCGTCATACTATTTAGTCCCGCCACCATCTTCCTTATCACTAGCATCAGATCAGTAATCAATACATGAGCTTTATTAAAATGAGACAACTTCGTAAACTGAAATATTTCATGGGTACCAATTAGTATAAACAGGATTCCCGGATGGTCCAGTTCATTCAATATGCTTTTGGTTGTGGCAACAAGTGTTTCAAGATCTGCACACTCAACGTACTGAATGCGATTTAGATACCCATTGATGAACAGTTGCTCTTGCTCTTGCCCATCAACTGTACTTTCTTTGGGTATGTCTCTGTGCCGCCATAGTTGTTTCACTTTTTGTTTGAGACTAGGGAAATACTGTTGTGACAGGCCACTATCAATCCATATAACTTTGCTACCTTCTCTCTTTTGTAGATGATTTATAATGACATCGAACGCTATCTACCACTGTTAGTCAAACATAAATTGTTCGGCAACCAAAAATCTACGAATTTACATACTTCCACTCCGGAGATTATCGAGTTGTCCACATTCAAGGAGACTACACCACTTTCACTAATTGTGTCCATTTGAGTTATTGTATTGCGCCTTCCTTGAATCAGTATTTCGTACTTCAGTTTTGCCTCAATTTGTTGATCCCTTAACTTGTTTCCAGCTGAATTTCATATTTTTGTGACAAAGTCTCGAAAAAAAAAAAGACGTGTTGCTCCATTTTGAGACTGATACTAACAACTGAAGGAAAATTTGATTCAAAATCACAGATTTCCATATTAACACAAACAGCTAAAGCCAAGAACTCTTCGTCTTCAGGATGGCTGATATACATAGCAACGACACACCACTTTCTCTGTCAACTCCAACTCCAGCACAGATAGAGTGCATCTCGTTGCTCTATCAAGATGCTACAAAGAAAGTTGTTAGACTGGGTGATTTAACTCCGCCTTTTTTAGATAGTAACGTTGAGAACAACAAAGATGGAAAGCTAAGGTTTACCAGCCTTGAGGAAGTCCCAATTAAGACGTTGATCAAATTTATCTTCCAAGACTGGGTGAACAACCCTGACCAGTTTGCATCTGATCAGACAGAAGTTCCAATATCAGTTTATCAAATAAGGTTGATCCATATGGGAAGAACTGTAGAGGAAGGCTTAAACTTCGATAAGTTTGAGGAGAGACTCAAGCTACATCAGGAGAGAACGCATACTGATGTTCAACCGGCTGATGAAGACTCTGGGGCGATGGGGCTGAGACTGAATAAAACTGTTACTGCTTATGACGAGGAAGAAGATGCTGAAGGCCCGCTGTTGGGTGACTTGAGACTGGATATCAGCGACATAATCCACGTCATTGTACGGCCTGCTGAGCAATTGAAAAAGATTAAACGGAAAACTAACCGTCATAATCTGCTGAGTGCTGTGGGTGCTTCTAACAGAGTGTCTTCTGCAAGTAGAAGGAACTCAAAAGTCACTTCTGCTGAAGAAGAAGAAGCTGTGAACAGAAGTGAGGGAGACGGGTCCAAATGTTGTGTGATTGTGTGATTGTGTGAATCAGTTTGTTTGGTTTATATTAGTTTTCCTAGTATATTTGATAGTTACATGGTACTTCATTCTCTGTACATCACTTTCTACTCGTAATGACAATCATATATATAACATATTGTACTAAATAAAACAAGAGACGAAAAATACATCTGTGTCCCTTGTTGTGAGGATTACAATCCAGCCTTGATGATTAGGTATTCCTGTACCTTTGCAATGAACATAAAACAATCTATCAACGCTCTTGAATGACTTAAATCCAAAGGATCATGAATTAAACAACTCTCACAACAGAGATGTAATAGTACTAACATATGACTTTTTTCTAACTGAACACAACAGGATACTCTCAGTCTTAAGGAACTGACTAAATCCGAGTAGAGAAATACCCATTACAATCAAATGAACCAACTGGTAAAGGAAAGGAAATGATAGTAGCACACTCTCATCAGTTACTTCAAACTTCGATGGTAAACCGTTCATTACTTTTGGAAACCTTTAGCCAAATCAACATTCCTCAAATCCCCTAAATCAGCCTTATCTTTGTTCCCGACACCACTCCCATTTGAACTCGACTTCATCTTCAAAGGACTTTCTGGAAGATAACCTCCATTTTTAGTTGGTGATGAAACTTTTGATTCATCACCTTTTGTACCCTGGTTTGGACCTAACGGAGTGCTAAATTGGACAAAATTCCACAAAGCAGGGGAGCTTTGCAAATTATTGTTACCACCTGTTTCACTGTGTGATCTTGCCTTATCTTTGCTGCTGTTATTCTGGTTGGCCACACGGTTTTCTTCTTTCTTTCTAGTTCCACGCTCAGGTGTATATGCCTCCACTGCTGCAACAGAAAATGATTTGGTTGGTGACGCAATCATTCCATACTCCAAGTTGGAGGCTGAATCATTTTTTGTCAATTGATCAGTGGTAGTGTTCTTGCTTTCATCACTTGATCCTGAGTTATTGTATTGGTTTTGATGATATAGTGGTGGATATGATGATTTTGGCGGTGTCGTTACAGAGGGTGTAGCAGCTTTTTTTGGAGATGTTGGTTCAGTTTTAGAGTCTTGATACTCATCAGCAGATTGTAACTCAGTTGATTCTTTTCCCTTATAAGATGATGTTGGTACTTTTAATTCAGTTCTATCTGTTGAGTTTGAATCTTGAGTTGTTGGTCTCTCACCATCCGCATGGGCTGCAACTGTCGGATTTGCCTGAATTGGAGGTTGCAAAGGTTGTGGCGGTATTTGATGATGTTGCTGAGCTGCTACCGGTTGGAACTGGAACTGTGGAATTGATGTTGAAGAGCTTCCTCTACTTTCAGAGTACATTGCAGGTTGAGGTGGTTGAGGTTGTTGTGGTTGTTGTGGTTGAAGCAACTGTTGCTGAAGTGAAGGTGTTTGTTGAGGCGGTTGTGGTTGTTGCTGAGAAAAGTGCTGTTGTGGATGGATTGGAATCTGTTGAGGCATCTGCTGGTATACCTGAGGAGGTTGTTGACCAGGTTTCAACGGAGGTAATTGGGGATGGTACACAGCGTTATTACTATACATTGGTATTCCTGTGTATGGTTGGCTATAGGAGATATGTTGAGCATTATGGGAGGTCATGAACTGCGGTGAAGGTCCTTCGCTTGAATGTAACTGGAATTCTTGTTGAAATCTCTGCATTTGTTTCAACTGATGTTGCTGTTCTTGCTTCTTAGGGTTTGGAGCAGCAGAATTTGAGGATGAGGAAGACGATGGTAGATCATTATGCTGGGCTAGATGTAATTGTAACTGTCTTGAGACAGATGATCCTCTTCTTACTTTGGCAAGAGAGCCATTCTGAACTTTCTTTAAGAAATCATTCTTGTAGCTTTCAGCAATTTGCCATTTCATACCCTTTCCAGGCTCATTTGGTCTTCTTGGAACTTTTTCAAATGCCTTATTCAAAGATAGATTATGTCTGATAGAGTTTTGCCAACCAGATTTGGAGAATCTGTAAAATGCATACTGTTTAGATATCCATTCGTATATCTGGCTCAATGATAGTACACCTTCAGGGTTTGATAAAATAGCTTGAGTGATCATTGTAGCATAAGAGTATGGAGGCTTGATGTCTTTGGCCTCATCTTTAGCTAAATCGTTTTGAGTATTGACTTGATTTGTTGCAGCCATAACGGTACTGGTCTGGTGTGTGATGCCAGAGCCATTATCAAACATTTGAAATGCTTTCAGGTTACTTTGTGCTGGGGTAGGATAGTAGTAACCATTGTTATAGACTTGGTCTTCTGACTCTAAATTTGCCTCTGAAATGGGTTGGTGCTGTTGTTTGAGTGAGGCACCAGATGCGATTCTTTTAGATTTTGGTCTTGGTAAACTTGGGCCAAGAAGATCTAAGACATTCCTTGAGATGGTAGGTACGGCATCAGGTAAAATAAACATCATTTGGGTACCACCGACGTCAACAACACAACCAGAATAAAGTGGTGTTGCCTGAGAGTTGTTTCCACATGAAACTTTGGTTCCATCAACTTTGGCACCATTTCTACCAGAGACATGTAACTCCCATACTCTGGATGTTAAGTTATAGGCAATCGTTGCATGCTGGCGACTGACAACTTTTGAGGGACCTAGATCTATATCGACTAAATTATCTTTGGAGTTTGGTTGTGTATCTGTATTCCTTCCTATAGATATCGTTAGTGCTTTAACGTAATAAGTCCAGTCTTTACCAGCAATCTTAGCATATGCCTGAATTTCAGTAGCTTGGTTCTTATCATTTGCATACGTTTCTGCAACTGCTGTTGTGGTTTCTGGTGTCTGAAGAGCTGAGATCACAGCATTAACCAAGTCGTTGGGGTTGTCGTAAAGTTGGCTCTATGGTTGTTGGGTTAGTATGGACTTCCATTTTGAACAGGGTAAAAAAAATTCGAGACAATAGGAATCACAAGTCAAAAGGAAAAGGCAAACTGAGGAACATAGGCACATGTGAAGGCCTGCATTTTGTAGATAATACATGATAATGAAAAAACCTTTATTTTGCGGCTTCGCTTGTTCTGTAGAGTTTCCCCGTCCCATTTTGAGCAGATTGTGGTGCCCATGTAGGAAAGGCAGAACCTCTCCACTGCTTCAACATGAGTATACATACAATGTCTGTATCTGTGTCTTCCAGAGCGCGCTTCTTGGTATTCTCAGCCATACTGCGGTTGAAAAATGGGTTTTTGGAGAGCGTGTGCAGCTGGAGTGTGCTTTGTGGGCAAGAGCCGTGTCTGTGGCGATTCTTTGGGGCGACGATAAAGCTTTGTTTTGGTTTTTTCTGGTTTGTTTATGTTTTTTGTTTTGGTTTTTTGTTTTATTTTTTTTTTTTAGAACTTTTTCTTTGTCTCTGTAAAGAGACAAGAGAGAAAATTATATAAAGTCGAGACTTCAAGTTGCTCAGCCAATACAATAAATATGTATATATTCCTCAGATAAACTATGTGCAGAAGTATATGTCTAGTTGTTTGATAATTTACTGTCTGACTACGTCAGGAAGTGTTCCAAATAAGAGAACATCCTCAATGCGGTCTCTACCACATAGTAACATACAGAGCCTGTCAACTCCCAAACCCCATCCTGCGGTTGGAGGCATTCCCCATTCCATCGTTCTGAGGTAACGATAATCAGGTACTATTGTTTCCTCATCATGGAAAATATCTTTCATCTGTTGCTGTAATCTAAACTTCAATTCTTGGTCAAAAGGACTGTTCTCTTCTTCATAGGCATTTACATACTCTTTCTCTTTTATGAATAATTCGAATCTGCGTGACACATTATACGTTCTACAGCCATAACTTATATCAGCAGATTTGGCCAATGGAGCCATTATAGATGGTTGGTGATAGATGAAAGTCGGCTGTTGACACAATGGCTCTAGAAACTTCGAAGATAGGGTATCCAATAAATGTGGAACACTTTTGATTTTTGGTAACTGTAACCCAATAGATGTGAAGTAAGAAACTAGAGATTCCTGTGTGATCTCGTCGGGAAGTTTGACGCCTGTCTGTTCTTCGAGTGCGGGTATGAACTCAATCCTTTTGAAAACATGACCATGATTTTGCTGCAATAACTCAATTTGTGGTTTACAAATGTCCATATCTTTCAAATCTTTGAAAATATCACTGAAAATGTTTTCAGTTATGTCCATGAGATCATTGAGCTCGGTATAGCTCTGATAAAACTCACATGTGGTAAATTCAGGGTTGTGGGTGCCATCAATACCCTCGTTTCTAAATGATGATCCAATCTCAAATACTTTATCAAAGCCACCTATGATAAGTTTCTTCAGCCATAATTCTGGCGCAACTCTCATCTGTAGGTCAATCAACTGGTTATTTGAGTTTTTCATATGCTTCGAATGTGTCTCAAATGGTGTGGCATTGGCACCTTTGGTAGCACTGGCTAATATAGGAGTTGAAACTTCTAGGAAACCTTTGTTTGCTAAAAATCTTCTGATGGAAGATATGATTAAAGATCGTGCAATTATCACATCTTGTGAGTCTTTGTTTACCAAATAGTCCACAACTCTATTATGGCTTTTCTTTCTGCTGTCAGTGAGTTTTGGAGGTAACGGATGCAATGTTGGGGACAGCAAAGTCAACGGCTTTGAGCACTTCAGTGACAGCTCACCAACGTTCGTTATTCCTGGAAATCCCACTGCAGATACGAAATCGCCTCTCTTGAAAAAGTCATGAATTTTTGCGAACTCCTCTTTACTCATTCCGGTAAGTTTATTCATTAGCACTAGCTGCACTTTAGTATAATCTTGTAGAATGTCAACAAAAATCATACCTTTCCCAGATTTCCTTATACTCTGAATTTTCCCTTCCACTGAATAAACCTCATCTATTCTCTTGTTCTGGGGCCATTCAAAGTTCTCAAATTTGGATCTGAACTCAGGAACTCGCACCAGTTTGAAGTCAGTGTCATTCTGCACCGTGTTTCTAGCCTCTCTTAAAGTTGGGTAAAACTTTCTGGGGTTCTTTTCGATTTCCGCTTTTCTATTGGCAAATTCCACTTGTTCATTCTCATGGATTAACTCTGAATAAAGCCGTATCTTGTTTACCTTACTTCCAACAAACCCAAAAGGTCGCATACAGCATCTTGAAAACATTATTACAAAATAAATATGCTATGAATAGAACGGAATAAGATTTTTTATTAGTGTTTTGTGACTATATATGACTTGTTAGTACCCTGGGATCTCAATCAATGTAACACCAGAGGTACGCTTTCTCTTGTTGTATGGGTATTCTCTGGTTTGACAGCACTAATGGCTACATGTTCCTATTCAGAAAAGTGTTATAGCTATTTTCAGGGACGGTAATTAAACAATCCTCAAGACGATAACGCAGTATAATTAAACTCTCATCATCTGGGCACATACACGCATACAACTGACATGAGAGCTCCATTCCTCAGTGTGTTAATCATTTTCAATGTACATACCGTTCAACAATTGTTCATGGGCATTCAATCATCAGCAAAGCCTCATGTAAATATAACAAAATATAACACAAAATTTCATTGTGAAAAAATTGGAAAGTTTCACAAGACAAAAGAAAAAAAATTGTTCTCGGCGGCTAATTTCATCAGTTAGGCGTGGCCTAACCATTGTTTACTTTTGTGAATTAAATGTCCAAAGTACAACAAATCAAGATGTTGAACATAGTGGACAGTAATAACTTAGTTCATTGAGCCAGTGATGGAAGACGTATGCATGGCATTATCCAAAGATTTTACAATCAGTTCTTGTTACTAACTTCTCCTTAGGCATTCCTAGCGGCCGAAGATGTTGATGGTGTCAGATTCTCATGGAATGCTGTTCCAACCACCAAAATAGCAGGAACTAGACTTTCTGTACCAATTGGAGCTCTCTATACACCATTGAAACAACGTGACGATCTGCAATACATCCAAGGTGCTCCAATCACCTGTAGACAGCCATGTGGGGCGGTTTTGAATCCATTCGTTGAACTCCAGGATCAAGGCAGACAATGGGTATGTCCTATCTGTTTGAATCGTAACATCTTGCCTACAGAACTACAGCAGACAATCCCTGTACAAACCCAGCCGGAAAACAGCACAGTAGAGTATATCTTGAACAACATGGCTCCAGCACCTCCGATTTTCGTCTTTGTGATTGATACCTGCCTGGAGAAAGATGATTTTGAAGCATTGATATCTCAAGTATCCATCACTTTGAATCTTCTGCCACCCAATACACTTGTTGGCTTGATCACGTACGGTAAGAATGTGAACTTATATCAGGTCAATACTGATGATCTGTTGATGAGTTTTGCGTTCAATGGATCGAAGGATTATTCCTACGAAGGTGTTTCCAAGAATTTGGGACTAGTTGGTTCTGATCTTCAACCTAGTGCAAATAAAGGTAGCCAATTGGGTTCCAGATTTCTACAACCAGTGGGTATGGCTGAGTACACTTTAACTTTGATCTTGGAAAACTTGTCAAAGGACGGGTGGCCTCACAAATCAAGTGAGCGGTCATTAAGAGCTACAGGCTGTGCTTTGAACATCGCTGCCAAACTTCTGAAAGCAACATATTCAAAAGCTGGTTCACATGTGATGCTATTTGCTGGTGGACCATGTACATATGGTCCTGGCATGATTGTTGGAAATCAATTAAAAGAACCCATCAGAACTCATCACTTGATTGAAAGTAAAGAAGGGCCACATCTAAAGGCAGCAAAAGCATTTTATTCAAAGTTAGCGGACGAGTGTTCTGCAACTGGTATTACTGTGGACATTTTTGTAGGATCATACGATCAAGTGGGTCTCTACGAAATGGATGAACTTCCAGATAAGACAGGTGGTGTCATTGTTTTAGCTGATAGCTTCACCACATCGATCTTCAAGCAATCATTTCAAAAGTTTTTCAACAGAGATAACTATGATCAGCTAGCATTGGGTCTGAATGCAACCTTAGAAGTTAAAACGTCCAAGGAGTTGAAGATTTTAGGTTTGATAGGGCATGCAACATCGCTGAATAGAAAAGACCAAAGTGTTTCAAAGACAATCAGTAAAGATTATGGTATATCTGGTACCAGCGCCTGGAAAATCTCAACAATTTTACCAAATACTACTTACTGCTTGATATTCGACGTCGAAAATTCGTCTGAACAAGGTGCTTATCGGTTAAATCAACAAGCTTACGTCTTCGTCCAGTTCATAACGTACTACCAGCACCCAGATGGAACCACTAGATTGAAGGTAACCACTGTTGCCAAACCACTAACTTCTCAAGATGTATCGTATTCATTTGATCAGGAAGCTGCGGCTGTTGTAATTGGTAGAATTGCTGTTCACAAATTGATACATCAACAGGATATCGCTGATGTGTTGTCCTGGATAGATAAAAAGTTGATCGGTTTGTTGAAAGCTTTTTCAGAATATCACAAAAAAGATGCTAATTCATTGAGGATATCGAATCAATTCTCACTCTTTCCCCAATTCATCTATCATTTAAGAAGATCACAATTTTTGCAAGTGTTCAACAACTCTCCTGATGAATCTGTCTTCTACAGACATGTTTTCAATTCGGAAGATACCCTCAATTCATTGATCATGATCCAACCTACGCTAACCGCTTTCGAACAGGATTCAGAGGAAGAGGGTGGTATCCCCGTATTGTTGGACTCGGTATCAATCCAACCAGAAAGAATTTTATTACTAGACACTTTTTTCCATATTCTAATATTTCACGGTGCTACGGTGGCTGAATGGAGAAGACAAGGATATCAAGATTTAGAGGATTACGCATACTTCAAAGAATTTCTTGAAGAGCCAAGAAGAGAGGCTGTTGATTTATTGATTGATAGATTTCCATTACCTAGATTCATTGACACAGACGAAGGTGGTTCACAAGCAAGATTTTTGTACTCCAAATTAAATCCTTCAAACACATATCAAGATGACGCGATGGCTATTGGTACAGGTGCAACTATTTTGACTGACGACGTTAGTCTACAAAAATTCATGGAGCATGTTCAGAAACTGGTTGTCTCCCCAACTTAGGTAAAGTTACATAGACTGAGTTTTACAATACAAGACTTATTTTATACAACTACATATATCATAAACATAATATTTTTTATCAATTGAAGAGAGCGCATCTAAGCATCGTAAGTAGAAGCAGAGACATTACCACCCTTACCAGTCCAGTTGATGTGGATTGGAGCATCAGCTGGTAGACTTTCAGAAGCAAACTCTGGAAGAACTCTGAAAGTGTGAGCTCCGAAGTAATCTCTTTGAGCCTGTAACAAGTTTGCTGGTAATTTGGCAGATCTGTAACCATCGTAGAAAGACAAAGCTGTGGAGAAAGCTGGTGTTGGAATACCATATTTGGTACTCAAAGCAATAGTGCTTCTCCAACCTTCTTGGGCTTTGATGATGGCTTTGTTGAAGAAAGAGTGGAAAAGCAAGTTCTCTAAATCTGGATTTTCTCTGAAGGCAGCTGTAATTTCACCTAAAAAGACAGATCTAATGATACAACCACCTCTCCACATTAAGGCAATAGCTGGATTGTTCAATTTCCAGCCATACTGTTTGGCAGCTTCTCTGATCAACATGAAACCTTGAGCATATGAGATGATTTTGGAAGCATACAAAGCTTGTTCTAGATCGTCGACAAATTTTTTGCGGTCAGCAATAGCATCTTTTGGAATAGATGGGCCTGGCAAAACTTTGGAAGCGGCAACACGTTCAGATTTGATTGATGACAAACATCTAGCAAAGACAGCTTCACCAACTAAAGACAATGGGATACCTAAGTCCAAAGCGTTGATGGCAGTCCATTTACCAGTACCTTTTTGACCAGCAGAGTCCAAGATTTTTTCAACTAATGGAGTTCCGTCTTCGTCATTGTAGTACAAGATATCTCTGGTGATTTCAACCAAGAAAGAGTCTAAAACACCTTTGTTCCATTCAGCAAAAACATCGGCAATTTCCTTATCAGTGAATCCACCAACTCTCTTCAAGATATCATAGGCTTCACAAATCAATTGCATATCACCATATTCAATACCATTGTGGACCATTTTGACGTAATGACCAGAACCAGCTGGACCGACCCAGTCACAACATGGCTCACCATCAGATTTGGCAGCAATGGATTGGAAGATCTCTTTGATGTGAGGCCATGCTTCTTCAGCACCACCTGGCATTAATGAAGGACCGTATCTTGCACCTTCTTCACCACCAGAGACACCTGAACCAACAAAGTGAATACCCTTTTGTTTCAATTCTTCGTATCTTCTGTTGGTGTCTGGGAAATGGGAGTTACCACCGTCGATGATGATATCATCTTTTTCCAAGTATGGCAACAATTGGTTGATGAAGGCATCAACAGCATCACCTGCTTTAACCAACAAGATGATTCTTCTTGGTCTCTTCAAGTTGTCGACTAACTCTTGAATTGATCTGGCACCAATGATGGATTTACCCTTAGCTTCATTTTCCATGAAATGGTCGACTTTGGAAACGGTTCTGTTGTATGCAACAACGGTGAATCCGTGGTCAGCAGCATTCAAGATCAAATTTTGGCCCATAACGGCCAAACCGATTAAACCAATATCACCACTGCCTTGCTTGTTAGTACTCTTCTTCAAAGGGTTCTCCCCTTGCCCAAGTGCTCGTGCTAATTGGCTGAGACGTTCAACCGGAGACATAATGAACAAAGAATTCTAGCTTCAAGTTGTCTGCTAATTCCGCAAGTGCACCTCAAGTATTTATTTGTATTTATATAGCATCATTGCTCATTATTTATTATCAAATCACATAAATCAATCCTCGGTACAAATGTGAGAGGAGCATGAACAAAATCCATTTCTTCTCTTGGGGAAAAGGGATCTTACATCTCCATAAAGCAAACATTACAAGATGGACAACTAGAAGCACACAGAAAATCACTTACGTTGGTTGAGACATTTTAATTGTTCAAGTTGATTAGTGTTTTTGTTCAGTAGCAATTGCTCTGTTCTATCACAATGGCTTTTCGAGTTTTCACTGAACTTTTTACAGAGAACCCTAGGCCTTTATATACGGTGGAGAAATGTTGCGCGTTTTGTTGGTGATTTTTCCGGGCACCTGTAACCCATTCTCATAATTTGGCGAGGCTCCGTCTAGTTCTTACCTAGACCTGCCTAGAATTTTTCGTTGCAGCGGCCCAGCCCAATCGAACCAGCAGCCAAAGATCACCTGCAAGAATTATAGTTTGAGACATCTGGTGATGAGGTCGGGTAATGTGTGCATGTGGAATTCCGGTTGAGAGGACAAGAAGTCGGTGGATCATAACCATCCGATTTTTGGTAGTGAGACACCATTGGGACAAATGACGAAAGATAGTGTTTAGGTTTGGAAGCTGTGTCTGATTAGCATTACGCATGTCAGTGGGTTTGCAGTTGTCTCTCTTCTAGACTGCAGCTGCTTCCTAACCAGGTCTTACATTTATAGGTGGCGTTCATACAAAGATAAAAGATACTGTGCTTCGAATAACAGTGAAATTGGCCTCAAAGATGTTGGTTTTTCTAAAGTGTACGTTGATATTTAGTAGGCTCATTTATATAGTGTAGTCTTTCATGGGCTGCCCTCATAAGCAATTTCGGATCTACCGTCGGACTATCGCTGTTACATATTCAATTGAAGTTCAAAATTGGTAAAACATATTGTAAACATGACACTTGAAACTTGAAATGGTCCTTAGAACCCATTGTGTAGTTGATGAACTAGAAATGCATACTTCAAGTGATTTCGAGCTTCAGCCATAGCAATACAATATTACTCAGTAGGAAGCCCTCCCCCTAGATCATAATCACCAGTTGATAACTACTATGGTGATTGTGAAAGTCTAATTTCCGACCATCTCACGCGATATCCACGTGATTAACTGATCGGTTATCACACTTTGCGTTGGTTGATTATCAATACAAGAATAGACTGCTACCCGATTGATTGGAGCGCTTGATTGTTGATTTATCGTAATCTGTCCGCAATGGCTACTTCAGAGTCCATAGGAGGATTGATTTCGCAGTTTCTCGCCAATGTAAATGTTGACGATGACAGGGCCAAACAGGTGATCAAGCAAATTGCCAACTCAATTGAAGTCAAGACAATAAAACTGATTGAATTCGTCAAAGCTTTAGGTGACTACTTGACTGTTGAGGACGATCTATTGAGACCAAAAGCTGTACTTTGTTTGGCATTCACTTTGGACCAACTGGATGATTCATCTTTGACCTCTTCTGATATTCAGGTTCTGAACTCATTTTTCACATCCAAATTGGACGATACTAAGAGCACCAGGGAGACTCTTATCGGCCTGAGTTCTTTGATTGAAAAACAAAGTTATCATCCTAGTCTGATCAAGTCGGTTTTGGAAAGTATTGAAGAGAATTTTGATCCAAAGCTATATCTTGCATCCACAAGGTTTTTCGCATTCGAAGTTCTTGAAAAGTTAATCAATAAATTCGAAAAGCTTATAGCTAAAAGCTTCAATAACCTATTCATCAAATCGTTCATTCAAGTTGCATCTGGGGAAAAAGATCCAAAAAACCTGTTAATTTCTTTCAGTTTGAATACAAAGATTACTAAAAGTCTGAAGATCGATGATTTCAGCGATGATCTGTTCGATATCTTATTTTGCTATTTTCCGATTTCTTTTAAGCCACCTAAGAACGATCCTTACAAGATAACACCTGAAGACCTAAAAGATGCCTTGAGGATGGCCATTGCATCAACGGCACTTTTCGCTAAAGATTCATACCCCAATCTACTCGAAAAACTATCTTCGACGTCACCAGCAGTTAAGAAGGACACTTTAAAGACATTACTCTCCTGTATTGAGAGCTACGGGTTTGATTCTATTGCTGAAAACTGGACCGAGCTTTGGAATGGCTTGAAGTTTGAGATTTTGCATGGCGATCAGGATGATGATGAGGAAAAGATTTTCCCACTAATTTTCTCAATCTTCAAAGAGATTTCTTGTCAACTATCAAGAAGTCAAGATACATTTGATGAATTTTGGAAAACGATTAGCAGTGAGCTCAATTCGAATATCGAAAACCACTCGAAAATCAAGCAAACTTGTGCCATTTACGGCTCTATTGCATCCGGATCACCTCTTTCATTCAATACTGTAACTCGACAGGTATTACCTATGTTGTTCAAACCTTCAAAGGATTACGATATACAAAAACAGAGAACTCTCATTTTATGCATAGGATTCTTTACTTCTGCTTATCTCGATGTGTTTGAATCATCAAAGCAAAAAAATAAGCAACTTGATTCCACTTCATTGCATAACTTCAAGGATGAAATTTTGATGTACCTTGGCAAGTCATTAATGGGCTCCTCCAAGGTCGAGGTCAGTTTACGGACATTATCAATTAGTGAGCTTTCAAAGCTAGCAAGATTACCATCGTTCCTTAGTGCAGATGAGTTGAGCTTGATTGTGCAATACTTTACCGAGACCATACTTTGTGATGAGAATGAGTATGTTTTCAACTCTGCAATCGGTAGGTTGATTCAAATTTCCAAAATCAATACCCAACTATTGTTACAGGTGTCACTTCCGAATATATTATCCCTTCTTCCTGATATGGAAAATGAGCCGATAGAGTTCAATGGTGAAGTTATCACCAAAGAAAAAATTTTCAATATCATCTCTTCCATCACCCCCAATAAGGAAATATCAGACTTCTTGATTATCCGCCTAGTCAACAAGTTCATTAAAGTAGGTCAATCAAAAAATAGTTCCAGTTATCTTCATTTGATTGCTTTGAACTTGAAACTCACATTGGAAACCGTCCAAAAAGAAAAAAATTTCAGCACTGATCATTATTTGCTGAAGACGTTTGGTGAACTGGTTGAAAATATTGTGTTGCCTAACTTTTATCGAAATTCAAAAAATGATGGTGTAATGGATGAGATCACGGATGTGCTCAAGTTAATTGTTGTCTTCTCTTCCAAGAAGCATCATCAAGAATTAACAAAGGAGACCTTCTCAGTATTCCAGAAGCAAGAGCTTGGGGAGTTTGTCTATTATTCGTCAGTGAAATTGTCCAATATATTACAGACCCCTTCAAAACTAGTCCATGTTGCCCTAAAAGTATTATCGGGCGTTGACAAATCTGTGTTATTACCAGATTTTGAAGACGTTTGGAACAGTACTGTCAACATTTTGAGATCTTCTGCTTTCGATGATCAATACACAAAAATTGGTTATCTCCAATTGATAGCGTTATTAGTGAATAAATGGGCATCCGCGGAACAAACAGCTGAATATCTGAACCTCCAACTGAATAGTTCCTCAGACATCGAACTATTTATTTGGATAACTAAAGGTGTTGTATTAAAGATCGATCCATTATCAGAGAAATTTGTGGATAGGTTGATTGATATACTGAAAGATGAGTCTCTTAACACCGACCTCGTCACAAAAGCCTTTGAAATTCTAGTAATCGATCTTTCTGTGTTCGATAAATACAAAAAAATACAGAACAATAATGTTCGTTTATTATACAAGCAAAGATTATTCCAAGTCGTTTCTTCCAGACTCGTCGAAAATTTCCAAAGTGCACAGACCTTGTCACAGAAGTCTCGGTATCTAATATCCTTATCATACATGTTAAAGCACACTCAAAAGGATATTATAGTACCTCATTTATCTGACTTTTTACCTCTATTGTTGCAGTCTTTGAGCTTAAAAGATTCAGAAGTCCGTTATGCCTCTGTGTTAACGCTTCTTTCATCCATTGAAGAAATCCCTGAGCTCACAGCGAAGCACCTTCAAACCTTGATCCCAGGCTTATTCAGATTGATCAAATACGACTCGAATGATGATGAATTGAAGTACAATAACCCTGAAATCAGATTAATGTCTTTGAACTGTCTTCATGCTTTGACTATGACTATGCCATTACCCAATTTGGTCCCTTACCAGCAAGATATTCTGCGTAATCTAGAACAAGTTCTAGACGACAAGAAGAGAAAAGTAAGAAAGGGGGCCGTGGATGCAAGACAAGCATACTTTGAACTCGGTAGATCACCAATTGAATAAGAACTACAGTTGCATGTAATAAGGATCATCCAATACTAAAAAAAGAAACACAATTTCGTAGTCAATTTAATCATTACTCAGAATCAGAATCATCCATATCCACTGGCGCCAAACCAGGAGTTAAACCAGGGAATTTGTGTTCTTGGCCTTTCTTACGTTTATCATAAAGCTCTTTCTCAGACACCTTTTTACCCGCTGCTCTTCTCTTCTTTGACTTGATATGGGTACCTTCATTTTTCAAATCAAGAATCTCCTTCTGTATTTCCTCTAGGTCTTCTTCAATGTCAGTTCTCCAACTCTTGACATTCACTACGTTCCTGCTGATGAGAAGCTTTAGCTCCCTTTTTTCATCTGGTGACAACATGTTCTTTTTAGAGTGATCAATTAATATTTCATATCTTGCTCTATCTTCTAGTTTCTTCTGATGGCTGCTATGCTTCTGGACAAGTGACCTTTGTGCCAGCTTGTGCTTCTTCTTGAGCCTTCTGATTTCATCTGGTTTTATATTGGTCCTGGACGAGGAAGCGTTGATAACTTGTGATGCACTAGAGAGACCAGAAGACTTTTTGTTTGAGGATGTTATGGAATGACCTGGTAGCAACGAGTCAAGCAAATTGCTCACCGTTGGAGTCGTAGATAAATTTCTGTCGTTAAATGAAAGAACGGTCATTATCAATAAAAGTTCATAAGCACCCTGATCTTGTACTGCTAAATGCCTGGTTTACTAGTAATCTCATCACACATAAAATATTTTTTTTTTGTACAAAAAAAGAAAATGAAAAGAAAAGAAAAGAATGCACATCGATAGGAGCACACAGCTAATCAGCTACACTACACAACTAGTCTTCTCAACATAACTTACGATTATTCATTGCTATACAAACCATAAATGTTCATTGGGAGGTACATTGGACATTTTCAGAATGTCCATTGAGACTTTCAGAGTCTGGTGAAGAATTGCTATCAGTAGAGTCGGTGTATTGTCCTCTTTTATTGGTTTTTCTTCTCTTCTTCTTTTTGAATGAATTGAATTTTTGACTGTCTCTTGATTTTGTGCTGTAAGAATGCTGAGAAGGATTATATTCAGACAAGACCTTCTCCACTACAGTAGCATCCTCGGGTATTTCCAGTTCTAGCTTAGGTGGTAAAGCCTGAGCCAACAGTTTAGCAGCGTCTTCCTTAAGCTGTCCTGGTTCTGGAAATTCCACTTCAAAGTATAACACCAAATCACCGTAGGATGATAAGCCTTTGATTGGCATACCGCTTCCAGTGACTACCTTCAATGAATTTGGTTTAATAATTTCTCCTGGGATTATATCAACTTTCAAGACCTCACCACTTATATGAGGAATAATAATTGATCCCCCAGTCAATGCTGTCAATAAATCAATTTTGGCGTTGTAGTAAAGATTGGACCCCTTTCTCTTGAATTTTGGATGTTTCATCTCCTCCACAGTCACTACAACATCGCCAGGTATCATACCCAAGCTTTGATCACCTTCACCTTCGAATTTTATTTGCTCTCCGTGTTTGGTACCTGGTTCTATTTCCAAATTCAAAATCTTACGCTCTTCCACAGTTTTAGCCCCATGACAATTTGTGCAACGGTCCTTCATGTCCATGATCTCACCGGCTCCATTACATCCCCTGCATGTCGATTCAAATCTTTGAATTATAGGACCTGTTCTTTTCTGTATGAGCACGCGACCACGACCTTGGCACTGTGCACATGTTTTGATGTTCAACCCGCCCCTAGCATTACAAGTTTGACACAGTACTGTTCTAGACAATCCCAACTTAGTGGTCTTGCCTTTATATAGTTCTTCTAAGGTATAGGATATCTTGTGTCTTATATCATGAATCTTACGCGGTTCGAATCTTTGGTTGAAAGAACTGGCAGTTCCGTCATCTGTGTTGAAAGCAGTCGTATGGCCGAAAAACTGTGAAAACAAGTCGTCAGGTCTCATGAAGAACGGTGAGGTATCGGCCATATTATCAGCAGCAGCAGCACTTTGTTCCAGGCCTTCTTTACCATACCGATCATAAATGGCTCTTTTCTTTGGATTCAATAAAACTTCATACGCCTCTGTTATTCTTTGGAATTGTTCTGTGGATTCTTTGCTGTGGCCGTTCTTATCTGGATGCCACTTGAGAGCCATGAGTCTATAACCTTTCTTTATCTCGGATTCCTGAGCATCTGGGGATATTCCTAATAAGTCATAGTACTCAGTCTGGTTGGCCATCAGTAAACGTTTGTATTGTAGTCTGTTCTCTTGGTAGTGTACTTCTTTATTTACTTATTTGCTTATTCGCTTATTCGCTTATTTGCTTGTTTCTGTCTCAACTAAATTGATACTGAAAAGATAATTCTGACTGATCAGTTGTTTGTAGCTTAAGGGCAGTTCGATGCACCAGTAGATAACGTTATTGCATAACCTGCCGTAGGATTGAACCAACTATAACCTGAATTGAAAACCTGTTATCTTGCAACGCTTCAATAACCTCAACTTGAGTCAAAATTTACTTATCGGGGGTATCAATTCGAATAAATATTCTTTATGTTTTGGACTAAAACCTCAGAAACATGAAGGAAATTCGATTGACTTCCATGTGTGACCCGAACCAGAAAAAACAAAGTATGAGAGCGTTTGAATGCAGCATGAAGCAGCACAACATCAAGCAACAGATCATTGATTCAGGTCACAGATAATGAGATTATCTTCCATTAGGAGTCATTAAGCCTATTCCAGAATAAAGAATGGAGACCTTGTGATGAATGGGATGCGAGAGACGGCGAACTGGCATGCTCGCAAGGACAGATGACATCACAGTGATTTACACTGGTTACGTATTATTTTGCTATAGAGCTGATAGGGTTCACGTGATCTGGGCTTCTCAGGCATTGACAACATTGGTCACGTGTGTTTTTCCTGGGCTTTTGTGGCTCCATCAACTATTTGTACATGTTTTTAGTTCTCGTATACAGGTAATGTATACAGAATGAAAGAGCAGAGGCGGAAGAAGCGGTTTGTTTGAAACTTGTTTGAAAATGGCGCCCCCGAGAGCTCAGACACCATTGGTGCTTACCAACTATTTCCAGCCCCAGTTGTATGACCTGGATCTTCGTGTTGATCACCTGAAATCTAACTTCAGCGGTGATATAAACATCGAGTTGATCACAGACGGGAGATCTGTTGGAGACGGAACTGATTTCGAAATCACACTGCATGCTTCTGAGCTTGTTATCATGAGCGCTTCCATTTTCAGCATCTCGGGTGAGCCCAAGAAGGCCAATGTTCTCTACGAGAGATCCAACGAGCTGGTGAGGTTTGTTGTGCCAGATGCTCACAGCTTATACAATGAGCAGTCATTGTCACTGTCAATCAAGTTCATAGGTAAAATTAACCTTATCAAAACTTTCAGAGATTTTACTAAGGGCATCTTCAAGACAAATTACTTAGACGACAAAACCAACACCGCAACCAACTACATCATTGCGACTCACTGTCAAGCATCCTTCGCAAGGAATATTTTCCCATGTATAGATGAGCCTACCTCTAAGGCACATTTCAGGTTGTCTGTCACAACAAGCTCTAGATTCAAAGTCTTGTCGAACACTTTGCCAGAGAAGATTTCTTTCAATGACCGTTCTAGTACTCAAACTGTCATGTTTGAGAAAACTCCCCCAATGAATACCTCCATTTTTGGATTTGTTGTAGGTGACCTAGATTTTATTGAAGCCAAAGTTACGCTGAAAAATAAATCGATCCCATTAAGAGTATATACTACGATTGGGAACATCACTGGTGCAGCTTATCCTCTCCATATTGCCGAAAAGACTCTACCTTTCATTGAGTCTCAATTTGGAGTTGACTATCCACTAGAGAAACTGGATTTCATTGCACTTCCCTTCTTATCTGATGGTGCAATGGAGAATTTCGGGTTGGTGACTGTACAGTCTAATCATATCTTAGTCGAATCACTGTCTAACAAAGAGTCGATCCAATCCATCAGACAGTTAGTAGTTCATGAGATCATTCATCATTGGATGGGAAATTTTGTTTCCTTTGAGGGTTGGTGTCATTTATGGCTAAACGAGAGTTTTGCCACCTGGTTTGCCTACTACGTGTTGGATAAGTCAAAATTTGATGAAGTGGACAGCATGGTCTGGAAGGATCAGGTTGAAAGCGAGTTTGAAAAACTGATTGATCTGGATTCTACTGTAAATAGTGTTGCTGTGGTTGACGATAGAACAGGTAACTCTGTCAAATCAACTCAAGATGCATTTTCAGTTCGTTCATACCAAAAAGGTATTCTGTTCCTAAGAATGCTAGCAAATGTTTACCAATCGGGCGACTTCAATGATGACATTTCAGAGTTTGTCAGTACACTTTCAAAATTCATGACAAAAAATGCATACAATTCTATTAGACCAGTTGATCTATGGAAATTTTTGAGTGACAACTCTAAGCTTGATTTGACAACATTCTCTCAAACTTGGTTGCGGCTTCCAGGAGTTCCAATCCTGTCTGTCACAGTGAATGAAGACAACAAAATACAAGTCGAACAACATAGATTTTTGAGTTTTTCCAACATTGACGCTGAAAATCTAGAAGATGTTCCGTATCATGTCCCTTTGGCAATCAAATTAACGGATAGCTCCGTTATCAACCAAATCTTGGTTGATCGTAAACTGATCTTGCAAGATTTGAAAATCGAAGAGTTTGTCAAATTGAACACAAATAGAACTGGTATTTATGTTACCCAGTACAATGATCTGAGGTTTATTGACAATATCATTGCAAATATCGAATCACTGTCGACTGAAGATTTGATTGGAATCATATCAGATTTAAGACAAGTGATTGGTCATGATACACATCATAGAGACATTTCCATCATCAGCATGTTCAAAATAACACAGGCCTTAATAGATCAAAAAAATTTGAATTATGAAATTTTGAGACTTGCATTAACCGAAATTCAGGTGATCGATGATTCATTCAAACATTTTGCTGAACGCTCAGATCTTTTAGACTTTCAAAAGTGGTTTACAAGTATGATTCTGAAATTATTTTCAAGACTTTCCTGGAATTGCGATTATTCCAAAATCTCAGGTTACGAGCTAGAAACGAAGAAGCTGGTACTCACAATTGCTTTGAACACTGCAGAAACGGCAGAAGTTACATCCAGATTGTTCAAGAAGCTTTTACATGGACCTGCAAGAACAGTACCTGCTAAACTTTTGGAACCAGTATTAGCAGGATCATCTCTGAAAGCTTCAACTACCACCTGGAAAAAGATTTTAGAATTAGCAAAGAAACCAGGTGCTACAGAAAATAATGTACTTGATGGTAGTTCCTTTGACATTCAGCATGCTGCACTCAGGGCCATTGGATACGCAAATGATCCAGATTTAGTCAAGCGTGTTCTGAATTTCGTAAAAGATAATATAAATTCAAACCTGATTGAGCTTGGGTTATCCGGTCTTCAAAACAGACATGACGAAAACTCCGAACTATTATGGAGTTGGTTCACTTCAAATTATGATCAGTGGGCGAAAAAGTCCTTGGATGATGGATTGGAGTCCTCAAAGAACATGAGAAGAACATTAAATGGTATTTCCTTTGTTGTTATTGGCTGGATGAATCAGGAAGCAGAGCAAAAGCTAGTCACCGATTTTATTGAAGAGAAGAAAAGAATTCTTCCAGATCATGGTTTGGTGGAGAATATGCAATTGATTGTAGAAAGTCAAACTGAGAAAAAGCGAATATCGAACTCACTTGGTTCTGTCCTACAATTTTTCAGTAAATAGACCACCTCTGTTCCTTTTGGAACTATATAGATATTACAAGTAACCTACATCGATCTATATGATCTAGCGATGAACAAATTCTATTGTATTGTATAGATACCAGCTCTATTTGAATTGAGATATCACCGAATTCACATCGTCCATTAGTTGTTCCAGACTGTCGAACATGGCTTGCCTTGTTGGTGAATGCGTAAAAGAACTAATAATACTTTCATTTCTATTATCGTCATCAGTTAAGGGTTCATTGAGTTCGTCATCACTGTGAGTTTTCTCTTTCAGTCTTAGTGATAGATCCTCTGAACTATTAGAGTTATTTTTATGTGGAAATGTTGACGTTCCCTGCAACTCAGTGTTTACAAAAAAGCCAGTGTCAACGGAGCTCGTTACGGAATAGTGAGTTTGATTAGTAAATTGTGGATCAGGCGTATCAAAAGTAGCAGAAGTTTGAGGCTCTGGTGTTCTGAAATTACTGTTAGCGTATGCGTATGGATCTAGACGTTGTTGATCAATTTGCTCATATTGAGATTGGATAAGGTTCGGTTGACTCGAGTGAGCTAGTCTCCAAGTGATTCTGCCACATAGTACCCTTCTCAGATATAGATTCCATAATGCTTGAACGTCGTCATCTCGAAGTTTACTTGGAAGGGAGCTAGTTCGTACCAATGCAGGATATCTCGTCAATGGTATGGAATCATACCTGTTATAGTAGGGTCTTGGTATGTCATATTGAGGTAGCTTGATCTTCTTCTTTATAGGTTTAGCAGTCAGTTTCAAGATTTCTTGATCAAGTCTCTCTTCAGCGTTTGTGATGACTGAATTTTTGGTATTTGATGGGATCGGTGTGTAAAGGATGATATTGTTATTTGAATCAACTGTTATTGCCTTGGTATTACATATGAGCTCTGGGTTGGCCTTTATCAGTTCTCTAGAAGTAACTTCGTATGAGTTCACCAGTCTGTGGAGGAACAGCTCGCTGGTAAAATGATTATCAATATTGATGTAGTCCATAGTTGCGTTGAGTTCGTAGCTCGTTCTATATTTTCCCACCCTTGATCGTCTTCGTCTTGGTGCATTGACAGGGAACAAAAACTGATTTCTAGCCTCCTTTAGGTTGGTCATTAACTTTCTACTTTTTCTTGCTATCCTCTTAGAAGGCCTTCGGGAAACGTGCGGGTTTGAACGAGCTGATACGCTCGATATTATACTTGGCTCAATGCCGAACTGATTAGATGATGGGAACTTCTCATGTTCTGCTCTAACTTTAGTTTGTACCATATCTTCTTGTGAAAGCAAGAGGTTCCCTCTGTTTTCCAAGTTCTTTATCGAGGGAATACTTGGGAACCTTTGGTGTTTCTGTTGAACATGATTCACCGGGTTGTGTATCTGTGAGGAGGTAGTGTAACTAAATCTGTCTATTACCACCATTCTGTTTTTATTGACTCAAGTTTGCAAATGATTCTCTATCACCGCTAAAACACTATCTATCAGACCTCGTTACCTTGCACTTGTGGCAATGAGTATATATATAGTTCTTCTAATTCCATTGTCTTTTTTTTGGCAAGACATCTGAAATTGGATATGAACTACATTAATTATGGAAGTGCTTCAATTCCATTGAGATGGCTGGTTATTCCTCTACTGTAATTAAAAGATGAAATTGCCGATCTCTCGATAAGCTCACGTGATATCACATGACCAGGGCAGTGTTTTGGTCGGAAGTTCCGGAAGTTCCATTTTTGAAACAAATAAACAATTTGTTGGTTTATGATTTTTGTGACGTGACAACTACACAACTTTAGTAGAAATTAGTCAGAGATTAAGGTAAAATGGACAAACTCAAAGAGGTAAGTTTGATACAGTGCCAATTGCTTTTATCTTAAAGCCATTGTATTTGCTCTAGCGGGAGAAGGTTTGATCTTGGGGCGAAATCGGATAAGAAAGGTTTTTTTTGTTTTGATTTTATATAGGGATCAAAAATAGGAGGGCGACTTCTGTAAACATTTGCGATTAACCATGCCAATGGAAATCTGAACTCCTTGATCTGTACAATGGGTGTATTGGGAAACTTTTGACTAACATGTTCAGAAATTGAACAATTTGAAATTGGACGCTGAAAAATGGCAAGAGAAGGCTGATGAACTACAAGTCAGAATCAAGGAATTAGAACAAGAGAACTTGGAGAAGGACAACAAGATCCAGTCATTGACAAGAAACAACCAGACTTTGGAGGAGCAATTGGAAGATTTGGAAAACAAGGTCAAAGAACACAAAACGGCTGCTGAAGAATCCTCTTCCTTGAAATCTCACAATGAGAACTTCACCAAGAAAAATCAACAATTGGAAGAAGAATTGGAAGAGTCTGATAGAAACTTGAAGGAAACAACTGAAAAGTTACGTGAAACTGACTTGAAAGTCGAACAATTGGAAAGAAAAGTTGCCTCTTTGGAAAGTGAACGCGAGGACTGGGAAAACAAGTACGAGGAATTGAGTGAGAAATACAACAATGCTAAGGCAGAATTGGATGAGATCTCTGCACAATTAGAGGCTTTCTAACTTGAAGATCTGGATCTAAAGTTTTGCTTGAAAGTCTCGATAGTGTACTTGATATTGTCATCCCACTTTTTATCTCGGGGTATTATACGAGTGGGTATTGTTATCCTCTCATTGACACTGAAAGTGTTTAGTAAGAAGTGAATATATAGCTACGACATATTTGGTCCACTTTCGTACTATAATGCCTAATACCTCAAAAAGTTGAGTGCTTCGATATCACATGGCGGTAGGGTAATTTGAATGAGAATATAGTAAGAGCTCAAAACTAATTCAAAAATGAAATAAACAAAAATAAACAGAAAAGATCCATTCTCACTGTAAACATCAGCGCTTCAGTGCAGTCGCTTACTTTAGTAACATGTCAGAGAATTACTGGCTGAATGAGCAACTGAAGAACGAAGACAACACAAACTTTGGAAGCAATGGAAGCAATGGAAATGGAAATAGCCAGGAAGACTTGTCCTCGTTTCTCAATTATTTGGATGACAGTTCTATTGGCAATCACAACAACAACAACAATAATAACGGCACCAGCATTAGCAACAACAACTCGAGCTCGAGTAATCCAAGTCGTGATTTGGGTAATGTCTCATTAAACCAACAATCGGGAATGTACGGTGATGTTCCCCAGGATTTACACCAAAATTTAACTCCACAGGCAATATTGAATCAGCAATTACAACAACAACCAGGGCAAGAGCTGAATAACTCACCTAGGGATATTATGGCTGGGGGTGCTAATTTCAAAGGTACAGATGCGAACAACTTAATTCAATCTTTGCTTGGTGAGAGGAATAATCAACCTTCACGCCAACAACAAGCAGAACAATCAACCAACCAAGCGTACCCTCTCTCTGTCTTTTCCCCAAACTTGCAAAATCAGACGATACCTCCTCAGGGTCAGGCGAGAACCCAAAGTCCAACGATAAATACTACGCAATTCAATAATGGGCAAACAATAGACAAGGCTGCAATGATCGCTGCTCTTCAACAGCAAAACAATCAAAATCAACAGAGATTTCAACGACAATTCGTACAACAACAGAATGTCGATACGCAGCAGTCTCCTGTAATTAGCCAGCCCCAACCTCAGCAGCAAACATTTCAGCAGCTTCAGCAGCAACAGGCGATGAGACTTCAACAGCTGCAACAACAGCAGATTGAACATCAGAGACAGAGACAGCAGCAACAACAACAACAACAACAGACACAGATGCGCCCTCATCAACAAAGCTCTGTTCCTCCTACTCCAATTCAAAATCCTAAGTCACCTATTGTTCAGAACCAGTTTACTGGTAATTTCATGAATTCTAATGCCAACCAGATAAGACAACAAATGACACAGCCTCAGATGCAAAGCACTCTTAATCAACAACAGCCGCATCAGCAAGTACCACAATCTCAACAGGCACAATTATCACAACCGCAACAGGGACAGACACAACATACTTCACAACCCTCAAGACAATCACCTCAAATTCAAACCGCCACCACAAATCCTGGGTCCCATCAAAACCTGACACCTGAGCAAATGGAAGCCAAGAGAATTCAACAGCAATTGAGCAGTATCCAAGTTGAACTATTTATGAGAACTTTAACAGAATTTATGAAAAACAGAGGTACTCCTGTACGGTCAGTTCCAGTCGTCGCTGATAAAAAGATTCATCCATTTTTCTTTTATGCCGTTGTCGCAAGATTAGGAGGGTCACAAAATGTCTCCAGACAGGAGCAATGGGGGTTTGTTGCTCAAAAACTAGGGTTACCTGTGGATCAAAATCCTGGCTTGATTAGAGAACTTACCAAAACATACGTAGAATATCTGTTGCCCTTTGAGCAGTATGCAAATACACCAGAAGGTCAAAAAGATCTGCAAAATAGAAGAGCAATCATCCAAAGACAACAAGAGGCAATATTGAGATCTCGCCAGAGTCCAAATCAAAACCTAAGTCCTGCCACGCAAACCCAGTTTTCAAGGCTAGGCAATCAACAATCACCACAAGCATCACAAACTCCAGTTACAGCTCAGGCTTCGCAAGTCCCCAATGTACCTCATGTATCTCAAATATCACAAGGGCAGCCAGTACCATCAGTTTCTCAAGCACATCAGGTTCCTTCAGCTACGACTTCAGTTCCTCCAATGCAGACTCCTGCTTCAACAATTTCACAAGTGCAAAACCATAGTCCGATAATTCAGACATCACAGAGAACTCCACAAAGTGTTCTTCAACAAGTGGGCCCATCTCAAAAAGGTTCTGATAACAGTTCACCACGTTCAACTGGGCAGAAATGGATACCTGGCCCTGAAAAACAGGTTCCATCGTCCACCCCACTTCAGCCTCAAGAACCTTTGCAGCCAACTCTTATTCGAAACTATGTCCCTGATCAAAGATTGATCGAAAGCCATACTGGATATGACATCAAAGCAGTATCACAACTTGGTGAGCAAATTGATGCTTCAAAACCTATATTTTTGTTTGCGCCTGAGCTGGGAAATATAAATCTTCATGCTTTGACCATGAGTTTGCAATCGGGGATTACTGCGGAGATCAATTCCGCCTTGAATACTTTGTTAGTCACTTCAGCTGATAGTAATCTACTCATTCCACTCACTGAGTGTCCAGAATTTTTGGAAGCCATCACTCGCTTGTCATTGACTGTTCTGGACGAACTATTGAAAGGAAAAGATACACAAAAGAGAACAACCGAGAAAGTCGATTTTAGTGAGAGAATGGATATCCAAACCACCGGAAATGAGAGAATAGAGGAAATTTTTCAAAGGTACAATAGCAATTTCAAGCAAGACGAAGAAATTGAAATTGAAGTTGACTCGTTTAGTGGAGTGCCTGTCAATTTTAGACCTGAAAGTGACGATTTGAAAATGACGGACCTTGATGCAATTGATACAAGTGAGAGTAATCCTTCAACAACAATCAATGAGGAACCAGTATTCACAGAATTTGATAAGATTGAGAAACTTATTTGCCCAAATTACTTGGACTTGCTCCATGAGATTCGTGCTGAAACAGAAGATGTATTCAGTAAAGTCCACACCAGAACGGCTGACGATGATCAGGTCTTACTAATCGACCAATTAACAACCATAACAATGATCATTAGAAATATTTCATTCAATGATGAGAACTCAATTATGCTCGCTAACTGTGACTATTTGAGAAAATTCATAACCAGCCTAATATTAGGAGTCACTTCAGCACCAGAGAAATTCGTCTTTACCAGAAGGAGATTAGGATTCTTAAAAGATTCTCTGGTGATCTTAATGAATATTGCACATTTATTACACCTAAAAACATATAATGATGCGCTAGCCATAATCATTTTAGTCTTAACATTTGGTGTCGAAGAACCAAAGTCTGAGAATATTGATTTTCCGGAGTACATTCCCCAAATTCACAAATACCAGTCACACGCTGTTGATGTGCTAGCAAAACTTCTGGTTCGTGACCCACCTAATAGAGCCCTTTTCATTGGTGTACTTACATCCGCTTATGAATCAAACTCATCATATGCCGAAGTTCAACAGAACAAGAAACTAGTGGAATTGTATCTCGGTTCGGAATTACAGGAGGGAGAGTTCCCGTTAATCTCTAAAGTTTTCAAGTTTTTGATATCAGTATTACCTCTGAACACAGTCAATCCTGCTGTGTCTGTTGCGGAACGAGATTCACTGGTACTACAATCTCTGATATCTTTAATCCTGATTACTGAGATGCTACCTAGCGATTTGCTAAAATCAAACATCCCTTTGAAGTGGCTACAAAGTAAGCAATACATAGGAGATGGATTAACCAAATTGGGTCTAAACTTAGCCGCAATTCCATCTAAATCTGAAAATGATGTTTTCAAGTTGATATCATCAAGATCGATTATCCTACTAAATTCACTACTTCAAAAAGCCTTCGATTATATTACCTATCACAGTGGTGATCTCAAGGATCTTTCCAAATTGAAATTACATCTGCCTCCACATACTGTTGTTGGGGCTTTATTGGCTTCATTGGATGGCATCACCTTGAATCCAATACTAACGTTACATGATAATCTGAAAAAAGCAGACCAAGCAATAATTGATGGACAAACTGAGAAATAATTAGAAAGAAAGCCATTCATGATATCATTATTATTGGTGGAACTCTATGTATTATAAGGCAGTCATCTGATTCTAAACAGTGTAGTTCTGTTGTATGTATGTGTATATTTTAGAACCCAAAGTTTCACCAATAATCTCATTCAAGTCATCTTCTTTCAAACTCTTCAATTTAGAAAAGGTCTTTATCTTTTTGAGAATCGTAAATTGATCAACATTTGTTAAACCTGGTATATTCTGTAATACGCTGATTACATCAGGTTGGTCCTTACTTTCGGGAATAATCTTCGTATCATCCTTGGTGCCTGCTTTAACAGCTTTCATAATGTCAGGCTCTTCTCTTTGAGCTTTCAATTCTAAAAACAGTTCCGCGGTTTGGTATGGCGACGATGACCATAGAATTCTGAGTTTTGGGAATTTGAGAACCAGACCTGCAATATTCATTTGAATTTCCTCCTGCATCTTAGACGATGAAGAAGGATGTTGAACTTTTATTGAGTTCGATCTCATTCTTGATTCGGAGAATGGCTCTAATGAGAATGATTGGTTACTATCAAATTCGATGAGGAGAACAGGTATCTCGTAATGTCTAGACATCCGCTCAGCTTGTTCATACAACCTTCCACTTTTGAAACTTCCAATTAAATCAGAAATGGATTTCCTTTCTACGCAGATTTTTGAAGTTAATATATAGTCACCGACAGTTAACATACAAGGAACAACCTTCAGACCGACCCGATAGAGTAGGCCGGGTAGTGGAGCTCTAAATTCTCTTGTATCAACAATAACTAGAGAATCTTCTGACGAATTCCTGAATGTTGATCCCCCTGCTATCCTTGTATTCATGACCTGTGATTTTCTGATCTTGAATTTTGAGAAGTCTTCATCAGTTTCAAAAAAAGACGGTAGCTTTGACTTCTCCCTAATCAACTTTGTGAAAGCTTCTTTTTCCTTTCTGATTGATATCAGATATTGCTCCTCTTCTACCGAGTTATTATAATACATGAAGTAGGTCTTTGCTGCATTGTTCCGATGAATAGCTTGATAAACTTCCACTCTTCTAATGAAAGCAAGACTAGGATCAAACATGACGATAAAAGAGGGCATCAACTCTTGTAAAAGGACATGATCCGATTTGTTATTGTATTCAGCAATCACTACTTGATTTTCCCTATCAATGTACTGGTAATCATTGATTTTCAAGTCATCATTAATATCTTCATTCTCCAGTTGATTCTGTTCCGAGTCCTCGTCGCCTTCATTCATGGTGAGTTCGAATAGTTCCATCTCAATGTCATTTTTGTCCATTTTCGATTCGATATCAGCATCTGGCGTTGTCGATTTATGTAATAACCTTGCTATTTGAGCAGCAGCAGCAGCACCTCGTGTCCGCCTTCTATTTGTTGTTATTGGACCTCTTGCAAACGCTCGAGATATATTAAGCTCTTGATCTTCATTTCCAGTGCTGATGGCTGCATTGATCTTGGATGTGATGGATTCTTTTACTTCCTTAGAATCCATATAATTTTGGAGCTTGGTTACCATCATCTTTCTAAAGCTATAGCTATTTTGACCTGGTTCACATTCTTTCATTGTCGTGACAACCTCCACCAGCAGACGGCGCACTGTTTTGTTCTTGCACATTATAAGGAGTGGTCCTTTTTTTGAACCATCGAGTGACCTTTCAACTGTTATATCATTCAATAGTATAGCCAATTGTTCCCACTTTGGTTGCTCCTCCAATATATATTCGTTATTATCAAAAACTCGTTTTCTAGCATAAGTTATCACTGATTGGGATTCTTCAGCCATCAGCCATGGAGATTCAGTATTTCTCTTATCAACAGCAGATCTGTTGGCATCCAAAACTAGTTGAATAGTCTCATAAAAATCAATAGCATCATATGATATTAAACTAGTCAGCAAGTCTTTCAATAGCTTTATATCTTTCACTAGCTGCTTGGAGTCAAACGATATTCTGTGCCAGAAAGGATCAAGAATTATATGGATAGATCTCAAAAAATTTGGATCCAAAGCATTTTCTATGGACCAGTAATCGATCGCCAATGTGGAGTTCTTCCTTCTTAGCTCCTCAATGCATTTCTTGAGACAGGCTATTAAACCTGTCTGTATCTGTTTCATTGAGTTCGTCATGACAACTTTTATTTCAGTCACGGGATCAATGTTTTTCTCCAGCAAGGAGGAAGTAACTTCAATGTGAAAGCGAGGCCAAAGCAGCACTTTCTTAAGTCTGAGGGCCTTCAAACTTTTGTGTAAAGGCGTAAAACCAGTAGCAAACTCCTCAACAGAGTCAGAAACAGCCTTTATAAAGCCCCATTTATTCATTTGTCGAAATATATGAGCAATAAATGATTCTGTTGATAAATCGTCAACTTTCTCAGCATGAAGTATAACAAGGCCAGTCGCCTTGGATGCCTTCAGTATTCCAGAAAGAATATCAACAATCAATATTCGAGAAGTTACTGAGATCACACCACCTCTCCGATAGATTTGTTGACGTTTATCTGAGGTATACTGGTCTCCCGTTATAATCGTGAATGACCTATTGTCATTGTCATCTTCATTTTCGAGCCATGACAAGTTATCCAGCTCTTCAGTTAAACTTGCGTTTTCTTCCTCAGTTGCCCCAATAACCAGTACTAAGCTTCGTTTCTTCATTCCCGCAATGGATGCTGGCGCACTGAGTGTGTGCAGTAGATTCGCAACAATCGGGTCAAGCCCAAGACCTTTACCTAATATGAGCAATGAATCATCTGAAATCAGGTCCTCTATTATTAGTTGCTGAAAATACAAAGGAAGGTTCAATGTTATTTCAATCGGATCCAGTGGCTCTGATTCATTCTCTTTTAGGATTAATGGATATTTCTCATCGTCAGAAAGATCGTTACCATTGTTGTCATCTCTTTGGTTATTGTTATCATTATAATCATTTTCCTTTTCTTCTGGTTTATCGTCATCCTTCAGTCCAGTAAAGTCAAGCAGTATCTTTTCTTGTGAGTTGGCGTCATCATCTTCATCGTCTTTGACAAATAACGACATTGATTTGTTGAAGCACAGTCTTTAATTGGCTCTTATCGTAATTAATACCTTTAGAGTTAACAAAAGATCCGGTTTAAAGTCCTCGGTCATTTTTGTGCAAATGAAAAAATGAAGGTAATATAAATTTATCATTGAGTAATAATTGTGTAGTCAGCAATTTGTCTGTTAGTGTCTCTCTGTTGTCGTGACAGGGGTTGTCTAGAATTAAACAGTAGTTAAAATACGAAAGTAAGGTTTGGTGAAATAGACCAGATTAGACTGTTCAATTATGAGTAAACTTATAGAGAAGATTGCAAACCTTGCCCAGGATGAAGTGTTTATCTCGCTTGAGTTCTTCCCTCCAAAGACAGAAACTGTATGTATTATCAGCTGTGTGCAGTCTTTTTCAATCAGCGGAATGGAATATTAACTTGTGCCTAGGGTATCAGAAATTTGCTTTCTCGTATGGAGCGTATGTCAGCTTTGAACCCTTTACTCATTACAATCACATGGGGAGCTGGGGGTTCTACAGCTGAGAAAACACTTTCCCTAGTCTCAACATGTTCAAAGGAACTCGATTTGACAACATGTATGCACTTAACGTGTACCAATACTGATAAATCCGTTATTGATAATGCCTTGAGAAAAGCAAAAGAAGCTGGTGTTCGTAATATTTTAGCCTTAAGAGGTGATCCACCACGAGGCGAGGAGTATTTAGTCAATAATTCGAGCGACTTCAACTATGCTGTGGACTTAGTTAAATATATCAAGAAGCAGTATGGTGACTACTTCTGTATTGGTGTTGCTGCGTATCCAGACGGACACTGCGAGGGTGCTGATAGTAATAATCAAGATTTTGAAAAGGATTTACCATATTTGAAGGAAAAAATTGAGGCTGGTGCTGACTTCGTCATTACTCAATTGTTTTATGATGTTGAGCAATTCTTGAAGTTTGAAAAGAGGGTTAGAGAGGTTGTCGATGCAAAAATTCCAATTCTACCCGGTTTGATGCCTATAAATACGTATCAGTTGTTTCACAGAGCTGCTAAATTATCACACACTTCTATTCCTGATCATATTTTGGAGCAATTTCCGGAGGGTATACAGAATGATGATGACAAGGTGAAGGCTATTGGTGTAGAGATCTTGAAGAATATCATCCACGAACTCTACTCAAGAAGTAACGGAAGAATAAGAGGATTTCATTTCTACACTTTAAATCTTGAGAAATCTATTGCACAAATAGTGGAACAATCGAGTTTGTTGAGCACCATTATTGAAGAAAGACCTACAGAAGAAGACGTCACCATGAAAGATGGTGAAGTTGCGAATAACGAGAAGCAAAAATTTGCAAGCTTCAATACTTCCAATAAAGTTATTGTAGAGAAGAATAAAAAAGGCTATAAAGATTTGGAACAAGATGCTGGATTCAAACTAGCTATACCATCCAAGAAGGAGATTATTGCTATCTCTTCGGGTGAAGGTACCCTAGGTAGGGATGCAACTTGGGATGATTTCCCCAACGGACGTTTTGGTGACTCTAGATCTCCAGCTTATGGTGAAATTGATGGTTATGGTCCTTCACTGAAGATTGCCAGCAATAAAGCTTATGAGTTATGGGGATACCCCGTTGATATATCTGATATATCTAATATCTTCATTAACTACTTAGAGGGTAGAATCGATGCATTACCATGGTCAGAACTTGGTTTGAGCCCAGAAACTGCCATAATTCAAGAAGAGCTGATTCAGTTGAACCAAAAAGGATTTTTCTCCTTATCTTCACAACCTGCCACGGATGCTGTTAAGTCAAGTGACAGAATCTTTGGATGGGGCCCCAAAGGCGGATACGTTTATCAAAAGGCCTTTGTTGAGCTTTTTGTTTCGAAAGACACTTGGGAATCAAGTTTAAAACAAAAACTGCAAAATACATCAATGGTTAGCTATTACCTGGGTGATTCTAAAGGATCATTCGAAACATCTTTGAACCCAAAGTCATCCAACGCTGTCACATGGGGAGTTTTTCCAGATCGCGAAATATTTCAAACCACAATCATAGAAGAAGAGTCTTTCAAAGCTTGGAGAGATGAAGCCTTTAGCATTTGGTTGGAATGGGGAAAATTGTATAAAATAGGATCCCCAAGTCATGATCTTATCCAAAGTATCCATGACAACTACTATCTAATCACTGTCGTACATCACGACTATCACAATGAAAGTGGTTTGTGGGACCTATTATTGAGCTGATGGTCGTCTATAGAATCAAAAATTCATGATTGCAACTCATTTATTTGATTCCTTAGTAGTTGTATGTGCCTCTCGTTTAACTTTTGATTCCACTCTGGTACCAAACCACCGAGAAATTCAACGTTTGATCTTGTCAGTAGAATAACACCTTCCACCACTTCACAACCTCTCTTCAATAGTAACTTTGATCCCAATTGAATGGGAAACCCAGATCTCAGATTCTTAGAACTGAGAAATTGAAGCTTTTCGAGTTCAATTGCATAGCACAGATTTCCTTGTCCATCCTGTAAGGTTAATTTAAAATATTGATTAGCGTTTGTATGACTTATGCTATTCTGTTGTTGTTGGTCGTCCTCAACGTCAACGTCTCTAACCATTCTCTGACCAGCAAATCTTTGTCTATCAGCACCAACACTCTCTTGATCATTCATAGCCATAAGTTCATCTAACTGAGTTTGCTTTGAACTGGATATGTTTACCAGTTCAACTATTTGAACTAATGTTTCTTGTTCAACTGTGGTTTTATCTTGATTCGGCAATACGTGATGTACAGCAGCCTGTGCTCTCTGAGAACGAGAATCTGAGGGGAAATTCAATGCATTTGTGGGAGTTTTGTAGATATCTGCCGTAGTGAAAAGTGCTGTTTTGGTCATTTCTATGTTGAGTCCATATTGTCAGTATATAACAGTCTGTAAATCTTGAGAGATACAATAAAAACAACTCAATTTTAATTGAAAATAATATCAAAACAACTAAACAACAGACAACTAGCTAAACCACATAATATATTTAAACAGAATGACGATACACTCTCTGTACATTCTAAATAGAGCTGGTGGGCTAATCTATCACGCTGACTTCCAACCTGGACTCAACAAACTGACAGCTAATGAATACCTTGTGCTAGCAGGTACAGTCCATGGGGTTTTCGCAATAGCTTCGAAGATCACACCGAAAGCACTCAAACTGAAAGGGAACATGCCAGGAAAATCAGGACTTCGGATGGTTGAGACAACTGCATTCACGATGTTTGTATCACAAACAGTTACGGGTATCAAGTTTCTCTTGATTACCGCACCAACAACTAATATAGATTCAGAAAAAGCCATTGAAGATAGTGATGCCATTCTTCAGAAGGTCTACTGCTTGTATTCTGACTACGTAATGAAGAACCCATTTCATTCTTTGGAGATGCCGATAAGAGCACATCTGTTCGACCGGAAAATAAACGAACTGATAAGGAGTGTTTGAACAGTTTACATTGGACGACAAGGGAAGCCCAGCACACATACAAAAGAATACAGACATCAATAATATTGACTTAAACGTAAGATGCACACACATATTAAATCGAAAATTTCACTATAACTTGTACTCTTTCACTCTGGTTATGTACTTACCAGTGTTTATACCTTTGAAAAGACCAGTCCATAACTCAGGAACATTTCTGAAGTCTTCACCTTGAGCATCGACAACAGTCTCTTTAAATCTATTGATATCTAACTTACCACTCTGAATCTCTTTGATTAAATGACCGACAATTTGAGGAAATTGTTCAGCATCATCGAGGATGACCATACCTCTAATGGTGAGTCTTTTGGTGATGACTGCAGCATAGTTGGAAAAGTCAAATGGCTTGTTGGTATTGTATCTAGAGATGGCACCAACCTGAACAATAGTTGCAAAATCGGCTAGATAGACCATAGCTTTGTTTAAGATTTCACCACCAACTTGATCGACAAAATAATTGATTTCATCGTTACCAACAGCAGCTCTGAAGTCTTTGTCATAAGTTGCAGATTTGTAATCGACAGCTACAACCTTTTCACCCAATGTCTGGACATATTTCGTCTTTTCTGGACCACCTGCAACTGCAATGATTTTCTTTGGTTTGAATAATCTGTCTAAAATATGGATCAAGACAGAGCCCACAGCACCAGCAGCACCTGTAACTAACCAGACCTTACCTTCTTCCTCTGGCTTAGCACCTGAGTACTTGAAAGCAGCCAAGTAAGAAGTAATGGTGGTACCACCGTACACAGAGATGTAATGAGACAATGACGACACTTTGGTTGGATCCACGATGGTAACTTGAGAATTGTCCTCGATGATGTTATGTGTAGCCCAACCAGTTACACAGGAGACTATATCACCTTCTTTCACTCTGCTTGATTTGGATTTAAGCACTCTAGCAATACCTCTTGCTGGTGCAGGAACGTTCAATGGAGAAGGTGGAATATACGACTTATATGGGGAGAACCAACCTTTTTGAGCTGGATCATTTGACAAGTAAAGAGTCTCAATCAGGATCTCGCCGTCTTTCAACAAGTTTGGATCCTCAGTATCGTACTCTTTGGTGACATATGTGAAGTTTGCATCAGGTGTGCCATAGTTGAGATTGACTTCTGAAGCAAAAGTAGTGTGTTTAGTTAATAGATATTGTTGAGCTTTGACTTTGACCATGTTGTTGTGATGTTCAGTGACTTGAGATTATATAGCAAACAATAGAGTGCAAGCTATCATTAGGGAATCATTGTAGGAAATATGCCTTATATATCAGATGTATTGTATTTCTAAATTGGGGTTTAACGGTTAGAGTATTATTAACATATTTAGTATAACTAACTCATGCCTCGGCTAAAAACCACTTGACATATCCGGTAAAGGACACATGAATGTTTATTGTCAAAAAAGAATCCCAAGTTCCGCTGCAGCCACAATATTTCCTTGTTTTGTCAGTGTTTAGCTTGATATCATGGGGCAGTTTGACGAGCCCGCTGCTCTGCTCCGTCGACTAGAGAATTAGCTGGGATCTGAACCGTAGCCAGGCAGTTTTGTATCAGAACATCAGCGAGTATGCCCACTATCAGACTTGCTGTCGATCCAAGAACTGCTGTGGACTGTTATTGTGCTGTATGGATGTAACATTACAAATCACAATTGCCACTCGTGGTAGGAAGTTTCCAGAAACACACCTATTGTTTATTAATGGTTAATATAATCATTAGCAGTTAGATACTACTAAAAAGTTGATTCGCTGTTCCATTCCATGGCCAGCAAAACTGAGCTTCCTGGCAAACATCGCTGAGAATTGCCCTGTATCTACACTCAGACCCGCAGACTAACTTCACTGACGTACCAGAATGGAAGACTGTGTTATCTCAGCTATGCGGCAATTGACGGCAACTGACGGACTTCTCTCTTTAACTTGCCCAAACCAATCAAACAAATTTCACATCCTTCTCTAACCGTTTGAAGGACGGCTGGAAGAATGCTTCCACATGCTTAAGGTCCGTCTACGTATATCACGTGATGATTTCACTCAATGTACTCAGTCCCTTCCCGGCAGTTCACGTTCAATTTCTAGTCTCTTAGCAGCAGGCCTCTCCGTAATGGCGAGATAAGGCGTATCATGGCTTCGCCGAGCTCAGGTTTCCCTGGAGGACGGACGGTTATTATTTTTTTTTCTTTCTCCACAACTGGCTGAGCGAGGCTTTATACTGCCGCCGCTATTCACCACCGTGTGAACACTACATCTTGCATTTTTTATTGTGTTGTAGTTACTATCTTCACTGATATCTATAAAAGACAAACCACTTTCCCGAGAATCAGTTTCGGAATTTTCGTCTCCCTTCTATTTATCCTTTTATATTACGTTTCATATTCAGTCGGGTACTCGAGTTTTGACTCATTGTGAAAAAAAAAGAGACTCCACAGTTCATATTTATTACACTCTGTTGCCTTTTCTCTTCTCAGTCGCTCTTCAAACGCTTCTTTAATCCCATCAAATTCAATAAGAACATGACTCATATCTTCTCCGAAATTCCAGACATCCCAGATGATGTTGTCTTCGCATTGAAGGCAAGATACAATGTCGATACTAACCCAAAGAAAGTTGATTTGGGTATTGGTGCTTATAGGGACGAAAATGGTAAACCATGGATTTTACCTTCAGTGCAAGAGGCAGACAAAAAATTACATGCCAGAGAAGACTTCAATCATGAGTATTTACCAATATCTGGTTACGCACCTTTCACTGAGGCTGCTGCCAAAGTTGTTTTAGGCGAAGATTCCCCAGCTATCAAGGAAGGAAGAGTAGTCTCCATCCAAACTTTATCAGGTACTGGTGCTTTGCACATCGCTGGTAAATTCTTGGAAAAATTTTACACAAAATCCAGAACTGTTTACCTATCTGACCCAACCTGGGCCAACCACTACCCATTATTTGAATCACTAGGGTTGAAAACCGCTACTTATGCCTACTGGAACCCAACATCCAGATCTTTAGACTTTGAAGGTTACCTAAAAGATATCAGAAACGCCGAAGATGGTTCGATTATCTGTCTACACGCATGTGCCCAGAACCCAACTGGTTTAGACCCAACTAGAGAGCAGTGGAAGGAGATCTTCGCTGTTTTGAAAGAAAAAAACCACATTGCCTTGTTTGACTCGGCCTATCAAGGATTTGCTTCGGGTGACTTAAACAACGATGCTTGGGCCATTCAGGAAGGTGTCAGAACATTGAGTACTCCAATTTTCATTACTCAGTCTTTTGCCAAAAACGTTGGTATGTACGGTGAAAGAATTGGGGCCTTGCATTTGATTTTGCCAACCCCTTCTAACTCACATAGTATTTTGGCTCAGTTGAAAAGTTTCATCAGAGCGGAAGTCTCCACTGCTCCAGCTTACGGTGCTAAAATAGTTGCCGAAATCTTGAACACACCATCTTTGAGAGAGCAATGGGAAAAGGATTTAGTGACCATGAGTCAACGTATTCACAAGCAAAGAGTCGCCTTAAGAGACCATCTTGTTAGACTGGGAACCCCAGGTAACTGGGACCATATTGTCAAGCAACAGGGTATGTTCTCTTTCACTGGCTTGAATAAAGAGCAAGCTGCTGAATTAGAAGAGAAACACTCTGTCTACATTTTGGGTTCCGGAAGAATCTCTGTTGCTGGTCTAAACGACCACAATGTTCAGTACGTCGCCGAAGCTTTTGACGCTGTTGTCCGCTCCACTGCAAGACTATAAATATATACCATTATGATTGACATAATTGAATCAACCCTTATCGTAAAATTTTTTCAGAACTTTCTGTAGTCTAGTATTGATAACTCTTTGTTCAACTCATTTTTTTCCGCGACCTCACCATAGAAAAAAATTTGATAAACAAATAGACAAGAACAAAAACCTCCAAAAGATACCTAAACATACCAACATTTCGTTCGGGTGGCTCGACTGATCTTGATGCTCAAGCTACAAGTAGTGCTGGTACCTCCAAGTGCCCTTCAGAGAAGCAACCAAAATCAATCATTTAGTTCAACGTCTTCTGTGTTTACTTCCTCCCCATATCTTTTCAATGGTAGAGAACTTGGGACCTCGACGCCTAATGGAAGCCAATCTGGCGTCGTTCCACCACATCCACAGCGATTTGTGTCCCCAGAACCCGAAGAAAAGTTGAGAAAATTCCTTCATATCACACAGAAAGACAAAACTCTATTGGAGATTTCCCAAGAGATTGTACAAAGATTCTCTAAATTGTATCCTGAGGAGGAACTGCTGGATATAGTTAAGTTACAAGACTCTCAAGAATGCGATCTAGATCCAGACTACCTCGCCGGTGAAGTCTTTGATTTTGACAATATTGTGAGGGTAATAGTAACAAATGAGATAAGACAAACTGACCGTGACTATAAGGTGAACAAACGTCGTGCATCGCAAAGCTTTTCCCAACTCAACATACCAAAGAAAAGAATTCTGCATCAGAATAGAGCTTACAATAGATCATATTCTTCAAATGATTCGGTATGGAAACATTCGTCGGAAAAGCCAAGAAGATCAACACTCTCTCAAGTGTACCCTAACCCTGATGATGAGGATGATGATGAGGATGATGTATCCAATAATAGTGTCAGAAACGTCAGCATCAACGCCGAAAACTCGGTAGAACTGTCACTCCCTCCTCCTGACCCTGATAGTACAGTTTACCATGACCCTAGAAAAGTAAAGTCACCATCAACCAGTATTGCCAATATCAATTCACCTAACTCCAAAAGAATTACCTCTGGCATGTTGATTGCACCTGAACCACAATTGAAGGAGGCTGAAGAGCAAACTCTACATGAACAAAAGCTCAATGAAAGAATAACACAAAAGATCATCCCTGTTAAGAAGCAATTAAGTGGTATGAAATCGGATTTCCTTACTCAAGCAACACCAGAAAATGAAGGAGAGGAAGAAGAAGAAGAAGAAGAAGAAGAAGAAGAAGAAGAAGAAGAAGAAGAAGAAGAAGAAGAAGAAGAAGAAGAAGAAGAAGAAGAAGAAGAAGAAGAGATGGCAGTAGAAGAAACAGAAGCAAAAAGTGCCAATAAAAATAAAGAGTCAAAAGTGCACTCCCTGACACCTGAAGCAAAGTTGGACAATAATACATTGCAAAAAAAGGCTACATCCATCGAGCATTCTAAGTCTCCTAATTTGCCTCCATCTAGCAAACTACCTTTGTCTTCACAACTGATCAACAAGGAAAATATCAAGTCAGTTTCATCGTTTTCTAGTGATGAGGGTGATGATGATGATGATGATTCAATCAATGAGCCAGAATATAAAAAGGAGGACATTTTAAAAATTTTTCAAAATGGGAAAGTTCCACCTTCAGTCAGAAAGACACTTGCACAATATAACTCTAACAAGCAGACATTGACACAAACAGGCGTCAAAAAGAATGTCAGAACTGCTGCGTTAAAGGCCAACGAACGATTAGCTAAAACTTTCACCAATGGTACACCCAGCAATTCAAAAAGTGTTACTTCTAATAGTGTTTCACAAAGCACATCACAAATAGACAGAGGCTCTGAACCATCAACGAAAGTCCAAAGTCCAAAATCTGATGAAGATGAAGAAACTGAAGTTGAAAGTTTGACTCGTGTTATATCCGATGAAAGCTCGAACGAAGACAATGAGGATGAAGAAATTGAGCAAATCAAAGCTAGTGACCTTGATATGAAAAGCGATATTCCAAGGCCACTTGCTAAATCGACTGTTGCTGGTAAAGCTGTATCAGCCTCTCTTCCACATTCCCAGCCTTCGGCTTCCTTATTACCAGCGAATTCATTCGTTCAAGCAGTTCAAGAATTAGCCTACAAAAAGAATGTCGTTAACGGGAAGGATTCCGCCAACAGTGAGATAAGCTTTTCACAGCCTGCTGCTGAGAATTATTCAAGCAACAATCAAAACAAGCATTCTGGTTTAGAATTAGACTCAGACTCAGACTCAGAGTCAGAATCAGAATCAGAATCAGAGTCACAATCGGAACTGGGAATGGAATCAAGATCAAAAAAGTTTCAACAACAAGCTTCTGATGTGAAACCAGCTTCATTACCATCGACAAAAGTTGGTCGTGATGTATCTGTTTCTAGTCCAGGACATTCAGTATCCCCAGAAAAACTTGCTCAGAAAATCAAAGATTTAAATAGTAAAGAGGACAATTTCAAGGGTGTTACTAGTGAGGCTACTGTTGTATCGCCAGTGATCGAAATTTCCCAAGCACAAGGAAAGTGTCAAATACAAGTCTCTCAAACAAAGAGCAACTCTGATTTTGATGAAGAAATGGCAGATGCTAAAGATAGATCTGAGGTCCATGTTGAATCTTCACAACAACTTTCACATAAGACAGTACAAATCAAGGACGACGGTGCTCTTAAAGATTCTGAAATCTCTAAATCAAAAAATGGCCCCTTTAAAATAACACACACCGTGACCTCGAATATTGCCACAACCGAAAATAATGCTTCAAAGGATGATGTAAAAGAAACTCCACTAAAGTCCTCTTTACCAGCTAGTTCCAATTTGACTGTTATTTCCAATCCTAAGTCGACACCGACCAGCAACAAATCCAGTTCCGATACGACAATCAGAAATGCATCAATATCTGGTGAAACAGGATCTTCTCACATTTCAGCAACGAATAGTGAAAGGGCTTCTATTGGCGAAACAAGTATTTCACTTGGTTTGCCAAAGGTTAAAACGTCAACTGGTGAGCATGAATTGACCTTACCTTCAATTCTCAGCGCATCAGATGTTCCAGGGTTGGAAGAGATCCAAAAATTGTTGCTCGATCCTAATATATCTCTGCCCCAGAAAGACACACTGTTTGCTGAAAGGAGAAGAATAATCAAGAATGCACGTGCTAGATATTTACGCGCTCAGAAGAAAGTCAGGTCATTGGGTGATGGAATGGATATAACACCTGTGGAAACTCCACACTCTCATGCCCAATCATCACCGGTAAAACTTGATTTTTGTCAGTTACCTGAAGGTTTGACGGAAGAAGATATACCAGAATTTGCTGCATTGCTCAGCAAGTACAATGACCCCAAAGCTACAGAAAAAGACAAAGAAGAATACGTGTTAGAGAAGAGACGACTAATAAAGAATGCTAGAAAGAGAATTGCTCGCAGAAAGAAAAGGGACAGTATTGCTAGCGCAACTCCTACTGCTGATATAATGACTAAAGACGACACTATAGCTAAACTGGCAAAAGCTCAAGCTGTGCCTTCTTCAGTAGGAAAATCTGTTGATGAGCCAGTTTTACCTTCGATTAAACCTGTCAAGCTAGCGCCACATCCTCCACTTGTTGCTTCCAACAAAGCAAGGGAACAGTTTGAAGCTGCCCGAAAAGACCTAGAGCAGAAAAAGGCTGCGGCAGTCCAGGAGGCCAACAGACTAAGAAATCAGAAAAATAATGATTCTAAGATTAATGAAGGAAATAAGAGTGAAACGGGGCAACCTGATGTTGTGAAACGGTCTCCTCAAATCAAAGCATTGTCTTCACCAACGAGGAAACCTATCAAAAAAGTTGTTGATAAGTCTTCGGAATCAGAATCAGAATCAGAATCAGGATCAGGCTCTTCAGAGTCAGAATCAGGATCAGAATCAGATACAGAATCAGATTCTTCAGAAGCCGAGGCATCCACTGCCAAAAAGCCACGAATTGTCAATACACCACGCAGTACTTCTCAGCCACCAAATGATTTAAAGAAAATAATTGCTTCTAACAAAATGGCAGCTGTTGTTTCGACCAATCTCAACACACCGGATACGAAGTCAATCACCAAATCAATCAAGGAATTAAGCCAGGAAACTTTGAAAAAAAAAACAGCATCAAGACTTTCTTTGAGTTCCTTATCAGATTTGGCTTCTAGGGGAGTACCTGATGTACTTGACTCTTTGACTCCATCGTCAGAAAGAGTGAACAGCTCTCAAAATCCGCATACGGCTTCCGTCATGAAAGCCGTTGCAAGTGAGTCTTCAGATGAAGACGAAATTGTTGATAAAAGTAGCTCCTCCAATTCTTCTTCTGACTCTAGTGATGACTCTAGTGATGATGACAGTTCATCGGATGAAGAATTGAAGGGTAGCCAAAAATTTTTAAATGCCAAAACTGCAAAAAATTTGATTGGCGGTGCCGTTAAAAGTAGCCGCGTCAGTTCTGCATTCAAGGATCTCATGAAAGACGCGAGAAGAAAATGAATAACTGGTATTAATTAGTCTATTGTTACACTATGCGATACAATTTTTGTAGAATAGTCATCATTGGTTAGCGATTTTATACTTTGATCTTGGAGATTAGTGACCAGCTTGCTGGCCTTCCACAAACCCTAAAGCATCGTCTCTCTCTATTTCACTAACTGAACTGATTTTATTGCTAAACATGACACCAAAAAACTTGTTTGCGACTTGCAACATCTCTGGTCTAAAAGTCGTGCATATGAATTGCGCATTTGTGCTTAGCTCATGAATCAAATTTGCAACAGCAGTTCGATACTGGGTATCGAGGTTTGCATCAATCTCATCAAAAAGATAGAATGGCGCTGGATCAGATTTCTGAATAGCTAGAATTAAAGCGATGGCACATAGTGATTTTTGACCTCCAGATAGCTGTTCAATTCTTTGTTGTTCATCGTCTTTGGAATTGAATGAAACACGAATTGAAACTCCACTATATTTCTCAAAGCTATCATCATCGATCACCTCTTCATCTCCATCCATTGCTTTCTCTGTAGTTTGTGATTGCATGACCAGTTCTCCATGACCTTTGGGAACTAGCTTTTCGAATACTTCAGAAAATGAACGTGAAACTTGGTCAAAAGTCTTTTGAATTGCACTTTCTTTTCTTGACTTTAGAACGTTAATAAGGTCCAATATTGATTCTTCTGATTTATCAAGCTCTTTACGTCGAAGCATGAGTCCATCTCCTTGTTTGGTGAATGTTATATATTGCTCAAGAGCCTTACGGTTCACATTGCTGAATTTCTCTAAGTCCTTGGTGACAGAGCTCAATTTCTTCAAGAGATCATCGGAAGATATATCTTGATCATACTCAAAAGCTTCTTCAGGAAGAGCACCCAATTCCCTAATTCTTCTTTGCGATTCATCCCTCCTCTTCAAAAGCATCGATCTTCTAGATAAATACTTTTCTGAGTTTTTTTGGAAGTTTTCAAACAATTTGAGTAACTTTCTTTGACTTTCATCAGCTTTGAGAGCGTTCTGATCAAGACTTTTGAGCTTTTGTTTTTTATTGTCTATTTGGGTTTTGATCCCATCCAAAGACTCTTCTAGTTGTTGTTTCATTTCACTGAGATTTTCAAGTTCTTCTGTTAGCTCTTGCACTTTAGAATCTGTGTCTCTTCTGTTTGTTTGGTGAAGTCTCTTATTTAACTCATTAAGGCGTGGCTTCAAGATCTCATTGATTTCAATTTCGATTCCTGAGTATTCAGATTCTTCGTCAGAAAGTTTCTCCAAAGTGATATCTAGGACAGCCCTTATCTCTGAAATTTCACCTATAGTCTGCTTGAGTGAAATCTTTTCATCCGAAGTCAAACTTTCTTCAAAATTCGAAGACAACTCGTTTTCATATTCTTTGATCTTTGACTCCAATGCCAGCAGTTTGGAGGAATATTCATTAATTTGTTTTTGTAGCGAATTTAGATGATCCTGAACTTCAAATTTCTCCTCCAATAGTGTTGAGAGCTTGTTTTTTAAAGGCTTCTTCAGCGCCAAGAGAGACTCATATTGGCTGGAAGCTTCTGAAATATCATTATGAATTCTCAAAATCTGCTGATCTAGTTGATGAATATCATTAGAGATCTTAGAAAGTATATCTTCATGTTCTTTCGTTTTTTTCAGTTTTTCTTGTTTGATCTTCATTGAGTCTAATCTAGACTTTCTTAAATCGTTGTAACCACCAGTTAAAACACCTTTTCTATCAGCTTTATCACCATCCAAAGTGATGGCATTTAGCCTGAACTTTTTGGATAGCTCTTGGCCTCTTTCCAAGTTTATTGAAACAATTGTTTTTCCAAAAACTTGCCTCACAGCTTTTTCGATTTGAGGATCAAATGCAATCTTTTTGATCAGAGGGACGCAGTCATTAGATTCAGGATAAGTAACATCTGTCGTTGTGATTCTGTTCAAAGGTATAAAAGTTACTCTTCCTGCTTTTTCCCTAACCAACTCGTCCATCAACGTAGATGCCACCTCATCATTATCAACTACAACATTGAAAAGCGAGTTTCCTGCCACAACTTCAACAGCAACTTTGTATTTTTGGTTTGCTTGTATTAGCTCACCCAATGGCCCATGAACTCCCTGCAAACCAAGCTTTTCAGATATTCTCTTTACTGCTCGAAGTCCATTTAGTTGTTGCCTATTCATTGTATGACCTACCAATCTTTCGGCATGACGTACCTCTTCTCGCAAAGAATCCAATATTGCCTTACATCTAGTCTCCTCTCTCCAAAGATTTCTCCTGGAATCACTCGCTTCGATTTGTTCTTTTTTTAGAGATCTTATCTTTTCTTCGATTTCTGCAATCTCTGCTTGCGCAGAAGGGCCATTGATAGTATTCTGTAGCTCAGATATCTGACTTTCGATTTCATGAAGCTTCTGTTGGCTTGTAGAAAGCTCAATTGCAGATTTCTGGGAGGCTTCAGCCACCCTGTTTTTCTGCCCTGCGATTGCTTTAATTTGATTTGATAGCCAATCATTTCTCTCTTCGACTGATGAAAACTGGGCATAGCGGCCTTGTTTGGATGTTAGAAAGGTTTGTTTTGCCTTCAGAACTGAAATCTGCTTTTCCAACGTATTAGCTTTTTCTTTCAACTTCTCAACCAACTGGCTCTTTGTCACTAATCGAGCCTCTCTTTCCTCTATTTTTTGCTTTATCTTTTCAACTCTCACCCTATTTCTCCCTTCTTGATCTTGTTCCTGTTCAAAACTTTCTCGTATCTCTTTCAAATTAGCAGACTTCTCATAGATCTGCTTAGTTGTTTCTTCTAGCGTTGACGAGTACTGGGATTCGTCAATTCCCAACAATTTCAACTCATGGCCTAAAACGTTTCGTTCACTATTTAGTTCTGCAATGTGCGTCTCCCTTTGTTCTAAATCTTCAATATATTTCTGAGATTCATCAACAGAAGATTGGTACTTACTATCTATTTCCTCAATAGCATTTGTTATTTCATTCAATTCTCGATCATAGAGAATAAATTCAAACACTTTGCGGTCTTTTTCTAGTCTTTGGAATTCTTTCAATTCATCTTTCTCTGAATCCAAGTCTGATAATCTTTCTTGAATAAAGCGAAGCATTTCATCAATTTTGTCTCGTTGATTCTTTGTTTTGACCATCTCCTTTTGAGATTCTTTGAGCTTGTTTTCGAAAACTTTAGCACCAGCAACCTCTTTCAATAAATTCAGTCTTTCCAGGTCTTTTGCGTTGGTTAAAGACGTTATACGTCCTTGTGGGACAATATAGTATGGATTAGACTTAGAAAATCCTGCACTTTCGAGAAGTTGCATGATATCTTGTCTGGTAGAAGACTTGTAATCAAGGGAGTAATCGTCTTTTTTCAAGCCAATAGTTCTTCGTATAACAACTTCGTCTTTATTAATAGGAAATCTGCCATCGGAATTATCAAACACAATCTCAACATATGCGGATAGTACTGTGCCAGACCCTTCATGAATCAAACCTTGTCTTTCTTCCTTTGACATACGAGTGTACTGATCACTCAAAACAAATCTGATAGCAGCAAAGAAGTTCGATTTACCAGATCCATTTCTACCAACAACGACATTATGGCCTGGCGAGATATCATCGATCACTGTAGTGTTCTTATAAGTCTTGAAACCCTGTATGACAATTCGTTTAATATGCATGTTTCCCAAGAGTTTGCCACTTATCAACAGTTTGCCGCCCAGTTCGACATCTATAAACAATTTTGCATTTACGTTTTCCTCTACTAATCAAACAGATGACGCGAAACGTTACGCGTCATATTTAATTCAATCTGTCAAATTAGGAAAGGTTAAGAGCCTTCTTTTCTCTCGCGAAAGTTCCCAACAAAAAAAAATTCCCAAACATCAACAAAATGGTCGCGAATTTAGATATGCAGCATGGATGAGTTGTTGGTACTTAAATATAGGATTCACCAACGAAAAATTATATTGTTGCATTGAGTGATAACCCTTATACAAAAAGTTGTGGAACATTCATTGAAATGCGCCCTGAAACTGAGCAAGAACTTGCTCATATCTTGTTAACAGAGCTTTTAGCTTACCAGTTTGCAAGTCCTGTTAGATGGATTGAAACTCAAGATGTCTTTTTAAAGGACTACAACACTGAAAGAGTCGTGGAGATAGGTCCATCTCCAACTTTGGCTGGTATGGCCAATAGAACGATCAATGCGAAGTACGAATCCTACGATGCGGCCTTGTCTTTGCACAGGGAAGTTTTATGTTATGCTAAAGATGCTAAAGAGATTTACTACACACCTGATCCAGCTGATTTAGCTGCTGCTGCCGCTGATGCTTCAGCGTCTGAATCATCTTCCTCTCCAGCCACTGAAGCTTCTGCCCCAGCTGCTACACCTGTTGCCTCGACACCAGCCGCAGCACCAGCGCCTGCAGCTTCAGGCCCGGTAGCAGATATTCCAGATGAGCCTGTCAAAGCATCATTGTTATTACATGTTTTGGTTGCCCAGAAATTGAAGAAAGGTTTGGACCAGATTCCATTGTCCAAAGCCATCAAAGACTTAGTCAATGGTAAATCTACTGTCCAAAATGAAATTTTAGGTGACTTGGGTAAAGAATTCGGTGCTACTCCCGAAAAACCAGAGGAAACACCATTGGAGGAATTGGCAGAACAATTTCAAGAAACATTCTCTGGTCAACTAGGTAAGCAATCTTCATCATTAATTGCCAGATTAATGTCATCCAAGATGCCTGGTGGGTTCTCTGTTGCTACAGCAAGAAAATACTTACAGTCCAGATGGGGGTTAGGTTCTGGTAGACAGGATTCTGTTTTGTTAATCTCTTTGACACAAGAACCAGCTTCTCGTTTAGCTTCTGAAGGCGATGCCAAGACCTATTGGGATGGTATCGCTCAAAAATACGCAACAATTGCCAACATCTCCTTGGCTAGTGCTGCCACCAGTGGTACCTCAACGGGTGGTTCTGGGGGTGCAACAATCGATGCAGCAGCCTTTGAAGAGTTGACAAAGGACAACAAAATCCTAGCTAAACAACAATTGCAAGTTTTGGCTCGTTACCTAAAGCTAGACTTGAACAAAGGTAATAAAGCTGCAGAGGAACAGAAAGACAATCTAAAGGTTTTGCAAGAGCAACTAGATGTCTTGAACAATGAACTAGGTGACTATTTTATTGACGGTATTACCTCTTCGTTCTCTAGAAAGAAGGCCAGAGTGTACGACTCTTCATGGAATTGGTCAAGACAGTCTTTGTTGACTTTGTATTTTGAGATCATTCATGGTTTGTTGAAACGTGTCGATCGGGAACTAGTTTCTGAGGCTATTAACATCATGAACCGCTCCAATAACTCATTGATAAAGTTCATGGAATACCACATCAATAGAACTGATGAGTCTAAAGGTGAAAATTATGCTTTAGCCAAAGAATTAGGTAATCAATTAATTGAGAACTGTAAACAAGTTCTCAATATGGATCCAGTTTACAAAGATATATCTTATCCGTTAGGACCAAGAACTACTGTCGACCACAAAGGTAATATTAAGTACACCGAAGAACCAAGAGAGAATGTACGTAAGTTTCAAGATTACGTCTTAGAAATGTCTCAAGGTTCTGCTGTCACTAAATCTACCCAACCAACCATTGCTCAGGATTTGACCAAAGCCTACAAAGCAATCTCTCAACAAGCTAAATTGTCAAAAGACACCAAGGTTGAATTCGAGAAATTGTATGGTGAATTGATCAAATTCTTGGAATCCTCTAAAGAAATCGAAATCAATAAGAATACCACTTTAGCTGGGTCAAACGATGATAATCTGGATTCTGATTCAACTAAAGAAGTTGCTTCCTTACCAACCAACTCCTCGATCTCAAACCCTGCTTCCAAATTGATTCCACCTGAAACTATTCCGTTTTTGCACTTGAAGAAAAGACTACCAGACGACACGTGGGCATACGACCGCAATTTAACTGCCACATATTTGGATGGTTTGGAACAAGCTGCTGTCAATGGTGTCTCATTTAAAGACAAATATGTTTTGATTACCGGTGCTGGTGCGGGATCTATCGGTGCAGAAATCTTGAAAGGTTTGATTCAAGGAGGTGCCAATGTTATTTTGACGACATCCAGATTTTCTAAGAAGGTTACTGAGTACTATCAAGAAATTTATGCCAACTACGGTGCTAAGGGATCTTCTTTGGTTGTTGTGCCTTTCAATCAAGGTTCCAAACAAGATGTTAAAGAGCTTATTGATTTCATCTATGACGATGTCAAGAAAGAAGGGTTAGGATGGGATTTGGATGCTATCATTCCATTTGCCGCCATTCCTGAAAATGGTATCGAATTGAACCAAATCGATTCCAAATCTGAACTGGCACACCGTATCATGTTAACCAATTTATTGAGAATCTTAGGTGAAGTCAAGGACCACAAGGTTGCTAAAGGTATCGAAACAAGACCTGCTCAAGTGGTCTTGCCTTTATCTCCTAATCATGGTACTTTTGGTTCTGATGGTTTGTACTCAGAATCCAAGTTGTCTCTAGAAACCTTGTTCAACAGATGGCATTCTGAAGGCTGGTCGAACCAATTGACCATCTGTGGTGCTGTGATTGGTTGGACCAGAGGTACAGGTTTAATGAGTGCTAACAACATCATTTCAGAAGGTATTGAGAAACTAGGTGTGAGAACCTTTTCACAGTCAGAAATGGGTTTCAATCTACTAGGATTATTGACTCCAGAGATTACTGAATTGTGTCAAAAATCACCAGTCTGGGCAGACTTGAATGGTGGTTTACAATTCATCACACAATTAAAAGACAAGACTAACGACTTGAGAAAACAAATCATGGAAACATCTGATATCAGAAAAGCTGTCTCTATTGAAACAGCTATAGAACACAAGGTTGTTAACGGTGAAAACGCAGATGCTCCATTTGCTAAAACGTCAATCAACCCAAGAGCTAACATGAAGTTCGATTTCCCTACTTTGAAACCTTATGAGCAGTTAAAGGAGATTGCTCCAAACTTAGAAGGTTTATTGAATTTGGAGAAGGTTGTTGTTGTGACCGGTTTCTCTGAGGTTGGACCATGGGGTTCTTCAAGAACTAGATGGGAGATGGAAGCATATGGTGAATTTTCATTGGAAGGTTGTATCGAGATCGCTTGGATTATGGGTTTGATTAAATACCATAACGGTAATCTCAAAGGTAGACCATATACTGGTTGGGTTGATGCAAAAACTAATGAACCAGTTGAAGACAAAGATGTCAAAGCTAAGTATGAATCTTACATCCTAGAACATTGTGGTATCAGATTAATTGAACCTGAATTGTTCAACGGTTACAATCCAAACAAAAAGGAATTTATCCAAGAAGTTGTTTTAGAAGAAGATTTGGCTGAGTTCGAAGCTTCCAAAGAAACAGCAGAGCACTTCAAATTAGAGCACGGTGATAAGGCTGAAATTCAAGAAAACCCAGAAAGTGGTGAATACACTGTCAAATTGTTGAAAGGTGCTACACTGTTCATTCCAAAAGCTTTGAAATTTAATCGTCTTGCAGCTGGACAAATACCAACAGGATGGGATGCCAGAAGATATGGTATTCCAGAAGATACCATTTCACAAGTAGATCCTATAACACTTTATGTTTTGGTTTCTACATGTGAGGCCTTTATCTCAGCAGGTATCACTGATCCATACGAATTATACAAATACATTCATGTTTCTGAACTCGGTAATTGTTCTGGTTCTGGTATGGGTGGTGTTTCTGCTCTACGTGGTATGTTTAAAGATCGTTACAAAGACCAACCTGTTCAAAACGATATTTTACAAGAGTCATTTATCAACACTATGTCCTCTTGGGTTAATATGTTATTACTGTCTTCTTCCGGTCCTATCAAAACTCCAGTTGGTGCTTGTGCTACTGCTGTTGAGTCCTTGGAACTCGGTTTGGAGACAATTATTTCTGGTAAAGCCAAAGTTTGTATTGTCGGTGGTTATGATGACTTCCAAGAGGAAGGCTCATATGAATTTGCCAATATGAACGCCACCTCAAACTCAACTGATGAAACTGAACATGGTAGAATTCCTTCGGAAATGTCAAGACCGGGTACAACCACTAGAAGCGGTTTCGTTGAGTCTCAAGGTTCTGGTTTGCAAATCATTATGAATGCCAAACTGGCTCTTGAAATGGGTGTTCCAATTTATGGTATTTTAGGTTTGACCGCAACAGCCACTGATAAGATTGGTAGATCTGTTCCAGCTCCAGGTCAGGGTATTTTGACAACTGCCAGAGAGCATCACGGTGATTTGAAATACAACTCATCACTATTAGACATCAGCTACAGAAAACGCCAAGTTGAAAGAAGAATCAAGGAAGTGAAATCTTGGATTGACTCGGAATATGAATACCTACAAGAGTTGGCCCAAGCCTTACCAAAGGAAGAGCAAGACGTTTACATGACCGAAAGAGTTCAAGAAATCCAACAGGAAGCTCAGAAGCAGATTGCACAAGCTAAAGATTACTATGGTAACTTCTTCCATGTTAACAACCCAAGAATTGCTCCAATCAGAGGTGCTTTGGCTACATTCGGTCTGACTGTCGATGATATTGGCGTCTGTTCTTTACATGGTACCTCAACTAAGGCCAATGACAAGAATGAATCTGCCACATTGAACAAGATGTTTGAACATTTGGGCAGATCTAAAGGTAATCCAGCTTTAGCTGTTTTTCAAAAATACTTGACTGGTCATCCAAAAGGTGCTGCTGGTGCTTGGATGTTCAATGGTGCTCTCCAAATCTTGAATTCTGGTATTGTCCCTGGTAATAGAAATGCTGATAACATTGATAAAGTTCTAGAGCAATATGACTATTTGTTATTTCCATCCAAGTCAATCAAAACCGATGGTATCAAAGCTGTTTCAGTTACTTCTTTTGGTTTTGGTCAAAAAGGTACACAGGCTATTGCTATCAACAGTGATTACTTGTTTGCTGTTTTGTCCAAAGAGGAATATGAAAACTATGCTGTCAAATTCAACGAAAGACACAACAAAGCTTACACACACTTCCATCAATCCTTCTTTACCAACTCATTGTTCAAGATCAAGGACCATGCTCCATACTCTGATGACCTACAAAACCCAGTTTATTTGGACCCATTAGTCAGAGTTTCACAAACCAAGAAAGGAGGTTTAGAATATTCTGCAAAGGATGTCCAAAAACCATCATATATCTCCAAATCTTCTAAAGATACTTCTAAAATCTTAGCAAATTTGACCTCTGAAGTTGGGGCTAAAAATGTTGGAGTGGATGTTGAGCTGATCTCTGCAATCAATATTGAAAATGAGACATTCATTGAAAGAAACTTCACTGAGGCAGAAATTAGCTATTGCAAATCTGCACCATCACCACAGTCATCATTTGCTGGAACTTGGTCAGCCAAGGAAGCTGTTTTCAAGGCACTGGGCGTTTCTTCCAAAGGTGCAGGTGCTCAGTTAAAAGACATTGAGATTTTAAGAGATTCAAATGGTGCTCCTCAAGTTCAATTACATGGTGATGCTAAGAAAGTCGCACCAAGCGGTACAATCAAAGTTAGTATTAGTCACGATGACTTCCAAAGTGTTGCTGTGGCCATTTTGGGCTAAACGTACTATTGGTTCAGTTCATATACCAAGAAAAGATAATATATTATTGTTCAGATGATACATTACGTAGATATTACATTTCAAAACTTGCCTAATTGAGTTAAACATATCAGAGTGACCGTTCATTGTTTGAGGTTGCTTGTGCCAATGCCTGCATGGAGTCATGATGAGATGGGGCATCTTGAGTATTTGGGTTTTGGTCTTGAGCAAACAAATTGGCTTCAAGCTGTTGAGCAACTTGTTGATAGGTGGTAGATTCTGGGGCAGTCACCTGAGCAGCAACTGCTGTAATGGCTTGTTCCTGATGTGCCTCTGTGTTTGTTTTGTTTACATTTTTCTTTCTCGATCTGCAATTGAAACATACTTTATGATTTTTATCACCATCTTTTAAAGGCTGTGCGCAACGGTTACAACAACCACGTTCCTCTAAAGCCTTTCTTCTTTGTTTATCATTTGTTCTGCACCTCGTACAGACTTTATACTCCGAATCATTTACACCAGAACAATGAACACATTTCCCACTTTCATATCTACTTGCTTTTCTAGTTCTTAGGCTCAAACGACATGGTGGGCACAACACGTATTGAGACTGATCAGACGGAATTGAAACACCACATCTTCTACAGGCTCCTGGCTTCATTTTTGTCTTTTGTTGCCACCTTCTTGAACGTTCTCTTTGCAACTCCCTACAATGTGGGCAAAGCTTGAAATTCTTTCCACTTAAGTCAATTGGGAATTCCTTCTTGCATCTAGAGCAGTAAGATCTATCTAGTGCTGCAGCTATATTGTTGAAAGCTTCACGTGCATTTTTTGGCCCCGTGATACCTGAGACAATACCAACACCGACATTCAAATGAGGATCCACTGAAAAACTCCTACCGACTGCTGATTTTGGTAGTTCCTTACTCTCTTTAAATTCCGGTAAATTGATAACATTACTCGGGGCATTATCTTCTTTTATCTTTGGTTCTTCTGGCTGTAGTTCACCATTGCTGCTTTGCGATAATTTCTCTGCTTTCTCTTTTTCCTCGAGAGCTCTAGAAATGACTGCAGAAGTTTGTGAGTCCATGGTTGGTGATTGTTTGATATATTATTGCAGTATTACGAGTTTGATAGAGACTTATGCACAAGAGCATAAACAAATAGTTGTGGTTATGAGAAGGTTATGAAGTTTTGGGCTGCCTTCAGAATGCTATTTTTTTTTTCAGTTTCTTGCGTTCACGCGCTGTATAGACACCGGCGGTTGTACGCTTAGTGCATTTAGTGCAACAGATTATGTAATAAGTGTATAAACTGCATATTTTTGCATATATTTGCATTATTCTTTCTCTATCTTAATCATTATATATGATTTTGGCCTTCAATGAAGTTATCTGGCTCTTCCAGTCCGGAGACATCTTCAGTACGTTCACTAGTATGCAGAGCCGCAAAACTCACCTTATTTTTGAGTTTCCTACCAGCAGTTTTAGCCTTGGTCTTCAAGCTTCCTTTCACCTTTTCGACGGGTGCTATTAGCAGTTTGTCTATTTTGACAGGGGCGTTCTTTAGCTCAGTAATGGGCTTCTTCACAGCACCAAGTATAGCCTCTTCTTTAGTAAGATCTTTGTGGTCGACTTCGCCTCGAATAAATTTGATAGGATCTGAAGGAGGTGCATTTTTGGAGATTCTTTCGACTTGAATCAAGTCATTCAAAGACTCATCGGTATTTGGTTGATCTATAGCATATGAAAGTTGACTTACAACCTTGACCTGGTCATCTTTACTATCAATGTAATCTTTGAACCGCTGATAGGGCCCAGTGTGTGATATCCGTTTTATTTGAAGATTGTAGGGACTATGCTCCTCTAGTTTCACATTTGGTGCCGAAGGACGCATTGTCTTTTCGAGTTTGAGAGCAAGCTTTTGGTCAAGCTGGGAGTCGCCTTCGCTCATGCCTGAAATGACAGTATTCAACTCTTCCTGCTGTTCCTTCTCCGTTCGTTCAATTGCATCTAAAGTTTCGCCATTTTCAGCGTGGCTATCAAACTGTTCCTCTTCAGAGGAAGAAACGTACAATCTTGATTCATCTTGACCTTCTTCATCCGGTATTTTGCGCTCTATAGCTTCATTAGTATTCACTTGCTCGGGTAATGATCGGATCCCTTCGTTAACTTTCTCATTTTCAACGTTCGTTGCTTCAGATGTTTCATTTCCAATTCTAGTTTCTGTGTGCAGCTTATATTCTTCGTGATCAGATTGGGCTAAAACTGAATCATTATTATCATAATCTGTGTTCTCATAATACACACTCGAATCCTCATCTACTCTGGGGGATATTTGACCTTGATTTGAAACCCCTGCATGTATCTCGGGCTCTTCATTCTTCCCTGAAAAATATTTGTGATTCTCTTGTACTAAGGGTGAGTTTGCCAAAATCATATCCCGCAAATCACCATTTAATGGCCGAGATAGGCCTCCTTTCTAAATTGCCTGCCTGATTTTCAATATCCTTTAATGAATCTTGCAAGATTGAATCAACTTCCAGGGCTGAGTTGTGTTGAACAGAATCACTTTTTCTTCCCGTCTCCATATGAGCGTTCTCACCTGCCTCATATATCTCCATTGTATTCTGGTTCCCATAAGCGTAGTCTCTCAAAACACTATCACCTTTTTCCGGTGTGCCTCCCAAATCATGATAAGCATCTTCACCGGTGATCTGAGACAAGTCTGTTTCGCCTCCTACTGAACTATTGATCTTTTCATCCTCATTGATTTCAGCGTCATCATCATAATTATTATCGGAGTCGTATTCATAATAACCTGGTTCAGCGTGGTTATATTCGTCATCAAGCCCATCGAGAGGTTTTTCTTCCTTATCATAACCACTTTCCTCTTGTTCATATATATTATGAGAGTCATCATTGGTGTCACTAAAGTCCTCATCCTCATTGAATAGACTGCCCTCGTCATAGTCGTACAACTCTTCGTTGTAATATTCCTCCTCATTACTATTGTCGTAGTCATCAACATAAGATTCACCTTCATCATTATCTTTCTCACCATATGTGTCATCTTCACTGTAGTCATCAAGATAGTTTTGATCATAGTCACCATCAGCACCAAAGTATTTCGAACCATATTTTGCTACATAGAACTCGTCGTTCCCATCGAGTTCGTCTTCTATAGGATGATCACTCAATCTTTCCAAGCATGTACCCCAGAAATGATCTCTTGCACTAAAAAATGCACCATAAGGGCATATATCAACAAGACAACCAACCAACGAGGGGCTATTGTCACAAATACATTTAAAATCTGCATGGTTCTTCTCGCACCACTGAGAAATAACTTGTGTACATGCTAAGAAACATGCTGGTGGAGTAGCTGAAACCCTGGTCAGTATCAAAACTAGACTCAGAACTAAACGAAACGGAAGCATTCTTTGACAGTGGAGACTGATATACTTGTAAGAATGTTAAATTTCATTTCGAACCACAATTCCCTGAACATATGTTTCACACAATTTGTTGGTCTCAATAACAAGTAATTAACCTTTTTTGTGACATTAATTAGGGCGGTGCTACATCGTTGTAGTTTACAGCCGGAAATGATGTGTGAAACAGGGCTCTTCGACTTTTCTGTAGTGGTATGCTGAAAAGCCTGCACTCTCCAAGCTCTCTGTTAACTTCTAGAGAGTCTTGAAATAACAGTCATACTTCTGTGACGCATTCTTTTTTCCTAAAAAAAATGCTCCACGGCAGGTTCGAACTGTCGACCTTCAGATTATGAGACTGACGCTCTACCGACTGAGCTAGTGAAGCACTTCGAGAAAATTTTCTAGGTTTTTTGTATGAGTCGAGAGATATCAACTCTTTGCTTCCTATTCTGGTTTTGGAATTTTTTAATGAAACTTCGGAGGGTTGGCCGAGTGGTCTAAGGCGGTAGACTTAAGATCTACTGGACAGTTGTCCGCGCGAGTTCGAACCTCGCATCCTTCATTATTTTTTTTGTTTGTACCATTGGTTGCAACTATCAATTCGAACAAAGGTGTCGTCCATTTACGTATTAGGGTGTTACAAAGGCCTTGATTTACTATTTTTACACGGTTAAATAAAATGGGATTGTCCAAAACAATAATCAGTTGTAGTAGATTCGTTTTACAGCACCAAACTCTGTCATTGACTTCGAGACAGCTAGTTTTCAGTATCTTCCCTAAAACTCTTTACTTTGTCTTTGTTTTCAGTTGCTGCTTTCACAACCTGATGGAAAAGATCAGCACTAAGTTGGGATTTGTCAGTACCTGGTGATTGTTTGGGGCTTTCAGTTTTGGAAGCGGAACCACTCAGAACTCTACTCATACGAGAGAAATCAAATCTTGATCTGAAAGAGCCTGTAGTATCTACTAGATCCAAATCAGAATCTTCATCGGCATCGCCATATGCCTTCCGCAATTTCTCAATACGATTGTTAAGTTTGACCAATTCAACGGCTTGTCTGAATTTCTTTTTGGCATTGAACATTCTGAGATTAGGAGCCAGATCGTTATCATCAAATTTATCAGTATCACCAACAATCCACTTATGATGAAGAAGATCATCAGCAGTGGCACGTTTGTTTTGGTCAACAGTAATGGCACTAACAATGAAGTCCTTTGCAGACTCAGATATGTTGGACCAGTGCTCCCTATGAAACACAACAGGATTGTCATTATTAACTTCTTGTAGAAAATCATTGACATTATCAGCTCGAAATGGAGAATACCCAGCGAGAAGAGTATAAGTTATTACTCCTAGTGACCAAATGTCACAGGGTCTTCCATGTCCATTGCCTATTAGAACTTCTGGAGCACAGTAGCCCAAACTACCAGCTGCTGTGATCAAATAATCATCAGGTGTCTTTAATTCTTTAGCAATTCCAAAGTCAGCAAGCACCAACGGCGAATCATCTTCCTCTGAAACATATAGCAAATTTTCTGGTTTCAAATCTCTATGAACAATATTCAGTTCATTATGTAGGTACCAGACAGCATCTAAAACTTGTTTAATGATGGCTGACGCATCTTTTTCTGTAAATTTGCCTTTCGAGACGATTCTCTCAAATAGTTCACCACCTATTGCCAATTGTGTGACGATATAAAACTTGTCCTTCGATTCAAACCAATCTCTAAAACCGACAATATGGGGATGGTGACACTTCTTCAACAACCCCAGTTCTTCATAAAATGCATCCTCTTTCGATTTCAACGCTTTCTTCAACACAATCTTGATAGCAACATCCTCTTTGGTGTTCGTGTCCCTAGCCTGTCTAACGACACCAAAGGATCCGGCTCCCAATGTTCTTCCAAAAACATAGTGTGACTTCTGACTGTAGCTTGCTGGCTGTCCACTGATCTTGTTCATCAATTTCTTCAGGGGTTCAATCTCCCCCTGTGCAGTTATAAATGGCATACTTTCTTATCTGAGTTGAATGTCTACGTCGATAAGAGCCAGTCCCGATAATTTCTCTAAATTTCACTAAATTCTTCTACAAGTAGGCTGATGTGATTAGGATTGAGCCCATTTTAGTAGTTTAAGCAGCACCGCGAAAAAAAATGCCTAACAAATCTCACAGCCCACTCACTCATTTACCGTACACAACAAAGTTCGGTTGATTTTGGACGCATTAAAGGGAACGGAAGAGAGACCTAACTAGCTACCGAACTTTTACTCTTTTTCGTTTAATTTTGTTTACATATTCTTCACTGATGCCAAGTAAGTGACAAGTAAAAGGACGGTGGGCCACTGACGTTTTATCAAGTAATTCAAAATGATGTAAGCTTAGTTGCAGTAGATCATAAAATTTTTGCTACTAGGTTATTATCTATTCAACAGGAGGTGTACGTCATGAAGATGGAAAAATAGGAACCAGCTCTCTTTTTTTCAGTTCTTGAGAGAGAAAATGAGAGGAAGGCCACCCCATGTCAAACCATACAGGCTTAATGTGCCAGTCATTATACATTTTGTTCTTTCCTACTTCAATGAGGGTAATCAACAAAAAAATAGCGCCTCCTGGTTTCGATCCAGGGACATCAGGGTTATGAGCCCTGCGCGCTTCCACTGCGCCAAGGCGCTTGATGCAGTAAGTGTTTTATCCTCCAAACACCACTACTATGTATTCAGGTTGATGTTTCCCCTTTCTTGTCTGTTCTCAATGCTTGCTATAAGAAACAAGAGCTGGCATGTATTTTGAGCTATACTATCTTCATGGTTTTTCTATTTTCCAGCTAAGATTTGGTTTCTGCAGGATTTTAATACAATATTTATAATCTCTCACATTCAACTTGTAAGATAGAGAAGTATCAACATCCGACGGCATAATTCTTCTACTCTGTTGTATAGTCAACAAATTTTTGCTGGCGTTACAATAGTTTACAATGTAGTGTATTACTATGGTGATATGATCACTTTACTTTTGACAAATAACTAAAGTTGAAACGGACAAAACTCGTAACTGTTCATGTGTGGTATATGGAATACTTTCACTTTGTGACATTTTATACAAAAGATGCCAGTATATTATTGCATTGCTCTATTCTTTCTTTCAATTCACTGCAGCTGTTGAAAACTTTAATCTTAACGTATCCTGGTTCTGTCAATATTACCACTGGATCAATGGTGTGAGGTACTCAATATGCATTTAATTTCTTCCCATTGAGGTAGTATTACCGAAGGGTTGGTAAATTGTTGTTAAATCCCGAGAAAAACATGTGAAGATCGACATTATATATAGCTCGGATCTGGTGGGGAGCTACAATAATGAATTTCCTTTTATAGATCTTATCCTAAGGAGCCCTACGATACCGATACGAGGTTATAAATTTTCTATATCCAACAACCGTTGATAAATTTCAGTAAACCCCTAAACGGAATTGAAAACAACCGATGGTGTATATCATGTGATTAATCCCCTTCCATTTTGACTTCAACTGTTTGTTGTCAAAAGTCTTTAGGACGTTTTCTTTGATCTGAATAGTCAAGTCGACATGCGTCTTTTTTTGTGCTTTTGATTGTCAAAATCACCTAGCGTTTTGCTCTAGATTTGAATCCAACAGTATTTCTGGCCCTTTTCTGGACCATGTCTCATACTTTGAAAAGAGAAGTATAGATGGCGTTTTAAATAATAATTTTGCATCGCACATTTATGAGAGTGCACTTTCAATACTTTTGACGCATAGTATTTGTGATAAACAAGCACACATTGGGTGTATCTAACTTGGTTCTCTATATAAGCTTTTCACAACATGTATAATTTACAGTTCATAAACTTCGCTATAAAACCTGACTTTCAGCCCATCTGCCCATGACTTGGTTGTCTTATTCAAGGATTCGGAACCACAACTGATGACCCAGTTATTGGCTTTATCATGATCACTAAAATTGCCAGAGTATGAATTGAAATCAGGTCTTCCGAATTTAATACTTCTTCTTTTATTTTTAGCACTTCTATCGTCAAGATTGACTTCATGTAGATCGTCGAAGGGATCCAAATCGTCAAGTTCAAAGTCATCTGTGCCCAAGTCGTTTTCATCTAAAAGATTTTCACTCTCTTCAAACCGTATACTGTTTTCAGAGGATTCTGATGTACTTGTGTCTGTAATGTAAATCTCGGTTTTATCTATGTTGAAATGGTCTAAAATCCATAGATCTGTTTGATTTCTATTTATCCAGATCAGGGTTACATTAACAGAAGAATTCTTGGATAATTCTTCGTAAACGCCCAACACGAATGAGATACCCGAACCTCCAGCAACGAGCACCACCTTATCAGCTGTTTTGAAGAAGTTTGGATGTAGGGAGGGAAACGGACCAAAAGCTGAGTAGGTAAGGTCTGCTTGCAACTTGAACTGTGTTCCTTTAACTACCAGCTTGATTTTGTGTTCTTCAGGTCTTGATGCTATTGTGTATGGGTGTGATGGGAGAATGTAAGTTAATAGATTCGTTTTCGGTGTTGAAAGTCTGAGATGAGATGCAGCTGGAAAACTCCCCATCCAAATATTACTAAACTGAATGATCTCCAACGAGGAATCCTTGTGCGATAACTTTTCTATCGTGATGTCCGTTGATTTATTGTATTTTGTAATGAACTGAACGGTTATCAGCGAGACATTCATCAAGGTGTAAAAAGTAACGCCTGGTCTAGCATGTAATTGTAGCAAAAGAACTACTGCCCAAGCGATTATCAAGTGACTGGAAAAGAACAACTTATAAAACTTTCTTCTAAAAGACTTCAGAGAGATAGTCACAGAGATGAGAAAGCCCAGAGTAGCAATGACACCAAGAAAGTTTCGAATTCTGAATATCTTGAGAATTTCACCTTCACCTCTAAGCGACCAGACAATCACGAATCCAATTGAGTGTAAGACAGATAATAGGACCACCATTCTGCTTATCCATTTGTGTAGAAAGATCAGCTCCAGGTAGAAAACATCTGGTAAAGGATTTGGTTTTAGAGATAGGAATATATCGAAGGGCACTAAGACATACGCCAGTCTTCCCATTCGCTTGACGGAAACTGCAAGTTCGTCAGCATTGAAGTGAAAAAACACCAATCCAATAATCACAACGGCCCAAATTGCCAGGATCCAACTATCTTTCACTAATACCCATTTTCTATAAGAAGTGGCACGGCCTGAAGTTATCCACTTTCTCAAGTATATCTTTCTGGAAAGAAATATATATGAGACATGAACCAGTGAAATGAAGAGCAAGATGTATCCATATTTCACGTTGATGAAGTGATGGTCGCCATGTCTTTTGACCAGATCCAGAAGATCTCTCATACTTTTATCTTGCAGCTACTAGTGTAGAACGGTGTACAGGTATTATCATGTGATGAATAATTACGAGCTAATTTTTATGCCAATTTTTCCAGCGCACAACGGATTATTTCATTTTCTCAGAAACAACAAAACAGACAAACAAAACAAATATAGGAAAAAAACTTGGGACTACGAACCAGCAGCACCCGAATTTTACATGGTTATGTTCCGGATGTCTCAAAAATCGTATCCGATAATTTGGCTGCGCGCAGCCTCACAAGCTAAGGAATCTAGAAAATTCTAAATAATGAGATGTACATAATTATTCATGACGCAGGAAACCGATTATATCGTATTGGCTGCGATGTTAGTGATATCACGTAAGAAGTATAGTGGGATAGTCATATTCAAGAGAAATGGCTATGAGTGGAGTCAAGATCGGTTTTGTGAAGAGGCGGGGTTAAGTCTACGCCATACTCGAATGTACTGAGGTGTAAATAACTTATAGATGGGTCTAGTTGAAATACGAGACAAATGAGGAAGATGTGCGAGTGCGACTTTGGAGCACTAAATATCCGTGATATTGGTAAGTGGGCGACCAAACCTCCAAAAAAATGCAACGAAAAACGTATAGTGCTTCAAAATAATACTTGGAACATTACACATATTACATATACCACACATTACTTCCTATTAGAGATCGGCACTGCAATACTGATATCATCTTTTCACACTTTTAGACATGTCCAATATCAGCTCATGTTATTATACCTATTTTCTATTGTACCAGCTGAATAGAGAGCTATCACAGATAGTTTTATATCAATGTCTACATCTATACCCAATCTTTACTTATTACGTAAATTCACAGGGCTGAGGTTTGATGGCCAGGAACGTCAATGTCATATCTCTTCTACTTAACAAACTAGCCTGAAAACCTTTCCTAGTTCTTACAAAATGGCCGAATGATATCTATTGTAGTATCTGGGTGGAAGTACCCACACCATTCATCTGTCAACTAAACCATTGAAGTGAGGTTACATTACAGGGTTCTTTTTTTTTTTTTTTTACTTAAATTATAGTTGAAGTTTCCCGAGCGCAGATCCGTCTGTTTACGCCCTGCTATAATCAACTCTACTGAAACTTCTGTATATTTTATGTATATTTTATGTAACACTTAATATCACAACAATCCACAAGCTTTCATCAATTTAAGCCCAGCGCAGTCCGCCCTTTAGTGCGTTCTCTTTCCCACGTCATTAGATACCGAGATGCCTGAGTAACGTCGCACTTCTTTGGAATTCTGTTTCTTTGGAATTCTGTATAAGCTCAATTCACTATGTTCTCTGTTGAATGGAGTTTTATAATGAGACAAAAACTCTGGAAGTTAGTTACTCCACTGCAACGCTAGCTTCTCTGTCATCATCGTCTCGGCTCCTTCCGAGGCGAGAATCCTTGTATTATTCATAAACCTTCCATTCTCAGAGTCATGGGAACAAATCCAGATTCACAGTGTATTTCGTGGGAATAAATTGACGTCATCCGGTATTTAACAAGAAGATCAATTAGAAAATGTCAACCGACAGGTGCACATTGATGTGAAAATGTCACCACCATGACTGATCTCTGACGTTCCATTGAAATCCAATTATCCGGATATACGTATGTACAGTTACCAAACGTATCTGTTTGTAGCGCGGAACTCCTGGATATGATTCGCAACTATACATACGCCAAGAAATTTTTTATGTGTCATTTGTGTAGGATGTCTTAATTGAGAAATAAGTATGGAAATGAACTATAGGAGCGTGGAAAATGGGTCAATTAGCTAAATAGGTAGGCAGATCTCATGAATTAGTCAATACTGATTACCGGAAACATTCACTCATTACACATGAGCCTCAAAGGCTTCACAGTATGCATCATGCTATAATCGGCTGTGCTTAGCGTAGCTCATAACCATCTTCTTCCAAGTCACGAAACGATGAAAAAGGTAAAAACTGTGTTCAGTTTCACTTCTCCAACAGTGTTTTTTTAAACGCCTCTGTACATGAGTATTACAATTTTTCTTTACCACTGTACTTCAAAAATTGATGTATTCTGAGTTATTAATGCACTTGGGCGGAACTTAAGCAGTGAGGTGGTCCAGCGAGGGAACCGATTCCCGATATAGTACTTATATTCATGACACTCAAGAGAATATACCGAAATGGCGAAATGGCTTATATGCCCACTAATGTCTGTTTACAAGCGGCATTACAATTATACGTCACCAAGTAAAAATTAAGTTTTGGGATTTGAATTATTTTTTTCCTTGAATTTTAACAAAAGTATATGATTGTGAAATTCCAGGGCGGCGTCATTGAAGCTGCATTCACATGCATGAAGTGCAGTAAACTTTCAAAACTACTTCTCCAATTATGCAGATCAAAATGGCCATAACGAAAGTTTAAAGCTTTCTGATATTTGGTCTACACACTTCTGCATTCCTTGATTGTATTTAAACAATACAAATGGCTATCAAATTGAGACATTACAGTTTTGGTAAGAGATAATCCACTATACAAAACAATTGCTTAAGTGAAAAGGTACAATTCATCAGAGACGTACCTTCCCACTATCAAGTTAATCCCCTATAGTCCCTTTATTTGCTACACCGATATTACCAATCACTCACCAGTCAGTATCACACAACTTGATTGTAAACATATTATAGCATCTTTAATATCAAAATGACCTCTTCTACTGAACTGCCATGCTTCAATATGGTTTCTCAGGGGTACAACACTGAGGAAGCCATGTGGGATGCTTATCAGTTCTCTGACCCTTTCGCTACTAATTCTTTCCTGTGTTGTTCCAGGAAGTCCAGAGTTATGTGCCGCCCCAATTGTGACTATTTTCCTAAGGCCAGCTTGCAGGAGGATGTTGAATTCTACACGGATGCCAACACCTGTTTGGAGAAAGGCTACAAGCCGTGTTCACACTGCGATGCCACAGATCCTAAGACTCAGCTGGACCTGCCGCTTATAAAACTGACAATAGAATCAATCAATTGCTCAATTGGTTTCACTAAAGATAATAACGAAATTAAAAGAAGGGCATACAGTGTTCCCTCAGTGAATAACAGAAAACTAACAGATAGAAGTGGGGTGCGTCAATTGTCCAGAAACGAATCAGAACATATAAAGCTTGTTGAACTGGCTTGTCGCCACATTGCAGCCGCAGCATCCTCGTCTCTCAGAAAACAAGAAGATAACGATAACAACAAGCCTAACTCTAAGAAGAGAAGAAGAGGCGGTGTTCTTGGTTTCAAAGAGTTGGCTTCCAAATCCAAGTTGTCCCCTTGGCACTTTCACAGAGTTTTCAAATCTATAACGGGGCTGACGCCTAAAAGCTATGGGGATCATTGTTGGAAGTTCATCAAGAGCCGTGAGAGGCCTCAATTATCTTCTAGACGTTCACATTTCAAGTCTAATGCTGAAATCTCGTCGAATTTTCAAACCGGGTCATCATCAAGTGTGAAGAAGAGCGTTGACTCTGATCCTGCTGGAATTGTGTCCACCCCAACACAAATCAATGAAGACCCGGTATATCAAGAACTTTCGCCGTTCAGCGGTGCGAACAATGACTTCACAAGCTTTTCAAATAACTCACTGAATCACATGAACCTTCCTGAATCGAACAAGAATAGTTTGGATATCACTCATCTCAATTTCGGTGCATTCAGACACCATAGTCTCGATCTAGGTTCTATGATAGAGGCTTCTGATTTCAATTCTGGAGTTTTGAACAACCTGTCGCCGCAGTACTTTACCACTTTTGACCACATTCCACAACAATATTCACATAATAATGGAGACTCTTCTGGTTCAATTGTCTCTAATATCCCAAATAACTCCCAATCAAATCTGGTCACATCTGACAATAACTACATTCATTCTACTCAGCAGCAGATACCCTATCAGCATAGCATTGAGGACTTATACACTTATGGTCAAAATGAGGTTACAGATACCCTATTACAGACGGATCCAACGGAATCAACAGTTCAATTAGACGAATCACAATGGCCAAACATTGAGGCACCATCTCCACAGCAGTTTCAAAACAGGCTGCTGACACCGCCTTCCAGCGTGTCAGAAACAGAATTCAACACAATGAAAGCGGAAGCATGGAGTACAGCAGAATTCACGCCAAATAATGTACAGCCTTTTTATAATGGCTTGAAGATATCCCCATGGAGCGGTGAACTAGTAGAGGACATGGATATCCAGCAAAATCTTGGGTTGACTAATGATGCAACCGAAGAATTGTTGAATAGTGTTGATATCTACTAGGCAATGCAAACGCGCATCAATTATGGGTGTTTTTTTTGCCCATTTGACAGCTGGGCTGTGTTAAGTATATAGCTTAATAGTAAATGACTTTGACTTCATTTAAGATTGATGTAATGATTGAACTATGTACAAAACCACATCCTTGGCTCATCACTGGGTTTATCGAGTAGTTGAGTGTTGTGCCTAGATTTACCTCATAGACCGAAATTGAAAAAGTGTGTCTAAAATTGGTAAGCACAAAAATTAAAGTTTGAAATCTGTCACATTCAGATACGCCATGTCTTAAAACGGCAGTATTGTTTGGTAGTAATTAGGTCCACCTCAAATAATAAACTTACGCACTCGAAATTCCTATTCGGTTATTTTCAGCCTGGTAAATGGGTGTCACTGAAATCTTGAAGAAATCAACCATGTAAGCGTATTCTTGTGGTGCAACCCGTATGCTGTGAAGGTGTAAGCACGCAGTTGATTTAGTCCGAAAGCTAAATGTCAGAATTTAAGGTTTTATGTCAAAATACGTATTGCGATTGTGGGGTTTACCAATTTATGCGCATAGTGAATGGCGGTAGTAGACTAAGTGCTCCTGCTCAGTAAGTGTGAATGTGTTAGCTTTCCAAGTTGATCACGCTGTTCCAGACTGGTACACAGGGCAATCTAGGTTCTTGGTAACTTTGAGGTGTAATGATCTGGCTAAGTATTTTTTTTCTCTTTGTCCCTAACGAACATGAATTTTCCTCCTACTACTTTTGAAACACTCACTGATAATAAAGCGGAGAGACAATGTTAATAGAGAGAAAGTATACTATACTATCCATAAAATGACAGTCTAGTTGGGGACGTATCATAGCAACAGGGAAATGGGGAGATTGTCCATTCAAAACTAGAAATATACACTCACTACCCATACATGTGTAGTGTTAGAGCCACGTAATTTTCAATGACGGCGGTGTTTGAACAGTGTCAATTTTTGCGGAGATCGGGGTTAATGCAATGCTCACATGAGATTAATTGTGATGGCTTCATAGAGATGATCAGAAAAATGGTTCCCCAAATTAATCTCTAAAGAGATGACTACTACAGAAACCTTTTGTTGCCTGATCTGTAACTGATGAGGTTTTTCAGCTTCAAAGGCATGCCCCCCCTGGCTTACAGAAACGGCTGTGCATGTGTGTTAGACATTTTACCACGTTTTCCAAGCTTTTGTGATTGAAACATGTATAGAGACAGAAATATACGGCTGTAATTCATTCTTTCATGACGGTAAGTTTCCATCCAGTTGCAGATGATAAGAATATTCCGTGATCACTCCCTTAATCGCATACTGATCAAAAAGCAATTCATCTGATCTACGTCCGCTATTACGCTCTTGCTTCGATACGGTCTGACGGTATGCACAAACAGCTCCTTTACCTGGAAAGAATGCACATAGTTGATGTAAAGGTACCCACAAATCGACATTGTTCTGTATAACCTATTCTGTATTGGACTTTATTGAAAACTGATCATTATCTATATATGCGGCATTGCACATTCAATAATGTTGACCACGTCTCAACTCATACAGATGTGCTTACTGTGCGTAAAATTCTGGGTAGTCTACTATTGAAAACAGAATTTATCAGCCATTAATTTTATGAAGACCACATCAAAATCATCACCTCCTGATAGCAATGTGGGATTATGCGAAGTTTGGTATGAATTAGAGATATCTACAGTTGAGCAACAAGGAAATATGAGGTAAACCAGTTTGATAACACATAAGGAAAAGGAAAACATTGTAATCATTTGCCTGAGTCTCCGCGCAAGGTCAGTGGGTATGTTGACGTTTTTTCATCGTCATCATCATCCGGTCTCTGCAGGTTGAAATAATCCTCATCTATTTCAGCCTCTTGCAGCGTACCAAGATCTCCAGGTGTCATTATATTGTTACGATCTCTTGGTGAGCCAGGTGCGCTAAGTGGTCTGGAAATCTTGATTTTCTGCTTGAATGAGGACTCTTGTTGATCAAATGATGCATCTTCGTTGGTGAACAAGTTTGGGTACGCTCTTCTTAAAGCTAATCTTCTCGCTTTCATATATTCTAATCCCATTCTCTTCCAGTCCAATAAATCAGACAATCTTTCAGTTCTATTTCTTTGATTGATTCTCTGTCTTCTTGTCTTTTTGGTGAAGTCAAACATATAGTCAGTTAATTGATCAATTGATTCATCAACCGATTTGAGACGTCTATCCACTATATAAATACCATAATCCGATGAATTTTCGATCAAGTCTTCCATGTAGCCACCGAAACCGGAAAGGTTGGTTGTGATACTTGGAACACCCATAGCTGTACATTCAGCAGGAGTATAGCCCCATGGTTCGTAATATGAAGGGAAGACACCCAAATGACAACCTCTAACAAACTCATCATAGTCTAATGGTAAAATTGGGTTATTGGCATTCAAAAACTCAGGATGGAATATGATTTTGACACGATCTGAAGGATTGTTGAATAAACCGACTCTTCTGATTTGATTCAAGATTGGATCATTGGAGTCATCCTTCATATTATGGGTGACAATCGGTGGTAACCCGTCTCTTTTGAGGGCAAAAACACGTCTTTTCAATAACACACGATCTGCAGGTGAAATCAAATCATCTAAAGTTGGAACCTCTTTACCATGCTGTTGGTATCTAGAACAATGTTCTAGTAATCTATGACCAATGGAGTTCTGAACTTCTTTGACAGTGCCTTCTAATGCTCTAATGACAGCTTGACCTTTCAAGGTTTCCACAGTGTATGAATTTGTTGCAGCAGGCATGATAATAAATGCAACAACGGTCATTTTAGAGCCCGACTCCTTCAATCTATGGTTCAATCTAGCCAAAGACTCAATGAAGAAATCAACACCTTTATTTCTATATTCATAACGACCAGCAATGAAGAAATACAAGGTGTTATCTAGATCAAAGTCGTAATGACCATAGAAATGCCCTTTGATGAAGTCATTGATTTTATCCTTCTTCATTGCATGCAAATTTTGAAATTCGTGGACAGCCTGGAACTTTATGACATTCAAACCGTTTGGTAGAACACCGTCTGGCTTTCTCTTCAACAAATGCTCTGATTCATAAGCAGTGATCAAGGAAACGGTGGTAAAAACATCGGCAGAATGGGCAGCAGCTCTTTCAATACAATATCTATGGTATATTCCTCTTTTTCCTGCCTCCGCATCAACGTCAAAGTTTGCTAGATTATTATAGAAATCAACAGAACCCGCACATAAATAACGACCTAGCAAGGTTGCATGTGTAGTGAAAACAGTGGTGACATCGATTCTTCTTTTTCTACAGAGAGGGATAGCAACACCAGCTAACCATTCATGGAAATGAGCGATGACTGCACGTTCACGATCATGATAGACCAATTCACCCAAAAACCAAGCAACAACATAACCTAACAAAATAGCATTATTGGTCTCGATATCTCCACTAGGAGTAGGAATACCGCTGATATTCCACAAATCAGTTTTCCATTCATCTAGATGGCTCGAGGCTGAACCCACGTCAAACAACAGGACGCGTGGAGCGCCTTCGATCAACCAACGACCATACATCCACTTAACACCTCTAGAGCTCATGGAATCTAACGTAGCCCTGACATGCGGATCTTTGACCTCTAGTTCCTCAACTTCCACAGCGACAGAGTCGTAGTTAAGAGGGCCAATTAAGGTATAGCGCTCTTTGTATTCGGCCACTGTAATTGGCGCCTTGGACTTCAACACTGAGTAGATACCACCGACTCTGTTGGCAACCTCTGTTGCCACTTCGAAGAGAAGATGATTAGTGACGTCTCTTGTCATTTTATTTCAACACTGGGTTATCCGTTTGGCAGAAAAGAGCAAGAAAACGAATGAATTCAAACAGCGGTATGAGAGAGGAGTCTGATTCTCTAGTTCTCAATATAGCTTTTATGTGGTATTCACCAATTGTGGGTTTCTTCAGAAAGGAAGGAAGAGAGAGGGAGGGAGAGAGAGAGAGAAAAGGCTGGCTTCTTTGAACAAGGAGAGCTGCATTTTCTTGTCAAAAATGGTTGGGGAAAGGAGATTTTAACCGGGGCACAGGGAGACCTCGCGGGCAAAGGTCTCCACATTTAAGCCGCGAGCTCCCTGTAAGTGATTTTTCCCTTTCCAGAGCCAGAAGGAGGATAATTTCATATTTTGAAACGGCGCTCCTTGGGTGGGATTTTGTCACAGAGAAAAATCAATCATCACACCATCTTCTTCCGATGACAGAAAAATAGAAGGGAAAAGAAGACTGACAAGAGCGAGGGAAGTATCGCCAATGACCACACTGGATCACCTAAAACCTCGGGATTTCATCGGACTCAATGTGACAGTATCGACTACAGACTCTAGGGTGTTGAAAGGTGTGATTCTGGCACTGGATAATGAACCCAACATGCTTATCTCGAATGTGATGGAAATTTCTAAACAGAAGCTAGCGAACTCTAAAGAGCTGCAGACGGTGAGTCGCTCCCTGGGACTGGTGTCTATTCCCTTCGAGACCGTAAAAAGTATTCAAGTCGGTACTGCAGAGATCCAAAAGGTGGCTGACAATGTTGCAGCCATAATATAACTGCTGTTCTTCAAGTGCCTAATCCGGAAACCAGAACCATACGAAAATTAAAAATGAAAATAAAAATGAAAACACAAAAACTATGAACAACAATAACAACTAACAGCCGATTCAAATACCGGTACCCGTTACAGCACAGTACCAAGACATTACTATAGAACCATGACAGTGAATCAGTCAGATGCAGTGCCAATAACTGCTAATGAGTCACTCCAGATAGTGACATTGAAGAACGTAGTGGTGCTGGATCTTGTGGAGGAAAACGAAGCTATGCTGAACTGCTTCGGACTGCTCGACGACTCTGCACGAAAGTTTCAACTTACACAACCGCTAACAACGGATGAACTGAAAAAGAGAATACAGGATACCAAGAACGAAGTAGAAAGTCTGAGTGACATAAAGAGGTACAAAGCGGATTTATTGGCCAGTAAAGATAATAGCTCTAAACAGTTGTTGGATTCGTTGGCTCTTGAGTTTCTCACGGATGAGATTCCGCATGATAACACTGAAAATCTAATAAAGGAGTTTGAAAAGGAAAACAGTGTGAAGGTGCTGATTGATGACAATAACAGATCCTTCTACAGAGTTAGAAATGAGGGTGTTGTGAAGCCAAACAGTATGGTGGTACCACAAACCGATGAACAGCTATATGCCAATGCTGAAAAGAGAGATTCAGCGTACAACGATGTTGAAATGGCATCCTAATGTTGTGTATCATATAGATAGTAATGTATGTTCAGCTAATGAGTATGAAGTTGTAAACATACCCAATTCCGGCAGGTGATACCGGAATTCTGATATAACAATGAATGATAAGCCAGTTTTGTAGTGCCACTTTTAATTCTTTACTTCTCATAACTGGTATACACCCTTTAATCCCATACATTTCAAGCATAGAACTAACACATAACGCTTGTAAAGGATAATCGCAATGACGTATGTTGGCTATAGCATAGATTGGTTTACATACGGGGCTTTTACTAACATGAAATGAAGGTCACCTAAAAGAAGAATTGAAACTGATGTAATGAAACTGTAAGTAAATCAAGCAGATTCTCCCCCAAGTCATACCATTGCTAACAATCTTACGATAGACTCATGAGTGATTTTGATGTCAAGTTGAAAGACAACTCTATGCAAGAGTTCTATGTGATTTTCAAAGGACCAGAAGATAGTATGTTGCTATGTTACCCCTTCTCTTTATAATATTCATATTCTATAGATTGGACGTACTAACGTAATGTTACTCAGCACCATTCCAGGGTGGTAAGTGGAATGTCCATGTGGAGTTACCAGACCAATACCCGTATAAGTCGCCATCCATTGGGTTCCAGAACAAGATATTCCATCCTAATATCGATGAAACGTCAGGATCAGTTTGCCTAGACGTTATCAACCAAACCTGGTCTCCAATGTTTGATATTTACAACATATTCGAAGTGTTTTTACCACAGTTACTAAGATATCCTAACCCTTCCGACCCTATGAACACAGAGGCAGCCAGCCTATTATCGCATGACAAAGCAGCTTACGAGAGTACGATTCAAGAATATGTCCGGAAGTATGCTACTAATCTAGATTTCAAGATTGATGATGAAGAGGAGAGTGAAGAAGAAGCTGAATTAAGCGCAGTCAGTGATTTGAGTGATGAGGACGATGATAGTGATGATCTAGACGAAGAAATGGAAGATGATGATGCTATCACCGGGGAGATAGAGGTCTGAAACTGGTCAGTATCGACTTCCCTCACAGAATCATGTAAGATCCATTTTGTCATCTAGTTTACTCATCTTTGAACATATCATAACGCTGCTTTAATTTGAGTTTTTTTTTTTTTTAATTTTCTACTGGTATGAGTCACTTTTTGTTGGTATTGGGAATCAGGTTTTATAGTATTTGGAAGACAAGAGACATATGTTACTCTTCTTTGTGTATTTATCTACTGATCAGCAAATGCACGAAGCAATGAGATGTATACCAGCAAAGTAAAGGCATTAGCATATAGAGACTTGCTCGGGACACACTAAAATCACGAATCACATGATCGTACTCACTTCCGGGCCTCGTAATACTTTCTGTAAGCTTCTAGAAATTTACTAAGAAACTACAAAAATGACACTTAATCTCCTTTATCTGAAAGAAAGAACTATTTAAAATAGAAAACAGATAAAACATAATGAAAGTTTTGAGTTTATTAGTTGCTGCAGTGGCCGCCACTGCGCTTCCAATCACTTCAGTATGTGTTTCAACGTGATACACCGTGTTATGGCAGGATAGGCTGTTGTTCTCGCTTTATGAGGGTGTTTTTGCCCAATTTTGTGTTGAATAGAGCTTCCTGCCACTGACAGTTTATACATTTATGGCACAAATACTAACCATGATTCTTGTAACAGGAAATCAAAATCTTGAAACCAGATGCTGATGGTGTTATGGAGATTAAGGAGTATCATAATGTAAACTTGGATGAAGTCCACAGTATCGAAGACATGATTCGTGTCTTGCAAAATCTTGAAACTGATTCAGATGAAACTAAAGCTGAAAAGACTTCTTTCATTGAACAGTTAAAGTCTTTTGAAAAACCGGAAGACGCCTTGAACTATTTTAGAGGTGCTGTTTCCAACGCAATCAAGACATTTGATGGCTATTTGCACAACAAGGAAAATGAGGCTGAGAATAAAGTTAACATAAAACAAATGCCAAATGATATTTACCATCAAAGACCACACTTTGTTCAAACTCGCCCTAACTTTGGCAAAAGCTCTGACCAAGGAGAAACTGATCGAATTGTTCGTATTCACCATAGATTCAGACATCACCCAGAAGGCGATGCACACCATACTATGAATACCGCACACCCGGAGATGAATGGTAACGTTCGCGTTCACTCCTCTGGAGATATGTACAAGGTACACCATGGTAGACACCATGCTGGTCACCATGCTGGCCAGTTCAAAGGCTTGCACCATGGTGCTAAGGGTTTCGGATCCAACTCACAATGTGCTATCGATGCTGGTTTTATTGGTGTGTTCTTTCTCATTTTGTTAGCTTTCAGTTTTAAGAAGATTGCTAACAGAAGAAGACAAGCTCAAGCAGTCAAACTAAACGATGAGGAACAGTTACCAGCTTACGAAGAGGAAATTGAAAACGAAAGCACTGTTATGAACGAGAAGAACTAACTCTGATTGGAACTTTTCGGCTTTAGGTAACCTCATTCTATCGGCCTATTCTTGAATTGGTATATTCGATATATTCATGTTTGGAACCTTGTCCTTTTTTGTCTTTTTTTATAGTTTATGTTGGGAATGGGATTATGTTTAGGTTTTTTTTATAATAAATTGATGATACATTTGAGCATAATGTAGTGAAACAGTTTTGTTTTATTATATCTCATTAGACTATATGTCTCTTATCCATATATACAAGAATGCACCTTTCCCCATTATTTCTTTACACAATAACAATACCATGATCTATGATGCTTGGTTGGTAATCGGCATCACTTGGAACTGTTGGGTTGACAGGTTTGTAAAGGTACCAGTTTTTCAATGCATTGACAGATGCTCTGATTTTTGCTTCCTTCAAAGAAGAACCATAACTCTCTCCAAGTTTGTTTTCACCACTGAATACACCAATCACAAAGATCGGGGAGTTGGAGTTTCTACCATTTTCAGCTAATAATCTAGCAACTGGTTTTTCAAGACCTTCTCTCTTACACAGTTTTGATAGTTCTCTTGTTGGTTGTTCGAATTCAAACATCTTGCTAACGTCTAATTTTCTGGAAAGTATGTGATCGTAAATGAACTGTTTGGTTTTCGTTTCAGATTTGGTTGATACATAAACACCGCCAATGAGAGATCTGACTGCCAAAGCATATGCGGCAATTGGATTTATTTCATCTTTGTTGTTGGATTTGATTTTGGTGATACCCTTTTCTTCATTTGAACTGACAGGTAGGAATCTAAGTTTACCATAGCTGTATTCAATTGGTTCTTTATTCAAAATTTTTTGCAAGATTGGAGTCTCATCAACTTCAATACCCCATGCATATTTACCGACACCATATAATGATTCAGTATTAATGTATGCTGCAACAGCTGTATTCAAGATAGGCACAGGCAATCTTGGATATGTAGCTAAAAGATACTCAGTGACATAATAACTCAAAAAGTTTTTCCCCAAGATGTTGAATTCCTGGTTATGTGCCAACTGCTGTTTAGTCGAACGGCATGTCAAGGTTCTAGCCAGTAATCCCAACGAGAATTCACTTGGTAGATTCAATCTTTTGTGTAGAGCTACTAAAGGAGCTGATTTCATGGCTTCTTCTTCACTCAAAATGTGGTTCTTACTAGTTTTCAAAATAGGATGTGACTGTATCTGTGAGGCATTTTGGCCGTCTTGTGACTGTTTTATACACCTTGAGGTTGAAAATAGACATCTCTGTATGGATGAACGTTGATTCACCATTTGTCTTGAAAGTATTTCAATCATCTTCTACGTTCTGCTCTTGAGTTTCCCTTTCACAAATAAACTGTACTGTACAATTGATGATTGAATTCAAAAGTAGGAGAATCAGCAGAACAAAGAACCTTCTCTCGACAATGTCTTTCGAATATGTCTATGTTTGTTCCACTGAATTCTTTTGTTGACCTTGATTTTTTCAGAAATTTTTCACTTTCTGGAAAAATATCATTTATTGGTAGTTACCCTGACAAGATATGTGAGATACCTCTCAATTTGGAAAGTATCCGTTTTCGGTATTAAACATATAGAAATACATTAGACAGTGATCTTTGAGTATTTCAGCTCACCAGTCCAGTATTGTGCTTCATTTCAGGCTAGTGGTAGTACTACAGTTGACAACTTACATCTGTAGAGCTGAAGGGAACTTCTGCTTAATAATTGCTGATTCTGCAAGCTGATATTTGGCCCTGTAGTGATGTTTGTGGACTTCACCGTAATCTACCTTTCCCTCAGACTTTCAAGTATCAGAGGCACCAGCTTAAAGCCGGTGTTGAATTGTAGGCCCATCAGTCGTTTTACAGCTGTGGTAATCACCGGAAAACCTAAGTAATCCAAACATATGTGCGTACCCAAACTAAGACATCAATGTAAAAGGATTTCATTGTTTAGGAATGGCTTTGTGTTCTCTTACTGTTTTATTAATAGTGGGAAAATAGAAGTTGAGGTTGAAACCATCTTAGTAAATTCATCACCAGGCATATACTACGGATGGACAGAACTTTCAAGTATTAGGTTGTATTCAATTATAGTATCTACGTCTTTATTGCTCAAGATTCAGTAAAGGAGAGCTAACGATGGAGTCCCTTTATGAAGGAGAAAAGGCCAGATCTATCTGGCTTCCCAAAACCTGTGAATCTGTGCATCGAAAAGGAAGTTTCACAATATGCCATTGCTTGATAGTTTAGGATAACTCAACGGACTCAGTCAATAGTAGTTGTCCTCTCCCGAAGTGTCAATGCTTCTCCATTGCATGTATTTTGATATTCCGTAACGGAAACAGTTGTGACAATAAGGACTGTGTTGCCCGCTGACATGGTTCTAATTTGTGTGTTGGTTACTGGGGTCGGTGTCTCTTCACAAGAAACCAGTTCCTGAGCATGAGATAAAGCAATCAAAGAGCTTGTGAGCACCACTAGAAATTGGGAGAATTGCATCACCACGTTTTCAGTATTATGACGAACATCAACTCAAGAGTGAATTACAGAGGTTTCTAGCATAGCTTAAATACTCTTTTGTGATTTCTGACACATAAACGGAGTTTAAGAGGTTACATGATATAAATTTCCTATTTCGTCTATTACAATGAGGTACTAAACAAATAGAAAAACTTTTGCTGGAAACTATCTCGATGAGTTTCAGAAGTTTACTTCTTAAGGAATTGGAATTGTCTCAAGGGGTGGGGTTTGTGATCATTACCATTCTTGAAGCTTATCCGAAACATTTTCCAGTAATTGTCTATTATACTCGTTATTCAGTCATTTCAGAGTAATTCAATCCTAACTGGAGGCTCTATCTGGTATAATATCACTTAGATCTAAGTTGCTGTAGAATTTAAATATAAGATAGACTGTAGAGATGCGAATAACACCGACTCCAAGTGTACTCTTCGCAGTTCACAACCTTGGTTGCATTCTACTCATTATTCGCCCAACGAAGACAATAGATACTATGTCATATTCAAGTAGCAGGGCAGCATAACCACATGATAACCAGCATTCGTACAAAGTAAAGAGCTTGCACAGACCAAAGAGTTTCCTCATTTGAAGGCCTTTTAATCCAGGCACTGTCTTTAATCACCACTGAAGTATTGAATGAATTTGACTTTTAAACTCGGTCTATCTGATTTATTGAGTATTGTCTGTGTTCCTTGAGTTATGAATTCTGCGTTTGCGTTTGAGTCAAGTGATAGTTCTCAATCACCGTTGATGAACCCTCCACAGTCACCTAGTAAGAACCCACCTGGCTCACCATCATCGTCAAAAAGTAATAAACTTCAGAGGTTGTTTCACAGGGCGAAACATTCTCCCCACAGCAGTCCGCATTTCAATATGTTACCTCCCATATCCACTGGGACCATTTCATCTCCTACCATTAGAGGAACAAGAACACACGAATGGGGTACAAGTTCACCAAGATCCAAGCAATCTAAAAGAGGAAGTATTGAATCATTTGAACTATCTGAGCACTCAAACCAACCTGCGCTAGACCAGAATATTGCAACTAACTCCACCACCACCACCAAACTAGATGCTAAGTTGGGGTCGCCTCTAGATATGAAGCCTGTAGGTATGAAGAAAGGCGAACAATCCAAACTAGATCTAGAGAAGAAGAATTTGAAGCGACGCGCACAGATATTTACTAAGGAACATTTAGAGGAAGCTGCCGTTATATATTCACAAGCACTCGGTAAAGAACAGCTAGGCGAATCATACACGGTGACCAAAAACCTGTCTGGAAATAAAGATGAAGCTGACAATGAGTCCATATCGGGGAGTAGCGAATTTTCCTTCGAACAGGATAACAAAGCTGGGAGAAATGTCTCCATTAGATACTACAAGTCCCCAAAAGAAGAACAAGAATCAAAGTCAACTGAACGCCATACAGGGTTTTATGTTAATGACTTGCTCGATGATGAAGACTTCGACGAAGAGATGAACTACTTCGATGAAAATGACGATTTTAATGATGATGAAGAACTATTTAATAGAAATTACTTTCCAGATGAGGCTAATGACAATAAAGATGATAGAAAGGATCCCATGACACCCCAGCTAGAAGTTAATAATTATTCTTCTTCCTTCACTCAACAGAGACATGATCAAGAGCAGGAGCAACAACCCACTACACCAGAAACAACTTCGGTACCTCATTTAGACACAACCGATACTATAGCTAACGAACAATTAAATTTGGAGATGAAGAGTGGGAAGAAACCTTTTTCAACATCAAAAAGATCCCTCAAGTATTATCAGCTACCTGAGACCTTGGATCAAGAGTATAATGACAACTATCCTTTTTTGAATGAAGAATCAGGCAATATGATTCAAAAGGAAAGTGGGCTTGACTCATATGATGCCCTGCTGGATGAGATTAACAATGTTCCAGAAGACTTTGAGTTTGATACACTCAATACGCTAAAGCAGACAGCAGCTCCGGCCCAATTAAGAAAATTGAAATCTAGCATCAAGATTCCAAAAGGAACAGTATTCGAAAACTCCTACCAAAATTCGAAGATCAAAAATAACCACAAGACAATAACGTTTTTCAACAGAACAGCCAATGTGAACAACAATACAGCGTCACCTGAAAAGCCTAACGATATCAACTTAAAACAATTCAGTACTCCAAATCCCGGATTCATCAACAATTCGAACTACGAACTGTCGCCAATCTCAGAAGGCTCAATTTATGAATCTCCTTGATATCTCATTACACCCTCAGTATACACAGTATATACAAAAGCTAGTAGAAATCAAGACACTCACGGGGGATACCATCGGAAAAACAAAAGAAGACAAACAGAAGCTACCATACTAAACAAGAATAGCATAAAAAAAAGCATATTGAGATTATTAAATTGTTATTATTTCAGAATATCATAATCATGTGGCCTTCACGTTTTCATTTTGCACAAATGTAGAGAAAGTGTAAGGCTCACTGTTGGCATAATCAAAATATTGACTGGTGTTACTAGGATTAGTCACTTTTTCACTGAGATTGTGATTCTTTGTTCTCGGGTCTTTGTGGAGTTCATGAATCGACTGTAGTTTCCTCTCTTCTGCCCTTTTCAGTCTCAGTGCTTGATGATGCCTTTGAAGAAGAATGGTTCGCTGTCTCTTCAGATCATCCATAACAGCTTTAGTATTTTTCATGGTATCTTCACATAACTCAATGATTGCTCTTGTCTGTTCAGATGCGGAAAGGCCAATGGTCCGTGGTCCACCTTTCTCGAGAGATCTGGTCAGCTGTCTGGGTGGTATGATATTTGAGGAGAAAACATCATTTTTATTACAGATTTCAGGATGCTTTAGTTTATCATTTCCGTAAATATGCTCCTGATTCTTCTCAATGACGACCTCCTCATCTTCAATCACTATGATTTCACATATTTTTCCATTATCCATTTTTTTCCTGATCGTGCTGAACGGCTGTTCTTCTGATGGGTTGGCAGTAAACACTTCTCGTTCATTATCTTTTGTTAGATCTATAACAACAGGCAACGAAGGTAGGGACTCAATGTACGAGGTGGCATCGGTTGCATTTGATGAGACCTGACTAAATGCTTCACTTACTTCCGTTTCATAGGAGGACTGACTCAATAATGGTGAATGCAATTTTCTATTAGCTAGTTTGTCTCTATAAGAAATGGAAGAAGAACGTATTTTGTCTGCTTCGATGTTGTCTTTAGCGAATACTCTTTGTGGTTGGGTATTATGATAGCTCAATTCAGTTATAGCACAGCTTGAAAGCTGATCTGATTCAGTAGTCAGCACTGGAATTCTACCTGGTGCGTTTATTTTTATTTCTTGTTGAACTTGATTCTTTTGCCCATCTGATAATTTTCTCACGATATCTATTTGTCTTTCAACCTTTTCTATTTCTTTACTAGTGGTAACAAGCTCATTTGATGATTGAAGGATGGAAATCCGTAAATCTGCAAGTTGTTGATTGATATCCTCATCATCCGTCAAAAGTGATACTTGAGTTGATACTTCATTAGAGATTTGAGCTGGTTCTTGAACTGAGTCTTGAATTGAGTCTTGATTTGACAACGTAGATTGAAGTGAGACATTTCTTTGGGTTATGGAAGAGGTATCAATAGTTTCCAATTTGTCGTTAGTCTTTGATGATATGACTCTATGACTGCGAGACAAAGTCGGGCCATTTGGTTTCCCTTCAGGGTAATTTATGAAACTTGAATCGTTGGAATACTTGGATGAGGAAACTCGATGTGTTTTTGAGTTTGGAATAGACGAGATGGAGTTTGTATCACTGTCATCTGTCTTATTCAAAGATATTGATATCGTGGAGTATGACGTAAGATGTGAAGGGGCTTTTCTTCTTCTTTGAGGGTGTAAGCTGGTGGTACTATCTGTCTTCTGGACGTCTATATTGCTTTTATGATGCGATATGGTCGGACTTGAGTTGGCCTCTTTATCCTCAGAACGCTCGAATCTGAAGCTGGATCTTGGAGGACTTTGAAGGGCCCCTTCTGAAGTGAATAAATTAAGCCCAGAGAGGGGTGCCTTAGGACTGGTTAATGATTTCATAGATGGAGGAGAATTGTCTTCTGTTCCATTCGAAGAGATATTTGAGAAGACATTTGGGAAAGAAAAGTTTTTGTTCAACCTATTATTTTGTCGCCTTGCTGCTGGACTTGGATTTTCGATCTCCTGTTCCATGTCCATTGATTCGAGTTTATCGGCGTGCTTGACAGTAATATTAGCTTCACTTAAATCTGGTATGATTATTTTTTCATTGTCGTCGAGTACTCTCTGAGAGGTTTTGTCACCTGCTACAATCAATCCTTTATCAAATAACTTCTTTGGGGTAGGGGATGTAGTTCTGGCAAAGTTCATGAGATTGGATTCAAACGGCTCATATGATGATCCATTGTAGACTAATGAGGTTGGTCTTATCTTGTACTTATTTTTAGGTGATAGTGTTGGAGGAATTGATAGCTCAATAGGAACAGCAATCGGTTTTGTGTTCAAGTCTGAGTTTGGTTTCAGGAAAAGTTTATTTCTATTTGGGCTACTAGAGAGTATGTCTCTCATTGTGTCAGCAACACTCATTTCTCTTGTGTGACTTCGTCCTCTTTCTGAATCATCTGATTTATGAGTGTGAAATATGATGCTTTCGATATTCTTATGCGCAAAGTAGTCATCCTTCCTTTGTTTTGGCTCATCATTGAATATATTCCTGGTGTCTTGATCCTCTTCATCATCCGTCATGTTTATCCAGTCATCTTCGTTGAAACTCAGATCTGTGCTTGTGTCTGGGGAAGCAGGTAACGAGAATCTGACTTGTGAGGTCGATCCAGTTAGTTGTCTTTTAGAAGGCGATCCACTTTTCACCATCGATGACTGTAGAACCTTTCCATCTGCAGTCACATAGGTGTTCGATATTTGGGATTTGTATATCTCATCCATTGCAATGGATGTCGCTCTTCTTCGATGACCTTTGAAAGTCATTGCGTTAGGCTGAATTAAAGAACTGAAAAACTCCTTAAATAATCACAAGGGCAACTGAAACAGCAGGCTTGGTTTCTTGACTTATTTTTTTTCCTCAGTGACTACTTTGCAGAATTAACCTTGTAAAGAATGAAGAGTTTTATCCGCTACCACTTCCTTCTTTATAGGACAGAAAAATCACCGATGTTTATCGAAACACTTTCAATCAGAGAAGAGAAACTATGTGTTTGCTGAGCAGATCAATGACCTAATATGACACTCCTCCAAAAGCTGTTTAACGTTACTAAGCTATTTTTGAACGTTATTGAGTTTTTTTGACACTTTTAATTTCAGCTGTACATATAAATTCTATTTTTCTTAACTTTTTTGTTTACATTTTTCCTGATTTGGAAATACGCAGCTAGCAGTATTAGATGAATAGCGTCTGAGAAGTGAACTACATATTGTTACTGAGGATATACTTGAAGACAGCATACGGATTACGTATGTCAGTTATCAGAATAACAAATAATGATAAATCGAATGAAATTAAACTTATAAAACAACATTCTTAGCCAATTTGTTCTTGTAGTCAGTAATTGAGCCATCCCATCTTGTTGCCGTTTTGTTTTCAACAACAAAAATATCTTTTGCAATCTTGTCCAACAGACGGAAATCATGGGAAACAACACAAACACCACCGTTGAAAGAATTGATGGCATCAGCCAAGGAATCAATAGTTGGAATATCTAGACCATTAGTAGGTTCATCCAGTAATAAAATGTTAGGAGCTTCTAATGCTAAAAGGGCAAAGACGACCCTTGAACGTTGACCTTCAGATAAAGTGGCCATTTGAGCAGTTTGACCTTCACCAGTTAAACCATAACGACCCAATTGGCCTCTCCAGTATTGAAAATCTTGAGAGATGTGAGAGAACTTATCACGGACAAATTCCAATGGTGTTTTTGTTAGATCAAGTTGATCAGCAGAATGTTGTGAGTAAACACCCACCTTAATATGTGTATGTCTAGAGACACGACCTGATTGAGCTTGTAACTCACCAGTCATGATTTTTAGTAAGGTAGATTTACCAACACCATTAGGACCAACTAAGGCAACTCTGGAATCCATATCGATACCAAAGTTCAAGTGTTCGTATAAGTTGTTTTCTGGGTTACCATCATAGGAGAAAGAGATGTCGTCGAATGATAAAACTGGCGGTGGCAATTTTTCAACCTCAGGGAACTTGAAGGTGAAAACTCTATCTTCAACAACCTTCTCGATTAAGCCATCTGCCTCCATCTTGTCCAAAATCTTCTGTCTGGACTTGGCTTGTCTAACCAAGTTGGCATATGTACCTGCAGAAGCAATAAACTTCTTGATATGTGTGATTTCTTCTTGTTGTTTGTTGTAGGATTTCATTTGGTTGGTCTCTAACTCACCTCTAGTCTTGACATAAGAATCATAGTTACCACCATACATTGTGATTTTCTTCAGTCTCATATCAATCATGTTGGTACAAACACCGTTCAAAAAATCTTGAGAGTGGGAGACTAGCACCAAAGTACGGTCGAATCTCTTCAAATATTCTTCTAACCAAACACACGCCTCCAAATCCAAATGTGCGGTTGGGTCATCCAATAATAGCAAAGTTGGTTTGACAAACAAAGCTTTAGCCAAAGCAACACGCATTTTCCAACCACCAGACATATCTTTGGTTTTTTTGTTGATAGTTTTGGAGTTGAAACCTAAACCAATCAAGATAACAGCGGCTCTAGATTCGAAGGTAGAAGAGTCCATACTGTCGATTCTTTCGTATAATCCTTCAAGCACTGGAGATTCAGGACCATCATCAATGATAATCTGTTCAACTTGGTCTTCCAATCTTTTCAATTCAGCTTCAGCTTCACGTACAACATATTCTAATGCACTGTACTCGGAAGGTTCAGCTGGTTCGTTTAGTAGATAAATATCGATACTTTTTGGAATTGGAAATTCTCTAGCAGCAATAGCGTTCAGCAGAGTTGATTTACCACAGCCATTCTCACCCAACAAACCATAACGACGACCATAATTTAATTCTAATTCAGAATCTTGAATCAAAACTTTACCATGGAATAACAACGAAACAGATGATAATTTGATATCTCTTGAAGTTTCTAGCGACGATAGCACACCAGTAACAACACGATCTGAAAGACCATCCTTGTCTTGTTGTAACTTCAATTTGGAGATTTCATCGGCCACATCGTCAGTGGATTTTTCTTTCTTTGCCTTCTTACCTGAAGCTGCCTTTTTAGCTTCTCTTTTAGCTTTTGATGCAGAAATAGCCATTGTTTACGCGATGATCTTGTTACTTTATCAAATGTATAAGAAACGGGATAACCACAATAGGACGCAACGCAAATTAAACTATTCTGGGTAGCAAATGAAAAAAAGTTGAGAACAGATGCTTTTTAGCTGAGATTTATTTAATGACTGGAAAAAAAAAAAAATTATAAAAAAAGAAAGCGCAGGGCGGGTAACGAATAAGGTGTGTACAAACCGATGAGCTGCATAATCAGAGGTTGGTGTCTGGGTTATACAATATTTCATGTAATCCACTCTTTTCATAATCAAGAGCCATGTGAAAGAGACTGAAAGAAGTGAAAGGTTTGTAGCTGGTGTAAACTGGATGAAAGGTTACAGCCTTCTTTATCACTCTCGACAAGTGGATGCAGAATTTTTCTGTGCGTCATGATGTATGATTGAGCCCAAGAGATACTGAAAATTCGCAAGGTAATCGTCAAATATGGGTTTTGACTCAATAGCCCCAGAGATCATGATATTGATAAATGTATTAGAAGAGATCACGTCAAGGCCAATAAGCTCACCGCCCCAATTGTTAGGTTGAGAGAAGATGAATTGATCAACATTTGTAGAGTCTCTCTTTCCTAGGTTGGATATTTCTATGGTGGTAGTTCTTTGAGATTTCAGCAGTTTAGCAAGTTGCTCTTGTATGTTGACATATTTCAGCATTCCAACGTATTGAGACTGCTCTCTCTGCTTAGATTCTGACAACTGTGTATTTATCCATCTTGCGTAGTCCCAGTCTACCTTATCAAGTGACAGAGTGAGTGATATTCCCGAAACACAGAGTCCCAAGGCTCTTTGAAATTTGTCGTCCAAAAACTTTCTTAGATTCACTGGTAGAGAGATGCGAACTGGTTCTCTGCCCAGTGCTTGGAGGCTAATGTAAACGAGTAAAGCAGTGAAGGAAACTTTCTCTCTTTGAAGCACACTTTTGAGCCTGGTAAACTCTTCCTGGTTTAGCTGAATCAGATGCTTTAGTCTTCGGTATGTTGAAATATCCTTAGGTACATCAAGCGTCCACACTGATTTCTTCCAGATATACTCGTTAAAGAGAGACTTGATCACATACCAGTAAGATGCTCTGTACAGGTCTCCAACGACAAGGTCAACGTCCGGCATGATCGGCTGTTGTGACAATAACGCAGTTAAGTCTTCTAAAATGAAAGCTCCTGAAGAGCCATCGTACAACGTATGCTCACACAGCACAAGTATCCACCTCTTCTGTATGACGAGTTTCCACAATGGCTTATTTTGGTTGTCAGCATGAAACCTCACATCGTGCAGCCTATTTAGAAGCTCCGTGATTTCATCATCCGTTTCATCAAAATCGACAACAGATTTAGCCTCATAAGAGATTTCTGACACCCTGTAATTGATATAACTACATCTCAGTAGTTTTCTATTCTTGATTAACACCTCAACAGCAGTGATGATTTCTTCTTTGGAAAACTGTTTTCTCAGTTTAGCTCCAACAATGAAATTTGAGTAGTACCCCAGCTTGTTTCTCTCGTACTGGAATCTCTGAAAACACTCCATATTTATAGAGCCTTTAAGAAGTAAACGTAGATCAGCAAACCTTTTTATATGGTATTGACTAATAATTTCGTCAAAAAGAAATACTTTAATCTGTTGAAGAAAATGATGCTAGAAAACAGACCTCAAAATGCCGCAGGAAAGTCAAAGGTTGCTGAAGAAAAGGCGAACGATCAAGTCTTGTCAGTATTGTCGTTCAAAAAAGTTGAAAGTACGTACGGTTTGCTTTTTACTTAATGTATCTTCAGTTTTACTGAAGTTTTGACTGGTGCTAACAAATCTCAGTGTGACAAGCAAAAGCCTCTGTGTTCGACATGTGTCAAGTTGAAAATCGAATGTATCTACTATGATTCACCACGGGTGACTGATTCATACTCGATAGAACAACAAATCAGATTACTGGAGAATCAACTAGAAATCCTAAGAGACCAAAAGAACTGTTTAGATTGTGAGTTGCCTGATCCAAAAGGAGTATTGCTGGAAAGACCTCTCTCTTTATTCTCATTATTCAAGAAGGATCCATACTTGAATTGTGTGATAAAAACTACCCGTGGAACAGGTGAAATACCTGATACCATAACACATGAATTCGACAGAGAACGAAGACATAGCTCAAAAATTGATATGTTGAAGTTTGAGATGTTTAAAAACAAACTGCAGCTCTATGACCTGATTCGACCACATTTGGTAAGCCATGATCTTAGGTTTCTACTGTTTCATTTCTTTGAAACTGAACTGCACCTAAACTATCCATTTCTAAATAAACAGAGTTTTTTAGTGGCTGCCCATTCTCTAACTAGGAAGATACCTCATGTTGTCACCGACTCAACCACCTATCTATTTCTGGGACAGCTATTGCTTATATTGAGAATCTCATCAGTATCACTGTATAAATATGAAACTCAAGAGATTGACGGAAGATATATTGTTTCTTCAGAGGTGGCAGATCTTGCACGAATGTGTTTGGATGAAGTGAGGAAACCTCTACATGTCTCAACTCTGGAATATGTTCAACTGTCTCTATTACTGGAAATATATATGTTATATGCTCCCGAATCAGTTGCATCGATTGATGATATGATATCCTTGGATATCACTAAACTTGTTAGGATATCCTCAATCTCTGGGTACAATACCATCAAACTAACGAATACAGAAAGAACAGTCTTGGAAAAAGTTAATAATTCGAAGGGACTTATATGGATAACTCTGTTGGAGCTTGATTATGTCAAGTTTTTAAACGACGGAACGCCATTATCAATAGACCCTTCCTTTTTCACGACATCTGTTCCCAAAGAACTTTATGCTGACGAACCAAACCAAACACTCCTTTTTCGGTTACACGAAGAGAGATTGTCAATATTTCCACTGATAAAGCCATTGTCTCATGTTTTGAACAATAGGAAAGTGCATTCCAATATCAACGACCTTGAGCCACGTTTGGATGATATCATAAGCTATATCATGTCAAACAATCTTGATACCCTCTTGCGTAAACCTTCCCAAACCATTAGCCAGCGAGCCCTGAAAAGTGTTGAGTTTGGCAATCTTCTTGACTTATGCTCTCTGTGCTATATGGTCTCGCTTCACTTAGCACTTACCCCCAAAATAGATCATAAAACACAAAATAGAATGCTGGAGAAGGTGATACAAACGTTCAATATTATGGTAAGGCTCTCATACTTTTTAGACCCCAAAAATCATCATGTCTATAATCTTAACAATCATTTTGGCTTCCAATTCCATCTGTTTCCCAAGATATTACAAGCTTTACACCGAGCGTTCCAGTTTCAACTATCTCTTTTCACCAGAGCCCAGTATCACTCAATCAATTCGCAGCGAGCCGACTTGAAAGAATTACTAAAGAAGTCCACATCCAACATCAAAGTACTTCTAAACAACTTTGGAAAGCACTCAAAGTTTAATGTTTACTGTAAAAGACTTCACATGACTCATTCGTTCATGCTCATGAAGAACTTTGATCCATCACTCGATACTATCAATTCAACAAATCTGTTAAATCTTTTGGACGCTTCTGGATTACGAACACCTGATAATTTTACAAAGGATATACACAGCAAATGTTCCAATCTAGTTACTCAGCTTGATAACGACCCTGCTCTTGTGAAAGAGGACGTTTTCAGTAGACCTCAAAATGATATTGACATTTTCTTTGCGGAAAATGCATTAGACTCCTCAACAATTGATCAGCTTGAACAATTCCTAGAAAAACAAACTTATCTACTCTAATACATGAACAATGGACTCTGCTGTTGTATTATTTCTCTTGTAAGACACAAAAATCATACTCTTGTTATTCAGGTGATGAAGTATGATGTGCTGTATGCCGAATCTCCGAACATCATCAATTGTAAATAAAAACAAACAAACGAGAAAAGGTCAGACAAACTAGTGATACCAGCGGAACAGCTAATCAGAGAAACGAGATGACGAAAGCAGCAACACAGAAGCTCAAGAGAAAAAGAGTGATCTACTCTTGCGAAAATTGTCGGTCAAAAAAGCTGAAATGTGATAGAATGCGACCATCTTGTGCCAAATGCGAGAGACAGCATTTGGTTTGTGTCTATGTTGGTCCAACAGACAGTACAGAAAAGCCCATAGAGATACAAATCGAGCATTTGAAAAGCCAGCTAGCCATATTACAGGATAAACGAGCTGCTTTTGAGAAGGAGGCGGAAAAGGATCTCAGCAGTATCAATCTGTCCAACGCACTCAACTTTAAAACATTAATAGGAGGAAACAAGTATCTGAATGCAATCAGAACCAACAACCTGTTTGCAAACGAGAACAAAATACCCATGTATATCGAAGAACTAATGTCCAAAGAGAAGAGGCATGTTTCCGATATCGAACTAATGAAATATGATTTACAGGTTCGTAAACAGTCCACTTCAGACCTTGTAAAATCCTTCTTACTCATTGACAAGACAGTATTCTGGGAGTTGGTGAATCATTTCTTCAACTCTGAGTTATATATTTACGGCTGTTATATTGATAGAAATTCTTTCTATCTCAGAGTCACTGAGCTTCTCCAGAAACTAAAAAATGTTGCAACCCTTTCTCATCAAGAATTTATCCTGTCTGGTATAATTCTGACAATTTTGAGGATTTCATTCATATCTCATTACAATTGTGGGAAGAACGATACAACACTACCTTCTGTGGTGATTGGGCCTGACGCGTTGTCCTTGGCAATATTGTGTGTTGATAGAGTACTTGTTCCACATGAGGATCAGTCATTTTTAGATTCCTTGCACTTATTGCTTCTGATTTATCATTGTCAAAAAGCCTCGCCAGAATCCCTTGGGCCAATCTCAACAACAAATGAACGAGTCATTGTAGACACTCTGTTCCGCTTTACATTTCAAGCTGGCTTGAACTTAGAACCTGACACAAAGGACCCTAACAGCAATTTGAAAAGAAGATTATGGTATCAAATTCTAGAAGTTGAACACCTGGAGTTTATTTACAGTGCAATACCACTGCAAATAAACTCTAAGCAGTATACTATTTGTCTTCCAAACTTTATGGATACCATGTCCTCAGAAGATAGAGCCATAACTGAAGTATATCGCGATCGATTCAACATTCAAGATGTGTTGACAAGATATTCTGAGTTGATTAGCAATGTTAAAAATCTACCAACTCTCAACCAATATGAATCTCTATTACATTCTATCAAAGATTCTCAACAATACGATATGAGAACCATATTAATGATGGATTATAACACAAAAGAAAATAGGCTACGGAAAGCTACACGATTCGTGAACTTTTTAGATCTCTCTCATCTTGAGTATATGTTAGCGATTCATATGTTTCTTCATTTCGACAATAATGACTCCAGTGGATATGAGTTCGAGAGACTACTAAAAATTCTTTGTGACAATGTGTCTGAAGTGACGACTTTGGCGTACTTCTTGGACTCCGAAAGTGAGAAACTCTTTGACTTGAAAAAACATTTTGGTGCCAATCTGAGACTGATTCCACGAATTACTCAATCGTTACACAGATCCTCACAGTTCTATTTTACAGTGCTTCTCAAAATTCATTTGCAACAGCGACAAAAGAACATATCTCCCAAATTTGAGATCTTGAAAAAAAGGTTGTTCCAAAATATCAAAGCAATAAGCTATTCCTGGGGTAGAATATCAGACAGATATCTTTACGCCAAAAGAGTCTATCTTATATTATCATTCGCATTCATGAATATCTTTACTCCCGAGCTTCAGTTGTCTTCAAAATACTTTGAGATGGTTGATATAACGACCATGCACGATTTCAGTGAATCCGACTGTGATTATATGCTAAATAAATTACCTGAACTCAAAGGAGACCGTGATGTTTCCGTTTCATATCAGGAGCCAATAAACAGCTACCTTAATGACATATTGAACAATGTTGATGTGTTAGACATTGATACTTCCGCTATTGAGCAATTAGAGAAAGTTTTGAACTCGGAAAGTTTCCTATACAGCTAAATTCTTTATTTTAAACTCATAACAAGTTCATTCGTTCATAACTGCGGGTCTGGAACATGTCTGATAGATTCTCTGTGTAAATAAGTCAAGGACGAATCTTATTTTTGCGTGAATAATACCCGGAATTCTCAAAATTTACAGAAGTTGTGGAATGGTCATTTCGTATATTCCTACAACGTAACTGACAATTACAGAATTACTGGATGTGAATTCTTTTTCAAAATAGTCCTGTGGCTGGATGAACAATCAACGCAAACTTTCTATAATAGGTTGAATCATTTCTTCAATAACCTTGTGTTTTGTAGGGAATACTAATACTTGAAAAGTAGAATCTTCCTTCGACTCCAATGAACCCACACGAGATTTAAGAAACTGGTGTGAATATTCAAATTGAACAAGATCATCTTGGCCACCAAATAATGCCACCGTCTGAATTTGATCTACTGGATACATGTTTAGCACTTCTTGATCATCGGAACTACTTTTCAAGAATAGTTGTTCATTATAACGAGATGCGTTGAGGTTAGACTCTTCCATGCGGTCCTTGATATCACCGTAAGTCAGACCGTATACACCACAAACATTCAATGGGCAAAGTCTGTTAACTAAAAGGGAAGTCAGGTCAAAGCAACCCACAATTGGAATTGCAATATTCAGTAGATTTGGGTATTTTGTAGCAAATCTGATGGTTGCATGGCCTCCCATAGACACACCAGAAACAATAGTTGTTAGCTTGTTAGACTTTAAAGCCGGAAAATAAACTGGCATGTAGTCTATTATCGATTTCAGATCGCTTACTGCACCATCTATCATAGACAGCATGTCCATCGCATGTTGATCATTGCCCTTATCCCATCCCTCATTTCTAACGGCATCAATACATCTTTCACCGTGATTTCTAAAATCGAAGGTGATTATGACTAGACCTTCGACTGGATCATGTCTTGATTCATCTAAAATCTTTGAAGATAATTCTCTAATATATTGGGCACTTTGTCCACGCCCATGCATCAGGTACATGACCTTGATACATTTTAGTTTGTTAGACATTAAAGGATTAGGGAATCTACGATCATATTGGGCTGATATCTTGATTCCGCTCACCAAATACTCATCCGATTCATACTTTTGAGAAGATGGTTTCAGGTTGAGTGCCATTGTTGCGCAAAAAAAAGTGAGTTTCTTGTAGTGGTTTCCTGAACAACATCAACGGGAATGTAAGTAGTAGTAGTAATCTTGTATTCTATTTTTTTTTTATTTTCCATTATTCATCCAGTAAAAAGATGAGGTGGATGGAGGATCGACTACTATTGTTCTATGTTATCTGCAAAATTGATAGGACATTGGACATTATCATGAATTCAAGTATACGGCTACGTTACATACAGTCTTTACTAACAAATTATTCATTGGTTCTAAAAACGTAATTCTTCTGGTTAACCAGCTAGGTTGTGATGAATCATCGTCGTATGGTACATCAAATGAAGTTTCTAGGTATAGTATAGTCCCAAGATTTGTCAAAGACTTTCTCATCGTTTTCCAAAGCCTTTAGGTGAACTTTCAAGAAAAAATTGTCCCTGTCAGCAGCTAATGATGATTCAGATTCAAGTTTAATTCTCCAATTGTCTTCTTCTCTTCCCATATCGTACGTCCAATAGTTGATATTGAAGGCACTCAATGGATCATTCCCCTTGACTTTGAACACGTTCTTATTCCAGGAACCATGATATATTCCAGACAATTCTTCGTACTTTGGTAACTTGACAATACCAGAGTCTTGAATATCTGTCAAAGTCCATTCGTCGGTAGAATAATCATATGCAGTAGTCTTCACTCTATCATGAGATTTGACCACCTCAGTTTCCATACCTTTCATGATGGTAGGAGATTCGAAGAAAGGCGACTCAGTGACTTGTGACTCGTTGACTAAAGGTAGTTGCATTTCAGCCTTGTAGAGTTTAACGGTTGGAATCTCTGGGGTTGGCCAGTTTTGTGGCCAATCAGCCGTCGATAAAGCAACTCTCAGTTTGTGACCAGGTTTAACTGAAATACCCAACACATCTAGCTTGATAGTGATATCGTATTTCTCGTTAGGTGTCAAATGTTCTGGGAACTCATGAGACTCTCTGTGCGTCAAGTTCAATTGACCCCATGATATTAAAACACTTTCACCATTATCAGGGTAAACATCAATCAACCTAGCAGATAAGTTGGCGAATTTTTTATCAGAGGAGACAGTTAGTTTCAAAACAGGTTCACCTAACAAGTTCACTTCCTCTTGCAACACATCAGAGTCGAATGTTAAACACTTAGAGTCTTCAAGTCGTTGATCTCCAGGAAAATCACCTTTGAAACCAAACGGACAATAAGTACCTCTGAAAAGACCGTGTGATAAAATACCACTAACATCATATTCAATGTCAGTTGGTTTTTTCGAAATTTTGTTACCTTCTGATAGATAGAGGGATGTGGTATTTTTAATTTTTGGATCTTTCAAGGATACCCATTTCCCTTCTCTATAGGTGTAAGAGTCTTGAATACCACTTGGGTCTTGAACATAGGCAGTCAATTTTGGAAGTTTGAAATCTTTGTCTTCCAAACGTTCAGGATCCAAGTACTTCAAAAACCATTTTAGTGATAGTTGTTGGTAACCAATTTTTGGGGCTGGTTCAGCCATTTCTGGATATTCATGAACCCATGGACCAACTAAACCAGCAGTTTCTGGATGTGGTAGGTTTTCGACCATTCTAAAAACTGGTGTAGTATAACCATCTCTCCAACCACCAACAGCTAAAACAGGAATGTTGATTTTTGAATATTCTTCACAGACAGAACCATGCTTCCAGTAAGCATCTCTTGTTTGATGTTCAACCCAGTTTTTGATCATTGGTTCCACATTCAATCGCTCCATCCAATTCTTCTTCCATGATGGACCAACAACTTTAGGATCTTGAGGTCTTGGAGCATACACTGACATTGTTGAGCCCCACCACATCATATCAGAAGCCAAAATGCACCCACCACGATAGTGAACATCATCATTATATCTATCATCTGTGGACATCAATGTGATGATTGTTTTTAACGCAGGATGTTGTCTTGCTGCAACCTGTAAACCATTGAAACCACCCCATGATTTACCAAACATAGCAATATTTCCATTTGACCAAGGCTGTTGAATGATCCAGTCAAAACAGTTCAGAGCATCATCTTGTTCCCCTTTTAGATATTCATCAACTAGAACACCATCTGAGGCAGATGCACCTCTCATATCGATTCTGATTGAAGCCAGACCATTACCTGCATACCATGGGTGTCTTATTTGATCTCTTTGAATAGTGACATCAGTTCTATAGGGAATATACTCAATCAAAGTACCAACTTTCATCCCATTTTCCCAGGCTTGTTTGGGAATCCACATATGGGCTTGTAACTGGGCACCATCTTTCATTGGAATTCTGATATTCTGTAACTTGATATACTCATATTGCAATGAAGCATGCTCAAGAACTGTTGTGATAGCTTTAGGATTGGTATTTCTGACGTTGAAGGCCATTACTTCTCTCTATCTATGTTGATAAATTCTAATCAGATTCTGATAGACTTCACTACCCATTTCTCTGGAGTTGGGATCTTAAGTACTAATTATTTTAGTTGAACCTTAACATGCAGTAACAACAGTTACCATGTTGTTCTCCGTTATGAATTTGCGGAATTCTTCAGATTCATTCGCAGGTAAAAGAGTAGTCAAGTCCGAGAGTGTGCGTTTACCGACCATTTATATTTACGTCGGGAAAGGTAAAAAAGTAATGAGCAGAATCTCGTAAAGTCACCATGGAAATTACTATTTTAGCTCCTCCTTATCGATAAGAAATACACTGCATGAGAGTGTCCGCAACTCCACAAGATCTATATTGATCATGGATAACTCCTTTCGAATTAAAACTGAATATGGTTTCTACACAACTTATTAATTACTGTATTAGACAATCAACCTGTAAGAAAAACTTTACCGATTATGTGTTTATGCAGGAAAGTTTAAGCCCTATGATATCCCCACTCACTGCCGTACTGGTATTGATAACAATAGACATATAATACAATCGCTGATTGGAACTCTAGATATTCTAGCTTAGTTTAGTCCATTTGCGTATTTCAAGTAGTAATAACAGGTTGTGCCTACCTTTACTCATTCAGTGAAGAAAACATCGGAAAAAAAAAAGAACCAAAAAAAAAAAAAAAAGAACTAAAAACGGTGTGTGATGAGATCATTGACCCAAACAATCGATCCACAAAGTAGATATAAACATTTTAGTAGATTTCCCAATCTATCTCCATATTTGTCTCGTGCGATAATCCTTATTGTAGTTAGTTTTACCGTTAATCTAGGCAGCTCGCTTATGCGTACCTTGAAACGATGTTTCCATCATGCAGCAAGATAAACCCGTTGAGTCAGCTCCTCTAATCAGCATCATCAGGGAAATCTTTTCTTTTTACTATTTCGCTGTATGAATATGCAGGTCGCCTGATTAGGCAAGAATAATCCAGTTTGTTCAACAAGATTGATGTATCAAGACCACTATGCAAAATACTATATAAGTTGTCTGATTCCTTGCGTATGATGGAGGATACATTGAAGTACAACATAACGTACTATTTCATTTATAGTGTTTTACAAACAAAATGTCAAGCACATCCATAGAACCAAAGGGCTCTGCTGAAAAGGAAGTCGTGTACAATGGTACAGATGATATCTCTGCTTCATTAGAAGATGGTGGTATCAAAGATTACAAAGAAGATATGAATCAGATGGACAGCAGAGACATGGCTCTGTCAAAAAAAATTCACTTGATCAATGATGCTATTGATGAAATGGGTTTCACTTGGTATCATGCCAAATTATTCTTAATCGCCGGTTTCGGTTATTCCATCGATTCTCAGATGGAAATGATTCAGTCTGCTGTTAAAGTGTATGTCGATCGTCAAATGTGGGGTGAAGGTAAATTTCCTTTATCAAATGAAATTTTCTATGCTGGTTTGATTACTGGTTCCATTCTATTCGGTATGGGTGCTGATATGGTGGGTAGAAAACTTGTTTTCAACTCATCTATCTTATTGACCTCCATTTTCGGTTTCATTACCGGTGGTATGGACAACTATGCCACATACTGTCTTTTCATGTTCTTGTCAGCCTGTGCTGCAGGTGGTAATATCGCCACTGATGTCTCTGTTTTTTTGGAATACCTACCATCAAAGTATCAATTTTTGAATACATCAATGGCTTTATTTTGGGGTGTTGGTCAAACCATCGCTGCATTGATTTCATGGGCTTTTATTCCAAATAACTCTTGTTCTGACCCAGACTTCTGTCCTTCACACATCAACAGAGGTTGGAGATACTGCTGGTACGTCAACTCTGGTATCTGTTTGTTTGCAGCTTTGATCAGACTGTTTGTCTTAAAATTACACGAAACTCCAAAATTCTTAGTTTCTGTCGGTAAAGACGAAGAAGCTGTTGAATGTTTAAGATTGATTGCCGACAAATACAACCGTACTTTAACCTTGACTGTGGAGGACTTGAAGAAATGTGGTGAAATCAATCAAGATTATTTCGACCCTGCTAAAGATGCTAGTTTTAAGGCATTATGGATTTCAATCAAAGCTAATCTCAGTATTTTGTTCCAAAACAGACTTATTAGTTATTCTACTCTACTAGTTTTCTTGTCATGGGGTTTCGTTGGTATCTCATACTCCGTGTTTTACAACTTTTTATACATTTTTATCGCAAGTCATGGAGGTGATACTGGTTCTTCAACTTATTTGGTTTACAGAAATGCCACTATTGCAAACTTTGTGGGTATATTTGGACCAATTTTAGCTGGTTTCTTAATCTTAATCAAATTCAAAGCTTTCGGTAAAACCTTTACTTGGGGTAGAAGAGGTACTTTGAGTTTTGGTGCTCTTGCTACAATGGCAATCCTGTTTGGTTACACAACTGTCAGAACTCCATCTGCCGATGCAGGTTTCGGTGCTGCTACTTATTTCTTCTTCAATGTTTACTACGGAACTCTATATGCTTACACTCCTGAAACTTTCCCAACTAAGGCAAGAGGTACTGGTGTTGGTTTATCTTTGGTTGTTGGTAGAATTTTCGGTGCTTTTGCTCCAGTTGTCTACTACTTCGGTGCTAAATCAGCCTCCTCAGTGCCAATCTGGGTTTGTGGTGCCATTATTGGTTGTCTATCAGTCGTCTCACTAATGCTACCATTTGAACCATCTCTGAAGAGAACAGTTTAGAGTCTCACGTTGTTTTGCATTAGTTTTTTTCAACTCATCCAACATTTCTCCATGTTGCCTTGAACCACTACTTATATTTGAAACTTTTATATTTGAAAATGTTGATCGTTAAATAAGAACATGACATGTAGCCTCTAAATTGCGGTTAATGTTTCCTCTTTTGAGGAAACTGACATCTCTTTGAGCCCAGCTTTCCTCCTAAATTCTTGGTTTGTCACAAACTGCAATAAAATAATGATAGCGACTTGTTAACTTTTACGAGACGCGGTGAAACAACTTGAAGTGTAAATTCGTGCACTTAATCCCGAAGAGCACAACGGTTGATGATGACTGGTGGTAAAGTAGGGCTCATCCATAATTGACCTTTCTGGTACATTCAGTAGAACGGTGAAGCTTACCGGAGAATTGTCAGTTATACATCGGAGTATTATTATACCGTGCTTAACATAGTAGTAAGGCGAAAGTTTAGCGGATCAAAAAGCGTGGGAGCCAAACATTCTTCCGGGCTGGAGTCTTAAAACTGTATGAAATACTTGATGATGAAGATACCTCATTTCAGTAGTTCCAATGATCTGTTCAAAAAAAACTAACTGGCTACAATGTAGTAAAAATAAATACAGTAAATTCATTCAATGAGTAAACAACGAGAAATCAGTAAATACATCATGGCTGTCAAATTAATCCAACTTGATTCTGACAGTTTTAACTTGAGTGTAGTTGTCCAAAGCTTCGGTCCCCATCTCTCTACCAATACCAGATTGTTTGTAACCACCAAATGGAGTTTGTGGGTCAAAGTCATTGTAAGTGTTGACCCAGACAGTACCAGCTTCCAATCTTCTAGAAACCTCCAGGGCAGTCTTTAAGGAAGTGGTATGAATACCAGCAGCTAAACCATACTCAGAGTCATTGGCTTTCTCGACAATTTCATCAATGGTTTTGAATTTGGTGACAGTGATAACAGGACCAAAGATTTCTTCTTTAACAATCTTGTGGTCTTCTTTAACATCAGCAAAGATAGTTGGTTTGATGAAGTAACCCTTTTCACCAAGTCTCTCACCACCAGTAACAACTCTGGCACCCTCAGCTTTACCGTGTTCAACGTAAGACAAAATCTTGTCTAATTGCATTTGGGATGTTTGAGGTCCTTGGAAGGTTTCTTCATCGAATGGGTCACCAACTTTGACGTTTTCAGCTGCTGTCTTCAATTGCTTCAATAACTCCTCATAAATGCCTTCTTGGACATATAATCTTGAACCAGCACAACAAACTTCACCAGAATTGAAAAAGATACCAACAAGAACATTCTGGATAGTTTTCTCGATTTCAGCATCATCGAAGATGATGTTTGGTGATTTACCACCTAACTCCAAAGTAACTTTCTTCAAGTTTGATTCAGCGGCAGCTTTCATGATGTAACGACCAGTAGCAGTAGAACCAGTGAAAGCAACTTTTTTGATTCTTGGGTGTCTGGCGACAGCATCACCTGCAGTCTTACCAAAACCGGAAACAATGTTCATGACACCTGCTGGAATACCTGCTTCCTTAACATATTTAGCAACATACAAAGCAGATAATGGTGTGGATTCAGCAGTCTTCAAGACAAGAGTGTTACCAGTAGTTAATGCTGGACCAACTTTCCAAGACCACATAAGCAATGGGAAGTTCCATGGAATAATTTGACCAACAACACCAATTGGTTCTCTGACTGTGTAACCAAAGTGTGAACTGGAGGAATCAATTGTTCTACCATCAACCTTGTCAGCCCAGCCGGCAACAGATCTCAAATAAGCAACAGCTAATGCAACATCACCACGGGCACTGTTGATAGCTTTACCATTGTCTAAAGATTCAATTGAGGCAATGATTTCAGCATCTTTTTCAATCAAGTCAGCAAGTTTGTTGATAGCCAAAGTACGTTTGGCAGGGTGAATGTTTGACCAGACACCAGATTTGAAGGCCTTTTCAGCAGCATCAACAGCAGCATCAATATCTTCAGAGAAACCTTCATAAATTTGGGTGATTTCCTCTTCAGTGGTAGGATTCAAAACACCGAATGTCTTTCCTGATTTGGATGGGACAAATTCATTGTTGATGAACAAACCGGTTGGTTGCTCGAATGTTTTACCTGTTGGTAGTGTAATAGTAACTGATAATGGCAAGCTCATGTTTTGACTGGTGAGATTGGAGATTGAGGGTTAGTAATCCCAGTAGATTTACATTTCGAGTACTACTACCTTCTTTTATATACTAATGGATTCAGCAATAAATGATGCTCCGACCCCACAAGACTGATCTGGGGTGGTGGAGTAGGTACATCCACGCTTTTCCATACAGTCAATTAGCGTGTTGATCACAAACTGTGTCTTCCAACAATATTTGATTTCCCCGTGCTTTATGGAGTTAAGAACAGATGAATCGCCGCTATTGGTTGATATTGAAACCCCCTCCCTTGTATAGAGCATATTACAAACCACAGTGTTAATCTATTGTTGAATTGACTGAAAATGGCAGCAGTTGGGAGTGTTATTTCCACTATTCCGCTTATCTATGATGGGTTTGATGTCACATAATCCGATTCTTGTCCGGTTCTGTTTCAGCCCTCTCTTTCACGGAGTCCTAATGGGCTGTTTAGATTTTTTGTTGGTATTTTACTTGGAACAGCTATTTTTAAAGCACTCAAAACGGGTGTGTCATTCTGTGGTGATCCTGAAACTTTCATTGGACCACGGCTGTAACCTGGTCTATTTCTTACATAACCGGTTGTCCTACAGCGGAAATAAATGCAGTACTGTTCTGCGAAATCAACTTATATTGTTAATTTTGGCTACTTAACAGCTAATATATCGAACCCGGCCCCTTCGTGTGATGTTTCAACCAGCTCCTTGATGGATCTGTTGTTAAATCTAGTTATAAGGAGTCCGTCAATTTGTGTTTTGCTATAGACCATAGTCACGTTCACTTTTGCCTTGGTGTGTAGCTTCTCCACACATTTATTTGTAATCTCAACATCTTCCTGGTTTGTGTCATCTACCAATACCTTGATATCAGACAGTGATGAATTGTTATAAACAAACAAAGCCACCAGAAATATAATCAGCTGATTAGAGCTGTTGTGTTTGGAAAACTCAACTGTGAGCGAGTTGGTTTTGGAATCCGAAGACTTCATCAACACACAGAATTCAGAGACGATTTCTTCCTTAGGAGGGAGATATTTTTGTAGTAGCTGGATGTCTAAATCTTCCTTGTTAATGGCGAAGATCATTAAATCGTTTTCGCTTGTGGAACACTCCAGATAAGTAGTGAGCTTGTCATCACCAACATAGTATTTTAAATCACCAACATAGGGAACTTCATTGAAATGAAAGAATTTCTTCAAAAGTTCGAGCTGAACGTGATACTTGTAATCATTCTCGTCACTGTCGTTGTCTATATTGGTGGAAGCTTCGATCAAGTCTGTGGTTCTTTCAGTCAACTGTTTTAAGAAGATGGCATGGAATTTCGATTTATAACCAGGTTCGTTCAGTTTATCGTATCCGTAAAATAACTCGACAAAGTTCAAGAGAGTTACAAAGCCACTGACGTCTTCGACATTATAGACAACTTTATCAAATTTAAATGGATCGTTAAATTTGTCGACTTCATAACTGGTAATTTCTGATGATTTAGTAACTGTCTTTTCCAGCTCGTTGCCATCCCAATCGATCTCGCCTCTCATGTATTTAGCAACCTTTTCTCTATAACTGGATGGATAAACTAGCATTGTCAACGGCGTGGTCAAAAAGGTGGAGACTAAAGTCATAACAACGAACATGGAAAAAACTTTGTTGGTGATGATACCCGCATTCAAACCAACAGATAGAACAACGATTTCCACGATACCTTTACATGACATCAAAACACCAACTGCCAAAGATTCTCTCCAAAACAAGCCATTCATTTTCGCAGAGATGAACCCACCAAAAATCTTGGTCAGGACTGCAATTGCTATCAATGCAATTGTGTAGCCCCAATCTTTCCCTGTATTCAAAGAGCCCAAGTCTACTTTAAAACCGGCTAATGCGAAATAAATAGGAATCAAAACAATGTGCACCAAATCCTCAATTTTGTTAGTAATTTCTATGACAAATCCGTGTTTCCTTGGTACAATTAATCCAACAATAAAGGCACCAAAAATAGCATGGACACCAATAATATCAGTGAAGAAACTTGAGAGAAACATCAATAAAAATATAGAAAGTATGCCAAATCTCGATAGTGATCCTTTCTTCAAGTCCTTTCTCAAAATGATATTGTGCAAGAACCATTTTACCGGCAACAATATAAACAGCCCCCAGCCAATAACAACAAGTAGAATATACAATGTCGTGATTCCACTACCAGCATTAGCTAAAGTAACACTCAAAGCCAATAACATCCAACCGATAACATCGTTTGTTATACCAGCGGCTAACACAATAGTGCCGACTCTATCCTTCAACAAGCGTAGCTCTGTTAAGATTCTAGCAAGTACAGGGAATGCGGTGATACACATAGCGACCGCAATAAACACCATGTAGGTGGTGAACTTCAAGTCATGACCATAATTTTCATGCAACCCAATTGCAATTATGCATCCAAAACCAAATGGTATCGCCATGTTGATAAGTCCAACACTTAACGCAATCCGTATGTTCTTTTTGATAAACTTGAGATCCACTTCCATTCCAACTAGAAACAAAAAGAAAATGATTCCAAAGTTTGCAACAAGTGATAACAGCGGTACTGAAGAAGCAGGGAAACATTTATTAGTGAACCCAGGGATATGACCAAATACTGATGGTCCCAAAAGAATACCTGAGATCACCTCACCAATGACTCTTGGTTGTCTTAGATAGCCCAATGGAATATGTACCAATTGGCAAAAACTAACTATGAATATTGCCTGAAACAAGAACAAAGTAATAGGGTTTGATGGATCATAATCTAGTGGATCCTTTCCTGCAATAATGCCTGCCACTGAGTGTGTGGAGAGCTTAGCTGTAGTATTGGACGACATCAGAAGCAACTTGATGTTTTGATGTTAAGGAGTTCAGCCTCTCCAGATTAAATGTACTAAACGAACAGTGCCTACTTTATCAAAACCATCGTTGGATTTTGATATCTACTTAAACTTAACACATGCTTCCTTCCAAATTGAGAAAAAAAAGAAAAAAAAATACTGTAGAAAAGAAAAGTTAACTTTATCAAAAAAAAAAAAAAAAAAACTGACGTAAAGAAAAAAAAAAAAACCAGATGGACCTCATTAATTGATCTACACTTAAAACTTGATAAAGCTGAAAACTATAACATCGAATAATAACCTAAACCAATAATATACAATAGAAAACCAAAAGCGATGCAAAACACAAATGATTATATGCAGAACTGAAATAATGAACGCAAAATACAGACTAATCTTTTTGCTTGGCAATGGAAGGGTTCGAAGCAGTTATATCTTCAGATGCATCCTCCATAACGTAGTCTTTGTACTGATCATTTTTGATGAACTTGAAGTCATTTCTCCAAAATCCATCTTCACCAATAACTTCCTCAGTGAGAATTGTGTATTTGAGTAATCTTGGAGCAACTCTAGACCACAAAAACCAGTAGATACCACCAATTGCAAAAATACCCCACGAGATAACACAATGAATGTAATATGGTAAGCTTTTGTAGACCTTTTGAGCATCAGAGGTAGGTGGAATGTATGGCGCAACAATCAAGTAAACATTTCCTAGACAGAAAAAGACGGTGACCGGTATCGATGCTTTGATTGGTGGAGTCCATGTCAGTTTACCTCTTCTGTTTTGAATGTTTAAATAAATTAGTCCAACACCAACGAACAGGTTGATAATATTTAATGGGTAGGAGATCAGGTTCACAATCAGATTATATGCATCATTTTCATTACTAGCAACGATGAAAATAACAACGACTAGCCAATGTTCAGCTAGACCAACCATAGGAGAGTTGAAAGGTTTGGAACTGGCGAAGAACCTGGAGAATGGCAAGACACCCTCTCTACCCAACTGATTCACGATACGTCCTTGAGAAAAAATAACACTCATCACGTTACCTATAGCACTTAAAGCAACGAAAACAGATGCTGCCTTCTTAGCAGTTTCACCAAATGCTATCTCAAAAAAATTGGCAACCAATAAGGTAGAAGAATTTTGTAAGACATCAGCTGGAACAATAGCAAAGAATGCAATGTTAACAAATATGTATAAGGTAGCCAAAGTGAAGAAGGCTAATGGAGCAGCGTATCTCAAAGTTTTGACTGGATTCTTGATTTCACCAAGAGCATAGTTAGCATTCGAATAACCGACAAATGACCAGATGACATTGTATAAGGCGTTGACAATGCCATAGGCAGAGGCTGTATTGGCAGTTTTGAAAGTATCTTGGAAATTATCTGTCTTCTTCCAACCGCCTAAGGCAACCCACCCAGTAATAGTTATAAATAAAACAATACCAAGCTTGAAGACACCAAGAAGATTCTGTAAGTATGCACCACTCTTGATGTGGATACTGTTTATCAAGAAGGCAAAAGTAATGACACCTAAACCGATACCCTTTTCAGTCCACTTCGTTGGCTCTGCTCCTGAGGCTTGCATTAACAAAGTACCAGCATACACAGCGTTGCCTGCCGCCCATGGTAAAGCTAGAGCATAAATACCATATACACATGTCATCAAAAACTTTGGCTTCGAGTAAACATATTCCAAATAGTTCTTTTCACCACCATTTCTGTGAATATTTGAACCAAACTCCATGTATACTAAAAGACCAGTAAAGGCAATAAGTATTCCAATAAACCATATAATCAAAGAAAGACCAACAGAATTGCCACATAATGTGTAGATAGTAGCTGGTGTAGCAAAAATACCAGTACCAAGCATACGGTTAATCAATAGACCACCAGCACTCACAACACCAAGGTCCTTATAACCTTTATCCACTGGTTTAGCAAATTCACCATCGCTCAATTGACCAGTCGAAGAGGAGTCTGCTTCGATCACTTCCTCCTTCGCAGAATATAATTTGCTCTTGAGACTAAATAACTTTGACATAGTTATCTTCAGAGCTTAGAGTGGAGAGAATGATTTATGCAAAACGGTAGAACAGGATGTTCAAATCTTTTATATGAAATTCACTACGTTCATATGCTCTCAGACAGAATAAATCGTGATTTCTGTCGTTTATTGGGAAATACTTTTGAAATAATAGTGCCGTTAAGAAAATTTATGCATGATGCCCTTCAAATGAAAAACTGTGGCTCAGTAAGAAACCATAGTTGAATCTGACATGATAATGGATGTTTGTGACAAAATTATGAACAAGAGAAGTATGACAATGATGTTGTCTTTTATATGTATAGTTTGTGTCAACTTTGAAGTTTATCCGTTCTTGAGTACTTTGTTGTATCCATACACACTCACGGATCTTTCGTTACTTTTTGGGCCTTTTTTTTTTTTAGGTCCAAGTCCCAAGCGGCTCTTAATGTATATATTGACAAGACTCCCAGACTACCCGCATCTATGTGCGGATATTTATACCATACTTCTTCCGCGAAAAGGTAAAAGCTACTAGAGACAATAAGTAGTCTACTACACATCACAAGACTAGCCCATAGTACAGACTCATTCTGAACAAAGTATCCGATATCCTTTTTTAGGTCTCAAGTGCCAAATCAAAAAATATTATTTGTGTCAAAAAAATCTTTAGGAAAGCAAACTCTATTTTCGGCTTTCGGCGGATAGGCATTTGAATTTAAAATTTCTTTTTCTGTCTGTCTTATAGACACAAAAAGCGAACTCTCATTAGCAGCACACAAGGCAGCCCAGACTAGTACGTCACAGGATAGGTTCGATTCTGCCACCACAGTTCACTGCCACCACCACAATACGATTCGCATTCGTGGCGTGGGTACTAAATCTCCTTGCAGCCATATCTTACTTATATACGCCTCAAAGGTAGCTATGCTCTAAAATATTACGTATTATTTTTAACTATAAACAATCACAATTTCCAGTGGAACTTGCAAATCAGAAGTTGAAATCCAACCATAAAGGCCTCAAACACATTCATGAATAGATTCCAAGCTAGGAGGTAAAGGATTTTAGGACTGAAAACTGTCCATATGAATAAGTGATACCTTTGTAGGTAACAACTCACTAAATAGAAAATGCTCAAGATTATGTAGTAACTCAAATTGCTTAAGTATTTGATTTCTAAATCTTTTGATAACTCAAAAAAGGACAAGCTAGTTTCGTTAAAATTCAACTCGTATGTTAATAATGAGCAAAACACAACAACTCCAAAGTTATTCAAAAAGGTCAGGATTCCAATGGGTAACATGTCGTATTCTGAAATACCATTATATGAGTTAGACAGGTCAATCGTGTTTAATGAATTGGTTTGACCAAAGTTAAAAAAAACAGTATTCTGCAGGATGATTAATAAAGCTTGTGACAAGACTAGGTTCACGACACGGTCATCCGCACTCTTGTACTTGTTGAAGAGCTCAATCAAGTCATCTCGTAGAAAAGCCAGCACTAAAAACATTGGAATATTGTTCACTGATGCTTGAAACACTAACACTAGAGCAACAATATCACTCAGATCCTTGAAAAAGTCAAACCTGTTAAATGGAACTTTGGAAAACAAAACTCTGATTATGATAACAGTAGTAACAAAATAGAAAAAAGAGTTACTCAAACGAACAATAAAGTCCTTCTCATCGTCGACTAACGTTCCAATACGATAGCTCCATGGTAGTTCTTCACCGTCAATTTCCGCAAACAGAATTTTGAATGATGCTAAAAACCCAAAATTTATCAAATTCACCAGCTTTGGGAATAACCCTGAATTGTCTCTGAATCTAGATACTGTGCTATACATCGTAAGGAATATCAAAGTCCACTTTATAGACGGATGTTGGGATAGCAGTACACTGAAAGAGTGGTCATTTATGAACTTCTGGCCCATAGTGTTCCAGTTCCTCAAAATCCTCAAATAAAACAGGACACGAATTATCTTCAAGTCCTTGAGTTTCAGCAAAAACCCAAAACTAACAAGCATCACAAGCCACCACCAAATTTGATGTTCTTCCTCAACAAGACTTGAACCAAAGGCACTTAATCCCAAAACTATAGGTGTCACAATGTTGACCAGAATCAACTTGATACGACCAATTACTTTGAATGAGATCAATACACTGGCTGTTACACAAATAAAGCTCAAAAATATTCCTCCCAGGATTACGGGAATGTTGTAATTAGTAGCGTTCTGAGTTAAATTGAGCTGCAGGTCTCTCATTTGTTCATATAGTGAATCAATATCATCACCTGCAGAGATACAGGAGTCAAATGATTTGAAATGATTGAAATTATCCATAATGACATTTTTCTGCTGTTCTTCATTCCAAAGTGGCAGAAAAGATCTGATGAAGATACCCAAGCTATTTTTGGGTATAGGAAGGTGTAACAACGATGAGATAGTAGGTACTAAGTCAATCTGTTGAACATCTGTGTAGTACTCGTAATTATCGTTATATGGTAGTGGAGAAGTTGAACCATTTTGAATTGATTTGAATTTATCGGAGATGAATAATAAAGCAGCTGAAGTTTCACCTTTGGAAGAACCTCCATGGTTTCCAATTTCGTTCATTCCATGATCTCCCAACACAATGAATAAGGTTTCCTTGTCCAATTTGTGATAAATTCGTTCGACAATAATATCCATTTCCTCTTGCTTTGGTTGCATGAAAACAGAATTGGGTCCGCCCTTATGCCCAATGTGATCTAAACCCAAGTAATGTAAGATCAAACAATCCCAGTCCTTATTGCTGAGTTCATTGTCAAGATGCCTTGTAACATTGTTATCTACCTCTGTAAAATCACTAACAAAGAAACTCGCAGTACCTTCAGCTTTATTAAACATATTAGGAAACAATTTGATCCAAGTATCATCACCAAACATATGAATTCTCTTGTTGTTCAACTTCAGCTGTTGAACCCAACTATCTTGCTTCTCTAGATTATTAGATGTGTCTTCCTCCATAACATTGAATACAGCATCCAAAAAGTTTGGTGTTGATCCACTTGTTATACCTTTTAACCTTGGAAGTGTCACAGTTGGTGGGTTTGAGAAAGCTGTAAACCCTACAGCGGATCCGTTCCTCAAAAGCGAGTGAACAAATTCCATATGCGAGTTTTCAGAAAACATGAAGTCACTTCTCATAGCGTCAACAACCATAACAACAACTCTATCGAATACAGGATCAAACTGGCCATTTGCACCTTCTTCAAAATGGTTAAACCCTGAAAGAACAATTTTTGAAGGGAAAAATCCCATACAGAACAACACTAGACCACATATATGTGCTAACGTCAGAAGTGACAGTACGGGCCACCACATATCAAAGAAATAGAGAACAAATACACCCCAAAATGGCTCAGTAATGTAGCTCTCATACTATAATATGAAGAGCATTAACAAAGTGCAGGTGAATTGTGCCGGTATAGTCACGTGACATTAACATGACGAGCCGGAATTGGAGTTCTCGAAACCGATAAATATCAAAAAAGGAGAAATCGTTATTGATACTTATTTGAGTGAACAGAGCCTCAAAAGTTAACGGTACTCACAGCTTGAATTGGACAGTAAATACACAATGTCATTCACATCAACTCCTGCTGTTGTCATGGGTAAGTCGACCACCTGTAATGAGTTCGAGGCTGACACATTTACTAACTGAAGTACAGACAAGTAAGTTAATTCAATTAATCATCATTTCCTTTCATAATGAGAAGTATGTATACTAACTGCTCTATTTCAGCGGTACTGGTTTGACCAAACTAGGTTTTGCAGGTAATGATTCACCCTCTTATGTTTTTCCAACGGCAATAGCGACCCGTTCCAGTGCGGGATCTTCCAATAAGCTCGGATCTAAAGGCGCATCATCACAATCACAATCAGGGTTTCTTGCGTCCAAGAGAGGGACTGAAGATCTAGATTTTTTCATTGGCGATGAAGCAATCGATGCGTCAAATACCCAGGCCTACTCCTTGTCTTATCCTATCAAACATGGACAAATCGAAAATTGGGATCATATGGAGAGGTTTTGGGAGAACTCAATCTTCAAGTACTTGAGAACGGAGCCAGAAGATCACTACTTTCTACTAACTGAACCACCTTTAAATCCCCCAGAAAATAGGGAGAATACTGCGGAGATTATGTTCGAGTCTTTCAATTGTGCAGGTCTATATATCGCTGTTCAAGCGGTGCTTGCCCTAGCTGCTTCTTGGACATCCTCCAAAGTTACTGACAGATCTTTGACAGGTACTGTTATTGACTCAGGTGATGGTGTTACCCACGTTATTCCAGTTGCTGAGGGTTATGTCATTGGTTCTGCGATCAAAAACATTCCAATCGCTGGTAGAGATATTACCCACTTTATTCAGACTTTATTGAGAGATAGAGGCGAGTCCGATACTTCTTTGAGAACAGCAGAGAAGATCAAACAAGAATTCTGTTATGTTTGTCCAGATATAGTTAAGGAGTTCAACAAATTCGACAGAGAGCCAGAAAGATTTGCACAATATATGGTTGAAACAACAAGAGGTCCACAGAAGAAAGTTGACGTCGGATATGAAAGATTTCTCGCCCCAGAGATCTTTTTCAGTCCAGAAATCGCCTCATCTGATTTCTTGACTCCTTTGCCAAATGTTGTTGATCAGGTTATTCAGTCCACTCCAATTGATGTGAGAAAAGGGTTGTACAAAAATATCGTTCTGAGTGGTGGTTCGACGATGTTCAAAGACTTTGGTCGTCGTCTCCAAAGGGACTTGAAACACATTGTTAACGAGAGAATTATGCAATCAGAAAGACTATCAGGATCCAAATCATCTGGTGTCGATGTTGAGGTTATCAGTCATAGAAGGCAGCGACACGCAGTTTGGTTTGGTGGTTCTTTACTAGCTCAAACTTCAGAATTCCAGAGTTACTGTCATACCAAACAAGATTATGATGAGTACGGGCCAAACATTGTGAGAAATTTCTCGTTATTCAAAATGCCATAGATTGAGTATTGATTTTGCGATATAAAAATGATTAAGATAAAAACTAAATAACGAACTACAATGAAGTCTGTAAAGTTTGTATCAGAACCTGTTTAGTATTCATCTTTACCACTAATAATCACATCATTGATTTTCAAAATCATTCTAGTCAGTTGCGTAGCTAGCAACAATTGTTGTTTCTTACTGATCAAAGGATCAACAACAAACAATTCTTTCATGTCATTAGAGCCTTTACCTAGACAATCAACACCCAAATTTGGATTCTTCTCTTTTATTTGTTTTGATTTCAAATTGGATAGTGTTTCTATTGGATCTAGACCAGAGTTTTCCGCTAACGTCATTGGAATTTGATCTAAAGCATTAGCAAATGCTCTGAATGCATATTGGTCAATCCCTTTCTGCTTATCAGCTTCTTCACTGACAGCCAAGGAGCTTGTTATCTCAGCTGCACCACCACCGTAAACAACCCTGTCATCACGAATCAAGTTACGCACAACACATAGAGAGTCGTGCAACGCCCTCTTTGCCTCATCGACAATCATTTTATTCGAACCTCTTAGAAAACAAGTGACGGCTCTTGAGTTTGAGCATTCTTCAATGACCAACATACGATCTCTTGTGGTACCAAACTCTAACTCGTAAACTTTTCCGGCTTTACCTAATTTATCTTTATTTAAATCTTCAAATCTTGGGACAATCTTACCATTCGTGGCAATAGCAATCAATTCTAGTTCTGGGCCACCAACCCATCTGACAGCTGGCAAGTGATTTTGTAAAAGAAGATGGTTGGCTTCATCATCAAATCCCCATTGACAAATGACTAGGTTAGCCCCAGAGTCCTGCACGTATTTGATCATCTCCTTGAATTTCTCCTGTTCATAATTTTGCAAGTTTTTGAATTCTTCCACAGTGGATATATCAAGTTTATGTTTGGTTTTTGGCTTTGGTGGTTCAAATGGACATGTCAAAATAGCAATATTAACATCTTCGATTCTTTTTGGCATTTGAGGGTGTGAAAAATCTTTGTCTATGATAACCCCCCTGATTAATTTTGAATCCTCCAGAGAGCCACCAACTTTCCCCTCAACTTTGATCAGTTCAAAATCTACATCTCTTCTTTCCCTGTCAGCAACAGTTAAAACAGCATCGACTGCCATTTTGGCAAATTGATCATGTGCTTTAGAAACAATTTTTGAGCCCAATGATGTCTTGGCTGCTTTCAACAGATTATCAATTTTGTTGGTTTCAATATCCTCAGAGATTTTATCCAATTGTTCAATTGCAACTTTGCATGCTTTATCAAAACCATTTGCTATCTTGATAGGATGGATACCTTTGTCAATTAATTCCAACGCTTGATCTAACAAAGCGCCAGCAAGGACAACTACACCAGTAGTACCATCACCAATTTCATCATCCTGAGACTTAGATAGTTCAACTAACAACTTGGCAATCTCATTGTCCAATTCCATTTGGGATAAAATGGTAGCACCATCATTTGTAATGGTGATATCCCCATCAGGGCTAATCAAGATCTTGTCCAGTCCTCTAGGGCCTAGGGAAGTCTTGACAATGGATGCAACTGATCTTGCAGCTAATATGTGTTGTTTTTTGGCTTCTACCCCATGAAGTCTTTTCTTATTGCCTTGATCTCTAACAATAATGAATGGTCTACCCATCTCATCTTGAGCCACTATGGCATTGGACATATCTGGCATTGCCATCATCTGTTGTTGGGCCATATTTGAAACAGCAGTTACAGCTCTATTATTCGAATGAATCTGTTAGTTAAGGTCCTACCAAAATCTCACACAACTCCGTTATATTCTTTACCAATTGCCTCTTTGTTTCCAACAATTTCTAAAGTATTTTTTTTGGCGTCGAAAAGAAAAAAACATAATGTCTGGGTGTCTTACCAATAAAGCATATTACTGCATATGGTATTTTATGTGTATTTTTCTTTTTTTTTTTTATAAAAGTTTCATGATTTTTCACATACTCATCTCGAGTCTAGAGCTTTTGTTTCGATATATTTGGTCACTATGAGTGTTGTTGGGAGTTTGATATTTTGTGTGGACTGTGGTAATTTGCTAGACAATCACCCAAATCAAAACGACGTGACGTGTACTGTGTGTTCCAGATCTTATAATGCCAAACGTATGTATCAATATCTTATTTTAGTGAAGTTTCTTTAGCTATAGAGAAACTAACCGCATCTCTAGAATTTTCCAATTTGAAGGTTGTCACAAAATCAGCAGATGACGCATTTCCTTCTGCACTTAAACTGAAGCAATCAGCAGTGAAGACCAGCTTGAAATCAAACGATTTGGAAGAAGGTGCTACAATCAAAGAAAAATGTCCTAAGTGTGGAAACGAAGAAATGCAATACCATACCTTACAACTACGTTCTGCCGATGAAGGTGCTACAGTGTTTTACACATGTACTAATTGTGGTTACCGTTTCAGAACTAACAACTGAGCTGTAATCGATTTGCATAACGGAAGAACTTGTATACTAGATGATAAATATATTACATTCAAAGCCATCGTGAAAATTTATATTAGAACTAGCGTCAAAAGTACAAACCAAAAACAAACATATACACCATTTTAAACTGCAGTGGCATATTCTAACTCTCCTGAGTTTTCGTACTCATACATATCTAGGGCAACGATGGCAGAGTCTCTAACAACTTCATCACTATCTTTCGCAAAAGCTTGTAAGATAGGTAAAACTTCATCTGTAGCAATAGACCCTAGTGCTTCTGCAGCCTCATGTCTAACCATTGGGGCTTCGTCAGTTTTCTTGAGTACCTCCACTAGAGATGGAACAGTAACTGGGTTACTCAACTGACCAAAGACATATGCGATTTCATGCTTGAATAAAGCAGATGGATCATTGAATCCAGTAGCTAATGCCAAACAAGCTTCATCAGTACCAATATCTCTCAATCTGAACATGGCCCTGTAACGCTCGAATAGAGGTGTTTCCTGGTTGTTCAGAATCTTAGTTAGCTTTTCAATCTTGGCTTCCTGGTCAAGGGCTAACGGTGGGGCCGGGTCAATAGAGGAAAACGCAGATTTTTGCAGCACTTCTTCCTTTGACTTACTGGAGTTCTCCCAGTTGATTCTTTCAATAGCCAGTTCGCAAGTTTGTCTGATCTCCAGCAATGGATCATTTTCAAGATATTTACGTAGTAAAGGTAGTGACTCTTTATCTCCCAATGCACCTAGGGCTTCTGCTGCTTCATGTCTAACCATACACTGTTGATTTTCTTCATCCTCCAACACCTTTCTCAATATAGGTGCTGAGCTCAAGTTTTTGGTCTGTCCCAGTACATATGCGACCTCGTGTTTCAAAAGTTCTGATGCATCCTGAAAACACTCACCGATATATTTGACGGCCAAGTCTGCCTTTTCTTTATCTTCCAAATGTTCAGATCCAATAGACTTTAGATTGAAGAGTGCCCTGAATCTTGTAGCTAGCTTTGTGTCCCCGTTTTTATTGATGAGAATATCTCTTAGTTGTTCAAGAGAGGCACTATCCACGTCTTGCTCGCTGCTCATAGTTTTTTCTTGAGATATCACTCGTAGAACTGAAAGAATAAGGTGTTTTATCTCAAATTTTTCACTTTTTTATTTTTTTTTTTATGTCAAAAACGTAAGAGATGAGATGAGATAGCGTATATTTCAGTATACCTCAAATATCTTCGGTAATACTCAGAACCGCGATCCCTTCTGTTCAAATGCTTCATTATTGATTAAATTCTAGTAAACTGATAGGAAGCATACAGTTATACAGTGAATACCCATACCGTATAACAATATAAGCTAGAACTCTGTGCAATTGAGAGGTACATAGTTGAGATTTTAGGTATAGATATGGGGATCTTGATCAAGAGACGGTATAAGGCCATCAGGCTGTTAGCAATGGTGACTGCTGGACTGCTGGTTGTATTTTTATTGAGAAAACTGGAGAATGAGGCTGAAGATACAATAAATGACAATTTGGCGGCACTTGAAAAGCTTAACCAATACTACAAAGAACACAGTGACTTTGATTTACTGCAGAAAGAGTCAATCGGAAAACAGAAAAAGAAACAAGCCGCTGATAGCAAAGTATATAGCTCAGCTTTTGGGAGATGTCCTTCTTATCTCGAATACTCAAAATACCCACATGAACCTTTCACTACGACAAAACTACGTATGCCATATATGAGACCAACAGAAAAGTGCCGAACATTCCGCTCATCAGCCATAGAGAAGCTGATAGAAGAGCTAACTACAAGAATGAAGGATGAAGATTTAGCAAGAATCACGGAAAATGCTCTACCCAATACGTTAGACACTACGATTCTGTATCATTCAGACAAAGACCCAGATAATCTGGAAACTTTTGTTGTCACCGGTGATATACATGCGGAATGGTTGAGAGACTCTGCTCGTCAGCTGTCAATCTATCACAAATTCACAAAATATGATCCAAAATTAAAGAATATGATCAAGGGAGCCATTCAGACACAGTCCAAATACATCATGGACAGTCCATACTGTAATGCATTTCACCCTCCACCAGGTTCTGGTGTGTCTAGCGGCTCGACTGCAAAGGATGCTGTCTTTCCAACACCCATTTGGAGGAATGTATTCGAATGTAAATGGGAAGTTGATTCCTTAGCATCTTTCTTGACACTGACAAATGAATATTTCGAAGCGACCAGTGATGAAACTATTTTCAACAGAAACTGGATGGATGCTGTTAGTAACATAATTCGCGTTCTCCAGAGACAATCCTCGCCAACTTTCGATGAGGATGGTGAGGTGCTACCATTTTATTACAAATTTCAAAGAAACACCAATATTGGCTCAGAAACTTTACCATTGGCTGGTCTAGGTAACCCCGTAAACTATAATATTCCACTAATTCGGTCTGCTTTCAGACCAAGTGATGATGCTACAATTTACCAGTTTTTCATTCCAGGAAATGCGCATCTACAAGTTGAGTTACAAAGAATCTCTAAGCATTTGAAAAAAGCTCAACCAAACTTGGTTGAGCACTACAACGAGCAAGCTGTTATCAAGATCATTGATATTTTAGACACATTTGCTAAAAACTTAAAAGCTGCGATCTTGGAACATGCTATAATAGATCACAGTAAATGGGGAAAAGTGTTTGCGTATGAAATTGATGGATACGGTAGTGTCACTATTATGGATGACGCCAATGTTCCTTCATTACTATCGCTGCCTGATCTAGGATTTTTAGATAAGGATGATCCAGTATACCAAAATACGAGAAAAATGATTTTGGACAAAAGTGGAAACCCCTACTTTCTAAAAGGTAAACACTTCAAAGGCATTGGGGGTCCTCATATAGGAATTCATAACGCATGGCCTATGAGTTTACTTCTACAGATTAGAACAAGTGATTCAGATGAAGAGATCATGGAGAATCTGGAACTAATAAAGAATTCCACGGCTGGCCTAGGACTAATTCACGAAAGTATTCATGTCAATTCACCAGGGGGTCATCAATATACAAGGCCATGGTTTAGTTGGGCTAATACTGAGTTTGGGAAAACCATCCTGGATTTGGCTGAAAGAAAGCCTCATTTAATATTCAAAGATGAATACCAGGACAAAAAATGGGATGTTGATTCTATATTTGTCCAAAGTACAATCTAATTCAATAGTAAAAACAGTTCAATTGACATATTCACTGCTGATTAATGTACTTTGCAATGTTTTCTGCTGTCTTACTCGATGCTGTCTTCGCAGTACTTTCGTACGATTGTTGATATTGTTTGACTAAGTCTGGATCATATACCTCCTGGTTTCTGTCTTCTGGGAACGTGTACTCTCTCTCAACACCTTCCTCCTCGTCTGGTAATACTAGTCCATCATCCTCACCTTCTTCTATACTTTCCATGTCAGATAAAACATCAACATCATCTGTCTTTTGGCTGTTTTTCTTATCCTTTTCACTGATACCTAAGTCATTCATCAAATTTGCTAGACTTTTCTCTTTTCTTTGTTTCTCCTTCTCTTCCTTTTCTTTCAGGATTCTTTCTCTCTCAACTTTATAGTAACTTTCGTACTCCTCAACCTTATTATCGACGGCGTCCAAGAAGTCGTCAAAACCATCACCAGTGAAACTACTGACACCAACAACATCTAACTGAGAGTAGAATTCCTCCAACATCAAGCTCATGGAGTTGACCAATGAATTCATATAGCCAGAATTCAATGTATCATTTTCATCTTCGCTGTTGTTTAAACTTGCTTGGAAGCTTTCAAAGTCTTTCATCCACTCTTTAGCAAAATCTGCCTTCTGGACATCTGTCTTGTTGAAAACAATAATCATAGGCAATTTTGTCTTATACAGAATGGAACATGCATACAGCATATTCGAGATGAAAGTAGTTGGAGATGTGTTTCTTGGTGTATCAACAATATAAGCAATCACTGTAGGAAAACTGGATGCAAATGTTTCAGTTATGATAGCACCAGATGCACTCCATATGAAACACTCTATCTGACCTGGTGTATCAATGATGACATGTTTGTATTTGTCAGCTTTATTTTCAACTAATTTTAGGACTTGGTCAATTTTGGTGCTAAAAAGATTCAGAGATGTAACGATTGCACCGTTTGGTCCAAGCTTGTAATTTTCCATGACTTTTTTATATTTGATAGAGTCTCTAATATCAATATTAGCTCCATACGGGATTTTCAAGACTGCTGGATCAAGGTTTATAACGTATGGTGGTGTCTTCTTGGAGTGAAGATGCGAGTTCAGACGTTGCATAAAGGTGGTCTTACCGGAACCGGCCATTCCGATACACAATACAGTACTTGGTGCCATTTTCTTAACTATTCCTGGTACCTTCAAAGTTGTTATAAATCCATAGAATATCAAATTTTGAATAATTTTTTTTGTATATAGGACGAGACGTGGATTATGTCAGCGATGAGATGACTAGTTCAGTAAATAGTCTTATTAGATAAAAGCTGATAGATGTCAGTCTGAGGGATATACAGTATCTACTGTCACACAGATAGCTATGAGATTAATACATTGTGCTGTACTTCATTTGCCGACTTTTCAAAGAGTGTAAACCAGAAGTTAACTATACAATTTTAATAATCTATCCTCAATTCCATCAAACACACTCTTTCCAGAGATGATTTTCAAATCATTGCTCTCTTTGATGTATTGCGACTCCATCTGCTTTTTCTCGTTATTGGTGTTATCAGAAGAGGAACCCATGAATGAAGGAGGAGGAGCCATTTGTGGTGGTGGCTGCTGTTGCTGCATCATTTGACTGGCAATATCAGCTTCGCCGATGAGAACATTATACACTGAGTTGAGACCTAAGATAGCGATGAAGTACCACGAAATAGAAGACACCCAACGCACATCTAGATCAGCAGTGAGAACACCGGTTTGCAACATCTGCTTGAATTTGTACGTCAGTGGGAATGGCAACTTCATCAAAACAAATCCAGCAAAAAAGTAGTTCACCCAGCCCATCATTACGTACTGAGCAGCCATATTACCAAACTGAGTCTTAGCCAGAGTCATCATTGTATCCATAGAGTTCACATCAAGCGAAGGCTGAGCATCATCTTCTGTTTGTTGCTTTGGAGCGTCTTCCGGTAGTAAAGAACCATCTGTTAACACACTAATCCAGTGAGCTTGACGTCTTTGGAAAGAAGATGAAGGCAATGTCCAATGGTATGCTTTGAACTTCGCTATTTTACGCAATGTTTCACTGTGTTTGTATTTGTTATCCAGATTTGGGAGTTTTGGTGATGGTGATAATAACATGTTCATCTGCTGTCTTATCAGACCAAAGAGGACCATAGCCAAAGATATGGGGAGCAAGGCCCAGTACTTCAGACTCGGGTCAAGTACTAGGTCTGGTACAGTCATGGTGTCTTGGAATATTCTTGGTAAATTACTTGGAATAGGTGCGAAAATGATAATGGTTTTAGCTCAACTGGATTTTTATATGTAAATAAATGGAAAAACTTACATAATGTTACAATCATCAAAAGACCAATGGTGATTAGAGATGCATTAAAACTATGAAAAGATACCACCTTCCACCCCCCTTGGCACCGGTTTGTCGCCGTAAACACCTGTCCACGAAACTGGTATATGGATGAATGGTGTTTTAGGGAAATTGAGTACTTTCAGCACCTCATTTGCCAATGAATGAGCATCTTGGAAGTTATCACCTTCATAGACATGAGTTACCAAAACTACAGTATCAGAGCTCGCAGAGACAGTATGGATGAGTAGACTAGCAAATTCAGAGAAGCTTTGCTGTGGCTGGTCTTCGTTGTCGCCAGAAGATTCCTTAGTTAGTCTTAGTCTTTCGACATCCTCGGCAAGCGAGTCCGCATCATCGGTGTAAACCCTTATTTTCTGTTCATTGGTGAACCCGACAACTGCTTCCACTGAGTCTAGGATTACAGTACATTTGAAACGATATTTATTAACCGTTTCGTGCAAATAGTCGACGTAGTTTCTTGAGTATTGTGGGATCACTGGTGATCTCTGTACTATGAGTGCCAGCCTCTTGCTCTCATCAACGTACAGTTCTAATGCTGTGCTAGTCTTGCCTTCAGCTGACTTACCCTTTGCCTGTATATAATCCATAGGAGAGACAAATGGATACAGATAGAGGGAATCAAGCAATGAGTGGCGTTGGAACGCTAGGTTGTGCAGCAGCAAGTCCGTTGTCAGCTGTGGAACATTTCCCGTAGATACAGTTGGGATAATAAGGGTGTACTGGTCCAGCTCCATTCTCTATATGCGGTCTCTCGTGTATCTCGTTCTGATGCTTTATTTGTATTCAATTTGGTGTTGAGTGATGATATGAAAAAATTCGCGTATTTTAGTATCGAGTATATTATAAACTTTAAGAGCTATGACAATTTCAACCGGAGAACACGACACATTCGCTACCAATGTGTGCTCGGAGAAGACCCAGTGAACTCACCGCATTCAGGAGTCGTTGTTCTGGCGTCTTGTTTGCCTGTGTCTGGCGTAACAGAGATTCGTAGTTAATCGCGTTGTCTTGTTCTTGATGTCCTCCATTGCCCTGATTATGTCGCGATGGGACAACCATCGGCACAAGCCCCATATTCACCAGGACGTGCGATATCGTGTGGTAGGTAGAGTTTGTGTGATGGGGAAGCGAGTCCATGAAGTGCTGGATAGATGGGAATGACACTAAGTGGTGCTGGTTATCAGGCAACGATGGGATGCTTGCATGTAACGTTTCTAGAAAGATAGAGTTGTCTATAGTAAGCAAAGGCTTACTTCCCCTCTCAACACCTTTATTGAGATCCCGTAACAGTATATGGATCGGTTGCTTCTGTATCGTATCCATGTATAAGCTTGTAAGGAAGTCTGCGTTCGATTTGGCAAATTGTGTCGTTATCTCCTTTGGTGATCTTAAATAAAAGGGCCGAAGTGTTGAAGACTCAGTAGATGCACTCGGGTTCACAAGCTGTTTCAATAGAGTCTTCTGTGTTGACTCTTTCCTTAGTGGGTGCAATTTTCTCAGTAAACTGCGTATATGCCTGTCCATGGTTAAGCGATGAGCTTACAAAACAGAACATCTTAGATATTTTTCAGTTTATTTTTTTTTATAGTTTCTCTTTATATAAAGACATTCGTTGTTGGAAAGATAACCCGTTCCAACTACCATCTTCGAACAGTTGCGGTACTCCCAACTGCTCCAAGCAAATACCACTAGCTATTGTGGCAGAAATTGATGCAAAATCGTGGTCTCCCTGACTCAGTTCAAGAGCAGTAATGTACGCACCGACAAATGTGTTCCCACAACCGGTCGCATCAACAACTTTGGCTGGATCTGTATGATATGCTGGATACCATTTTCTAGTAACTTCTCCGTTAGTGTGTTTGACCAGCGAGAAAGAGCCAAGTGGTCCGCATCGCAGTACGAGAGCGCTTGAGCCATACTTACCACCTTTCGAAGAAAGATATGGCTCAAACATTCCAGATAAATCTGCCAAAGAGTCTCTCTGTATTGGCTCGTCCATACCAAACAGCATTGCTGCTTCTTTGGCATTGGGACTGAACACGTCTATTTTATCCAGAAACCCAAAAAGCTGTTCTCGTTTACCAGGGACACAATCATATGGAACCGGTTCCAATATCAAAGCTGTATCTCTCTTCATTCTATCCATAAATTCTACTGTCTCCTGCGCTCTATCAATGGTACACAGTATGTGCAAAGTTCTTGTGTCAAATTGCATCAGTTCCTCTACTTCTATGCGCTTTTTGGGTGTCATATAATCGAAATCTCTAGTACCGTTTTCATCATTGTGGTAGTAATTTCTTCCTCTTGTTGTGACTCTCAGTGGATCATCTCTCCAGACTATTCCAATTTGCCATGAATCCAGAGTGGCTTGTACCTCCTGCGGGAAGTCTGAACCTCTATCTACAACCAGCTGGATTGTCTTCCACTGATCCATAGTACCGAGACTAGTAGTGATTCGTGCACCAAGTGCTGCATAAGTACCTCCACCGCCTATGATACTGTATTTAGATGGGATATCCCGATCCTCGTAATGGATGTCATCTAGTATGAACATACCCAGTGTGAAGAACAATGGCTTGCTTCTAGCCATATTTGATCTAGCCTCTGAGGAGGTTTATCTCGCTTTGTTACTTTCTACGTATCTCGAAGCTACAATTTTCCGCTATCATTCATAAATTTTTTTAGTTTTCATTTTTAGTAGTTCATCATCCTAAAAGATAATCAAACATATGCAAGATTTGTTTTAAGCAGTTCAATGCGTGTGTATATTTTCTCATGGCAATCTGTAAAATGAGTTAATACATCTCACAATCATCATCTTCCTCCTCTTCATCGTCACATTCATTAAAGTCAGCATCGTATAACCCATAATTAACATTGAGAATCTCTTCTTCATGGTGTCTATAGCTTTTGTTTAGAGGAGGTCGCAAGCCATATCCCTCTAAAATGTAGCTCTCTATCTCTACGCTGGGGGAAGGACTCAACTCTTCCCTGACCAAAACTTCGCTGTTGTCGGTCATGTTATGGGAAAGAGGGCTTGTGTGAAGCTCACTATCAATTCGCATCGAGTTGTGAGGATTGTTCGACTGCCATAGAGTTTGCTGAGAAGGCTGTGTATCCAACTGCTTTCTCGACACTAGGCCTAGCTTCTCTTGTATGGGCTCTTCCTTGTCCTGTTCCGCATCCTTCTCCATCTTCGATGGGCGACTGAATAACTCCAGAGATACTGTATGATCAATCGTGGTGGTCTCGACATTCCCATGTCTTACAGTCTTCAGCATCCCATAAGGTGTCTGCTGTATCACTCCTTCTCCATCAGGATGCATAAACTCTGGATAATCGTGCCTCAAAGGAGTTGAGTGCAATATTGGCTGACCTGGTTTGCTTCTTTTCTGTGTCATAAAGTCATTCGAGTGACGTCTTTTACCAGTCCTTGACCATCCTGTATCTTCATGGTGCTTTATTGGCGACGATATCAGACATTTCTGGCGGTGTATCGTTCCTACATTCGAAGAGTGTTGTGGTGATTGGTCCAGCAGCATATTCGGCTTCCCCTTCAACAGTCTCACTGTCTATCGTGAAGAAGATAATGTGAAAAATAAACATCTATTTGTTTGTAATTTACCCAAAGCAGTAACTTTCACAAAGAAGATAAAAGAAAAAAAAAAAAAAAAAAGGTAGATACAAAAAAAAAAAAAAAAAATGAAAAAAAAAAATCTATTTTTTTTGAAATTAACCAAAAAAATAAATTTCAAAAAAAAAAAAAAAAAAAAAAAAAAAAAAAAAAGGTAGATACACAAACAAAAAAAAAAAACTTGTAGCGACACTGAATTCTATCAGTTATGAGCTAGATAGTATAGACAAGAAAAACTATGGAGAATATTTCTAACTTGTCTTCAGATCTTCCAAAGTCGGAGGATCCACTGCTTGCTATCAACGCGGAGCTTTCAAAGCAGTTTAAAGCAGCAGCGAATAGTGTAGCCTCATTATACAAAGCGTCAACATTGAGAACGCAGTTGCTTTATAAAAAGGGATATCTGCAATGTTTGGATGATGCATTGAGTAAATTACAACAATCACCTGAAGATTTGGAGAAGTGGCTTGTTTTGAAGAGATTGGAACTTGAAAGGCTTCTAGATGGGGAAACTGAGACGTCTGCAATCTTCGATAACAATGACAAGATTATCAAAATACCATCAGAGTACGGATTTAACATCAGCTCGAACAACCATGCGATACCTGAAAAGTTTCTTCCAACGAACCCGATTCTCTCTGTGGAGAGAAAATCGAGAAAGCAACAGCAGCAGCATCAAAATCTCACACATCAGCATAATTACGTTAAGGCCTCAGCTTCATCGCCAACAAGATCAACAAGATCCAATGATATACATGCAAAAATAAACAAATACAATACAGACTCGCTTTCCGTCAGTGATTCCGAAGATCATTTTGACGATGACAACGTTGTTGTATTGGAGAACTCAAAACGGAAGGTCTCCAATGTTGGAAATTTTGAAAAGAGAATTAAATTTAGCAGCGACTCAATTTGAGGAAGGTTACTGCATTGGAGTAATAAAATGAGGGCTTGATGGACTTTTTTTTAGCTTTTGGATATCAGCTTCTACTATCCCTTTCAAGTAGTGGGCTTTTGAGGATTTGCATTGTCATTCTTTTAGTTTAAAAGATGTGTGACAGCTTCTAATCAAGTTAATCACACTCTTTAGTATTGATTTTTTCGGTAAAATTGAATTTTGGGTATATGTTATATAGTTTGAGGAAAACTTTCGGCTAGGTGTTACAACTTGTTCTCTATCTTGTAGTAAGACGGGTCCATGTGACTAACACCTGTAAGATTCACTTATATCAAAGCTCTGTAGTATAAAAAAAATAGAACTCCTCATGGGGGGCTCGAACCCCCGACATTTCGGTTAACTTCCGCTAATGAAATTCCTTTCCTTAGTTTGACTGTAAAAGCCGAACGCTCTACCAACTGAGCTAACAAGGACGAGTTCTAACTTCCAAAGTTTACTGTTTTTGTAGTTCTTTTAGTCTGCAGTGACTATCTATATCATGTTTTTCATTTGAGTAACAACTTCTAGTGAAGCTAGAAAGGTAGGCCTCCTTGTTCACACCACTCAAAGAAGAGTTTTTGAACGAAAGATTAAAATGCCTTTGCTAATACTGGATTGCAACAAAATGACACCTGTTCGTGACTGTAGCATCCAGCTGTCAATTTGTCTATGATAGAAGACATACCAACACCTTTTCACCTTTTGCAATAAGTCAAATGATTGACAAAAATAATAATCAACGTCATCATTTCGCAGCTGGTAGAAACACCAAGGCATGATCAAAAACCATGATATCCATAAATAAGAATTGCTACAATTGGAGTGCTTTCACTGTAATGCATGTATAATCATGAAACTATATATGATACCGAAGTATTTGATACTACTACTACTACTACTACTACTACTACTACTACTACATACTTATTACACACTAAAAATTAGGATCTTTAGGTATAATAAACCTGTTCTCGGTCAATATATTTGCCCCCTTGGCCAAGTGGTAAGGCATCGCACTCGTAATGCGGGGATCATGGGTTCAATTCCCATAGTGGGCAAACTTTTTTTCTGTCATCATCCTTCAGATGGCGTTTATTTTTGCAGCTTTAAAGCAACAAGTCCAGTTAAAGTGACTTCCCTTGCCTTGTTTATATTGATCCCTCAGCTGTGTAATACCCTTGGTTGTAGTTTGGCTCCAACAATTGATAACCTTTCTTACGATAAATTGGCGGTATACTCCGCAAAACTTAATCTGACTACTAATATTAATTGGCAACAAGGTCCTGTGATTAACTAACTATCTATCTTTTCTTTTGTGCGTCTCTCTTTGCCTTTTCTGCATATATTTTGGCTGTGAATGGCTCTTCAAAGCTCAAAGCAATAGTGTATAACAAATGAACTATCAAAGTTGCAAACAAACCTGCTGGTTTGCCAAAATACAAGGACGTACCCAAGAATGAAAGAGTTGATCCGACATACATTGGATTGTCCAGCACATTAAATGGAAATCCAGTAACTCTGTCGCTCATCAAAATACCAAAATAATCACCGAGATAGGTACCAGTGATACCCAATGCATACATGGAGGTTAAAACAAAAATATTACCAAGCACGAAAGAAGCTATACCAAGATATTTGAAGATTGGGTCAGATATCAATAATTCGGAAGTAACTTGTTCTCTCAAAGCTTGTTCGAATAAATAATCCCTAATGATACCTAACGAAAAGATTGTGAAAGCAAGCAAGTAACATCCCCTTTTCGCACCACCAGCTATTTTGGTAATCAAATGAGTGTTATATTCCAATCTGGCTGCAATATTCCAGAATATTGGATTGAAGCAAATTGATGCCAAAGCCACTGTGTAACAAACAGTTAGTTAATGGATCAATTATCATTTTGTGTGTCACTTACATTGATATGAAGGTTTGTTCAAGTCCACCTCTGAAGTTAGTTGATTGAGTATTTCTGATGCCTGTTGAAATTTGTCTGCCATTGTTACCAAGTTCAATTGTATAGCTTCTGTAGATAAAACACTGGTCAAAGCAAAGATGTTGCTTTAAGTACTTTCTGGAACTTTTCCATCTTCACATGTGATAAATATAAATGTAATTGCGGGCTTAATCGGGGCACTCATATGAGGTAAAAAAAAAAAAAAAAAATTATCATTGTCTCGAACTAAATAGGAAAGTTTGGGAAAACTGACACAAAATCACTTATCTCTAGCTGAACAAGCCAATTTTTATGAGGTTTTGAGGCTTAATCATGCAAGATATCCCTTCTTGATATTAGGAATGTATAAAAACTGCCAAATATGCTGGATTGAAGTAATCAGCAGCTTTGGAGTTGGCCATTGCCTGACGAGACACAAGTGTGAGAAGCAATAGAGATGGATAAACTTGTACCATCGCCAACAAGCCTGAGTTCAGGCTCAACGCTTGGTGATCAAGCGCTGTGGGATCTTGACATTCAAGAGGATGAGAACAACATACAACCTACTGATGTCAAATTAATACGGAAAGCCAGGCTTTATATGTTGTTTGAGACCAAAGATATACCCATTCAGACTTTTGCAGTAGTGATCACCTCAATATCGGCTTTAACCCCGTCTATTTCTGCCATACTAATGGGTCGAGTGTTTGATGTGCTGTCTGGGCTGACTACTGGAAGATACGAAACCCTCAACGAATACATGCGCCAAATCACACTCTCCACTATGGCGCTGCTTGGGTTAGCTGCAGGCACTATTCCTATTACATGGGCTACCATTACTACTTGGATGATTATTGGTGAGCACCATGCCTCAAGAGCTCGAAATCTAATGCTTAACTCATACTTGAAGAAAGAAGTTTCTTGGTATGAGTCCAGTGAACAGGGAGGTGTAGGTGATCTGACACTGCTCAACAGATGTGTCGAAGAGCTGAGAGCAGGTAATTCAGAAGCAACAGCATTAACATTGGAAAACCTTATTACAATATGTGCACTCCTTGCAACTTCTTTTTATTACTCATGGTCAGTTACACTTGTGATGCTTGCATCTGCGCCGATCATAGTTGTTGTTTCCTACGTCTTTGCCAAACTGATTGAAAAGTTCACAGCTCTGGAAAACGAAAAATCTTCGACAGCTGCAAAAGTTTTTGATTGGTCACTAAGTTCATCAAAACTAGTTCGTTTGTTTCAGACTCAAGTTGAAGAATTTCAAAAGTTCAACTCTGCGGTTAAGTCGTGTAAGAAAGCGTTTATCAAACTATCCCTTGTTTCCAGCCTAAACATGGGTTTATTAAGATTCATAATTCTATGTATGTTTGTTCAAGGATTTTGGTTTGGATCAGATCAAGTTCGAAAGGGAACAGTTGATGCTGGTGATGTATTGACTTGTTTCACCTCATGTTTGATGCTTGGTGAAGCTTTCCGAAGCATGTTACCGCAAATCATTACAATGCAGAAAGGCAATGTTGCTATGAAACGTTTACAAAACTTTCTACGAATTGAAGATACCAAAGGTATGATTCACCGAAAAGAGAAAATCAACAGAATATCTCTATACCCCAATGTTTGTTATGGTGATATCAAATTCAAAAACGTTGACTTCAGTTATCCAACGAGAACACAAACTCGAGTTCTTAAAGGAGCCAGTCTTCATTTCCCTAGAGGCAAACTTACTTTCATTGTTGGACGTTCTGGATCTGGAAAATCTACTTTATCCAACCTCTTATTGAAATTCTATTCACCAACAAGAGGAAGAATAGAAATAGATGGGTTCAGCATCTCTGACTTGAGCATTGATTGGCTAACAGAGAACATTACTTTGGTAGAGCAAAGTTGCAATTTATTTAATGATACTGTCAAAAACAATATACTTATAGGCAGAGATATCAGCACTTTTGATTCAAAAGAACTTGATGAAAAAATGAGGGAACTGGTTCAGTTTTCTTTGCTACAGGAGGTAATTCGAGATCTTCCAGATGGAATAAACACCGTTGTTGGTAGCAATGGTGTTCAACTGAGTGGTGGCCAGCAACAAAGAGTTGCAATCGCAAGGGCAAAAGTGCGAGACACCCCCATATTAATTTTAGATGAGTCTGTAAGTGCCCTAGATATAGCTTCAAAAGACCTTTTGATTGAGGCAATAAAGAAATGGAGATCAGGTAAGACAACTATTATCCTGACTCATGAATACAATCAGATTGGAAAGGATGATTACGTTTATCTGATGGAAGATGGAGTTGTTGCTGAATCTGGATTTAGAAGGGATCTAGAGCAGAAACCTCACGGTATATTTCAAAGACTTTCATGTCTACAAGACAGCACGACCGGATCATTTGAAAAAGCTTCTTTATTAACAACGAAAGGAGGAAAGGATCTCAATGTTTTATCTAATGTTCCAAAAGAATCAGAGTTTTTAAATTCGAGTGGGGTGAGACTCTCAACACAGATCTTATCCACATTCTATCTGCCCAACATGCTCAATGATGATATGAACCTTACTGAAACTGAAAATTCACTCACCAGAGAAAGACCTATACCCAGAAGAATTGGAAGGAAAAAATGTTCAGATATAGAGAAGAACATTGGGGACTCTGTGACGGAGCAACAAATTGCTGAAGACAGACCAGAACTGACGCCAATCAAACAAATTATCAGAAGAATGTTTCAAACTGTTGAAAAAAAACTCATTCTTCTATTTGGAATTATATTTTGCTTACTGAATGGGGGAGTAAACCCTGTCTTTTCCTACTGTTTCTCGAAACTGCTGGTAGGTATTGTTCCTCTGGGTAGTGGATCAGAGGTCGGTCAACCAAGTTACTTGCTTAAGTGGTCCTTAGTGGTCATTTTTCTAGCGTTGTTTGACGGCTTCACAACTTTTATGAAGGATTTTCTTCTGGACTACTCTAGCGAAGTTTGGATATTCTCACTTAGAAGAAAAGTCTTCAAAGTCCTCTCCCAGCAATCACTGAGTTGGTTCGACTCAAAGAACAATACTGCATCAGAAGTGAACACTCTAGTATTGAATGATACTAGGGATCTAAGAAGTCTTGTGTCGCAATTTTTGAGCATTCTCTGTACCGTTACTGTTCTCTTGAGCTTGGGTTTGATTTGGGCCATAGTTAAAGGTTGGAAGTTGTCAATGGTTTGCATATCATTAATCCCATTATTTGTCATAGTTACATCACTATATGCTGGATTTCTTCAAAGCTCTGAAAACGAATACAAGAATGCAGTTGCAAATTTGGAGACTCTACAATATGAGATTGTGAAAGGTATAAAAACTGTAAAGACACTGCAGTTGTATGGTCATTTCCAAAAAAAATTTGAACATCAGATGAAAACATTACACAGGGTATCTATTAAGAGGGCAATATTTACAGGATTTGGCGTTGCTGTTACCAATGCTTTAACTTTTGTTGTTCAAGGTATTCTATTATATTATGGAATGAACCTTGTGGGAAAACAAGAATACACAGTACAGAGACTTATGGAAACATTCACTCTTCTTCTATTTTCCATCATGAGCTGTGCACAATTGATGAACTCCATTCCTGAAGTTAGTAGAGGTCAAAGAGCGGGAAGCTACATTTTTAAAATACTGAGTCTCCCTCCATCTGATACTGAAACGAAAGGAACCAAAATCCCTTCCAGATCGTACAAGACAAACAAGTTAGTTCAGTTCAACCATGTTAACTTTAGTTATCCAACAGATCCGAAGCGAAAAATATTGAAGGATGTTAGTTTCCAAGTCTCTAAAAATGAACACATCTCAATCGTTGGAGAATCAGGCTCTGGAAAGTCCACAATTACACTTTTGCTTACCAGGCTGTTTGATTTTGAGAATAGGTCTGTATTTTTTCAAGGAGTTGATCTTAACGAAATTGACGTTCAATGGTTGAGAGGAAAGGTTGCATTGGTTGATCAAAAAGCAGCATTTTTTGATGGTACGATATATGAGAATTTGACATATGGTTTAAGTAGCATCGCAGATAGTAAGATTTTTGAGTGCTTGAAAGTTACTGGCGTTTACTGCTTTGTCGAGTCATTACCTGATGGAATTCATACAAGGATTGATACTTCTTTGATATCTGGAGGTCAGGCTCAGAGAATTTCTATTGCCAGGGCGTTGCTCAGAGATCCAGAACTTCTCTTGCTTGATGAATGCACTTCGGCACTAGATGCAGAGAGTTCTCATAAGATTGCACAACTGATTCAAAATAACTTGAAACAAATGACAGTTATCATGATCACTCATACAGAAGAACTAATGAAAATTTCCGATAGAATTTTGACGCTGAAAAATGGATGTTTAGTTGAAGATGGTAAGTTTGATGATTTGTTTAGCAAACGTGGTGAATTATATCGCATCGTAACAGCTGGTCTACAATAATGATAGCATTCATGTCTAAAGAGATTTTAAAGAGAGTTTCTCAATTTAGTTGTTTAATTCTAAATTTATAAAGTGATATTAATGTAAGGAACTTCGACATCTTCTCCATCTTGATCATCGGTACAAATTTCCAATATCAAAGTCTTTACATGAGACGGAATCTCCTTTTTGGTGATAGTTTTGATCAGTTCTGTCATCTTCATAGCTTCTCTTTCCTTAACTTTCTTTGGAGGAAAGAAACTTGCATACAACAAGCTGACATCGTAAGATAGCATAGTAATTTCTAAACCTTCCTCAATTTTGAAATGGTCAATCAATTCCTTCAACGTAACATCACCTTTGATATCAAATCTATCCCAAATCTTGTCAAATTCTTTCCCATTATATTTGCCCTTTGGTGATGCAATTGGCTCTGAAAAACCAAAGAATGGAAGAGCCAGATTCACGAATCCATTTTTGTAATCTTCGATATTATTTTTACCATCAATGACTTTGTACATTTCTAATTGAGCCAAACCAGTAACCAACGCCGTAGTTGTAGCAATGGCAGGAATGATTCTACCAGCAATGAACTTAGTTTTTTGACGATCAGAAGTTTCGATCTGGTAGTTCAGAGCTCTTGCATTTGACGCAGCAGTAATGAACTCAATATGATGATTGGAATCGTCATCTTTTTCGAACTCAACTGGGTTCAACCTGTAACCAGCTAAGGTTGATGGTTGCGGTAAACTGCTTGCTAAAGTTCTCAATTCATCAGCTTCTAAACCTTGCTGGGCATTTGGATCTGGATCCTCATCATTCACTTGAATCTTAACATCGGAACGAGGATTGAATGGTTCAATTTCCATGTTATTCAAAACGTTAGCATAGACTGCTTTGTCAGGCTCGCCATTGTCACCCTTTAAACCATAGTTGAAAGCGCGTAAGTTTGCAGCACCAACAATGAAATCGAAATGATCTTTATTGTTGATGTCAAACTCCAAAGGTTTTGGAGCACGTTTAGTACCAGACCAGAACGGAGCTCCATTAGAGGTTTTGGCATCTTCAGGAAAGTTGAACAATAATTGCTTTATATCGTGATTGAATTTCTTTTCGAATTCCAATCTAGCCCATTTGATACAATCGTCAAAGGAATAAGGTCTATTGTTCAAAGACTCGGAAATACTTTGTAAGATGCTCTTGACATCACCACTTTGTTTCAAAGTAGCCTCCAAGTAATTTGGTTGCGATAGATATAAATTGACATTCTCTGCAGCATCCGTGAAATAACCTTGGAATAAAGATTTAGCCCATGCAATTGTATGGTCGATTTTGTTTGGGAATGAACGAAGGGTACATAGAGGAATTGATTTTTCAGGTGGATCTTGAGACGAAGAGTATGATTCTGTCAACCTAGGAATGACAACCTGGGTATTGCCCTTAGTTCCTAAAGTACCACTTTCTAACAATGGCTTCTTGAAAAAAACGCAACGACGATCAACGTATGTTCTAGCATCAATGTTATCCAAAGCATTGGTAACAAAGTCCAAGCTTTCCCAAAATTGATTGTTGAAGATGTCTTCCGTTTCAGATCCAACTTTATCACCTTTAGCTTCAATTTTTCCCTTGAGATCAGGATTGATTAAAACTGCAGCATTAGCGGCAACTTCTGACTTGTTTTTACCAACATCTTTTGGTCTGAACAAAAATTGACGATTCAAGTTGGACTTTTCAATGGTGTCATTATCAGTGACAGTAATTTTACCTTCAGGTCCAGAGCCAAGACCCATCAGGGCCCAATTTTTCAATACTTCACATCCTATAGCACCAGAGCCAACAAGGAACGTCTTGGAATTTGCAACCTTTTGTTGAAAATCTAGACCGAAAACGGCAATTTGGGCATCATAACGTGAGTTTATTGGTTTAGTATTCTCTGCATTTCTTGGGTACGATTTTGGTAAAGACTCTAAAGAGTCGAAATACAAAAACTGTTTGATTGGCGTAAATTTACCTGAACATGCTTTTAAAACCTCTTGAGCAACCAACCCACCTAAAAAGGCGGAAATTGGTGGGATATCACCAGTTGACTGATAGGCCAACTCTTTTAACAGATCATCGCTAAGGTCTCCATCAAATTTCGTCTGAACTGCCAAATTCTTAGTCAAATGTAAGAATTCATTGGCATCTTCTTCATTGAATGGTCTTGGCAGATGGCCCCTTTTCTCCTGAAACTGGTGCAAAGCCTGGAAACCTAGATGTAACTGTCCTGGACGATCAAACTTTGCAAAGTCTGAAAAAACAAAATCTGGGTTTTCCAACTGTTCAATCAAAGGTTTGAAAGTAATCTTTTGAGGAACCTTGACTTGAGTGTAGAGACCACCTTTGATGTACTTACCTAATGCACTGACATCTCCAATTTTGAAAGCAAAAGGTCCAAGTACCTCAACTTTGAATAATTTCTCATTATTGATGTCTAAGCCTTCAACTTCGCTGAACTTCACAAAATCACCGTCTTCCAAGCCATGACGACTGTCAACCAACACTGAGACAGTTCCATCAGGTTCTATATCAGAGATGATTCCAGTATCTGGTTCTTCACCAGTAGGGTCGATTACAGTAAATTCTGAGCCCAAGTCAACAAAAGCATTACCAAATAGACCTCTGGATTCTGTGGAAATGAACTTTATGTTGTTTGCATGTGTGAAGTTGTTGATTTTGACCTGTTCTTCTAGCGAAAGATCAGTGACAACAATAACTTGGTATTTAATCAACGCTTCCTCTGAAATATCGTTGATGACGGAGATAGGAACATACGAATTCAATTCCGCAAGTTTTGGGGCAGTTGCGGAAGCTCTTTCCTTACCTATGTCTTCTTCTGAAAAAAAGAACTGAGAAGATAGATCTTTTAATTCAACTTTGTTTGAATCATAGATTGTCAAGGACTTAACACCCGCCAAAGCAACGTTCTTAGCAATTTCGACACCTAAACCGCGCATACCAATGATCAAAACATTAGAGTTTTGCATCTTTAGCATCGCTTCCTTACCCAACACATACAATTGGCGTGAGTATAAACTCTCGTCAATCTCTCCGTGTGGCGATGGAGTATCTAACACTATTGGCTCGGCCATTACGTTTTCTCTTCAAAGTCAGTATATGCTTCTATTGCAGTTCCGCTACTAGCCACTACTCACTATTCTAGTTGTACAGTAGGTAAGAGTAAGACTTAGTGTTGACTTGGTGGCAAGAAGAATATTGTTAGACAGTCAAAATTCACAAAACCATTATTTTCGCGATTGTCGTGCGCCGCTCAAACCGCATCATGGTATATAAATCACTGTAACAATATCTACTAACAATCTCTATATTGACAGCAAAAGTCAGTGTAAAGTAGAAGAGAAGGAAAAAGTAGAAATGGTCGAGTTTGTTTCTCAAGGGCTCTATGGAGGAGCAATCTCGACAAAGATCCCAGCAAAACTGCTGGATGCATCGCAGTTTAGACAGGTTCCTGACACTCAAGAGGTATTTGTTAATCCCACAGAAAATACAACAGACTATACACAGGTGATGAAGGACGATTCCATTATTGTCGATTTGATGGAAGCATTAGAAATTGAGGACGCCTTGGAGGCGTTGAAAGAGCACTTTGCAGAAATCTCCACGCTGAATGGCAACGAGTCAAATTGGAAACTGCTAAACTCTGAGAAGGATTTGCCGAACATGTCAGATGCAAGTGCAGCAGTGGTTGGCGTTGGGCTAGAACCTGCTCTGAAATGGGGCAGAGTGGAACAAGTTGAAAACTCACAATATAAACCGACATTGGTTGTGGTTCTGGGTTTGATACGATTGGACAAAGTTGAAACAGACGTACTGATCACATTTAATGTTCTTTTCAACGATGCTCAGGAGCTTGCAGAGTTGCATCAATTGGACAAGTCAGGTTATCAGGAATCAGAGAATAAAGCATATAAGAGAATCCGACTTGCTATCGACACTGTAAAAACTGTCATTCAACATTTCAAAGTGGAAAGTTGGGACTTGTTCGGTTGATCTAACGTCAACCCCTCGTGAATTGCGGAATAATAACTACATCAACTGAAACCTTTATTAGGTCACTTTAATACACATGCAATTATAATTCTATAGTAACATCAGATCTTATACTTGTTTATTCTATCACGTGAATTGGAATCACGTGAGTCAGTATCACGTGAACTATTTTTATCTCTGAATCAGGAAAAAAAGCCAAAACAAAGTTTAAAATATCAACATCATTTGTCTATGAAGCATCCTCTTTAGATCTTCTTAGCTTTCTTACTTGATTTATCAGTCTGGATCTTTGCGTGTCCCGGTACATAACTACACGCGCTGTGAACAGTTACAAACGTCTATCATTTGTTGGTTTACTGAAGGTTACATTCCAATACCAAGCTTTTTTTTAGCTTCAGAACGTTATTTTGAGAAGTGAGAGAAGACAGACCGTTATGGCTAGATCATCTGGCTTGAAAAGGATTGTCATTATATCCATAGCCATAATATCAATTCTTGGACTATTGTACAAATTCACTTCCAGCAGGGCACCTGATTTACAGGAATTGCTGAAGCAAATTCCTAACGAGAATCTTTTAAGTATCAATAGTAATAAAGAAGAGCAGATAGCAGCAAGATTCGAGGCTATTGCTGAAAAGTTGCTAGACCAGCAAGACAGTAAAATCAAAGAATTACAAGAAAGCAACAAGCTTCTAGAGAAAAAAATTCAAGAATTGAGAAGACCACCTGCCAGTTCAACTTTGAGAGAGAAGCTGGCGTTTCTGTTTCCTTATGATGTCAATAAGAAATTTCCTGCATACATCTGGCAGAGTTGGAAGTATGGGTTGAATGACCAAAGATTTGGTGAAAAATTCAAGGAAGGTGAGACGGAGTGGGCGGTTAAAAACCCAGGGTTTGTCCACGAGTTGTTCAATGATGACACTTCACATGCCATCATCCACTATTTATATGCCTCAATTCCAGAAATTGTAGAGGCTTATGAGTCCCTTCCTTCAATAATTTTAAAAATGGACTTTTTCAGATATCTGATTTTATTGGCAAGAGGAGGTATTTACGCAGATGTCGATACCTTACCATTGCAGCCAGTACCTAATTGGATTCCTGAGAATGTCTCACCAAGTGAAATCGGTATGATTATTGGTATTGAAAGTGATCCTGACTCAGCTGATTGGAAAGAAACTTATGCTAGAAGACTACAGTTCTGTCAATGGGTCATCCAAGCGAAACCAGGCCACCCTATCCTGAGAGAAATTGTTTCTAAGATTACTGAAAAGACCTTAGAGAAAAAATCGCAAGGCCAACTGCAAATATCCAACAACTTGGATATTCTGGAATGGACGGGTGCTGGTATCTGGACCGACGTTGTCTTCACCTATTTCAATGACTATGTTCAGTCAGGTATTTTCAACAAAATCACCTGGAAAGACTTTACAAAACTTCAAGTTCCCAAATTAGTTTCTGATATACTGGTTTTGCCAATCACTAGTTTCTCACCAGGTATTAATTCGATGGGTGCAAAGGATGAAACACATCCATTGGCCTTTGTCAAGCATTACTTCGAGAATATTTGGAAGAATAATTAGGTCCCAGTTAATAGATTTCACATTAAGCATTTTGTAAATCATGTTGTAGTGTCTGTTCTGTTATCAATCAAGCACACTTTTTTATCTTCTATTGTTTAGACCATTTTCGGAAATATTTAGTGGAACATACAAATACAAATACTTGAAAAACTACAAAAAAATACACTTTAGACCAAACGACTTGGTTCGATTTTACTACGATTTGTGAGATCCCCTAAACATGTCTTGGGAAAACTTCAACTTTGATGATGTTAAACCACTGCCGCTTGTTCCAGAAAATGTCAGTATATCGGTAATTCTCTATAGTGATGAGTACAAGAAAGCTATGGGATTACTACGAGCATTGCAAGAGAAGAAAGAATACTCTGAAAGAGCAATCTTCTTGACAGAACAAGTTATCAGACTAAATGCAGCGCACTACACAGTCTGGCAATACAGATATTATAACGTTGTCAACTTGAAGAAAGATATTGATGAAGAGCTTGACTGGTGCGAGGGTATAGCAGTGCAAAATATCAAGAACTATCAAATTTGGCATTATAGACAATTACTCTTAACAAAACAGTTCGAAGATACGGGTGTGAAGAATGGGTTCAGAGAATTCCCATTGATGGAGATAATGCTTGATGACGACTCTAAGAATTACCATGTGTGGTCCTTTAGAAAATGGCTCATTAAATGGAGTGGTCTCTGGGAAAATGAACATAAATTCGTTGAGAAGTATATCACTAACGATGTATATAATAATAGTGCATGGACACATAGATTCTTTGTCTTTTTCAACCAGGAAACCAATGATTTGAAGGATGATGATAAATTAGTCAAAGAGATCAAATACGTTGCCGAACAAATCAGACTGGCACCACAAAATGTGAGTCCTTGGAACTACATCATAGGTGTCCATGAAACCCTTAATAAGCCACTGTCGAGTCTAAAAGAAATTGCTTTGACGTATGCAAATGTTATTGAGAAGGACGGCGAGCTACAATCGATACCGGCATTAGAATTGCTACTGAAAATATATAAACTGGAAGGAAAAAATGAGATGGTGATAAAGGGATATGACATGCTATCTGAGAAAATTGATCCAATAAGAGCAAACTACTGGAATTATCAGAAATCGCTACTGGTTTAAATGATCGAATGCTACAATTTTTTCTCGTAACTAGTTGTATTCTTTCGTCTATTCAAAGCTCATCTTTAAGCCATTGCTCCTTATTCTGAGCACCATTAGGAGTTATAACAACATATTCTATTATCAAATCACCAAAATCGTGCACTAATCCATTCTCTAATATAGGCATACCTTTGCCCTTGATGATTTCTATCTCTCCATGGTATATAGTTTTCCCCTTGCCTCTCTTCAAAGTGACTTTCTCACCTTTATCAAAAGTTTCAAGTTCTCTCTCCCAACCGCCAAGCAATGCCTCTTTCAAAGATATCACTTCTGTACGGTAAAGATTATTGAATCTTCTTCTATAACCCAAACTGTGATCCGCTCTTTCCTTAATGTTGACTAATAAATTACCACTATGATAATCTGGGCTTTGATCACCCTCACCTTCAAACACTTTCACCGCACCTCGTGGAGTACCACTGTCTATCTGAAAGTTATATGATCTCTTCTCTTTAACAACTCTATTACCTGAACATTTTGAACATTTATGAGTATATGTTTGTCCCCGTCCGTTACACTTATCACATGTGGATTGATACTGTTGGAACATACCTGGTGCAATCTGTTGTTTGACTATCCTAACACCAGAGCCTCTACAAACATCACATGAGTGTGTTTTACCATCTGCCGAACCAGTACCGTCACACTTGTCACAGGTATTCTGCATCATAACTTCAAAGCTATATTCCACACCTTGGTAGAAGTCCTTTAATGAAATTTCAATGCTGATTTCTGCGTCACGGCCTCTTGGCTTGCCTCTTTGTTGTCTTCCTCCTCCCCCAAAGAAATGTGCAAACGGATCGAATCCACCTCTGCTTCCTGCTCCCCTATCTGCTGCTCCATTTTGTAGACCTTCTTCACCATATCTGTCATATGTTGCCCTTTTTTCTTCATCGCCCAAAATGTCATACGCTTCACCAACTTCAATAAACTTGGAATGTGCCTCGTCATCCCCTGGGTTTTTATCTGGGTGAAACTTTTTACTCAATGTTCGGTAGGCTGACTTGATCTCCTTCTCGCTGGCATCTTTACCTACACCTAGAACTTTGTAGTAATCTTTTCCCGCGAGAACAAAAGGTATCAAGATGAGGGAAAGAAACAATGCAAATTTTGAAAAAACAAGCATCTCTGATCTCGCTATCTTAACACAATGGTTACCGCTTCCTCTTAATCTTTAAAACTATACTAGTGTGTTCTATTGATATATAAAGTGCTGATACAAAGATTCGAAAGAATTTCCACGTAATCAATATGATGTTTGGATGTTATCCTTAGGTTGTGAGCCATTCTGTGATGAGGTACAGACAAGAAAATTTTAATATATAGAAAACAGTATAAAGGATTAATAATTACCTTTTTTAATATCTGCTTGAGTAGTGAAAGAATCTCAGTATGTCAGCCCAGTTCACTTGTAATACATGTGCACTTCAGTTTCCGTCTGCGGAAAACCAAAGACTTCATATGAAGTCAGACTGGCATAGGTACAATTTGAAGAGAAGAGTCGCAAACCTTCCTGCTATTAATGAGGATCTGTTCAATGAGAAAGTTTCTAAGTTGGGTATAAATGACGATGGGGAAGATCTTGACGGTAAAGAGAAAAAGTCTGGTACAAAACAAATCACTAAGAAGGAACAGAGAAGAAGGGAGAAGGAGAAGCTTCTAGAGAAGAAGAGAGAGCTTTTAGAGATTGCCAGACAGAATATGTTGAACTCCACCAAACTATGCGATGATAATGGAAATAAGCTCGGGTCTAAATCTGATAGAGAAGATTCTGATGAACTACCAGCTTCATTGGAAGTGGCTGCTGAAGAAGAGGAGATTGAGCTGAAAGAGGAGAATGAAGAACTCAGTGAAGAGCAAGAAATCGAAAAAATAATGGAGCAGAAAATAAAGAATAAGGTCGAGATACCGTTGGAGACTTGCCTGTTTTGTAACAAAAGTTTTTCTGATTTTGAAACAAACGTTGACCACATGTTCAGATTCCATGGATTCTACATTCCAGAGCAGAAATATCTCATTGATAAAAAGGGTTTAGTCAAGTATATGAGTGAAAAAATCGGTGTTGGAAATTTGTGTCTCGTATGCGACTTCCAAGGCCGTTCTCTAGAGAGTGTTAGAGCACACATGCTGAGCAAAAGACATTGTCAGATTCCATATCATAGTGAGGAAGAAAAGCTTGAAATCTCAGAGTTTTACGATTTCACTTCAACCTATGACAACAATGGAAACGCAGAAGATGACGATGGTGAATGGGAGGATATGGAGGACGATGAGGATACGGAACTGGGTTCTGACAGTGAGGAACTACTGCAACAACTTTCATACAGTGATGGTGTTGAACTACATCTACCATCGGGTATCAAAGTCGGTAACCGTACATTGGCAAGATACTACAGACAGAACCTCAAACCTGAAACTGTACTGACGGAAGGTCAGGGTACAATTATTGCTGCAGAATCGAGACATTTGGCCACTGTCCATGATAGAAAACAACTGTTGGAGAAGAAGAGAATTTGGAAGACTGAGAAATACAACCAAGACAGGGACGACAGAAGAGCTGCCAAATTCATCAACAACCAACCTCATTTCAGAGATCCATTATTGCAATGAGCCATATGGAGAAGTGCACTATTCTTATATATTCATTCGGTTCTTATTTAGCATGTTGAAGAGGATAAAATGCATTCAGATCATGTAAGATTCTCTATAATGAAATATCGAACATCAAGTACTAACTGCATAATTCTCTGTAAAGTTTTTAGCTGTTTAACTTCTCAATCTGTAACGAATATGTTGAAATATCTGGAACAAACTGTGATGCAACCCTAACATGTAGCTAAGTAATAATGATGAATTGCCACATTGCAGTTGAACTTGCCAATGAATTGGGTTATCTCTCTTCGAATCATGTATATGGATGTAAGTTTTACATATTTTTTTTCAGGGTTTATTAACAATTAATGGTTTACAATGTTACAGCATATGATGATTTTCCAAGAGTCCGACGGTCTAACATTGATTCAACTACTGAAAGAGATTCCGTCAAATTTTCTACTGACTTTTCAAAAGTTAGTAATGAGCACATCATAGATACTGACTGAGGGTTTTTACCGAGCACAATATTTGTGATGTACAGCTCCTTTACATATGGTGTACAATAGTCAGTAATGACACAAAAATTAGATTTTTTCTTTGGGAAAAAATAATAAAAGAATCAGAGTTTGTCTATTTTTATAGTAGATAGTAGTGAGAAAAGGAAGCAATGTCTGTTGTTCAGTATGAGTCGTCCTCTGAATCATCCGATGAGGGAGAAATGGAAGCTCAAAGTAAACCACATCGCTTACATGAGGCAGATAAACAACCAAACTTCACCAATTCAATTGCATCCTTTCTTCCCCCACCGAAGAATACTAATAGCAGAATTGAATCGAAATCTAAGGTCCTAGGTAAAGCTGTCAAGAGCACATTAAATTCAATTATTGCACACAACCCAGATGGAATAGTTTTACCACGAAGTGAGAGGCCAGTGACATCATTTGTGCCGTCTTCACTTCGAAACAAAATAAAGACTGGCGAAGTGCCCAAGACAAGCAATAAACAACAGGATCCAGAGGAGAGCCATATTACAGCCATGGACTCAGACCATACTGTTTCGCAGATCCCACAAGCCTTTTTTCAACAGGTTAAAGCTAGGAGCAGAGTTGGGATTGAAGATCGAGATGAGATACACATACGGTCAGTTCAGTTAGATGAGAAACATGACGAGGACGAGTTTGTGATGACAGACGAACCCAGAGAGCCAGAACAACAGTGCGAAACTGAAATGGAGATAAAGAATTTCGATGTCGACAGTTTCTATACGCAAAATATTGAGTTGAAAGCCAGTGGACAGCTGAAGGAAAACAAGCGTCTCTTTTCTGTCGCCAACCCGAAGAACCAATTGTCCTCCTTGATAAAAAACGCAAAGCAAAACGAGGAGCTTCTCAACGAAAAGTTTGAGAGAAACAAGAAAGCCCGCAAAGAGCGTGAAAGCCGGTACGGTTTCTGATGTGTAGGATATCTCATATGCTACCTATACTGTAACACTGTAGCACTTTGCAGAGATCACGCGTGTCACGTGATCTTTTGGATTTGTTGTCCTCGAGACTCGCTCTAAAAAAATTTTCGAAATTTTCAGATCGATAGGTGACTAGTTAGAGACTTTTTGTAATTGAAGTAGAGTTTTCTTTTCGAAACAGTCGTTGCATCAGTATATAAATTCGCCCTCCAGGAAGCCATATTTCTGTGAGTCATCTGTCAAAAATCAGAAACTTATCATAGCTGCTTCTTGTGTGTGAAAGTGAGGAACCCCCAAAAAAAAACGAGAGCAGAAAAAGACTTTGAGAGGCAAACAGCGAGACAAGACCATTCAAGAAAAGGCAAGAGAGACCAATCGAATTCAGTCAAAAATTAAAGGAACACATGGATAAACAGATTAAACAGGCTATTGAAATTGCGATTGGTGGGACGGCAGATTTTGCTTTAAAACAACAGGCCATTCAATACTTGAACGATTTGAAAGCCTCAAATGATGGATGGCAAGCATTTGCATTGCTATTGGCGGACATTAAAAACCCAGAACAGATCAGATTTGTTGCTCTCCAGGCAATCACGGACTCAATTTCTGGACTGTCAGCAGACCAGAATTATATGATAAGGAATACGTTGCTGGAATATTTGTCTAAAATCATCGGTTCGAATCAAAGAGATCAAGTTTTCTTGAAGAACAAACTTGCTGAGGCTATAACCGCTTTGTTTTGTACCTCTTATTTGACTTCATGGACAAGTTTTTTCAAGGATTTTGAGAAATTGATCCAAGATCAAAACGAAATTGCGGTGGATTATTATTTGAGAATATTATTAGACATCCATTCTGAAATTGGTGATCAACTGATCATAAGAGAAAGACCTCTAGTCGAGAGAAATAATGTATTGAAGGATGCCATCAGAGCTAATGATATGGCTCAATTGACTTTGGTTTGGAAAGGACTACTCTCGCATTTCAAGGACAAGACAACACCACTTTCCACAGAAATCCTGAATTTCACGTTGAAGATAATTGGTGGCTGGGTCTCATGGATTGAGATTACATTGATTGTGATCCCAGACTACATCAATTTAATTTTACAGTTTTTGAAAATGCCTGAAACTAAGATTGTCTGTTGTGGTACTCTTATCGAAATTATTAGTAAAAAGATGAAGCCTGAAAATAAACTGGAATTGCTCTCTTTACTAAACTTAACAAGCACTGTTAGTTCAAACATTTCATTGGATGATGGCGACTTGCAATTCGCAGAAGAGATCGCTAAACTCTATAATGCCATCGGTTTGGAGTTAAGTTATATTTTAGACTCTCCAGAATCTTCAAATGAATCTAAAATCACTGCTAATGAACAAATAATCGATTTATTTCCTTTCATTTCAAACTTCTTATCTCATACATTTGATGATGTTTCCATCAACGTTTTTGGATTCCTATCAAGCTACTTAACAGCATTAAAAAAACTACAAAAGCAAAACTCAACATATATAACACCAACCCACTTACAGTTGTTGACTACGTTAGAACAGAAAATTATCATCAAAATGAAATACGATGAAGAAGCAGATGGTGAAGATGAAGATGAGATCAGCGAATTCAACGATTTTAGATCTAAATTAAAAGTCTTTCAAGATACCATTGGAACTATCAACAATGATATCTATCTTGAACAGGTTGTCAGTGTAATTTCTCAGTCTATCCTGGACAATCCTAATACTAAAGATTGGAGACAAATCGAACTGGGTTTATATTTAATGACATCCTTTTCTGACAGTTTGAGAATCAATGCTTTCAACCTTCCTAAAAGCGCATTGTCAGAGTCTAGACCTTATGTCATATTTCAGGATCTTTTGACAAAGACGATTAACTCAAATGTGGTACAGATCTATCATCCACTAATTCAGCTTTCATTTTTTGAGCTTATTGTTCGCCACTATTCGTTCTTGAACAGTGCTGCTAACAAGGATGTGATGATTAATCAGTGCTTGAACGCATTCACAACTTTAGGTTTATATAGTACCAACGAAAAGGTTAAACTGAGAAGTTGGTATTTATTTTTCCGATTCATCAAATTGACCAGACCAGTCTTGAGTGATGAACTAATCGAAACACTGATCACACAAATGTCTTCAGATATCTTAATTGTCAAAGCTGAATTGCCTAAGAAGGACGACGACTCAGAGATAGTTGAGAGTTCTTCGACCTTTGACAGTCAGTTGTATTTATTTGAGACAACAGGTTTATTGATTTCTTCCATCGATAACACCAAAAGCGTCCTGAAATTGAAACTGTTGGATTTATTACTCAATCCAATCTACGCTAGTCTACAGGAAATCATTTCTGGATCAAACAGAGATCCTCAAACTATTCTACAGGCCCATCACTTACTGATGACCATTGGTACAATTGCACGAGGTTTTGAGTACGACATCTCACCAAATAAGAAGTGCATACAGGAAATCATTGAAAGATTTAATAATACTGCTGAAGTTGTTCTTGTAACCCTAGAAAATCTAAGCAACTATGAAACTATTAGAGATGCCGCCAGATTCTCATTCGCAAGATTTATTCCTATTTTGAAACATTGCATCAACAATCATCTTTCAAGATTGATATCTCTAATATTAGCATCCAAAAATTTGAAAATAACAGAATTAACAGACTTGTTGAGTTTCATTGGTCAAATCGTTCATAATTTTAACAAAGATGACGCAATTTATCAACTTTTGAACGAGTTGTTCACACCTTTGTCTAACAAAGTTACCAGTATGTTGAGCGATAAAGGTGAAAATGAAGTCTATGATCTTATGCCTGATGTACAAAGAGAAAAGGCCTCACTGAAAAAAGCGTTTATCACGCTACTAATATCACTGAATACCAATCATGTTTCTTCGTTGTTAATAACGCAAGCCAATAAATCCACACTTCCTATCACTTTGAACACGTTATTGGAGGATGCAAATAACCTAAGCGATTTGTCCGTCACAAAGTTGGCCTTGAGTGAATTGGTCATCTTAGCTAGAGTCTTTGGCAATGATAATGTCAATGATCCCGAAGACAAATACGGCCAAGGCTTGACAATTGAAGGTATCTCTAGTTTTTTGTTGTCAAACTTAGTCAAACTATCATTTCAGATCCCATTTCAAAACGAGAAGTTTGACATCAAAGATGCTCAGTTCAGATTTATTGCTGACGAGCTAGCAAATATTCTAAAAACTCTATACACCATCAAAAATCAAGAACTTATTTCGTATTTAAGAGACTTTTACTTCCCAGATATTCAACTTCCTGCTAATGTTGGCGATGACTTGTGCTCCAATTTGGTCAATCAAGATATCAAAGAGTTTAGAAAGTATTTTGTCAAATTTGTCTTACAGTTTAAGTGAACGGTAGCTTATTGGAAAACCGAAAAGTGATATACTAAAATATAATTCAATGTTGAATAGGGATGCGCACTGTAGTTTATATTTCCGGTCTTTAAATCAAGCCTCGGAACTCATCATGGACGATTTTGAAAAATGGCAAAATTTTAAAGGAGGAAGAAGAAGTTCTATACTAAGGAGAAAAGATCAAGTTGAAAAGGCTAATTGGACAATCTGCTAACTACATTATATTTAAACGAGCTGGAAAAGTAATATTGTAGCTACTAGACTACCAAGTTTCCACTCTTGAACCGCTTATTGAAGTGACCAGAAAAGAGACTTCAAAATCATTAAGAGGAGAAAATTCAATGGATCAACTTCAGGATCCATCAATCATAACGATCTCCTCAACTGAGGAGGCGGGGCCCCAAATGCAGGCTCAAGATTTTATTAACAGGGCAATGGAAGAGGAGATGAGAGAACACATGAAGGAACAGCAACACGATAATGCCATAACGAAATTCTTGAAGGACGCCGAGACGAAGAGAGAGAAAGAAGAGAAAGAAAAAACAGATAATGAGAAACCCCATGCAAGAAAGAAGGATCAATTGAATGACATGAAAACCAGAGACTTTCATATTGAAGACTGGGACTTTAATTTCGAGAATAATGGTCTGATTCGATACATGCCTAGTCAGCTGTTGGAAATCAGAAGAACCTCAGTCATGATCAATGTTCCTGACAATTTACCACCAAAGAGCTTCTACAGGCTTCGTAACAATAATAATGTTAACAGTAACACAAGATCCAGAAATAACTATAATTCTAGAAACTATGCCGAAGGAACAGGTGCTATGGGTAACTTCAACTTGGGAAGAAGGGGAAATGAAAAAAATGGTAATAACAAGAGAGGCAAAGGTAGCCGTTTTAGCAAGAGACAAGAGGAAGAGTCATGGTTAGAACAATTTGAAGGTGATGGCCCCGCGGGTAATGCTGATGACTTTGAAAAATGGAAAGCCAAAATCAACAATGAAGAACGTAAAAAGAGAGGTGAATTTGTACCAGACCAACTAGAGTCGCGTGAAGAAGAGGATGTTGCAAAAAATACTATTGATAGTTTCTTTGGCTCAAGCGGCCTTAGTACCCTCAAGTCAAATCAAACTTCAACTTCACATAATAAGAACTCCAAGTTCTTCTCATTCTTTAAACCAGAGCAAAATGAAAACCAATCATCGAATGAAAACCCTGAAGTTGAAAAAGATGGAGTTTCCAAGATTTTATCATTCTTGGATAAGTCCGAGAAAACAGAACAAGATTCGAGTAAACTACCACAACCATCACCTAATCAATCTAATCAATCAATCTCCAGATCTCAATTTAATTTCAGAGAAATCAGTAATTCTACAGCAGTCAATGCATCAACACCACAGTTTCCACCTGGATTAGGCCCTCAAGATCAACAACGTGCTCCAGTACCTGTTCCATCCAATGTTCCTCAACAGGCATCCAAACCACAAGGTGCAAAAGATTCATTCTTTATGTCACTTTTACAAAAGAACGAAGTTAATGGTAAAGGAGTTGGAGAACCTACGAAGTCACAAGACGTTCAGTCAAAGCAAGACGTAAAAAGTAATTCAGATTCCTCAAATATCAAACAACCTGATGCAAGACCTACATTACCGAAGCAAGGCTCGATCCCACCCCCTCAACAGCCAAAAACAGAACATCAACAACTTCCCTTACAGGGATTCCCACCAGGATTTCAATTTCCACCAGGATTTCCCCCACCACCAGGATTTCCAAACCACCAAGTGCCACCAAGAGGACCACTACCACCAAATTTCGACAAAAATGTTGGTGGGAAAATGCAACCCGCCAATGGACCACCACCAGGATTTCCTATGCAGAATGGTCTTCCTCCTTGGCTAGCTGGCCAACAAATTCCTATCCCTCCACCACATTTGCAACAACAATTTCAATTACCTAATGGCCAATTCATGCCTGGACCGAATGGCAGTATGCCACCAGGATTAGCCCCACCACAGCTGAGACAACAAGGACAGAATCAAGGTCACCAAAAGCAGCAAAGCCAGCAAGGTAGTGGACCATCAGGCGCTCCTCAGGGTGTGTCAAGTAATGGATCGTTTCCTCCACATTTAATGTACGGCACACCTGCTCCCCTTCCAAATGGCCAAATCCAACCCCAACAAATGTACGACCAGCAAGGGCAAGCTAGATTTCCACCTGGATTTTTTAATGGCGTACAACAAGGAATAATTCCTCAACATCCTGGCCAACAGAATGAAAAAGGTCAATAATCAGGATCTGAGATGAAAAAGAAGAGAAAGGAAAATCAATCACAGCGAAACTTCACTATCTCGATTTTTTAGCAGTTGGTCTATAGCTCATTCAATCTATTCAACTGGGAATTTTGTTTGCCTTTACTCGATGTAGTGCCCCAAGGTTTGTTCGTATATTATTTAAATTTACTATATCATATTTATAGAACTTGAGATATTTTGACAAAGGTATTGAGCAATTGAATGTGTTCGTCCGTACCGCTTGTCAGTCTTTTGTCCGATTCGAATAATATTTGTGAAATCTCACTTTTTTGGGAGTTTGTATAAAAATCGTTCAGTATTAGCTCATCGTGAAGTTGATTGATTACTTCAACAGCACTCCAACCTTGTAGGATGAAGTCGTCAATTGATTTGATAATCTTTCTTAGATCTTTTGTTGCGGTGACATCAAGCAGTCTTCTCAGCTCCTCTGTTGGCACACAACCTGCTATTTCTCTGATTATGGTAGTTGTGATTTCGTTGTGATTATCGCCATTTTCCATCTCTTCATCTTCTCCGTCATTAAGCTGCAGTTTTGCAGCTGATTGTAAAAAGGTAATTGCCTTTCTCAAATCACCATTAGCAGCTTTCAGAACTTCATTCAAAGAATCGCCACTAATCTTCAAGTGTTCCTGCTTTGCAATAAATTCAAGTCTCTGGAGGGCATTAACATCGTCCAAAGGTTTGAACCTGAACTTGGAGCATCTGGATGCCAATGGATCTATAATCCGTGTTATATAGTTACAAACAAGACAAAACCTAGTGACATTGGAATAGGTTTCCATTGTTCTTCTCAAAGCAGATTGAGCATCGGTAGTCATTGAATCTGCCTCATCTAGAATAATAATTTTATATGGGGGGCATGCGTAATTAGCCAAATCACTAGCTGACGGGTTGGAGACTGAGAGCCTGGCAAAATTTTTGATCTTCTCACGAACAATGGAGATACCTCTTTCATCTGACGCATTCAATTCTAGCACCCTTGTCTTACTCAAGGCTGGTCCATAAAGTTCTTTTGTCAAAGCCAAAATTGTAGATGTTTTACCAGTACCAGGAGGACCATAAAACAACATGTGCGGGAGGTTGGCCGACTCCAATGTCTTACTTAGGACACTCACAGCATGCTCCTGTGCCGAAACTTCTTTCAAGTTCTTTGGACGACTTAATTTTCGAGGTTAGTTCACTGCAACTCGTAACGCCTATGATTCTTTTGACTTCAATACTCACTATTTTTCCACCCAAGGAAGATGAATTTCTGAGAGATTTTCAGTTATATCCTTCTTTTTACCAAATAAATCTACTGACATTACCAATAATACCACCAAATTGAACAACTGAACAAATCAACACCTTATACTTCAAATCTGCTTCTACGACACGAAATTTTCAAGACACGAAAAACAGTTAAAGAGAATCACTACAAATAGTTCCAAAAAGGGAAGTTGTCCAAAAACGGATAAGCAATAAGACATTACTGAGTCACAACAAGCACATTACATATATTAGATTACAACGGTTCTATTCAATGGACTCCAATGACGGACAACTCCAAAGTCCACACACGCCGTATATGCACACGTATCACCAAGGTTTCTTTACCAGGAACAATATTTGGTATGTTTAATTCCACAATATCATCTGACCACCAACACTTTCTTGCTGGTTTTCTCCAAAATAATAACAACTTTGAGGAAGTGCCTGCACTTTGAGTAGTTACTTTTGGAGTTCTTGAATGTGACCCGCTTCTCGAAATAGACTTTGCAGCGCTGGTGGCTAACTCTGCAATTCTTGATTTCCTTTTTTGAGAAGATGCATTTGATTGAACTGGGCCCAATGATGGCGAGGACGATTTGACATCCAGCGTTTCATCATCAGTTTGCAACTCAGGTTCAGGTTCTGGGTTCTTCAAATTCACTAGGGCTAGCGATGTTAGAACTGTTTTGCCAGGCTCGCTAGATCTGTGTCCCCACTCGGTATCTACTGTGAAACCAGATGAACACAACATTCCAAGAAGGTGCTCTTCTGCTGCCCCTAGTTTTTTATCTGGTGCATATCCTAAACCTTCAAACACCTTACCACGACCTACCAAGTATTTCCCAGCAGCTTCCTTCATTGTTCTGATACCTTCTGCACCTATACCTTTGGTAGGTGGGATAACGTAGTAGTCTAAATCTTCTCTCAAAACGATTATAGCTGGTTTCTCATTCAATATTTCAGCATCAGGCATCTGATACGCTCCATAAACCTCATGCTGGATGTGTGTAGGTAATCTTCTGGTAGCTTCGGCAAATGTTGTGACTATATATTCAAAACAGCGAGGATCAAAATTAACATAAACAATGTCATGTTCTGTGAGATTTGTAATGGGATTACCCTCAGCATCTAGAAAGACACCGTTAGGAAACAGACATAGCAATATACTTTCCGGCAAGTTCATCAAATCATCTCTTGTTATAACAAATGACTCTCCACGGATATTCAGTTTTATCAAAGATCCAAAATCAATGCTCGTATGGGCAGCAGGGTTGCCCATTGGCACGCCGTCTTGGGACACCTGCGTGATAATGTTGGCTTGCGACATTTAAGTAGCAACCACAGTGGCTCTTCTCTGATTTGGGGGCTTGTTATTAGTTCTTTGCCTTCGCTTATTGTTCTTCTAATGAAATTTTATTGTATTTTTTTTTACAAAAGTGATTTTTTTATTTGTGTTCTCTCGGTTTACCCGGAAACTAACACGTGACTAATATGACAACCGGCTCATCTTAACCCATTTTCTCATCATCTACACAGATAATACAAGACAACAAGCGATTTCAAACGAGGTTGCTGATGATTATTGATGGAATACCTCGCGAAGGTGCGATGCAGACATCAGAAGAATTGAGGGATAGTGATATATGGGCAGACAGCGACGAGGAAGACTATAGAAATACAAAAAACACTAATACTGAAGAGTTTTATGGCATAAGGCCAGAAGCTCCAGAGTCAAGCGAGATAGCTGCACTTAGAAGAATTCACGCCAAACAAGGATACCTGGCAGGAATAAGCTCACAAAAGGAAGCTAGTCTACAAGAAGGGTTCGATGATGGGTATCCGATTGGTGCAAAATTAGGCATTGAGGTTGGAAGAATTTTGGGTCGATTACAAATGATCAGTGTGAGTGCAGGTGATATTAGGGTGAGACAAGAAGCAAAAGACTTACTTGTAAGAGCACGAGAAGAATTGGACATCAAAAAAGTCTTAAACCAGAGGTACTTCACAGAAGAAGATCTTACAGTTGACATACATCCATTAGTTGAGCAATGGAAGGTGCAAGTGCACGATCTACAACAAACGAGTGATGAATAGGCAATAAATAGTAACAATATAACTTTAAGATGCACAAATATGTCTACCAGAATGAACACCAACCAATATAATGCTGACATAGATTCTCTACCGAAGTTGCTTGTTGGATCAGCTTATCGACTTGGTCAGGAACGTTCAGTTCTTTGTATCTGTGAAAGTCATTTCCTGTCAGCTTATCAGTAATCCTCTTCAGAACAAGTTGTGCTCTAGCATTTCTTATATCGATTTTTTGTTGAATCTCCAATCTTGCAGCCTCTTGTTCATCAATTTGACCGTGCCTTAGCAATTCCACAGTGTTGAGTTGCTGGATTCTTGTGCCAGTAGCGTCAGCGATGGTTTGAGCAGGTAGATCAAAACCCCAGTTGATCAAAGGGTCATATGCAAATGCCTCTAATATGGCCATTAACGATTCTTTGTTGTCACGTAAAACACTCATAACATATTCACAGGTTATTCTAAAACTTCCTTCTATTCCACTGACTTCCATCGCATACGTCAGCATTCTTGTAAGTCTGAATGGGACCTTTTCTGGGTACTTTTCTCTCAAAATTGCAGCCTCAAAACAGTCACCAAAATCAATATGTACAACCTTTCCTGTCAATCTATCAAGCATCAAATTGGAAGGATGTCTGTCACCTAAACCTAGAATGTAACCTGTCATTGACATGACAGCCAACGACCTAGTATACGTTGTTCTTCTATCTAGCCAGGATTCGGACGATCTACTCTTTAGCCACAATACTTTATACAGGTCTTGACCTCTGGTGTTGTCCAAGGCATATGTGAAAACCTCAACTTTCTGTAGTAATGTTAAATTGTCATAATCAGGGGCCATTTGTAACATAATTCTATGTTCAATGTTCAGAATGATGTTTCTTGACTCTCTGTATTCTCTGATTAGAACATGGAATGTGTCCGAGTTTGGGACCCAGCCCAATAAACCTGATTTAGGTGATAATGGAATGGCTGGGAATCGTTGAATGTCCAGATGTCTTTTGAAACACTCTGGGTCATTCACCAATAGAGTATTGACCAGACCAAAGAGCTGCATGACTAAATTATCTTGTCTAATGTCTTCATGACCTTTCAAAAGAAAGTAGTATTCTTTACCATCCGAAGCATGTATACCAAGCTTTCTTGGTCTCTGTTTAGAAGAAATGACAGTGAAACTTGGTTCCAATCTCATAATTCTTACGATTGGTTTGGAAGGTTCGTAAGTACCAGGAACAGCCAGTTCTAGATCATGTGCAGCTAATAATTTTGGGGACACATACTGCAACTCTAATGTTTGAAGTTGTGTCAACTGTCTATTGATTCTTCTGAAGACGTTGTAATAGATGTCCCAGGCCTGGTTCAATTTGGAAATATCGTTACTTCTTCTAAAGCTCAAAACCCAGTCATATGCGTTCGCTAGATCCCTACCAAATGTATTTTGGAAGGATATTTCTCTTAAAGTTTCTGGACCTCTTTCAAGCATTTTGTGAAGCGGTTCTAGAACTGCAAACATTTTCTCCGTGTTGTGTTCACCAAAAAATAACCTAGAGGCATCTTCCAAGCCCTCATACCAAAGCTCATGCCATAGCACAGCTACTCTAATCAATTCATTACTGATTAACTCTGACTGACCAACTAATGTAGGACTATGAATTCTCATTTTATCAATAATTGATGTTGCTGCTCTCTGTCTGGAAACACTGTCTGATTTTATAGCAACAGCCAACGGATAGACCAATGCTTGAGGATGAGCTTTACCAAGATCACTCAAGAGCCCATGTAACGATCTTGAAACAATTTGGTTTGGCTGATGAATTCTTGAAATTAATTGGGGAATCACTTCCAGCCATGTGTCGATTTTGACCATAGCAAAGCCTTCTGACATAGCTTGAGCTGCTTCTGAAACACCACCAAATGTAAACCACAAAGTCAACAATCGCAAAGTATCTTGCAAAGGATTTGTCTCAGAAAGAGCTATTGAGTGGAAGAAACCTTTGATGGCGGGAACGACATGCTGTTGAATTAGTTCAATAGGATAACTTGGCTCAGCTTCGTTGGTTTCGTTTATAGAAGATCTTGAAGTTAGCAAAGATATCACTTCGAAATTTGCTAGAGCCCAATTATGCCATGCTTTGTACCAATTAGAGTCAAAGTGAGTCGCCAGCAGGTAGGAACCCAAGATTGTTTCAGAATTTTCGCTTCTCCAATTTGTTTGTAAAGCAACTTGCCATTCACCTTGTTTTAGGAAGCATCTAGCTAATAACCTTGTGTACTCTTCCACATTTTTGATGTTTGAGTGTTGTGGTAATGGTTGAGTAATCAAATCATCCGGGTTCAAACCTAAATCATGAGACATTCTAGAGGTAAAGTCTATCAAATGACTCAATGCCTCCCTTCTAGATCCGGTTGCCCACATGTATTTAAGTTGGGCATAAACAACATGTGGAGGGGCCTTGGAAGTATTTGGATCATCACCTTCTTCTAGTAGTGAGTTCAGGGACTTCTCAGCCAAGCCTAGTCTCCCTGACTTTCTACAAAGATTAGCGAACTTGATCCACATTTCCATATCTTGCTTTGGTTTCACAACCAATGATCTGACTTTCAATAATCTTTGCCATATGTCGACATTTCTTTGACAGCCTAGCAGTCTTGCATTCCATGTCTTTCTCATGACAGCCCTAGCCTCTGAGTTGGTTGGTAAATTTCGATATTTGATAATCTCTTCTAACTCAGAAAGCATCTGTACCCTGACAACAACATTATAAGCACGACTGTAACTCTCAGAAGCCAAAGCAGTGATTTCAGTGACCAATAAATCTCTTGCTTTGATGATATGTTCCGATGCATCACCAAAATTATTACGATGCAAGCTTAGGATGGCATTGAAAAAAGCACGATCCGGCGATTCTGGTTTCATAACAGCGATATAAGTATCCATTCTGTCCCATTCACCTAAGCCCCATGCAGCAGCTGCAGCTAATGGAGCTACTGCTCTTTTGATCTCGGTAGGAGAATTTGTCCATTTTTCTTGAGCTAGTTGAGACAACTGGTCCCATTCACCTAAAGCATGCAAACATCTCATCTTACCCATTGTTGTTTCAATGGAGTCAGTCTCCCTTTCATTATAAGCCTTGAGAGCATCTTCCCACCGCTGTAATTTCTCATACCACGTTTCCTTGAGCTGTAGATCATGATGCTGTTGAGCATGCTTCAAAATACCTATAGCAGCATCTGACTGCTGCAATTGATTGTTTATACTGATCAATGCCTCAATTGTTGGAGTTGATGGTTCCTGTGAGAACTCAACTTCCTTGTAGTGTAATGCCTTGGCATATGCATGGCAACGCTGAGCATACTGTCCAAGTGTAGAAATATGAATAGGTAACGGCTTGTCATCATGCTCCATAAATTCAGCCAAATTCAATAAAGTTTGATAAATTTCAGGAGGATTATTAGGTGAAGATAGTGCGGTACATAAAGATTGAACCAATTCCTCTTGATGTTGGGTATAAAGTTCAGACCAACAACTGGCAAAACTTGCATTGAATAGGTCCTTGGCCAACGGGTAATATGATGATGCTAGATCTGAACATGCTCTTAAGGCATGCGATGGGGACTCTTTCAACAACTGAACACTTAACCTTCTGGACCATTCTTGCCAATCCTCTTTGGTTCTACATTGAGAACATTGCCATGCATTCTTCAGTACCTGTTGGTTGACAGGTAGTTTTTTAGATGGCTGTTCTATTGGTTCATTCGCATCATTTACATCAGTCTCTCTATCAAATATAAGATTATGTGGTAATGTTTCATCATTTAGCAACTTATTGACTAGTTGATCGTAGATTGGAGAATGTATCTTCTTTCTGACTAGAGTTTTGTTGATAACAGGGATGAAGACAGAGAACTCTGTACCCATCTGTATAAGCAGTAGACTGAGAGTGTTCATCGCAGCTTTCATTAGTTCATCATCATTTGAAGCTAGAACTCGTAGAAGAGTATGGACAATTCTGGAAGCCATATCATTGAGATTTACATTTCGAGAGAGCTTGCCAACTGTAATGATGGCGGATTTTTTCACTTCGTGGGTACCATTCTCAAACAACCTTACCACATTTGGAATGATCAAATGAATCAACTCTTCAGAGTTTGACCCAAAGATGACCAAAGCCTTTAAAACTTTCAAGGAAACATCAGGGGCTTTATCATTATTTAGTGCGTCCAGTAACAATGGTAACACTTGTGGCAGCTGCATCTTGAATTCACCACCTAGAGCTTTAGCAATTGACTCGATCAGTGAAATTATGGTGACTTGTGCATTACCGGCAGCAAAAAATTCTTTGATCACTGTGAAAACTTCGGTAAGATGTGGCCGTATATGCTGTTTGACAATACCAATTAGCGCGCTAAGCTGCTTGAAATAAAATTCCAGCCAAGATGGGGGACCATTGTGCATAACGTCAATTATCACGTTTATGATATTTCCCGTAAATTTCAAACATGTTGCAGTGATCGTTTTAAAGATAAGCACGATTGTTTGAATGCAGGACGAATGATATCCAGAGAGTGACTGATCTTTCAAAATCTTCATTAATGTAGAAATGACAACAGTAGGATAGTATTCTTCGTTTGATGGTGACATACCTTGCATCAATAATGCAATATCAGTAGGTGGTCCTTCAACTGCAATATTCTTGGACGCCCTTTCAACTTCTTTGTGCTTGTATGGGTCCAAAGCACCTAAAATACCCATCAATTTAACAGTTTCCCTCCTTTTACTTTGAGAGGTTTCCATTTTAAGAATATTAATGATTATATTTAACAATTGGGGGTAATCCAATAAAGGTTGAATTACATACCCAGAAGAGCCAGCAACTTGGCCCAAGGTCTTCAAAGCAGAGTCTCTTTTGAATGACGAACTTTGATCCTGTAGTATATCGATGATTAACGGCATTAAATCTTTTAGAAAAGGCTTTATATCCTCACCTCCTATCACAGCGAGTTCTCCAATTGCAGCAACAGATGCAGATGCAACAGATGCAGATTTATCTCTAGATTTTGGTAGAAGAACTTCGAGAATAGGTTTCACATAAGGTTTTGCTACACTTCTCGAGGAGCTAATCAACAACGAGAGCAGTATAGCGCTTTCCTCCTTTTTGCGACTCTTCGATCCATACTCCAATTTTGTTAATAGTTGTATCAAAGTTTTCCTCAAAAATGGAACAATATAAGCAGGATTAATGGTTGACAATCTACCGATTATCTGTATTGCAACCTTTTGTATATCAAATATCTCATCATTCAAAGCCATGAACAGTAACCTAACATTATCTGCCTGTGATAACTGAGGATCAAAGTTTCTTCCCAACGAATTCAAGACATCTAATCTTATCTCTGCAACAGGATCTGTAATGGCAATAGTCAATAACTGATCCAAAACTTCAGAAACAGCATTTAGCGAATAACTGGATGTTTGGAAGCAAATTGAATCTTTCAAAAACAATTTACACGACGTAACAGCTGCATAACGTCTAACCTCTTGATTTTCATGTTCAATATAAGTGATTGTACAGTACCTGACAAATTCGTAGAGTGATTCACCTGCAAACTCGAAGGTCGACAGCATTTTTAAAGCCTGAATGATTAAATTATCATCATCGTTATACAGTCCATTTCTTGACGACATCTGGTCCCTAAATTGCTTTGCAAGTTGAGCGTTCATCTTGTGTGAGAAGTTAGGGGACCCTGGTGGGGAGAAGCTATAACCAGAAAGGACGTAACTCAATAAGTTGAGTAACTTGTTACTAATTGTTTGTTCAATTGGGGGAATTCGCTGGCAAAGGGTCAACAAGCACTCTCTCATGTAATCCGACAAAGCACAGGATAACAATAGATCCAGTATATCCTTTTGAAGATGTTTAGTTAATGCAGGGCCAACAGCAGAAGCAAGTTTGCTGATGCAATAAAAAATAGCAGGTTCAATATCTTTTTTTATCTTAGACTTCGAGTGCAAACCTTCTCTAATATTATCCAAAATTGCATCTAGATAAGCTGTTATCTGGCCTTCAACTTTGTATGATATATCACCAATCGAGATAAGAATAGCTGCACGTTCGTTTTCCTCTTTCAGTTGGGACAAGTAAAACAACATTGTTCTGTGAAGATATCTCTCCGCAAAGTTTTGGGGATTGTATGCAGCTAACAATGGGATAATGTGTGTTACTTCTTGTCTTATTATATTGTATTTGTGCTCCCTGTACTTGAATGAAGTCTCAAAAATAGCATCGTATTTATCTTGGATGAATACACCGCCTTTCTTCACAAGTTCTTTGAAAACCAGCAAAGAGCCATGAATTGATTCGGATGTATTTATTTTGAATCCTTGAGAAGTACCTTCAATTAGTTTGTTGAACCAGTTTTTCTTCAGGTTGAGGTCTCTTTCATAGATGACATCAAGACATTTCTCCAAGGCATAAGCAGCGTCTATTCTGATGATTAGCTTGGGATCTCTCAGCGCTGACCAGATATTTTCCAAGATAGTATTCACATAAGAATAGAACAAAGTTGGTGAGTTCTCTGCAATCGATGCTATGATCAAAACTGCGGCATGCCTCTTTGATTCCTGCTTTTCAACTTGTAGTAACTCAATTGCGCTTCTAGTTTCATGATCAACAAAATCTGAAGTCAATGGACCACCGGGTATGGCTAATTTGCCCAAAGTTTTTGCTGCCAATTTCATAATCTCAACGTCATTGGAAGGAATTAGATATCTGAGATAGTTGGCCAGTCTCGACGTCTGATTTGGCTTATCCTCACCGCCAAAGAATTCAATGAGAGTGTCAACGGCCAATATTCCACCTATTTTTTCTGCCGGATCATTACCATGAATAAGTTCAAATATTTTGTTGTTGATTTCATTCGAATACCGTGTGAACTGCTCTGCAGATGACTCTCGTGCCGTTGTTAAGAGATTGTTTCTCAAATCAGAAACAGCTTGTGCTCGCTCTTGAGCTACTTTTGACTTCAATCGTACAAATATTTTCTGTAATGAGGAGGAGTCAATGGCAGAAGACATCTTGCAATTCTTTTCTCCCGCAGTGTAACTAATCTAAAATGTTGAATGGCTCTGTGAAAATTGTCAACAACCAGAACTATTGTATATCCATAGTAGAGATAAACTATTGTTTTTCGGAAATTTAAGGAAAACCAGTTACCCGGATATAACTCAACAAAGGTACTGAATATGATAGCATCGAGAAATACTAGACATATGCTGAGGTATGACGTTTCTAAAACGGCTATATTTTTCCATAGTCTAGTTGAGTAGTAGTAAAATCTATGAAGTCCAGTCATCCAAACGTTCCTACATCGTTCGTATCATACATTGGATTAATTTCAAATTGGAAAACAAATAAATAAATAAACAAATATAAAATAGGTAAATGGAGAATCAATGACTGTGTCTCAACTTCCCTTTATACTTTTGTGCTATTTTCTGATATTTTGTAGCATTTTTCAACGTCATACCCTCACTCAATTGATCAACATAGTTTCTGTAAATTTCTTGCCATGGTGTTTGACTCTCAGGATATTGATATTTGACAAGTTTCTCCCATCTCTTCTTGATCTCTTCATCAGAGATCAAAACATTACACGTACGTTCATTCAAATCAATTCTGATTCTATCACCATCTTGTAAGATGGCCAAGTTACCACCAACTGCCGCTTCTGGTGATGCATTTAGGATAGCAGGGGTACCAGCCGTACCAGACTGTCTACCATCACCAACACATGGTAATTCGGTAATTCCCTTCTTGATTAAGTGCGCTGGAGGTGCCATATTGACAACTTCTGCAGCACCTGGAAATCCAACTGCACCTGTACCTCTAATGACCAATACTGAAGTTGGCGTCACATTTCTGGTTTCGATATTCTTGTGATAATCTTCTGGACCATCAAAGACAACAACATCACCTTCAAACGCGTTAGGGTCATTTGGATTAGTTAGGTATGTTTTGATAAACGACTCAGAAATAACAGAAGTTTTCATGATTGCAGAGTCGAAGATATTGCCCTTCATGTTTAAAAACCCAGCTTCTTTCTTCATTGGTGCATCATAAGATTTGATGACTCTTCTGTCCCATGATAATTTGAAGTCTCCGTTTGGCTCAGTAAGTCTTTCTCTCCATGTTTTACCATTAACTGTCAAAACGTCTGGATGTGGTAATGCATTATGAGCTAATAATTCTGCCATAACAGCAGGAAGACCACCAGCTCTATAGTACTCTTCACACAAATACTCACCAGCAGGCTGAATGTTGAGTAGCAATGGAATTTTGTAACCAACTTTCTCCCAGTCGTCATTGTTCAGCTCGACACCAATATGTTTAGCTAAGGCGTTCAAGTGAATTGGGGCATTAGTTGAACCACCAATAGCAGCATTAGCAGCAATAGCATTTTCAAAAGCTTCCCTTGTCAAAATGTCACTTGGCTTGATATTTTTTTTTGTCAGTTCAACGATTCTCAAACCGGTTTTGTAAGCACACTGGCCTCTTTCTCTGTAAGCAGCTGGGATTGCACTTCCAATACCCATACCTAAAGCCTCAGCCAACGCGTTCATGGTTGATGCAGTACCCATAGTGTTGCAATGTCCTACTGATGGAGCTGAAGATGAAACAATGTCCAAGAATTCGTCATAGTTAATTTGCCCAGTTGACAGCTTTTGACGAGATTCCCAAACGATTGTACCTGAACCAGTCAAGCGATCTTGGAAATAACCGTTCAGCATTGGTCCAACATTCATTTGAATAGCTGGGATATCCAAAGTGGCTGCTGCCATCAACATGGCAGGTGTCGTTTTATCACACCCAGTTAGTAGCACAACACCGTCGATTGGGTAACCGTATAAAGCTTCAACCAAACTTAAGTATGACAGGTTTCTATCAAGAGCAGCATTTGGTCTCTTACCTGTTTCTTGAATTGGATGACATGGGAACTCTAGCGGAGTACCGCCAGCAGCAATTATACCATCCCTGACTCTCTTTGCTAATTGTAGATGGTGTCTATTACATGGAGACAGATCAGAACCCGATTGGGCTATACCAATAATTGGTTTTGTTGGATCGGTGATTTCAGGCAACGTTAAGCCCCAATTTAAGTATCGCTCAATATGTAATGCCGTTGAATCTGGCGCGTTTTTATCATCGAACCAATCTCTTGATCTGTAACGGTATCCCTCGCCATTGCTACTCTCTTTATTAGATTGCTGAGTTTTGACTTTAGCCTCTAAATCTTTGATTCTCTTGACAGCAGCTTTGATTTGCTGAGAAGCTTCCTCTAGAGATTTTGGGTCTAATTGGGTGAAGTCAACTTCACCTTCAACAGCCTTTCCGTTGCCGTTTTGTTCTTGCTCAGCTCTTCCACAGTTACAACCTTCACAAGCCATGATGTTATGGTGATTTCACTAGTTCAACAGACTATACAGAACTTTGGAGAGGAACTTAACCATTTAAATACCCATGCATTTCCAATTGAAGCCACTTCCTACTTTCTTTGGAGTCGACAGGTATTTTGGTGCCACGATAGTAGCGAAATGAACACAATTGTATGGGGGCATCCATGAACCTTTTGTGGGGAAAGCCTTTACATAACAAATATCAATTCTTCCCCTTGTGATTGGCCGGCAGCCGTTTGATCACACAAAATTATTCCGATCAGTTACAGTAACCGTCTCAGCTGCATCGCTCAAGCTGAAAAAATAATTTATATGTAAAGTGACCCCAGTGTATGTTTGTGGGTATTCTTATCATAATGACTATACTTCATACTACTTTTGCAGAAAAAGAAAAATGTACATGGAGCAGAGATCTTCCATTCCAAAAAAAGTTACACGAGACCTTGAAATGCAAGTTGTAGTCTTTGCTACCTTCAGTTTAAACTGATAGGGAGGGATTACGCGCATTAAAGTGTTGACTTCAAAGTAATGCCTCTGCAAGTTGGATTTAGGATTTGGGAGAAAAAGTCTGGGGTTGAATTTGCCAATACTTTTCGGAACATTTTTACTTCTAAATAGGGAAGTTATAGTCCCCTTTCTCCATTTGAGTAAGCAGAGGATACTTCCACCATGCAATGCCCTCCCAATCCACTTTCTAAAAGCGTCTTGTTTATAGAGAAAGACCCTGCCGAGCAACATGCACCTTCGGTACATTACCTATCTCTCCTTATTAGAACAGTCAACTCTTGATCAATCCATAAAGTATACAATACAATATTTGTTCGGATGTCAGTCAGTTTTGAAAAAATTAGGAAGTCGTGGGTAGTCTGTGCATAGTCAAACCTTTTTCACATCTAGTAGACTGTATTCTACATCTCCAATGAACTATACTGTACTCTCCTCTTAACACTGATTTGAGGACTCCGTCGAAAAATTGACTCTGATTCACTTGTCTTGGTAATCTTTCTGAGGTTCAAGTCCCCGCCAGATCCAAATTTCTTACTACAAACTGAGATAAAGACGCAAAAAGACGTGGGATAGAGTTTCCAGAGATCTTATATGAGTGGAGAGCCTTGGTACATTCTCGATTAAAATCTGCTGTAGCTTTTGAGGGACTTATGCAATCGATCAACTGAAGACACAATATTCATAAACATCCCACGTCCTTTCCATGTCATGTACCTACTTTGTTCCATAAAGTGCTTATATCATGTGACTGTCACGTGATGTATATGGCTCTGTGCACGTGACTATATTGGTTTCTAGAGTGCATAAACTTACTGTTATGAATACCAGAAAATGAGAATGTGTTTCAGAATCAACTTTATTCATAAAATAGTAATGAATGTATCCGTACAAAACCTATTTCTATCCTTGAAGAGCTGAATCTACATTTCAGATATTATTACGTTAACAGGTTTAGATATCAGTCATCATAGAACTTGTCCCTCCATTTCATGGTAATCGGTTTATCTATTAATAGATCAGATCATGATGGGATTATTCAAATCAAGTTGGGAACGTGAAGTGGATAACTGCCTGTTCTCGTTCATAGAGCTAGACCATTTCAAGAACTATAGGTTTACCACTCTCTGTAACTATGTATTTATGTGGTTCCTTCTTCTTTTACAGACCACCCTTTATGGTATCGACGTATACACATGTGTCAAGTTACTTGCATTTAACACCTGGACAACCAACGTGAAACCAGTGATACCCTTCAAAATATCAAAATGGCTGTTTGCTGCTTGCATTATCTGCTCAATAGTACTACTGGCTTTTGAGGCTATAAGAGGAATCAGAATCTACAGAACTGGGAATATCTCGTTGACATACACCAACCCTTTTGCAAAAACACTGAGATCCATCACGAGCTACGATTCATTTTGTGTATTGAACGAAATCAATCCATCAAACGGGTTTGAAAAAATGGCATTCTACACTTATTTCACGTTGCATAGTTCCAAAAAGCTTTTGCTCGCGGATAGCCCCAGACAAGTTATTAATGCTTTAACGCTATGGTCGGTTTTGAAAGTAGATACCAGATTTTGGGAAACTATTAAGGAAATTTCACTTTATGATAGAAATGAGGCATTGATTTTGTATTCTATGAGCATATCATTCTTTATTTGGATATTTTTCGTTGTCCAGTTGTTTTTCGCATTGGTCTTCACTATTCCTGTGTATTACAATGTTTTACACAAGATGCGTTTCCAAGGATTGAGACAGTTTGTGTGCATCACTGTTGATAGAACGGTAAAAAAACTAGCGAGAAAATACAAAAAGGCATCATTAAATAAGGATGCAATGAAGAATAAACTGGGATCAAAAGAGAGCTTAATTGAAAAGCCAAGTGTGCCTATTCTTCAATCGAAATCTTCCGAGGTTTCACTCTCGTCATATTCAAGAAAGCCACCTTACTCGCTGCTAGCAACAAGTACTTTTGACTCAATTTCGAGTTTACCACCTGTCAAGCCTTACTCACATCTGAACAACTCATCTCGTGAGTTGTTACCTAAATACCAAGAGCAGAATTACTCAAGTGACATAACTACTGTTGATGTCAATCCGTTCAGAGAAACTCAAATTCAAAGGCCAATACTGGCACACAAGAGAGATGCCGTGTCAGTAACAGATATATCTGACCAGTCTGACAGAATGTCTCATCAGTCGCCAAATGACTCAGGTAGCACACTCAAGCAATACATCATTCCCTTTCCTGAGCGGTCAACCTTTATATCTGTAACGGAAAACAAAACAGATGAGTCCCTGGATCAGCAAAAATTGTCTGAGAACGTGATTTATGGCCTTGATGACCTAGAAACAGATTGCGAGATTGACTTATCAGATGAGGATATACCCTATAATACAGATACCAGCTTGAACAGACGCGATGTGAGACCAAGTTTGATACTACGGGCAACAGACATGGAGATGGAAGAATACTCACGACTCATAACAAAGAGAAATGATTCGCAAGTGTAATGGAATGAATCATGAGCAGCTAACGTCTAAAATTTCAGGTACTACGTAATATAAATACAAATTTATCGTTTGCATAATTCACTTGTGAATCTTCATCTTTATCCTACACACCTCCTCGATGAAAAGTGTTAGCATTTAGATGAATATCTGTACAAAACTTGGCTATATATACATGAATGACTTTGCTATAAAATCTATTTTTTGTTTTTAGCTGCCTTTTCGGCCTCATATTCTTTTCTTAGCTTGGCTAACTCAGCTTCATCAATAGGTGGAATTGGGACATCTTCAAAGGTATCTTTACCCAAGAAACTGTAGGTATACAGGTAGACACTAACAGTAAGAGTAGATAGAACGGCGAATGTAGCTGCATTCTTCCAGAAGTATGGTCTTCTTGCCCTTATCATTGCAGGTGTCATCTTAAACGTTCTTGGATCCTGGTATTTTGATCTTTGGCTATATGGATTGGTTAGTGGTTGAATCAAGGCTTCCATGATTACTTAGTCCAAACTTACAAAACCATTTTCGCTTATATATACTAAGTCTGCTCTGATATAAATGAGTTCCCTTATTGCTAGAACTTGACCATTTTTCATTTTTCAAATCCCATGATGTTCACGTGACATCTATAATCCACCATCGATTCGATGGGATGCTGGCCAAACCAAAAAAAATTTTCTAATATATTTGAATTTATTAGTACATACGGTTGAATTTTGTAGTGCCTAGGTAGACTCTATAGAGGTGTATATCGGCAAGAATAGCACGAATATGTCTGAAATACTGGAAAAAAAAGATATCGTACCACCTCCAAAAGATGAAGAGGAATTGGAACTAGAGAAACTAATTTTTGGAGATTTAGAAGGATTTGAGCAGGGTCTGAAGAATCTGGAAGATCTATATAACGCATCATCTGATGAAGATTCTGGAAGTGAAGAAGAGGATAGCGAGGAAGAAGATGGCGGACTGGAGAATTTCCAGGATGATCAGCTTTTTTTTGTCGATGATGGAGAAAAAGAAGATCAGCTGGAACTTGAGGATAACCAAGAAGAATCAGAGGAAGAGGAATCAGATAGTGATGCTTGGTTCGATAGTGAGGACGAAGGAGTTCAAATATCATTGTTAGAGTCTGATAGACTGAAAAAACTTCGTAAGACAGAGCTCGACGACTCAATCAGTGGAAAACGATACGTTGCTAGATTAAGGGCTCAATTCGAAAAGATATATCCTAGACCTAAATGGGCCGATCAGCAGCCTTCTTCAGACGAAGATTCTGACATCGAGATGATAGATGAAGGAGATGAAGACACTGAGAGAACGGAAGATGGAGATATCAGAGCATTGAGCAAGATATTACAATCAAACAAAAATTTGTTGAACACAAAGAAATCCAGATTACTGCCTCACACCAAGATAGATATAGCCAGACTGAAAGATGCAAACCAACAACATACATCCAAATCTGCTATCCAGACAATCTCATTCCATCCAACTCATCCACTTGTTTTGACTGCAGGTTATGACAGAAGTATCCGTGTTTATAACATTGATGGTAAAATCAATGCTGTTGTTTCCACCATACATTTGAGAGATTCCTCAATACAGACAGCCCAGTTCAATCCAAATCCAAAAATCAGTAAAATTTTTGCTGGTGGTAGAAGAAGATACATGTACTCATGGGATCTGAACACAGGTGCCGTGGAAAAGATCAGCAGAATGTACGGACATGAAGAAACACAAAGGTCGTTTGAAAATTTTAAGTTATCGCCAAAGGGAACATATATTGGTTTACAGGGTAATAACGGCTGGGTTAATATATTGTCCAGTACCACCTCTCAGTGGGTGCATGGCTTCAAGATAGAAGGAACAATTGTTGATTTTGACTGGGGCTGTGATGAAGACTTAGTTGTGTCTGTGAACTCTGCAGGTGAGGTGTGGGAATTTAGCATGGAAACACAGAGCGTGAAGAGAAGATGGAAGGACGAAACAGGGTATGGAATCACAAAGATAAAACTTGGAGGGAAAAACGATAAGTGGTGCGCCATTGGAAGTTCCAGTGGTATCGTCAATGTCTACAACCGTTTAAGTGACGTCAAGAAACCTGTTGGCACTCTAGATCAACTGGTGAATCCAATTTCAGCGTTGGAATTCAACTTTGATGGTCAAATTTTGTGCATTGCCAGTAGAGCGAAAAAGGACGCTTTGAGGTTGGTACATCTTCCTAGTTGTAGGGTCTTCCAGAACTGGCCAACCTCCTCAACACCTCTAGGAAGAGTCACTGCAGTCAAGTTCAGTCCAAACAGTGAGATGATCTGTATTGGTAACGAGGCGGGAAAAGCCAGACTGTATAGTTTCAATCACTACTAGTAACCAAATAAATGCATCAGTAAACATTAAAAACATTTCATTAGTACTCTATTTCCTCCGCAATTTCCTTCCCAAAAGGGTAATTAATGTCTTAAGTACTAGAAGCCCCGACCCTTCCCCAAATGTAGCCGCGTGCCCTTAAAGGAAAAGAAGTGTCAAAAAAGATTACAATCGCAGAGGATCCCTTCTAATTAAAAAAGCCAATCGAATCTTTAACAATTCGTAACACAAAGTGATATTCCACATAGCGGCCATTTGATAATCCGCTGAATAATCTTGTGCTAGTCATCCAGACTGGCAGATATATAACGTTTACTTTTACAAGGTACTGCTTTGCACAGGTTGCTGTTTCTATTTAGGGCGGTTAAAACAGGCAGGCAGCCTTGTTATCTTTTCAATTTGGCGAAAAGCGATAAAGTCAAGAAAAGGACACAATCACTCCCAACTTCAGATATTCAGAGACTGTAAAGCAGACGAAGAAGTTATATTAAGGATGACAGAGCTCTCCCCTATGCCAGCAAATGTCAGTGATGACTCTCTTTCGACAGAGAAGCAGACTGAGATTGTTGTTGTTGAGGAGTCACATGGGGAGATTTCAAATGAAGACTATTCCTTCGAAGGGACAAATTTCCCGCGCACGATCCCACAAAAACATCACAGGTGCTCCAAGAGAGCCAATAGCAGCAGTTCCACCTCACAGAGAAACAAGTTCAGATCAAAGCTAGATTCGTTTACGTTGTATTCTGATGGTCCTTTCACTGATGTTGATATTGAGATGGATAACAGGGGGAATAATGATGACAGTTCTTCTCTATCATCCAACTATACTAGCTCTTCACCACAAGCACTGCGTCATGACTCTGAGGCTTCAGTTGATGGACCAATAGCTTCGACTAAGTACCCCGGCAAATTTCAGTCCCCTTTAGAATGTCTATGGTCAAATGTGAACTTGCATCCATCCTTTCCCATCAAGATTATAACACAAGAACAAATGAAGACACTGATGAATTCCCATTATACTCAACCTCTTCCAGATTGTGACCATGTGTTTCCATGGCTTCATGGTATCCACCAGTCAAATACAAATCAACGGGATTTTCTCAATGCTTTATCCAATTTCACTTCTGTCAGCAGAAACAACTACGAAGTATTTGAAAATCAGTCTTTCAAAATACCTTCCAGCTACAGAGGGTTGATTCCAGTGCAGTCTAGTGTTACTGAACCGATTCATTCTACACCAAGCGTACTGAAAGGCACCATTGCACCATCAGAAGTTTTGGATCAAATGGCACTTTCCAAAGAGGCATTGTTTGAATTTTTAGAGTCTTTTTTGAAGGAACTGAAATTCTCACTCAATGATACGATAGAGTATACAAACATACTGAAAACCCTTTTTGACGATTGTCAGGAGCTGAGACTACTACCAGTGTTCAAAGATTTGGATCCAGTAAAAGGTATCTCACTGAGAAATTTTCATATTCAGGTTTCTAAGATAGCCCAGATCTCAGATTTCATTGTCTACTGCTTCAATGATGATCACCTGAAGGATGACAGTGAGCTTTGCAAATGTAGATCTGTTGCTAGAATTTTGTACTTCGCTCAACTGAAACATGCTGTCGATAATCCCGAATTAGTTGATCTGCTATGCTCAACTCTTTTACTGAAAGAGAATAACCTAAGCTTTTACAAAGCCAAAAATCATTCCAACTTGCTGGCACATGATCTGTTACTTGATGCAGAGACAGAGATTCCATCAGTTGGCCTAAGCTCGAGTGAAGAGTTGAAATCTTTCACTAACTGGGAAACAAACTATCTGTTACGCGAAAAGTACGAAATATCCAAGATGTCAAGTGCAACAGAGACATTGCCAAACGTATGGGCCGGTAATACTACGAATCTTAGAGTATTGGTTAATCAAGGAGAACCTCACTGCATGAATCCCCAATGTTTAGACAGTGGAGTACCATTGTATGTCAATCCTGACAATTCAACCTTGCTAGTGACCAAAGAGGAAGTGTACGCCAAAGGAGAGAGTGCATTAGTCAATCTTCCAGCAGCCAATTGGACGTTGTCAATTTGTTGCTCTGAAGGGTTACGATTCCCTTCCTTATCTGATCTTGAACTTCTCCTAAGAAAGAATGAGGGGGATTCACGCAATAGATTGCACTTGGAATTTCCATCGTCAGGATCTGTCGGCATTGGTGACTGCACAAAAGAAGACATGAACTCCATCATCAACGTATGTAAGCTAATCTATACTAGAAGCTCAGAGAAAGACCCCACTTTAATTTACTGTGCCGATGGATATACGGAATCTTCATTACTGTTGGTTATATATATGATATATGCAACAGGTGAGAGTTTGGTGAATGTTGCCATAAAGTTACATACAGATTATGGCCGTCCTTTCTTTTTGTTCCCGACCGATGTTCATCTGATATCTCAAATTCAAGATATGCTGATTTATTACTCACCAGTGGGAGGTTGTTCCACAAATTCCAATGATCTAGAGATTATACCAGAGAGCGTATTGTACAAGTATTTGTTAACTCCCAAAGAAAATACCTGGTTTACTGAACTGAATGGCTCATTACCATCTAGAATATTGCCACATCTGTACCTGGGGAGCCTCAATCATGCTAACTCGTTTGAGTTACTTAAATGTCTCAAAATCAAGAGAATTGTTTCTGTTGGTGAGAACTTGTCCTGGTTAGATTCACAAGAAATGAAGCCTGGTCGTTCAGTTAAAAGACGTGTTATCAACCAGAATACCACCATTTTGAGCAATTTCAAGGAGGATTGTCCAGTCTCTGAGTTGATGTTCGTTAGTAATGTTCAAGATGATGGAATTGATATGATGACCCATAACTTGAGGGATATTTTAGATTTCGTGAATGAAGGATACGAGAAGAATGAGATGGTTCTTGTTCACTGCCGTGTTGGTGTCTCAAGATCTGCCACAGTTTGCATTGCAGAAGTCATGAAAAGATTGAAGATCAACTTAATTAAAGCATACATCTACGTTAGAGTAAGGAGGTTGAACATCATAATTCAGCCAAACCTGCGATTCATGTATGAATTAGTAAAGTGGGAAGAATCCGAGAGGCTTAAACTGAAGCGAAGAAAGAATTCAAAACCTGTGTCCAATAACAAGGTGAGTGACAAGAAAGCATTAGGCTCACCTTTGAAAACCTCTGTTGATGTAGAAGAGGTGAGGTGGGAAGAAGAAGAAGACGAAGATGATGACGAAAAATACTCTATCGATGCGCCCAACCCGAACGTTTCTCTAACAGAATCGATACACTCACTGCTTTCCGTGAATGCTGATACATCAATTGGTAACTTACTTGACTTTTCTAATACCGCTGATACTGTTCCACTACGGCAGGTAAAGCCAACTTCGAGTCCTCTACAAGAAAGGGCAGATATCACACCCAAAAAGCAAATCTTAGATGACCATGATGAAGAAGAACAAGATCTTATCTTGAACACAAACATCGATGGTGAAAGGGTTGATTTGTGGCTTAGAGATGTTGATTGGCATATTATGTGCAGAGAGATCGATAACTTGAATAGGGTGTATATCCGTACATGATGATATAAATCACATAATGAACTAATGCATGTGTCTTTTGTTTTATGTTGAAATATAGTAAATTGTAAAATCAATCAGTTGGATGTGTTACCCGGATATATCTTTTTTTGCTTGTTGAACTTTTACAAAATGATCACGAATTATTATCACAACTATTCTATAGCTGGAGGGAAACACAAAAAAATGAGAGCTTCCAGTGCCCTTCAGTTTAGAGAATCTGCGGTTTCATTCCTTGTGAGACCTTGGAAGAAGGAAAAAGATGGTTCTGCCTTCTATGGCTTGACAAGAACGGGTACAAAGAGACATGCATTGACAACCAAACAAGGTAACAAAAACTTTTACAAAGGTACTAGATCTTCTGGGGTTGGTAGACACACAAGAAAAGGTCTATATATAATAAACTGGGCCAAGGTTAGAAGTTTCGTCGTGCCTACAAATTTCAACCCAAACTTGAAACCGTTAGTGTCACCAAATGCTCCACAAATCAAGAATGATTATAAAGGTTACCCAAATGGTCCGTTAGACTCAAATTTGTATTTCACCAAATTGAAAGAGTATATTTTCTATGGTAAAACTGAAACAGAAGCTTCTCAGTTGAAGAATAAATATATCGAAAGAGGGTAGGTTGGAAGACCTGTTCAACCATGTAAATAGATAGAAATGCACTTTGAATGCTACGAGCCATCACATGTAGTTATCATGTATTATCAGTTCATTATTATATCGTGGTCCTTATCCTTGCGTATTATGTTTTCAGTAGTGTAGTGTTGACTTTCGTCATCTGTATTATCATCGTTCAGGAAGCCACCATTTCGATCATCTTTATTATAGATTTCGTCTAAATCTTCACCCAAATCGTTTTCATCTTCGCTTTCAGGTAAGATTTCCTTTTCCGTTTTCTTAGCCGTTTGTTTTCCCTTCTTTCCAAATGGTAGTGTGACTTGTCCCTTTTCTAAAGGTTTGGCGTTAGGATCTTTGTCATACTTCACCTTACCTTGTTCCACAAGTCTTTTGAGATTATAGGTTTTCGGAACAGTATCACCCAAGAAATACAGCTGCTCTATATTCGAGACTGCTGATGAAAAGTCCTTGTACTGTAGCTTTTTACGTTTTTCTGACCTGGCAATCAAAGACGCTTGTTCGGTGAAATATTGAATGAAGAGCTCTGTAGCTATCGCTGTAGTAAACACCGCAGCTTCTGAAGCACCAATATGTTCTGGATCCATCTTAAAAATTTTTTTGATCTTGGATAGTGGTAATACGGAGGTACCTGAGGCACCAGCATCATCATCATCATCATCATCATCATCTTCTTCTTCTTCTTCTTCTTCTTCTTCATCACCTCCATCTTCATCTTCTGCTTTCTCTGGATCATCCACGTTCTCTGTGCTGACGTGCTCTATAAAATCTCTCTCTCTCATTTCCATATCACTGTATTGTATATCAGTATCCTTACTGACGTCCTTCTCCTCTTCAATCGTCTCATCCTGCAGTTCGTTTGTGGAATTTCCCTCCAAGACTGATTGATCTAAGGCTTTATTGTCTATTGTTGAATTACCGTTCGATTCTATTATCTTCTCAGAAGAGGCAGCAGAAGTTGCTGACAAGTGAGTCACTGTATTGAAGGAGTGTAAAGTTGGACCCTCATGTGACATTCCTTCTCTTTCCATCTATTAAAGTCTGGTATCCTTGTCTTCACTGTCTTGTACTTAGTATGAAATACGCGTACAAAAAAGCCCAAATAAATATTACATAATCATTTTAATAGTGGGTTATGAAGCACTGTATCATACACCAGAAGATTCAGTTACGAAATAGCACGTGATCTTCTTTACCTATAGTCTCTTTCGATATTCATGTTTCTGAAATTGTTCTCTATGATGTTTCTTTCATCGTCGTGGAAGTACTGAAAAAGAATGTTGGGAAAAGTTGCGATGCGCAAGTTCACAACAAGTTCTGCTGCTCTCTCACAGAAATTTGTTCCCATCGTTAGTCAAACGGGTATTGCCGGTGCAGTTGGAAACACACCGTTGATTAGATTGAATAAGTTGAGCGATGAACTGAAAAGAAACATTTATGGTAAAGCTGAATTTCAAAACCCAGGTGGTTCAATTAAGGATCGGGCCGCTTTGTATTTAATAAAAGATGCAGAAGACAAAGGTCTATTGAAGGCTGGCGGAACTGTTGTTGAATCTACAGCAGGTAATACTGGTATCGGTTTAGCACACATTTGTTTGAGTAGAGGGTACAAGCTCATTATCTATATTCCAAACACCCAAGCCCAGAGCAAAATAGACACATTGAGATTACTGGGGGCTGAGGTTTTCCCTGTTCCTCCTAAACCTTATGATGATCCACAGAATTTTAACCATTTGGCAAGAAAACACGCTGAAAGTTTGGATAATGCAGTTTGGGCTAATCAGTTTGACAACTTAGCTAATAGACAGGCTCATATCGAGACAACTGGTCCAGAGATATGGAACCAGCTGAACGGAAAAGTGGATGCTTTTACTTGCTCCACAGGTACAGGAGGTACATTCTCAGGTGTCACCAGATTCCTTAAAAATGCTTCCAATGGTAAAACCAAGGCTTTCCCAGCCGATCCACCAGGATCCTGTATCTACTCATATGTTAAATCTCAGGGCAAAGAATTGAAAAGAGAGGGTGGTTCATTTACAGAAGGTATTGGCCAAGGTAGAATAACTGATAACTTGAAACAGGATATTGATAATGTTGATGGAGCTATTTTTGTTCCAGATGAAGAAACCATCGCCATGATATACAAACTATTAGATGAGGAGGGGCTATATCTTGGTGGTACTGGTGCATTGAATGTCGTGGCTGCCACCAAAATTGCAAAAGACTTTCCAGAAGGATCAAACATCGTTACAGTTCTTGCTGACTCTGGTCACAAATACAGCGATCGTATTTTCTCAAAGAAATGGTTAGAGTCCAAAGAACTCTTTGATCATGTTCCTGAGAATTTGCGTCATTATATTGTCTATGAATAAGAGAGAGTTAAAACTTAACTCATACCAGAATGTATAAAAATTGAATATAGAGACACCGAAACATAATACGAAACAGAATATGTACATGAATACCTAGTAAGCGCAGAGTTCTCTATATTTTAGTGTGTATACACCAGTATGGTGGGTAGACAGCTATTCGGATATAACCACGAGTTTTTTGAGGATCTTGCATATAAAAACGGGTGTGTTAAAGACGCTGTTTTCTAATAGAAAGATATACCTTCATGAAATTGCAGAAGACTCTTGAAGTTAGAGAATAGAATGAATGGCAAAACAGTTGTAGTCATTGGTGCTGGTTTTTTCGGAATCTCTTGTGCCAACAGACTTGCTCAAGGTAGGCCAGATCTACAAATCAAACTAATTAGTCGTTCCAGATATGCATACTATCTAGTGAGTTCTATTCGAGTGGCAGTTCAGAACGACACGGACAGAAGCATCTATCCTATCAAGGATTTGGTACACTATAGCAACATTGAGTTGCTAATTGACGAAGTTGTAAGTTTCGACGAGAAAACGGTCACCTTGAAGGACAGAGATACAATTCTCTTTGATGCTCTGGTAATTGCAACAGGAGCCAGATGGCCAGATCCAATCGGTACAACTGAGCAGTTCCAAGACGATTACTCTGAATACTTTGAGCTGCAGAGCAAAAAGATTGAGACTGCAAAGAAAATCGTGCTGATTGGTGGTGGTTTCAATAATATAGAGCTTCTCGGAGAGATGATAGATAGATACAAAAAGGAATTGATATCGGGTGAAAAATCCATCACACTTGTTCACAGCAAGTCTTTATTGCTACCTGATGAGAGAGTGTACTCTACGAACCTGAGAAAGGAAATAACTGAATACGTGACGAGCATTCCATATATCAGTGTTATACTGAACCAAAGGGCTCAGGAACTGGAGGATGGAAAAAATGTCAGAGTTGGCGAGGCTGAAACCATCAACGCAGATCAGATTATACACGGTACAGGTGCAATCCCATCGGTCCCACCAAATACTATAAAGGGGTTCACTGATGAGAGGAACTTCATCAAGGTGAGAGACTCATTCCAATCAGAGTGCGCAGAATGTTCTAAAATATTTGCTATTGGTGATGTAATGAATTTTGAGTATAAAGGTTTAGCCCTCAGAGGTAAGTGGCTGAAGGTGCTGGTGAAAAATATTATTAAAGTGGTTGATCATCGTGGCGAGATCGATACAGAAAATTTGGAAAAAATAACTAGAACTACTGGTAACATTTTCACCGTGGTCAGTTTCGGGGCTAGCCAAGGATTTGGACAGATCTGCTTCCCAATCGTTGGTTCGGTGCGACTTCCAAATTGGATATGCACCAGCATGAAATCTCGAGATTTGACACGCAATCATGGGAGACGAGTTTTAAGCAGAAGTTGAAAATCCTTTCCATCAGCGTGACGAACATGCTCTGGCCACAGAAAAAGGGCACAGCACATGCAGAATGGTATGGAAATATGCGTGTGTTACCGACTATGTTAAGGAGTTGAGTGTCTTGGTGTCTTGGTAATATTACTAAACTGCAACATGCATAATATTTTTTAGTTGGCATGTTTAGTAATCTTAGTAATTTAATAATCTTAGTAATTGAATAGATGTTATTAAAGAGTAGTAAAAGTATTTAAGGACAGGGTCCCCATCATTCACCTCTTTTTACAGTTATTGGTAACCATCATTGTTTAGTAGTTTTATTTTCAAGCTAATTGGAATAAAGATAGATACAACACATACTCATCAACTATAAAGAAATTTCAAAAAAAATAATGCAAAGAAAAACTGTTGTTATCATTGGCGCTGGTTTATTTGGTATCTCAGCTGCCAACAGATTGGCCAAAGCTGACAAGAGCTTGGATATCAAGCTGATCACTCCATCAAAATATGCATACTTCCTAGTTAGTTCAGTACGTGCAGTAGTGAAGAATGAGGATAAGGGAACCATATATCCTATAAAAGAACTGATCAAAGGTAACATAGAGCTCATCTTGGATGAAGTCTTGGAGTTTGACGAGAGATCTGTGTACTTGAAGAACAACGCAAACATCAATTTTGATGCTTTAGTTATTGCTACCGGCTCCAAATGGAGTGAGCCTGTTGGAAGCACTGCTGTGTTCAAAGATGATTATGCTGGTTACTTCAAGGAACAGGCTGAAAAGTTCAAAAACGCTAAAGACATTGTGTTCATCGGTGGTGGTTTCAACAACGTTGAGTTGGTTGGTGAACTCATAGACCAGTATGGAAAGGAGTTATCTTCAGGTGCAAAGACTATTACCTTGATTCAAAATGACTCTCTATTACTTCCAAACAGAGCAGGATATTCTACCAAACTCAGACAAAAGGTTACTGAACATCTTCAAAAACAGAAGAATGTGAAATTGATTCTCAACAAGCGCGCCACATTTGATGGTGATAATACTGTTGTCATTGGTGATGACCACAATAAGGATGTCATTCATGGTGACCTAGTGTTCTACGGTACTGGTGCCAAACCATCTGTCCCACCAAACAAGTTTGACAACTTGACCAATGAGTACGGTTTCATCAAAGTCAAAGATACGCTTCAAATTTCAGCTGCTGACAACTCCAACATTTTTGCTGTCGGTGATGTTATTGACTTCCATTTCAAAGGTTTGTCTTACCGTAGCCCAATGCTAAATGTTTTGGTCAAGAACGTTGTTTCTTTGCTAGAGACTGGTTCTTCTTCTAATTTCAAAACTTTTGACAGATCTAATGTCAATGGTGACGTTATGTCCATGGTCAGTTTTGGTTCCAAACATGGTTTTGGTCAAATTCCTCTTCCAATTTTCGGTACTGTTTCAATGCCAACTTGGATGGTCACTGCTTTGAAATCGAAGAATCTATTAAGATCCTTCTCTAAAATGGCTATTAGTCAAGGTTAAGCACCTAATGTAACATTGACAGACACTTATTTTTCTTCTTCTTTTATATCCTAAATCGGGTATTTCAATAGATTTTTAATATATTAATAGTTTATAGACTTCATTGAGCATATAGAACTTCTAGTTTGAACTGTAGCATTAAAACCTACTGTAGAAAAGTGACACAATGAAGTTCTAACAAAATGTTTTATTTTTTATATTTTTTTTTTTTTTTGATGGGTTTTATTCCCTTTGTCTATAGCACCAACAAAGTATTGAAGCAAATAGAAACAATTGCAAAAAGACTACCTAGGCAATTACAAGAAGCATACTCAAAGACGGTGACAGAGTCTTGACAGCGATATAAAGCAAGGAAGAGGCACGCACAATGGCACCCTCATCCGTGAAAACAGGGGCAGCACATATTCCCACTGTACAACAAGTCAAATTATCAAGATTCCAACAGATCGTGAAGGGATTCTTCTATGACCTAGCGATACTGTTCGCCAATATAGTTGTTTACATCTTCTTCAGAGAGGTATCAGTTAGAGGAGGGTTCAATCTACCGAAGAAGGGCCCCACGATCGTGGTTGTTGCGCCACATGCAAACCAGTTTGTTGATGGGGCGGTTATTCTTTCCCAAATCAGATCTATCGTCAATCGAAACTCACCACCAATTATTGCAGAGTCTTCATACAAGCAAAAGTTCATTGGGACCCTCGCCAGATGTGCCGATGCGATTCCCGTACCTCGGGTTCAAGATAACTTAAAATTTGTTGAAGGTGAGATTTATATACAGAACGACGATTTTGCAAGAATCTATGGGCGAGGAACATCTTTCACCAAGTTTACTCCTAAATCTCTGATTGGGCTCCCAGATTCAGCTGGTAATGCAGAGATTGATATGATTGTCTCGGACACAGAGCTTATACTAAAAAAGCCATTTAAGCGCAATGCAAGGGCAGAATGGTTGTTGAGGGAAGGAACTAAATTTAAGTATGCAGCAAAGATCTCGAACGATGAAACTTTTCAACATGTGTTCAACTCATTGCACAATGGTAGTATTATCACCATTTTTCCAGAAGGAGGCTCGCATGATAGACCTGAACTTCTTCCGATAAAAGCGGGCTTTGCAATCATGGCACTGGGGGCGGTCAATGCAGATCCTAGCCAACCCGTCAATATTGTTCCTACCGGATTGAATTACTTCCATAGAAATAGGTTCAGATCAAGAGCTGTCGTGGAGTTTGGAACTCCTATAACGGTGACAGCAGAAGATGGCGCTCAATACAAAGAAAACCCCAAAGCAACAGTGGCGAACTTACTTGAAGAAGTTACAACTGCGTTGAAGAGTGTCACATTGACAGCTCCTGATTATGAGACATTGATGGTAATACAGGCAGCTAGAAGGCTATACGCTCAGAAAATTCCTTTGTCTCTCGTTGTCGAAATGAACAGAAAGTTACTGATCGGTTATACACATTATAAAGATCACCCACGAATTGTTCAGTTGAAGAAAAATGTCTTGAGTTATAACAAGAGATTAAGGCAGTTGGGTCTTAGAGACCACCAGGTAGAAGTGGCAGTTCAACATACATTCTTAAGCCTCACAAAATTAATCACGAGAACTGCGAGACTATTGCTTTTGTTCACATTGAGTTTGCCCGGTACAGTACTTTTCTTCCCAATATTTATTGTCACCGATTACATTGCCAGAAAAAAGCAGAAAAAAGCTCTAGCGGCATCTGTAGTCAAGATCAAGGCGGTGGATGTCATTGCAACCTGGAAAATAATCGTTGCAACTATCTTTGCCCCATCACTTTATATCACATACTCTTTCATCGGGACGCTCTTGATCAAACAATATGAACTACGAGGATTGCAAAACTTGGGCGCTGTCAAACTTTTCTTGCTGACCTACTTGACTTTAGTTCTGACAACTTATGCTGCCTTCAGAATCGGTGAAGCCGGGTTCGATATTTTGAAGTCATTACCTCCATTGATGCAATCTGTTTTTGGATCAGATAGGGAACTAGCTGAATTGAAGAGACAGAAAGAGGAACTTCAACTGGAGATTGTTGAAGTCGTGAACGATTTGGGACCGAAGGTGTTATCAGATCTAGACAAGTCAAAAGGAAGCGACAAAGATGAACAGGAAACATCGGAAATAGAAATAGCACGTGAAGGCGGTACTTTAACATCCGGCTCCTCAACTGATTCAGAAGTTGATTATCGTTCAAGGTCTAACTCTTTAACCTCACTGTCTTCAGTTGGCTTATCAAGAGTTAATTCTGAAGGATATATGTCCGATATACCAATCTTGGGTGATGGTGGATTACAATCATATGGAAATATTCCAGGATCTGGAGACTACGATAAGATAGATGTTTCTTACGGGACCACGGGTGTTGATAATGAAGCCAATTTGAAAATCAGGAAGGCAATGAGAGAAAGAATTAGAGAGAAAAAATAGTCCTTATACTATTATAATACATTATTGCACCTTGAAAATGACTCTGAGAGCAGAGAGAATTTAACTGCAACCATATAATCCATAATTCCTTTTCGCAGTAAATATCTTTTATTTCTAGGACAACCATTCTCAAAGAGACAGCAACTTCCCAATCCAGGATATCATATGGGAAAGAAAAAGCCTCCTATAAAAAAGCTATTTTTACGACTTTATCCATGCACAGCTGCTAACCAGGTATATCATAGTTATTAGTGTCGTTGCGCCTTAATAAATATTTCATAACTCTTGAGAAGAATGAAATAATAAGACAGGAGCCTGCTTTGCCTACAGTTTACGGATGTGATTGCTTTTATACAAAGATCAGTATGGCCTGGGTGGCAATCTTGATATTGCATGTTTTCTTGTTTACTCCTTTAATCACAACATGGGTTGATTGTTTACTATGTATCATGCATATTGAAGTAATGCGAAGTGAAGTCTTTTTTAATCAAATCTATTTATGGAACGGGTACAAAGGAATTGTTCAGTAAGATCTAGAAATTGAAATGAAGACACCCTCTACACTGTTAAAAAGAGTTGCTCGAGTCCTTTCCTGGATGCTCTATCCCATTTCTGTACGAGGGCGACATTAATCTATCACGTCAGATTGTAAAAAAAGCTTGCCATATCAAAGTGTTTCTTGGCTTTCCATAGTCTAGATAATTGTATCAACAGACAATGTACGACGCCGAATTGTCCGAATCGGGCGTGAATACTGATCACTACTGTGGGTTATAAAGACTGGTTACTACAGCTAGTTTATAATCGTAGACTCAATATGACGACATATAGACAAAAATAGAACAGAAAACAACAGATTGCCGTGTTTGTCGTAATTACTTACATGACTCAAGAACAAGTCAATTAGTACATAAACGGTTGAAAGTATCTATCTTCACAGAGTTGTTGTACTTTTGCTGGTGCTTATCTGTATAGCAAAATGAAGTCTTCAACTTTAGCATTCTTATCATTCGCTTCCATCGCTTGTGCAGCATACGTTCCATCAGAACCATGGTCGACACTCACTCCATCATCACCTGCTCCATCTGGTGCTTTACTTGAATACGCAAAATCATTTGGTATTGCCATTGTACCAGCGGAAACAGCCTCAGCTTCTGTTAAGGCTAAGAGAGATGTCGCACAGATTGATGACGGTCAAGTCCAAGTTGACACTAAGACAACGACTACTTTAGCATCTACCAAAGCTGTTGTTTCACAGATCGGTGACGGTCAGGTTCAAGCTACTACTGCTACCACCAAAGCTGTTGTCTCTCAAATCGGTGATGGTCAGGTTCAAGCTACCACCAAAGCTGTTGTTTCTCAAATCGGTGACGGTCAAGTTCAGGCTACCACCAAAGCTGTTGTCTCTCAAATCGGTGACGGTCAAGTTCAGGCTACTACTGCTACTACCAAAGCTGTTGTTTCTCAAATCGGTGATGGTCAAGTTCAGGCTACTACTGCTACTACCAAATCTGGTGTGTCTCAAATCGGTGACGGTCAAGTCCAAGCTACCACAGCCACAGTTCCTGCTGTGTCTCAAGTTGGTGATGGTCAAATCCAACAAACTGGTACCGCTGATCCAGACTCTAGAGAATTTGCTGTTTCATGTAAAGCTGAAGGTTCTTTGACTTTACAATTGAAAGATGGTATTTTAACTGACTCTAAGGGTCGTATCGGTTCAATTGTGGCTAATAGACAATTCCAATTTGATGGCCCACCACCACAAGCTGGTGCAATTTACGCTGCTGGTTGGTCTATTACTACAGAAGGCAACTTGGCTATCGGTGGTAACTCTGTCTTCTACAAATGTTTGTCTGGTACATTCTACAACTTATATGATGAAAGTATTGGTGCTCAATGTTCTCCAATCCACTTGGAAGTCGTCGACCTAGTTGACTGTTAAAAGCATTTTTTTTAGTTTCGTGTAACGTTTAGAGAGAAGATTAATAACATAACCAGTTTTCTTGTTTTGAGTTCTTATTTAGCTGTGGGCGGAGAAGCCCAAATATATACCTTTTTGATTTGACATTTGTATGAAAGAGTTTCTCCAGTCGTAATATGAAACGAAATATTTTACTAAGATTAATAACATAAAAACATTTTATTTAAAGGGCTGTGTATCATTAGGTTAAGTAAAGAAGGGGGTTATTCGCATCCAGTAGGCTGTCTGATCCATCAGTATTTGGATGGAAATCGAACTTCACATTAGATTTATATCCTTTATCATAGAAGAGTGGCCTGACAAACCTCTTTCCATCCACATCCTCTTGAAAAATGAACGAGATATCGTTCATTATAATGAATTTGAGTTTCGGGAACAAATTCGCAAATGGATCAATCTCTGGTTTCATGTTGTGGATGAGACAATGGTAAAGTATATAGAAATCATCAGTATTCAACGGAACATAGTGTTGACGTTCAGAATTCTCTTCGTTGAATTTATTTAAAAACTTTTCAATTGTATCTGGTCCTGTCCTCACTGATGGGTATTTATCAGTCGCTTTTGAATAAGGAGAAAGGCTAGAGCAGAAAAAGCTTGAGAAGAAATCAATTCTGTGGAAATGCTGAAAGTTATTGCTCAAAACTTTGAAATCAGTTGGTTTGGTTAAAATCTTGCTGTAGTATAAATTTAGTGCTTTAGCGGAACAGTTTTCACAGGGACAGATGACTTTAATGACAATTTCCAGGTTTCTTAAATCCAGATTGATTATACGATTCGAGGGATGTACTTTGATGTCAAGAAACTGTAAAGAATCTTTGTGTTTAAAGATTGACTTGTACACCAGTGTACTGGTATTCAACTCTCTTTGTGGATGAGAGAAATCTAGCTTTAATCTCTTCAAACAACGACAGTTATTTATCATTCTGGAGATCAGCTCATCATCAAATGTCACAGATATCAACGTTATATCCTCCAAATTTGAAAAATCACTCCATTCATCAAATCTAAAAATCTTTTCAGGTGAAAAATACTGATCATACCAGGATATCACTGTGAGCTCCTTCAGGTATTTTACATCAAATATATCCTTTAGTGTTGGCCTTTCTAATGATGAGGTTGATGAGATTGACCGTGAATATGTATCACCTCTGCAATGTATTTTAAAAGTTTCGACTTCAAGTTTCTTCTCAAGCTTGATGACATTGTTGAACATTGACACTGGGTCCATGAAAATCGTTAAGTATTTGATACCGGTTACGTCCGTCTTAGCAAGACGTTTCTTGATTGTGTCTCTCAAACAAGGTACATATAACTCATCCACTTCTATAGATGGCAATGGGCTTGGTGGTGGTAAATCTAAACTGAATAATTGTGGGGTGGAAGGATTATCCAAAAACGCATCACTGAGTTTCATATCAGTGATATTCTCTAGAATTCTGACGCTTTGTGAATGTTTTGTTATCACTTGGACAAACCGAATTTGCAATTCCAAATCCAAATCCCAGTTTAATCGTACTTGAATGATATTATTACAAAGTTGTGGATTTTCTTCCAGAGACCTCACCAAGAGCGAGAACTTTGTATCGGCCTCAATGGTTTCTTCGTCTGTATTTGACTCCTCCGATAGGGGAAGCCATGTCCATGTAGGGGCCAGTGACCACACGTCTGAAGTCTCGATACTAGAATCATTGAGATAAATTTTGGAATATAATGATCTTGTAGCAAGCTTATAATATAATTTTGACACCAGGGATAATCGAAGAAGGTCGTTTTGATCCGTCAGCATATAAACAACATGTTGCTGGATTTCAATCGGCAGCATATGCAACAGTTTTGACATTATTATCAGCAGTACCTCAGCAAGCTCGCATCATATATTTGATGGAGTATCACTACAAAGATGTTTCATTTGCATCAATTTATTATGTAATCATCTGACGTAGAAATCATAACTACTATTATATAATCAAGAGATTTCGGTTTTCTTGTATTCGTGTTAATACTTTAATAGACAAAAGTTCTTGCAGAAGGTCTAGTTAAGGTGAGAAGTAACAGGATGAATCTCAGGCTCCAGTTGACGCAGATCCTGCAATTGCTTTATGTCGTGACCTCTTCCTACATGTTTTGGAAGGGACTGTCCGTTATTGCGAATTCACATTCACCTATTGTCGTGGTGTTATCAGGATCCATGGAACCTGCATTTCAAAGAGGGGACATCTTATTTTTATGGAATAGAGAACAGTACGCTAAAGTCGGTGATGTTGTTGTATATGAAATACCTGGCAAACCAATTCCAATTGTTCATAGAGTTTTGAGAGAACACGTTGTAAAATCAGATCCAAAGAAGAAGAGTAGTCGTGGACAACAGAAGACTAAACAATTACTATTGACTAAGGGTGATAATAATGCTGTTGACGACTTGGGTTTGTATAATTACAACCAAAACTATCTGGTCAGAGACAAAGATGTTGTGGGAATCGTAAAAGGTTATTTCCCGAAGGTTGGGTATGTCACTTTATTATTGACAGAGAATCAGTATTTCAAATATGGGCTACTAGGCTTGATGGCTGTTTCGACACTATTAAGCAAGGACGAGTAGTTTGAATTGAGACATATATTACAACGGGAGCGTAACAACCAAAATCACAGAACAAAATAAAAAAAAACATTCGTGACTGTAGCTACATCTGTCTTTTAGTAGTCTAGCTCTTCTGGTTGCTCAACTTGTTGAATTGAACGTTTTCTAGATTGACCGGGACCCAAGGCGTTAGCTTCTTCGATTATCTTCTTTAGTTCTTGTTCTCTTTGGACTTTTAGTTCCTTATCTTTGGCTCTTAAATAATCTATATATTCTTGGAATAGTGTCTCTGCACACTCTTCTCCCATCACTTGAATTTCCTCTAATTCTTCTAATTTAGATTTTACCTCTGACCACTTGGTATCTTTGGTAATGAACGGATCATGGAGTCTGTGTAGCATGGACTTGAACTTCTCTTTGCTCTTTGCCAGGCGTTGTTTTCTATGATGTTCTTCCTGTAATTTGTTCTGCTTGATATCATCGACAAGCTTTTTAAAAATTAATTCTAGGGTGATATCATCGTAAGTAGAGGTTTCCTTGTCTTTCTGCAAAAAATCTTTGATACTCTTTAGCTGTTCGGCGTAATCAGCATCATCAGACACATTAATTTGAATGTTATTATGACTTAACAACTGTTCAACAATAGCTTTCTTCGCTATTATCAAAACATCCTCCTCTTTGACCGCCTGTTGAAATAACTCGAATGGATTAGAGCCATTTCTACCTAGCATATCGATGAAACAGCTTTCAGACTTCAGGAGGGGATATACATCCATCCATTCTGTATTTGCTCTTAAATGACCTGCTTTTCTCAATTCGTTCAATTTGTCAATAAATGCATCTCTCTTCCTTCTATCACTTCGGTAATTTCTTTCCTTCAGCTCCCTGATACGTTCCAATTGACTCAACTGCAACGATTTCACAATTGATTCATAGGCTTTTAGGAGGTCTAATTGGTTCAATGCTTCAAAATGTTTATTTTGGTCAAAACGTTTGTCAGATTTGATGAATTCCAACACAGAATCCCATGTTGTCTCTAAGGTAATGAAGTTCAGCGATCTCAGGTATTCATTCAGTTCTTGCGTGGCTCTCTCCTTCATCTGTGACTGTTCATCTTCACGTGCTTTTCTTAAGTCGTTCACATATTTTTCAAACGTTTGTCTTTTGGTCTTTTCAGATATCACCGAATGTTTATAGATGGATTCGTTGGCAATTTTTTGCTTCACTGTATTCCAACGAGAGTAATAAGTAACTTCGTATGACTTCAAAATCTTGATGAATGCCTCTTGAAACTTTTCCAATGAATTATTTTCTTTGAGAAGATCTTCACGAGATCTGTTTTGTAAGTAATTTTCAAAAACCCTCTGCTTAACCAAAGGATCACGTATGGACCAGTACCTTTTGTCGTTTATCAGATTTTCAATTACTGTATTGAACGACCATGTAGCATCCACTTCATTCTCTTTGAGCATCTCCAAAAATTCTTTTTCATTATCACTGTTTCTAGAGGGAAGTTGAGGAGGAACATATTTGGTAAGATTGGTTTTCAGATGTACAGCTGGTACATCTGGATTCGCTGGTTCTTTAACAATGCTGTTTAGCTCATCAATAACATTCTGTGGTAGTTCCCAGACACTTTGATTTGTATGTGAGTTGTGGTAGTACGTTCGTCCCTCTGGCGTTGCATATTGAGTAAAGCCATGCTTCTGTAGCACAGCAGTTTTGGCGGCATCGCTCATCGTCTGGCTTCCTAGTGTCTCGCTTCGGTCTCCTGGTCTTCTATGCCCTACATGTATTCAAAATGTTCGTCTGTAATGACAAAAACATGTTAATGTCACGTGAGATTCACATGACCTGGTGTTTGGCTGTATCCCTTTCCCGAAAAGTCCAAAATTCAAATGTCAAAAGACCAGACAAAGACAAGGACAAGGACAGAAATCAAAACAACAGGAAGTCTGCAAATCGCGCTGCTGTTTTCATCAATTACAGAACTACACAATAGTTATGTCACAGTCACTTCGTCCGTACCTTGCAGCGGTGAGAACTACATTAACGGCTGCCCTCTCTTTAGAAGATTTCCCATCTCAGACTGCGGAACGTCACAACACGCCCGAGATCGAGGCTGGAAAAACACCAGAGGTCCTCCTCAACCCTGCCATTGTCTCTCGTAACTCGCAGGAATCTGTTCTCATTGAGCCATCTATCAACTCGGTGCGTGTGTCTATAAGAATTAAGCAGGCTGATGATATAGAGGAGATTCTTGTCCACAAATTCGCTAGATTCTTAACAGCTCGTGCTGAGAACTTCTTTATTTTAAGAAGAACACCAATTAAAGATCATGATATCTCCTTCCTTATCACAAACAAACACACTGAGAAGCTACTCAAGCATAAACTTGTGGATTTCGTGATTGAGTTCCTGGAGGATGTGGATAGAGAAATCAGCGAGATGAAGTTGTTCTTGAACTCAAGAGCCAGATTCGTCGCAGAAGCATACCTGACGCCATTCGACTAAGCTTGCCACGCATTTCATCTAGTTGGCAGATGTATGGTTTAAAAACAAAGCCATTAGACACAGATTAATACACAAAATCTCTTTCAATCACTCAATATCAGTAGAATAACCATAACCATAACCATTCTCTAAATATCTGGTAAGAGCACACATATAGAAGAAAGGAAAAAAAGTTTTTGATTCTATCAGTCTAACGCGGCTGTTGATAACACTTTAATACAAAATAGAAAGGTCAGTTCCTGGTCAATTTGAATCAAACTGGGAGCGCTGTGTAGACAGGCAGAATACACTCAGTGAAAGAGAACAATTGTTGAGAAATCTGTCTTTCAGCGGCGATAGCGCACAGTTCTGTAGTTGATATTGTATCTAAAGGTCTATCACAATGGCAAATAATAGCAACATTGATGAGCTATTCAATATTGATATCCTAGATTCATCAGAATTCGACATTATGAATCTGCCCAATGATGGTCTTGCCTTTTTTAATCAACCAGCTTCCAATCCGCCTACGGCAGCATCGAATAAGACTCAATACAGTGCAAGTAAAGCTCCACAACACCAGTCTCCCTCATCATCATCTGAACCGAACAATATCAGTACAGCCAGCACTAGTACCAACCCAGACTCTGGTTTCATTTTACAGCACTATAGCACGATGCTGAAGCGTGAGAAAACTTTGGTCCCCCCACAAATAGAAAACTTTGTCCAACCTGTATGTGATCATTGCCGTAGAAGACAGAGCCCTTGTGTTAAAGCTTCAAATGGTGGATGTGCCAGTTGCGAGGCGAAAGGGATTAAATGCACCTACTCCGAGAGCCCTTCAAATCCACAGCTCAAAAGAAATATGGGAATACTGGAGCCTCAAAGACCATCGCCATCTCAAGAACCACCCGCTAAGATATTGAAACCAAATACTCAAATATTGCAGACACCAAGATCCTCATTCTATGCGGGGTCCACCTCTCCATACGATCCAATAATTTTGGAAAAGATCAAATTAGACAGGATCGATAGGGTACAATTAGATGCCACTGATTCGTTAAGAAAAGTTTCTCCAACAGCCCAATTCATACTAAGAGATGACAATTCCCCAGAGCTAGCGTATTCAATGAATCAGGATATTGAACTTGTTGAAAATCTTGTGTCACCTTTCGGTCCACAGTTAATCAATATCTATTTCAAAGTAATACACCCTAGCTTTCCAATTCTACACAAACGTGTGTTTCTAGAAAAGTATGCAAGATCCCACAAAGAGTTTAGTGTACCTTTGTTAGCCGCAGTTTATTGTCTTTCTTGCAAATACTGGAACTCAGATCCTAAACTAGCAGCAATATCAAACCCAATTGATGTCAAAAGACTAAATCAGATTGCTATGAAAACATTGTATCAGATAATAGAAAGCCCAAGATTGAGTGCTGTTCAAGCTGGTATGCTATTGATACAATGTCGTTCGGAACTAACGAATAACTGGATACTGATGCAACAGGTTGTTTCACTTTCTGAAGAACTTGGTCTTGTTCTTGATTGTTCTGACTGGAAATTACCTAGATGGGAAAGAGGCCTAAGAAAGAGATTAGCATGGGCCCTTTGGATTCAGGAAAAGTGGACTGCTGTGAGTGAAGGGAGGATCTCTCACTTGTCAATTAGTAGAAATTGGCAAGTTAAAAGCATTACAGATGAAGACTTTCCTGAACTGCCTCCGGGATATATGTTCAACTCCAATCAAGGTAAAGACATGAAGAAAAAAATAGATGACAGCGAAGTTGGGAAAAATCTTTTCACTGAAATGATTCAGCTTAGTTTGATACTTGATGAGATTATTGACAAATTATATACCACAACAGTCCATAATAAGATTGAAGACGTTTTGAAGCTTGCCAAACCTTTGCAACTAAAGCTTAGAGAATGGTACCACTCTCTACCCCATTTTTTACAATTACAACAGAAACAAACATTGTCCTCTTCTCCTTCATCAACTTCTTCAAGCCCTGGTTTCAACCAAGCAGGAACTGCAAATATCAATGGATCTTTACATTTAAGCTATCTTGCTGCAGAAATCACATTACATCGAAAGATTATAACAACACTAGCATCACCGTCATCATCACAACAACAGGTTCCTCCGGAGTTGATCAAAGTGTGTCGTAATGCTGCCATAACAAGACTACAGGCTGTCATTGAATTCATCAAGTATTTAAACGGTTTACAGTGTTCACTGCCTAATAATTTCTTGATGAATACATTCTGGCACCATTCCACTACGGCAAATTTAGTGATAGTTGGAACATTTGCTGCTATTTTGTACGTTAGTTCTAAAAGCTCCCAAGAATCTGTTCTCTCCAGAAACTCTTTAAACGAGTACCGTTTCGAGTTGTGGAAACTTAGTCAAGGAGGTAGATTGCCTAACAGTCCGAATGACGAGCACTCTAAAATATTTGGCTTTGAGCAAGCACGTAATGCACTATCTAGAATAGATGCTTTTGTCAAGGAAATCCCAGGATTGAGCGTGGCTTTACCTAGTCAATCACAAAACTACCAGGCACCTCAATCAAATAATGGGGTCACGTTCTCTAATAGATGCGATAAGTATAATTCTAACAGCGAGAACGAAAATTTTGACAACATTACGAATGTATAAGTTGATTAATGAAATGTAATGAATGTAACCCTTCTGTATACTTATAAGAATTTCGAAAGCTTTGTATCTTTAGCAGCCTCACTGTAGTCACCTGGCTTTTCAACAATAATATGGGCTTCAGGTTCAACTTTGAAAGTGGTCAATTCCTTCTCTTTATCAATATGTTCTTTGATTTCCTCACGATCCGTAATTACACGCTCTTTCTTACTTTCTTCAGGCGAACTAGATGGTGACTTCTGTGCACTAACATGTGGCTGCTCTGCCAAGCCCAACAGTTTCATTATATCATCATCTTCTAGCTCAGTATGCTTAGTGTCATTGTCATCATCAACCTCGTACTCCTTGGAGAGTCTCATTTTGCCGCCACTCAGCTGCTGTCTATCAAACATTTTATTGACTAATTTCAACTCTTCCTCCACGTCCAGTCCTGTTTCACCATTTTCTATTCTGTTGATGAGATCATTGATCTTTTCAATCTTCAGATTGTATCTTCTTTCCAGATCTTGTACATTTTTTTGAGCGTTCATTACATTGATTAGCTGTGATCCAAACAAAATGAGTAATATTCCTGGATAAATCATCCCTCTATCAAACGAAGATGACCAATGCTTGGCTTTGATCTGGTTTCTTGATGAGTGAGATATAGGTCTTGATGTGTTGAAATGATGTCTTATGAGAGAGCGTCTTCCTGCAATTTGTTGAAACCGCTGCTGAAATACTCTTTGTGCGTAAATTCTGCTAAATAACGTACTCATATTTGAGATACTCATGATTTTACGTCCACTTGATGTTTGTTTCACAAGTCAGGTTGTGATGTATTAGATTTGATGATTTAATTTTTGTTTTAGTTCATTTTTTTCAGTTTCTTTCACGCCTACACGATTGTTGAAAGATCAAGAAGATGTCACACATTCCTCCATTGACCAAGTTATTGCTGATATTTCTATCAATATGCTCAGTGATAACTTTTGTATTACGTTATTCCTCATATATTCATGTCGTTTCAGCTAAGGAAGATAATAATGATCATAGCCATTTAGTGTCTGATAAGCAGAGTGGGAAGAAAATACCATCACCATCAGATTTGTACGTTCCATTATTGGTGCTAGTTGTGAACGGCAAAAATGATGGTTTATGGAGTAGCCAGATCCTTACCAAACCATGGGTATTCTTCACTTCCAGTTTGATAGCTAATGATGTGATGGAGTTCCTACCTGTGTTCATACTTTTTACTTATATGGGAAGATATATTGAAACGTTATGGGGATCTAGAGAGCTATTTCGGTACCTGATGCTAAATATAATAGGATCCAATATTCTATGTTTGACATACCTAACAGTGAAACAGTGGATTGGTCTTGGTGATGGCTCTGAAACAACCATTACAGGGTATGCAGGTATAATAATGGCATTATTCATGGCTATAAAACAGAGAATACCCACGCATTTCTTATTACTGTTCAACGGAAGTATTCGTCTACGTGTCTCCTTGGTTCCGTTTTGGTTTCTAGTTTTTCTCACTGTGCTTGGTCTGTTTTTACCTACTTTTAATACCCAATTTACGTTGGCATGGTACTCTTTTTGGATAAGCTGGATCTACCTACGATTTTGGAAAGAGGGTGGTTCTGGTAGACAGTTATCCTTGTTACCTGTTGACGATTCCATTCAAGAAGTGAACAACATTAGCTTGAAAGGTGACAGGACTGCACAGTTTGCATTGCATACTTTCTTCCCATATCCCATTTCATCACTTGTCAGATTGTTATCTTTGAGACTGTTCATACTGTTAGTTAGGCTCCAATTACTAAACTCAGGCGACTTCAGTAGTGAAAGTGAGAGTGAAACAGAAAATACTGAGAGAGTTTTGACACAACAGGACCTGGTCTCTTCGATGAAAGACTCCAAATTATTCACATCCAGTTCGCTTGCGGGGGTTTCCAGTCAAATTTCAACATTCAAACTTCCAAAGTTTTTGAGATTTGGATGTTCAAATGGTACAGATTATGAGCCTGACTACAAAACATTGGGGGAAAGAAGAAGTTTGGCTCTGAAAGGATTACAGAACTAGGTCTGAGTATACACTGGGGCACTCATTTGATGTCATGTAATTTTCTAATATGAGATTTATATATATTATCATTTAGGGTCAATGCGGATTCTAGAGAGTTTTGTAGCTCCAAAGCTAAGATCATTTTATTCCTTTCCCACTCATACCAAGCGAGGCTATGCAATAATGAGTCAACCAAATCGTCACCTTTTTCTGTTGCTGTATTTCTATCAAAATTGCCGTCAGCATAGATGCTCCTTATAAATTCTGAATTATTCAATATAAGATGGTTGATCCATTTCGATTTCGATTTGATCCTAGATATGCTCTCGACAGTCTTACTGTCTATGCAGAAGGCTTGGGGGTCAAGTTTGAACACAGCTAGACCGGGACTCGAAAGAGAACATTTGAGCCACGATTCCACCAAGTTAATTCTAAACTTTTTTGAGTCGCTAGTAGTCTTAGAGTCTTCCAGTTTCCAGTAGTTAACCATCTTTTGAGGAATGGTTGAGATTATATCTGTATGACTCTTCATTTCTTTGACTTTAGTGTACACTAGACCATGTAACATGGATTCCAACATATTCACTCTAAACACCCACTCTATGATATTTCGAGAACCCATACTTCTCGCTCTTTGTCTCTCGATCATCACTACATCTGGAACGGATGTATTCTCATGCAATAGGACTTCGTTCACTAGTCGGTGGCACACTGGTGCATAAACAATCGGATCGAAGCCACTATCATTACTCAAATTACCCCAAGCACTGAGATCAAATTTGACCCATTCTTTCACAATGGGAGGTCGATTGAACGGCAGGGTTTTGTCCAGTTGAATTCTTGAGTATGAAAAATTTCTAATTCCCATGTCAATAGATAAAATGTTGAAGTGCTTTCCATCATTGGGAATCCTCTTGAAGACGGAACTTGGTTTCTGTTTTAAACCTTCACGAATAGCTTGCACAATATCACTTTTCTTGCCTGAATTGCCCAACCCTGTATTATAACATAGTCTTTTGAGTTGTAGTACTGTAGCTCTACTCAATTTATCCATGCCCCCAAACGATTACCTCTACGCTCACCTCCAGTGGTAGCGATCTTTGTATAGCTTTTTCAAGTTATCTACATTCATTCATATTGTAGAGGAATTTACAATAATTATCATGTGACCATAGAGAAACATGGCACATAACACTTCCGCTTATAGAAAGTTTTATCTTGACACAAAAAAAGATGTTCTTAGAGTAACAGAAAATTGTGTGTGGTGAAGTGGTTTTAAAGTGTTTAATTTATATTTTTTTGAAGTATTGCATTCAACACTTTTTGTATTTCACTTCACATATTCTTGAGTCTTAGCATTACTTTTTAGCTTCAAAAGTTTGAACTATTGATCATCGATTTGCAAATTAACAGCTTCATATTTGCTTTGCAGTTCAATCCATAAGATAATCTGGTTTTATAGCTATATTTGAAGTAGATACAAAAAGAAAGTTACATTGGTTATTGAACAAGATATTTAATGATGGGGTTCTTCTCTAGTTCAACAAATCTGAACAGTTCCAAAAGAGAAAATGAATCTGTTCCTTGGGGAGAAGAGTATATTAACAAAACTATAAGAACACCATCGAAGTCTCAGGAGTATCGGAACATGACATTTGAGGAAGAGTTTAACAATTTGAAAGAGCTGGTAGATGGGGATCAGATAGACGTAAAAGTCAAGCCAACGAGATCCAGATTTAGGTTTCGTGAATTGTTCAAAAGAAGATCGAAAAATTCTGATGATAGTACAGTTGAATTCAGCAGTAATAAGGAAAACGTCACACCCCCAGTGACTGATGATTACTATGATGCCTTAGATCAATTCAATAATGCTGATATAACAGTTACCGGATCATTTTTGCCATCAGAACACTTTGAGATCTATCAAGATAATTCCAGTGTTCAGATCAGTAATTTCGTGGAAACACCGAAAAGGCGTAAAACTTTGAGAGATAAGTTTCGCAGTAGAAGAAAGTCACGACTTGCTAATCCTGATGAGAGTCAAGACACTATTCAAACTGTCAAAACGACTATGACGCTCAAGGAGAGATTGTTCGGGTTCAAGCCATCAAACCAACAGACAACAAACAAGGGAGAGGAGCAAGGTACAGTTAAACCAAACAAGAGTAGTGCGTCACTGGGATTTGAGTCTCAAGAAACTTTGACTCAAAGATACATGAGCAATTATGAACAGTTGATGCAGGATATTGATGGCATTCCATTCGACTTGAATGTCAAAGAAAGTTCATCTACTATTCATCAGAAAATCACACAGGCAGTCCAATCACTAAGCCCAATGAAGTCTTACAATGCTGTAGAGACTGAAAGAGTAAATTCCATGAAATTTAAATCCCAACAACAAGTTGAGAAATGTCTGGAACACGATGATAACTGGAATCCATATGAGACAGCCAAAAAGGTAAGAGAAATTGATGCATTATCATTGCATTCTGAAGACTATGAGTTGGCTGAGAAGTATAATGTCAAACTTGGGAAGAACAGGCCCAGCCGACTCTCCACATTTGTTAGAAAGTTTTCAATGAGAAGAACAAAACAAAGTGAAGTTCTGGATCTTTCTGAGTCAAGGCCAATAAATAACAGCTTAGAGAGTGTGAATTTCACTGGTGATGACTCTGCTAGTACTTTGAGATTTCATAACTCAACAGTTAGGAAAAGTTCAACAATTAGGAATTTCAAGCCCATTTCAGAGATTGATAATCTTTCAACAGCATTATTTTCGCATTCATCAAACAGTGATAATGCTGAACATGGTCAAATTAATTCTTCTGAAACGGTTGTCGGTAATCAAATCGACAATAAAGTATACTTGACCAAGTCTCTATTCAAAACCTCTTTGGCCAAGGTTCCACAGGTTGATCTAAGTGGTTCAACAAATATCGATATTTCAAACGTTGAGCAGAGTACGACTGATTGCGACTCATTGGTTTCAGCAGGAAAGTACACGATTGAAAGAAAAGAACAAACAGCATCCGGGAACGTCAATTTTTATAAGGAGTTGACAGCTGCTCCAATCGAGATCCAATTGAATGATGAAAATATTCAACACACTATTTTAGGAAAGGAAATCATGTCAAAGTTAGACCAGCATTCAAGACCAAAACCACAATCTAACAAAATTCAAAAGATCAGTGCCACACTCAGCAGAAATAATAGTTGCAGATCATTTGGCAGGGCAAATCCATTGAGCTCTCCAGCCAACAAGGGTGAGTTACCCTCTAGACCCCAAACAAGTGGGTTGGAGAGTAGAAAGTCAAATGTTAATTCGTTAAGACCATCCACAATAGACAATAGGGAGTATAAACCATACAACAGATATGTTCTTACACCTAGTCAATCGTTATATTCTGATAATCCACGGTATACATGGAGCTTTGGGGATCTGGAACTAGAAAGTGAACAGGAAGAAAATGACATGTCTATACCTGAGGAGCAAATAAAGGAGCTCAAGGGTCTTGTCAAGCAAAACAAAATCAGACACCAAGAAGAACTCAAACGACCTTTCACTGGTGTGGGCTGAATAAATTGTATTTTCCAATCAATTGGTGCGCTTTTCTCATAATATATCAGTGTAGACTGTAGTTATATGTGTCTCTTAACATACTTCAGTTACCCTCTGAGATGACCATGAAATATTTTTTTCTATTGTTTATAATCATGCAAATAGAACAGCACAAACGAGAAGACGAAAGAGTGTTTTACTTGCAATTCAAAGTTTCTGATCAATGCCTGAGAAAAGTAAAAACAGGAGGTTTAACCCGCGCTCAGATGCAAGCTCAGTGGATGATCTAGTTCTGGAAAACGTCAGCACTTTCATAAAAAAAGATACTGATGCCCAACTAGATGTTGATGAGCTCGCTGCGTTTTTCACCAAAGGCTCTGGAAAGCAAATGATTCAGTCATGGGCTTACTATTCACAGTCAAGTGACTCCGGAAAATACACTAACTCTACAATAATAATTACCAAGATCATCAAAATACTGTCCTCTCATCAAGAAACTGCTGAGTTTGCCGTTCAGATCATAAAAGATGTTTTAACAAGCTATCAAAAGGTTCTTTATAGATCCTTAACAACACATAGAGCATCTATAACTAATCCAACTCTAAGACTAATAAACGAAATAGTTATTTTCAATAACGGCACGTTACTGGATGATTTTTTCGCATTATTTGATTTTACATTGCCTGTTCTACCAAAGTTGCTTCAGCCCTCAAAATATGACCTGAACAATGTGAGGCAATCTCAGGAAAAGGAGCATTTGAACATCAGATATTGTTTCATCAGGGTTCTACTGAATTTGTTGAAATATTCTTCTCCTTTATTAAGAAAGGACTTCATTGTGAACAATGCTAAACTGATTAGTGTTTGGTTCAAACATATAGCTGTTATTGATAGCGATAATCTAATCTTTCATACAATAAACACATGGGAGGAGAAAATCTTGAAAGAACAAAGCTTCAAAAGATCTACTAAGCTCAAATTCTTCAATGAATGGAATTTGGTAAAGTTGGTACCTCTCTATTATAGCATCAAAAATCAGGAAGTTAAAGATACTCTGAACTCTTTTCTCTGGACACTTTCCACAGATCTCAAGTATGGGATCAGATTTTCACAAGACGAGTCTTGGTTCGTTGGGCAGGCATCTTCAAATGCTACAGTTTCAGTAAATCAAAAGCACTTCAAGTTGAACAATAAGCTATTATATAACTTGGTATGCAGCTTTAAGCCTTGGGATGATGATCTTCAACTACAGATCACAGTGGGAATTCTGGAACAAACTCCTGAACTGGTTCCTCCATTCATCAACTACTTGGCATCCCGTGGGTTGCATGATCCTAAATTGACTTCATATTGGATAGGACAAACATTGCTGTTGAGTAAGATAATAAGATCCGATATACCAAAAGATATTGAAAGCTATGCTGGTGTGGGAGTTCCATCCAAGTATATCATTTCAGAATTGATTGCTCCATCAGTCATTAACAAAAATGTGCTTACAAAGTGTCTGCATTCAGATGTTCTACTGATTAGACAACTATCCATTCAACTGATTGTTGATATCATCCAGAAACTGGAAAATTTTGTTCTCTTATACAATCAAAAGGACTGGTTAGATGCTAAAGTAGAACTCATATCCCATATATATAATTGCATTCCTGATGTGGCCAGTTTGACTACATGTCTAACTGACTCATTTTCCAAAGTACCAGATAACAAAATCCTGTTAGCTACATTGTTGACAGCTTTGGACAGGTATTCGATCTTTAATGATTCCCATAATTATTCCCATACTATCTCCAAACCATTCATGAGCATTATCAATAATAAAATATTTACACCTTTAGATTTGGTTCTTTTGGATAATTTTTTCAAGCTACAAGATGGCGAAACAACACAATTGAAATGGTGGAATAAGACTGAAACTTCATTTTCGTTGTTTACCTCACTACTCAAACTAGCAGCTTCAACCGAGTCTGTGAGACCAAAAATCACATCGCTGTTATGTAATCTTGTGAAGCAGACCACTGTTTTTAACTACGAATTGGTTAAAGAAGACCCTACGGTCGTTTTAGTTCGCTCACTAGTTGCTGTAACAGTCGACCATGACGTGGAAGATGATGAATTTCTGAAAGTATGGAAACTGCTCGATGAATCTATTTCAAGATGTGTTAAAACACCATTCAAGTATCTGGATCAGTCAAACAATAATAAAAGAATCAGCCCATTGGTATTAACGATTCTCGAACAATGGAAGTTTGTTGACAAGAATACCAGTTTTAAACTAGTATCTAAGTGGTTATCAATTTTTTTCCGATATCTGATAATAATAGGTGAACCATCAGATATCATCGAGAAAAGTCTCAACAGCATTCACATCAACTTTGATTTCAAGAGTTTCATCTTTTTTGAAACTTATGAATATTCAGTCACTGTATTACAAGAGGATCCTTTTTTTAAAGAGGCTAGCAAGCAAGGCTTTTTCGAATTCATCACTACTTCGAGGTTGATAGATATCACATTATCCAATAACTTTCCATCAATAGATTTAGATATTGTGGGCGCATTATCAAGGGTAGGGTCTATTTTGAATAGTGATGTTACACTCAAAGATGCAGAATCCGCACTAACCACTATTCTCTCTAAAGTTGGAGACTATTGGTTCACACATCCTGACTCAATGAAGAGATTTTCAGATTCAAAGTTTTGGGGTTCCTTGTTCTTGTGTTCTGAGAAAGAGTCCTCGATTTTTGTTTCTAACATTTTGATCGAGATATTCTCTCAGTTGCCTTCGTTTGATGGAACGAAATTAAGCCAGCTCGTCATGTCAAGGCTATCAGATTCTCTTTCGGAAGATGAGCAATTGGTGATAAGTTGTTCTCTGTGGTCATTGAGTAATGGATCATTGAGAGAAGTGTTGGAAAATGAAAGTGTCATCATCAAACTTTCTTGTCTCAAGTTGATGTTGGAGCGAAAGATGACCATTGATGCGGATACATTTTTGTCAGCTCTGGAATTCGCTGAATTGATGAACGTGTTGAGTGAATTCATTATCAAAAATCTCGTCACTATCACTGATTATTATTCATTCTTCGAATCCATTGTTGATAAAGATGTACCTCTTGAACTATTCAAATCTTTCACAAATCACCCTCTAGCTCTCTCATATCTCATTGAATTCGCAATTGATAAGAATGACATGCTGTTTATCACGTTTATTGGCTCAACGCTATATAATAAAAGTATGCAAAATATCGGAAAGCCTGACTTATGGAACAAGGTCATGACTCTCTCGAAGACAAAAGCGATGGAACTCATTACAAAAGAAGATTTTGAACAGATTTCATTCAAGCAATTGTCAAAAGTGCTCATCAATGAAAAAACACAGCTGACCGCAGATGAGAAAGAGTTGTTGGTTGAGTTCGCTTTAACTAAAACCTCCTATAAGTATTCCTCAGAAATTGCAGATTTGGTCAAATCATTTGGATCACCAAAATCATCTCTTGTTAAAACTTGGGTAAACAAGTGTGTTCTTTATCTGACGAAGGTATATGCAGAAACCACTTACTTTCTACAATCGTCTGTATTGGAGTTTGTTGAAAGTTTCAAGGATCTAGTAATTAATACATGCTTATCAAAAGCTCTGAACAAAGCAAACGTTAATGCGTTATTGGAAGTCATATTTACCAAATGGGTGAAAAACGATGAGGCCCTAGAGTTTGCTTTAGTTTTGATTATAACTAGTTCAAAGTCCTCAATCGAGTACCAGAAACTACTTCAAATCTTGATTAATAACGAAAATATTGCGTTAACGAATGCAGCAAGCTCCAAGGCAAAGTTCTATACATCATTGCTAATAGCTGAGCTCTTTGAATTTGATGTTTCAAAGAATTCTACGGTTACTCTGCAAGAAAAACTTTTGACTTTTTACAATGGTTCAACCAGATCAGAAGACTTATTGTTATTTGAGGTGTTAGAGAAGATTGAATCGAAACTCAATGTTTCTTGGATTGATCAAGTGTATAGCTGGGAATTTTTGGACATTTTGAATGAAGGAGAGGAGGAATTGATTGGGGAAACCAAGCTCATTGATAAAAAAAAGGAGGGCTTTGTGATAACTTTAAACAAGAAGTTTATCTCTAATGGTTTGAGCTATTATGGTGTATCTCGTCATAGCCTGCTCAAAGATAAGCAGTCTAACTTTGCCAGCAAGTGGTCTAGTATCCAGAAATTCTATGAACGTGTTGCTCTCGACTCGCCTGATGATGTATCATTGATAAGATATGATCCTCTATTCCTGTCTCTTTTGATAATCAACAATGACGAACTTTTTGAAATTGCTGAGGATGAAAAATCTTCCATACTCATCAAATCAAATATGAGAAAAATGATTGACTCAGACCTCTTCTGCTCAGTTGTGGTCAACTTAGCAACCTCAGACAAATCCTTACAGAGTGTCACCAAATCCATTCTTGGGTCATTGCTGATATCCTTGAAAGATGAAAATACCTCTATATCTTTCAAAGACCGTCATGTCTTCGAAATTTTTATCAAGAAAGTTCTATTCACGTTCCAAAAAAATGAAGAAACCAATGGAGTGTACACACCCTTGGTTTTTATTTCCATTGCAAACATGATCCCAATTTTGAACAATCCAGGCCATACTTTATATGAGAAAGTTTACAAGTGGGTCTTGAAAGCACCATTGATTAAGCCTAATGATATTCCCTTGTATCATGAAATCACTAGAATATCGGGAGCTGGTGAAGATTCTGAAGTGTACTATCGTGAACTTACGTGGTTATTGGGTAACTTTATAACAGGTATCAAAACAAAAGCTGACATACAACTTTTAAGAAACAGAAATGTTTTTGAATGGTTGTTAAATTTGCTGAACTCCCCATTTGTCAGTACTCAAATAAGGTTTATGGTTTTGGAAGTGATCTCAGTTCTGCAGAATGTGGAGGATGGCTCGGATATTTTGATTTCTAGGTTTGGTGGTTTGAGCAGTATTGAACAAAGGATCTCTGCTGTCATGTCTGATATATATGCCAAGAAGGGTACTGAAGAGATTGAAAAAGAACAAGAGCTAATTAATTTGAAACAGCTCGCATTAAAACTTGGAATTGTAATTCAGACCAAAAAAAGGCTAAGAGAATGGACTAATGACGACCTTCAAGGTTTCGTTAAAAGGGTGTCAATTTGAATAGATGATAAAGAAAAATAGACAAAAGCTCTGTGAACAATTCGAATTATGTAAAAACAATATATATCATAAATAAAAATCATCCACCAAACCCTGGAATCCTTCAGTATCACCTATTGAATTAAGCCACATGGCTTCATTTGATATTTCTTGCCACAACTGCCCCTCGCCCTCAAGTTCAACACCTTGTTGTAATAAGTGCAAAGTATCAATGGGTACTTCGACTTCTTCTGATTGTGTTGGATGCAGCGCAGGGGAGTTCATCACAGGCAAGTTTGGTTGCGGTCCCTTCATTGTCTCTTGAAAAGTATTTTTTGCTGATGTTCGACGAATCGAGGATTCATTAGGTGAAATCATTGCGTGATTACTGCTGTAACTAGCACCAAATATCTGATTATTGGCGTTTGATTCAAAAATATCAGTATTCTGGGCATTGGATTTTTGCCGCTGATGATTATTGGGATCATCTGAAATGGTTTCTACGTGCTTGCGTTTTCGACTATTCTGAGTACTCAAATGATTACTTGGCTCTGATTCGTGTTTGGCGATCAAAGAGCTCATCAACCCATTGAAATCCAGAGCAGTCATAAGCTTTAACAATTGCTCCCTTCTCAAAGCAGCGGGATGATTCCCCAAATTTCTCATTTTGTTGAATATCATCATTGCATGATCAAGATGCTCATATGTTGCTTGGTGAACACCGAACGCTGCATTAAATAGTATCAAAGTCGCAGCAGAAGTGAAAAGATACTCCCTGTCCATGTAACCAAATAACGCTACCATATTATCTGGCATCAGTGACCACAAAGCTCTAATTGTGTTGATCGAAGCTTGAAAGGATGAGTTGAAAAGAGTGATAATAGATCTTGAATACTTGTTCAAGTCAATGTATTTGTTTCTTTTCTGGTTAATCTTCAATTGTTTTGAGGCAAAATGGAAAAGTAGGGGACGAACAGCCAAGTTTATACCTTGAAAGTATTCACTCATAATATTCGTCATTAGTCTGGATATCTGAAGGTCTTTTTGACTGAAGTCCTGTCTCAAAAAATCAGGGAGATTTTGTTTCCACTCTATCAACTGACCAACCAGTTCGGCAAGTACTGGAAGAATATTAGTATCAGGTTGTTTCTGATAAAGACATGATAGAATTTTGGCATTAATTTGGGTGATTTTGACACAATTTGTGATGTATTCCGCTTCAGGAAAGATATAATGTTCACAACCTGGAGGTGGATTGAACATGTCAAAATCATCAGGAAGCTCTGATCCAATACTGGAGTCATTCAATGATAGTGGTAGACCTGCCTTGGATGACAGCATTCTCTCGTACATGTAAACAGTCCACCATAAACGTCTTCTATGTTCAAGTTCATATCTACTGACATTCTCCTTATCGGCATCAACATGCATACCTAATATCAATGAAGCACGAAGAGCAAGTCCAAAGTAAAAGTATGAGGCAACTGTACAATCAGCAACCTGTAAATAAAAGGCATAAAGTAGTAGTACTTCAATACCACCTTCTCTTGCTAGATTATCAATAGCTCCTGAAGAAAACAGCCCTGTAAATAGCTCGGAAGCTTGATGAAAGAACCCTGATCCCGGTAGTTTGGCGTGATCATTTGATATCTTATTACCATTGATATTGTTAGCTGTACCCAGGTACATTTCACCGACTGCAAAAATCAGTAGCACTTTACAAAACCAAATGGTTTCAATGATAGAGTCTGATTTACTATCAGCTCCAATACCTTCGTCATAGACTCTTCTTAAATTTTCTTTAACGACACCTTCATTGAAGAAATAGAAGCACCCATCATTATATTGGATGAAAGTATCGACTAAAAGCATCGCATAGGAATAAGAGGGCATTGTGAAACTAACAGAGACTCCTGGTCTGTTTTTTGTCTTTCCCAGCATGATTCTGTAAGCATTACCTTCTCTCTCCAGTACCGTTTCGGTCATTGACAAACTTGGTACTTCTGGGTTAGTAGCCTCATCATATGTGTTATGTGAAATCATATTTTGTACTTGAATACCAAATAATGTCATAGACGATGAGCCCACATAAAACTTCTGACCTGTTCTTGAGTAAACTAACTTATGTTGCTGATTTACAAATGGTGCTAGAAACACATCCTTACTGGCATCATGGACAGCATTCGAGGTTGTGTTATCCTGAAAAGTCGCATTGAGAACGACGCCCATATCAGAACTTTCAACGACGTTTTCTAGATCGAATGCATTTGTAGGAGTGACATCGGCACTTTTGACAACTGGTTCTTTCGTCTTAGTCTTTCCTGTTTCCACAATCGGTTTCGGTTCGGAATTTTTGTTCTTGAAACTAGCTTTCAGCGCAGCGTTTTCCTTCTTTAGCCTTGCTATATCGTCATGTAACTTCTGCAGATGCTTCATGGAAACAACTATCTTCTTGTCCCCCTCTACGTACTCACAAGAGGCGTTTGCAGCTGCACATTTCTGACATGGCTCACCCCCTGGGCACTTAATATGCCTCTGTCTACATCTGGCGCAACTGATTAACGAAATTAGTATTCCTACATCATAACATTGGTGAATCATAATGCACTTACGCTATTGTTGATCTTTTCTGCTTCGTGATGGGAGACTCCTCCTGTTTGTCAGGTCCATTGAATAGTTTCGACTCTGAATGCTGTTGTTGCGACAGCGCCTCATGCTGTGGCTGTTGTTGTTGCATCCCAGTTTCTTCTGTTCTTTGAACGTATCTGTTAGCGCTGACACAAACGCAAATATCGACACGGGAAACGGCACCCGCAACAATTCAAACTTTAACAATTGAAAAGACAAAATTGAAAATGAAAAGAGACAAATCCGTTCGGATATCTGTCCATTTGACTCATAACACCGCAAATATATGTTGAAGTTTCAGTCATGTGACTGCCTAATACTTCACACCAAGCATCACACCGCCGCCGTAAAATAATTGTATGTTTATGCAAGTAGTAGTCACGTGCAGTTTTTGTTCCGCGAAAAATTGTCCAATAAGAAAAATCCTTGAAATTTTCCAAAGAACAAAACAAAAAACGGTGGAAACGATTTTCAAGAAAGGTAGTCTATCTTTTAAATATTCTATAACAACATGTCTTCTGTCTTGGTATGTTAGCTGTGCTGTGAGGAATTGGAAGTCTGAAGTCGTTGCATTAGCCGTAGTCATTTTTTTTCGATGTTGAGGTGTGGTGAATCAAATTTCAAAAGCGTTTCCAATGACGGGGGTGTTTTCTTGTTTATGTGGGTGCTGTCTTTGGAAAAAGCAATCAGTACTAGGTAGTGGTATAAAACACTGAACTGAATGTGGTATGGGTAGGATGGGTGAAGACAATGAAATGACGTACAGGGACTTCCGATTGGTATCTTTAAAGCAAGATTTACTAACTATTTTCTCTAGCGTTCATCAGCTGCTTCTAAATTAGACTGGACTAAAGTTATCTCCAAACTTGGTTTAACTGGTCAAACTGCCGCTTCATTGACTGCTTTCAAGAAAAGAAACGATGAAGCCAGAAGATCGATTTTAGATTTGGAACAACAATCCACTGAAGTGGACTTTTCCTACTATAGATCAGTCTTGAAAAACCAAAAAGTCATTGACTTGATCGAAAAAGAAGTCAGCTCTTACACCCCAGTCAAATTAGATGTTTCTAAACAGCTAAAATCTATTGAAGCTTTCGAATCTAAAGCTATTGAAAACGCCACTGCTACTGAATCTGTCGTCGCTAAAGAGTTGGCTGACTTACAGAAGACTTTGAACAACATTGATTCAGCCAGACCATTTGATCAATTAACTGTTGACGATGTCGTTGCTGCTAAACCAGACATTGATGAAAAGGTTGAGTTGATGGTCAAGAAAGGTATCTGGACTGTTCCAGGTTACAAAGAAAAATTTGGTGATTTGACCGTTATGTAGAGAGAAGTTGGATATTTGTTGAACTGGTAACCATTTTTCCATTATATATATACTTAGAACGAACCATTCTTATTTGTTAGGCTTATTTTCAGTTTGATTTGGCGTGTTCAAGTTAACAGTTTTCGTTTCGTTGATCTCCTATGAAATGACGATGCCAAATAGGATAAAAAAAGAAACCAACATACATATTGATTATGACATTTCTGTAGATGTTTTCATTTTTATTTTTTTTCACCTATTGTGCTCAAAATTGGGTTGAACAAGCTAGTTTCAACTTGCAGATCATACTGTAATGGATGGAAATGATCCAATTGGTCCTCATCAAAAGCTAGCGTCATTGTTTCTCGACAATATAGAGCTTGAAAGACAGGCTGATCTATCTCAGACAGAGGATCTATTGAAAGCCTTGAATATAAAATCTTTAGTCAAGGCTGAACTTGCAATCAACAATCTTGTATTCGAATCACTTAGAACGGGATTAGGAGGAAGATTGATTGTTGAGTTCAAGAATGATACAGCCACTGGTGAGTTGAAAGTTGGTGACTTCAAAACTGGTGACATTGTCAAAATAATCAATAAAAACAAATCATCAGAAGCTGTTGACAAATCGAAAAACTCTAAACGTACAGATAGCTCAGAACTGAAAGACGGTGCTGAAGGTGTTATCTCTAGAATATCACAAAATACGATTATCATCAGTATTGATGAACAGTATAGTGATTTATGTGTTGACTTGAATAGAGTGTGCATTGTCAAATTGAGTAACTCAATCACGTATAAACGAATGGAATCTACAATGAGAAAACTAGCTGAAATGAAGCAAGTCCAACTGCCTGAATTGTTCCAATTACTACTGTGCTTGAAACCTTTCACATTCAAACCGACTGGGAAAGATCAGTTATTTTTTAAAAACACGACTCTTAACGATTCCCAGAAGGCAGCAATCAGCTATTCACTGGAATCACCCCTGACTTTGGTTCATGGTCCTCCAGGTACCGGAAAAACAACCACTTTAGTTGAAACAATTTTGCAGTTGACAGCTAAAGGTGAAAGAGTTCTAGTTTGCGGCCCTTCAAATATATCTGTTGATACAATCTTAGAACGACTTTCTCCTTACTTTCCGACGAATGAACTGATTCGAGTTGGACATCCATCAAGACTCCTTGAGAGAAATTTGAGACATTGCTTGGACTTGGTGCTTGATGATGGAGATGATGGTGTTATACTGAAAGAGTTGAAATCAGAGATTGATACAACTCTGAGGAAGAAGATCAAAAAATCGAAATCGTATAGAGAAAAGAAACAAATATATGCAGAAGTGAAGGAACTTAGAAAAGATTTGAAGATGAGAGAGAAGAAATCCGTTTACAATGTCATAATTGGTGCGAGGGTAATTGTATCTACTCTCCATGGATCAAGTTCACGAGAGCTAACGAACATATACAATACCTTGCAACAATCTTCAACAGACCAATTATTTGACACGATTATCATTGACGAAATCTCTCAATCTTTGGAGCCTCAATGTTGGATCCCTTTGATACATCACAAATCAGCACGGAAGCTAATTCTGGCAGGGGACAATAAACAACTACCCCCAACCGTCAAGACAAATTCTGAAAAGGTCAAACATGTATTAGAGAAGACTATATTTGACAGATTAGTACAAATGTATCCCAATCCAGAATTTAGAAAATTTCTGGATGTCCAGTACAGAATGAACTCAAAGATAATCGAATTTTCATCAAAATTAATGTATGACGGTCTCCTGAAGTCACATGCTTCATGTGAAAATATTACTCTCTATGATTTGAATAATGTCGATAAAAACGAAACAACTGAAGAAAGTTTGATCTGGTATGATACTCAAGGTGGTCTCTTTCCAGAAAGATCTGATGACTTGGAAAAGGAAAATATTATGCAATCAAAATACAACGACCAGGAAGCTGTTGTCGTCGTGAACCATGTGGAAAAATTGATAAAATCTGGATGTACTTTTGGTGATATTGGTGTCATCTCTCCTTACAGGGCACAAGTTTCATTGTTGAAGAAAGAATTACAATCTAAATTTGAAATGAGACCGAACTATACTCAGATTGAAGTCAGTACTGTTGATGGTTTCCAGGGCCGGGAGAAAGAAGTCATCATAATATCTCTAGTACGTAGTAATGACAAACATGAAGTTGGGTTTTTGAAAGATGAAAGAAGAATGAATGTTGCAATTACTAGAGCAAAAAGGCAACTTGTTATTGTGGGTGATATGGAAACACTGGAAAGAAGTAAAAATACCTACCTGAAGAAGCTAGTTGAATATATGGAGGAAGAAGCTTTCGTGGTATACCCTTGAATGCTATCTGTATATTGATGCAAAGATATGCCCTCTATAGATTGTTACTCGCTTGGGATCCAAAAGTTTACTGTCTGATCAGCGGTGACAAATTGCTGAAACTTTGGGTTAAATAATGTCATCCTTGGTCTGCTATCAGCATTACTACTCAATGTCAATGACTTTTCGATCAAAGCATCTGGTTTATTTGCATCTATGTCAAAAACCAGTACATCACCTTCTCCGTCACCACTCAAAACACATTTAGCATCAGGTGTAAAGCAAGCCGTTCCGGAACTAGGCCACTCGGACAGAGGAACTGGCTTAGTTATGGCTAACTTATTAACCAGTTTACCATCGAAAGAATCATACACTAGATGATCACCGTTCAAAGAAGATACTAAGATGAACTTATTGTCGTTTGAGAACTCTAATCTATTGAACATGAAACCTTGAGGTAACTCAATCTCAAGGAAAGGCATATCTGTAAACATTTTAATATCTTTCAGCTGCAATATTCCACACGGTTGACTTTTCATTATGCCTATGGCGCACACTTGACCTGATGGGTCAAATGTCGTGAACGATGGAGATTTCGCAGTGATGATGGATTGTGGATTAGAGGCTCTAAAATCCCATAACCTCACAGTATCATCCATCCCGCAACTGACAAAAACATCTTGGGTAGGACTAACTTCAATTGAATTTACTAGGTTCTTGTGTCCTTTAAAATAACGAATGAAGGAGTTATCATGAAGAGATAGATATCTTATAGTATGGTCCTCACTCTGTAGTGAAGATGCGTAAATACACTGTTGATTATTATGCGTAAATTTAGCTGAGTGGCATCCGTATTTCTGCGACTGGACAGCTTTGAGAAATCTTCCCCTTACAGCATCATATAGTTGAATTGACTTGTTGATTGATGTTGCAATCAGGAACTGGCCAGAATCATCATAGTCGAGCGTCGTTATCTGCTGTTGTTCTGCATTAGCAATGTTGAATCTTTTCGAGAGTTTGAAACTTGAATAATGTGCTGAAGCCATGGCAGAAAGGACACTCAACCAGTAATAAGTTCAACGTCTGCACTCATCTCTTAAATATATGATGAGTGTACGGAAAGTAAACACAAATCATTGTATGTGTGGTGTGTGGGTGTAGGAAACCTACCCATTACATTTAGTTACTTTCTCTTACCACTTGTCAACATGCAGACAACAAACGCAAAAGCAGATGAGTGTGAGTAAATTTTGATTGCTGCATTGTGTGAATCCTTTGATATTCACACAACTGGCCAAACACCAGCGTACATTACTGACAAGCTCTCCAGCTATCGCAACTACTACACTACTCTTTTGATGCTCTTCTTATCTCTATGCTTTTGGGGTCCTTGAAGAAAAACTACAACTTAGAATTGTTACATGAGAACAGGTACCTGGGACAGTTGCTTTCACTCGGTGAAACCTGTTATGATAAGCTAGTGTGGTTTGCCGCCGGGTCGGGCTGGTTTAGACGTCATGGTTAAACACGGCGGCTAATCAACTGGTGTGACTTATTGACTGACTAATGGGACATAAATGTGTTTAAGGTAAGAGATGGCGAATTGAGAATTAGGAAGGTGGTTGCTGGTGAAACAGATAATCAAAGAGGGATGTGGCTTCCAGACAACCAGATACACGTCAACAAAGAAGGATTTGAGAACAACAATGATGTCTATACCTGAAAACGCAGGAGCTAGTCGCCGACCCACTGAAACACAAAGCATGGCAAACGCTAGCAAGGTACTGAACAGGAAGACAACGTTGATACAACGCCTGAGTATACGCCGTTCTATTGTGAAACTGAAGAACACGCATAGAAACTCTGTCAGTACCGATATAGATGAACACATGCTTCCAAGCGAGCAACAGAATGATGAAGCCATGGGTGTGGATTTGAACTCATTTTCAGGAATGGAGCCATTGCAATACAAAATATATACATTGTTGATGTACGCCTCTGTAATAGTATGGCAGATGTGCGAATACTATGGAGTGAACAATGAAAGACTACAACTAGTGATCGATATGATGGCGCGCAATAAGATGGTGGATTCACATGTCATGTTTGTTTTTCTCCTAGATGAGTTGATGGGAATTGTCAGTCAACTCGAGATTACCATGCAAAAGTGTTTGCGGGATTGCTGGATCGACTTATATGCTTTAGATATATACCGGCTCAAGTGCAAAGTAATACCCTTGTTCCACCTCCTGTGTCGTGATTTCAGTGGTGATAGCTATGAGGAGATGTATGTTCCCTGGATTATATACGAATTGAATGATCTTCAACGTTTATTGAAAGTGAATTTTAAGTCGCAGGCACTTGGAAGTGGCAAATGTTTTACCCATCTGCTTTGTTGGAAAAATCGTAATAGCATTCACTATGTCAATTTAGTGAACCGCGACTTTGAAGAACATCTTCAAAACTTCAGGATCTACCAATATGACATACCTTTGGAATACAGTATGAGCCTTATTTTCACTGATTCGATAAAAGTTTTGAAACTTGTTTCACAGAGCTGTCATCATTACATCAACAGCATTGAAAGCTCATTGGATTTGTTCTTTAAGTTAAGTGACTTCCATTCTTCCATATCTCGAAGACTCAATGCGGTTCCCTCAAAGATCTATAAACTTGAAAACATCTGTGAATTTCAACAAGAAGTAGGCGAAAATATGGTAATAACACTCATGCAATTTTTTGAGCTCATCACTGCTTTGAAACTTTTGAGGGAATACAAAAATCAACGAAAATGCGTTGCTGAGCTTCAGTGTAATGTTGATTCATTGATTTGTTGCTATCACCACTTGAAATCCTTGGTAACTTGGATCATTATGGAGATTCACAAAAAGGAATCTGAACAGTACACAATCAACTGTTATAAAAATCGTTTGAGTGCAATTGTTGATATGGTTGGTCTTGCTACACTTGCATTCAGCCAGACAATAGAAGAAATGTGAGTTTCGCCTTAACATGCTATTTAGTCTGTACTAGCTATCAAGTGAACAACAACTAAAAAATGTGGCATGCTATACTACAATTAATACATCTTACCTATTATGACGCTTCCAAATATGTATATTTGACACATAACATGAGCGAAACCACTTCTTTCAATCAATTGTTGATGAAATATCAGTAATTTATTCGTAGATCCAACCAAACAAGGAGTGCTTATAGTCAACTAATTCTTCTTTTTTGAACCACAAGTCAATTTCTCTGTTAGCAGAGTCAACAGAGTCAGATCCATGAGCAACATTTCTACCGGTTTCGATAGCAAAGTCACCTCTGATGGTACCTGGAGCAGATTGCAATGGATTGGTAGCACCCAAGATAGCTCTACCTTGTTTGACAACGTCTTTACCTTCCCAGACAGTGGCTAAGATTGGACCAGAGAGCATGTAAGACAACAAAGATGGGAAAAATGGTTTTGAGGTCAAGTCTGAGTAGTGTTCTTTCAACAAAGATTCAGTTGGAGTAACTAATTTGATACCAACTAATTTGAAACCTCTGTTTTCGAAACGAGACAAAATTGGGGCAATTAAACCTCTTTGGACACCGTCTGGTTTGATAGCAATGAAAGTACGTTCGTTAGACATTTTGGCTATTTCTGTATACTGATCTGAAGAAAAGTTTGAAAGGTAAGAAAGAATATACTCAAAAAAATTTCACACAGATTTTAAAAATTTTTGTGGACAAAAAAAGTTGAAAAGAAAAAGAAAAAAATTTCAACTGGCGAATGAGAGTGAGGTAAAGAAAGTGATAAATTGTTGAACTTGTACAATTCTAACATACAGTCTTTTAGTGAAGACAGCCAATGTACATAGAAACAATTGAGTCGCTCAGTAAACAATTACTTCAAAACGAACAGACATCGTTTCAATTCAACATCATATGTGGTGAAAACCAGAGATCCTACAATCCGACTTCTTCCCGATTTACTCTTCCGAGATAAGATGGTAGGGCCACGATAATGGCATATTCTAACGAGAACAAAAAGGCAATATATAGCTTATACTATTTGATAAGTTGTCAATTTGAGAAATATTGCTTCTGGGATTTAGTCTCTTTCTCTAAGGTGAAACAATGTCTAACGCAGAAGCCGAGCCGCTTTTGCCTTCAGATGATAATACAAAACCAGTGACTGGGGTAAGTTATTTGCTGTTTCATTGAACTTCATTGTTTTGAATATGAGAAGTAAGATGAGACTAACTATGGTACAGCAAAAGGATATTTTGAAGTCATTCAGTGATAAAGCTTCCGCTCCTGAGGTTTCGGAGTCAATTGACGAAGAAAAAATCAAAGAGGCTGAGAGGCTTGCTTTGAAAGAACAAAGAGCTGCTGTCCCGGCAACATCTGTTGGTTGGAAGCAAATTGGTCAATGGGAAGAAAAGGATGCTTTGACAGCAGAAGATGAGTTAATGGATGTCACAAACTCTACTTTGCTGGACACTTACTTGCCTGAAAACCTATATGGTGATTGGTATCACAATTTAGCAATAATTGTTCTTGCTGGGTTCTTGTCGTTTGTTGTTGGTTGGTTTGGTCTTTCCATTGCTTCGGTATTCTTTGTGGTCCTGTTTTCCTCAGTATACTACAGAACCTCCGTTAAGAAGTACAGGGGTGCAATCAGAGAAGAAATTCAAAAGGAATTTACCTTGAAGCATATTGAGGATGATTATGAAACAATGGACTGGCTAAATACATTTCTAGAAAAATATTGGGTCTATTTGGAGCCTTCGATATCACAGATTATTTGTGAACAGGTAAACCCTATCATGGCTTCAAATGAATCTATTCCTGCTTTTATCAAGGCTGTCTGGATAGATGAACTAACCATTGGTACCAAACCACCGAGAATTGATTTTGTCAAAACCTTAGAAATTCCAAAAGACGATGTCGTCGTGATGGACTGGGCTTTCTCATTCACTCCAAACTCCACAGCTGATATTAGTGTCAAGCAACTAAAGAACTATGTCAATCAAAGGGTTGTTGTCAAAGCTTCCATGTTCGGTGTCCATCTTCCTGTGGTTGTTGAGAATGTTGCATTCAAAGCATGGGCCAGAATTCGTATGAGATTGACATCCTCATTTCCCCATGTTGAGACGCTCAATGTATCTGTTATGGAACCTCCAGAATTTGACTTCAGTGCTAAGCTTCTTGGTGAATCACTGCTAAATTGGGAGCTTTTAACATTCCCAGGTTTATTGCCGTTTATCAACGAAATGATATTGAAGTTTGGTGGACCAATACTTTTCAAACCTTTCTCCTTTGAAATGAATATTCCACAGCTTCTTGCAGGCTCAAATACTTCTGTTGGTATTTTGTCAATAACAGCAAAGTCAGCTAAAGGCTTAAAAGCTGCTGACCGTGTCCTGGGTAATACCATAGACCCATATTTAACCTTCAGTTACAATGAAAAGGATATTTTGGCAAAAACGAAAACAATAGAAGATACATTAAGACCTGTTTGGCATGAAACAGTGCATGTTCTTGTGGGCAGTTTTTCCTCTCCGTTATTAGTCACTTGTTTTGACTACAATGATGATCGGAAAGATAAGAAGATTGGCCAACTGCAAATTGACTTGAATGAAATTGCTGAGAAACCAGCTTTAAAGAATTTAGTGGGTCAGTTTTTGAGAAATTCAAAACCTGTTGGTCAGTTACTATATGATTATGAGTTCAGTCCAACTTTAGAGCCTAGATCTCTTCCAGATGGCTCCACTGAAACACCTGAAGACTTAAACACAGGTTTGGCAAAAATAGAAGTTTCTGAAATCAGAAGTATCAACACCAAAGGGGATGGAAAATTGACTTCTTATGTTGAAGTCTATTTCAACAATGAATTGATAAAAAAGACTTCAGTTTACAAAAACAATGACAATCCAACGTTCTCGATTCCTTTTGAGTCTATTGTTACTGACCGCCGTAAAGCTAAGGTGAAGGTTCTCGTCAAAAATGCAAAGGGTAAGCTCATTTCCGGCTCGGTGCAACCTTTGAACTTTTTGATTGATCATAGTGAGATCAACAGAGAGTGGATTCCATTTACCAAAGGGGAAGGTGAGTTCAAAGTGTCCACCATCTGGAAATCCGTTGAAATGAGTCATGCCCCTGGAACTGGTGGCTATAATCAACCAATTGGTGTTATCCGTATCTTATTAAATAAGGCTGAAAGCTTAAGAAATGTTGAAAAGGTTGGTAAAAGTGACCCATACATACGTGTCTTGGTCAATGGCATTCAAAAAGGACGTACCAACCTTGTTGAGGATACACTGGACCCTGTTTGGAATGAAAGCATTTACGTTCCTGTCACTTCTCCGAACCAAAAATTAACAATCGAAGCCATGGATGCTGAGAGAAATGGCAAAGATAGAACTTTGGGTTCGTTTGATATCAAGACTAGTGAGATAATTGAGAGAAATGAAGAGGACACTGCCTACCTTGAATATGTTGATGAAGAACTAAGAACTGGTAGACTAGTCCACAAAAAAGGACCAAAGGGTATAGTCACCTACGCACTGTCATTCTATCCAACCTTACCAGTCAAGACTTTGGAGGATATTGCAGATGAACAGGAACATAAGAAACAAAAAGAGCAGGCAAAGTTAGAAGAGCAAAATAAAGAAAAAGAAAATAATGGCTCAAAGACAAATCAACATACTACTGATGAGAACGATGACTTTGAAGAATCAACTAAATTAGAGTTAACACTTCCAGAATTGACTGAATATACTTCTGGTTTATTTGTCTTTACTATTCTTTCTGGTGATTTCAACAATTTGAATACTTATTTGCAAGTTTTTGCAGATGGAAGTGGTTATCCTTGCCATTGTTCCCCATTAATAACCCACAAAAGCTTCAGCACCCCGCATACAGGGGATGTCTTAATCAAAGAATTAGAGTGGTCCACAATTTCCTTCAGGCTAGTGAAAAAGAAAGAGGCCACTAGAGTTTCAGATGCAATTGCGGAATCATCTATCCCAACTTTAAGTCTTTTAAAGAACTCTTATCACCAACCAAATTTCTTGACTCTGAATGGATTGGGTGATAATAAAATTAGAATTCAAACCCAATGGGTTCCTATTCTAGCCTCCAAACTTCCACAGTCTGATTTGGTGACCAACTCTGGTACTTTAGACTTGGAGATTATAGGTGCATCCAATTTGATCAGTGCAGACTCTAATGGGAAATCAGACCCATTCTTGAAGGTTTATTTGAATGACTTAGAAGGTGATTCCATCTTCAAAACTAAAACTGTCAAAAAGACATTGAATCCAACCTGGAATGAGAAAACCTCAATTGAGATAACTAATCGTGTCAATACTGATTTGATCTTCAAAATTAGAGACTGGGATTTTGGTGCTGGTCAGGACGATCTGTTAGGGACTGCTGCCTTGGAGTTAGCCGAGATAGATCCAATAAATCCATCTGAGTTTGAAATTCCAGTCACAGGTCCAAATGGGGAAGATGGTGGACTATTGAACATAAAAACAAGTTTCAAACCTAGGTACGTTGTCAACGTTAACAAGCAGACTACTAATATCGGAAATGTGGGTTTGAAGGTTGTTGGTACTGGTGTTGGTGCAGGTATCGGCGCAGGTAAAACTGTTATTGGTGGAGGTATTGGTGTAGTAGGTAAGGTCAGAAAAGGTATATTTGGTGGAAAAAAAGACACTAAAGAGGATAAACAGGATGATGATCAATATTGACCGAATCATCCTTTGTCAACTTAACTGTTATTTATGTACTTAATCTTCAACAGAATAACACGTATTATTGTTTGAATCTTACACAAGTATATATATGAAATTATTAACTATAATTCAGATATCGTTAATCAAGGCTTTTGCTCTTTCACCCAGTTGTGAGCCTCATCCAAACCATCTTTTGTTTGGTCACTCAACTTGTCGACACCTTTCTTCGTCTGTCTCAAGGCATCATCAGCACCAGACCAAAACTTTAGATTGATGCTTTTTGCTGTGTCACTTCCCCACTTTTGCAGGTTATTGGTGGCTTGATCTAGCCTTTCCTGCGCATCTTCCAAGTTTCTTTTGGCATCAGCTTCTAATTTCTTTGATTGGCCAGACCCCCAACTAAACCATGATCTGGCAGAGTTTTTGGCCTGTTCTTGAGCATCTCTTAAAGCCTGTTCTGCATCATTGTAAAATTCTTGAGCACCTTGTGCATTGGAGGCGTACTTCTTATCAGCCCAGTTAGACCATGAGTTCAATGATTCTTGAACATCATCACCTAATTGTTTTTTTTCAACTTTACTCTTCTGGTATCCACTTGATAAACGAGATCTGACTTCATCGGCCTCATCCCTAGCAAATATTTCTGCTGATTCACCCCAGCCCCTCAATGAACGTGTGGTGTTCTGAGCTAATTGTTCCTCCTTTTCAGGGGGGATGTTAGTACCTCTCAACCAATCGTAAAAGCCTGTACGATTCTTATTGTTCAAGGCATTTTTAGCTTCTTCTTTCCAATTATTCAACTTGGCTTTTGCATCTTCAAGCTGTCTGGCAGCTTCATCGTGTAATCTTTTCTTTTCTTCATCTTTACTGAAACTAAACCAAGACGCTTTTGTTTCATCATATCTCTTCTGGGCCTCATCAAGCACTTTCTGCAGTTCTGCTTCGGATTTTGCCTTTTTAGATGAACCCCAATTGAAAAACGAGCTTTTTGCACCCTCAGCCTTGTCTTGAATGGAGTCATAGTATGCATCCGCATTCTGTTGAGCAGTTTCAGACCAACCAACTAAAGACCTTTTAGCTCCTTCCGCCAAATCTGTCTCTTTAGGGGACGAATTGAACCAACCCGTTTTGCTTTGTACCTCATCCACAGCATTGTCCTTAGCACCGACAATCTTACCCTTCACGTTTCCTAACTTCTCCTCAGTGGCATCTTTGGCATCATATATTGTGCGCTTTATCTCACGGCCTGCCCTATCTAAGGCACCTCGTGCTTCCTCTGGGTGAGCTTGTCTATATAGAGCATCTGCCTTAGCTTTAGCGTCCTCTTTGCTCTCATTGAACTTATCTTCAGCCCAAGTAGAAGCTCTTGCCCTCTCTTCTTCGAATTTGCTCAATCCTGAATCAATTTTTCTTGTAGCATCATGTTTTAGGTCTTTGACAGCACCTTTGGCTTGAGATGCAGTTTCATCCAACTGACGTCCATAATACTCACCAGGGCCTTCTCTTGAACCGACGGAGGTGACTTTCGAACGGGAGTTAAGATGGGTTTGTTCCAGTCTTTGTTGGTAAACATAGTAGGTTGCAGCGGCAATAGCTGCACCTCCTATAACGTATCTAGTTGACATGATTGATCCTATATGTTCCTTAATATAGCAATTGAGATATATCGAAAATACTGCGAAGTTGCTGAATATCTAAGGAAACATTACAGTTTATATACTTCCATAGCAAAGTCGCTGACATTTTCTTCCGATTTCCACAGTCATTATAACCCATGAAATTTCACTATGCTGATGTAATGAGAGGTAAAGATTGCTACTTCTATTATTGCTATAAACAACAATATAGCAATGGAAAAAAGATATTCGGAAAAAATGAAACTCGAAACGTAGATCAGATCATTCAATGCATTTGTGGATGTACTACGTGCTTTGAGAGTACGCTCTCGTCAGTATTATTAAATCATACTATTATTGAAATTGATGTGAGATATATTGCTTGCTGTGAGACTGATCATGTTTTACACATAATGTGTCACATTTGGATGTCATGCCCGTTGTGTCTCGTACCAGTTCATAAATTCCGTTACCTGAGTTAAAAAAGAAATGGTCCCTAGCAGGATCGAACTGCTGATCTTGGCGTTATTAGCACCACGCCTTAACCAACTGGGCCAAGGGACCCCCTGATGTTGAAGAAAATTTGGCTGTCAGCTACATCATTTTTGCATGAAAGAGTTGTCATAGTGATAATAGTTTCTTTTTCAAAACATTGAGACGCGCGTAATTTTTTTTTTCCCTTTGTTTTGTTTTGTTCTATTCCTTGTTCTTCTATGCTAATTGGTGTTAAAGGAGCATCTCTGTATCACCAAGGTCTCAGAATTGTGGGTTTCACTGGTCTTCGATCGTTTGCTTGCACTTTCTCCTCATATCGCCAATTCAATTCGATGTCCAACAGTGTGTTGAAAGACGCTAACAATAAGGTTAACTCTGCCTCAAGCTCCAAGAAGAATGCGTCTGATCAGTATCAGAAGCTCTCCCAGCTGGAGCATATATTAAAGAGACCAGACACATATATTGGGTCCACTGAACATCAGGAGTCGTTGATGTGGATCTATGATGAAACCAAAGACCAGATGGAAGAAAAAACTGTCAAGATTGTTCCAGGTCTGTTCAAGATCTTTGATGAGATTTTAGTCAACGCTGCGGACAACAAAATAAGAGATCCCAGTATGAAAAGAATCGATGTAAACATTGACGCAGAAAACAACCTGATTGAAGTAAGAAATGACGGAAAGGGTATACCTGTTGAAATTCATGATAAAGAGCAAATCTACATACCAGAATTAATTTTTGGTAATCTATTGACTTCTTCTAACTATGATGATGATCAAAAGAAAGTAACAGGGGGTAGAAACGGGTATGGTGCGAAATTGTGTAACATTTTTTCAAAGAAGTTCACTGTTGAGACTTGTGATAAATCAACTGCTTTGAAATACACTCAAGTCTGGGAGGATAACATGAGCACTGTCGGTAAACCAACAATCAAGAAGCAAACTGGTAAAAACCCTGTAGAGTATACTAAAATCTCATTTGTCCCTGATTTGGAGAAATTCCATATGGACTCTTTAGATGAAGATATACTAGGTGTTTTGAGACGTCGTGTGTATGATTTGGCTGGTACTGTGAAAGATGTCAACGTTTATCTTAACGGTACAAAACTGAAAATAAAGAACTTCAAAGAATATGTTGAAATGTATATCAAAGCACTCAATGCGAAAAAACTGGAAAGTGGACAAATTACAGAAGAAGAGATGGCGAAGAAGCCAACTGTCATATACAAAAAGCTCAATGACCCGAAGGCCAAAGATCGTTGGGAAATTGCCTTCGGTGTTTCCAATAATTCATTCAATCAAATATCTTTTGTGAACTCAATTGCAACCACCTCAGGTGGTACACATGTCAACTATATCACTGATCAAATCGTGGACAGAATTGGTGAGATTCTGAAGAAGAAACATCATCAATCCTCTGTGAAGCCATTCCAGATCAGAAACAATATATTCATATTTATCAACTGTTTGATTGAGAATCCGGCCTTCACATCTCAAACTAAGGAACAGTTAAGTATCAGAAGACAGCAATTTGGCTCAGACCCAAAGGTTCCTGATGACTTCGTCAACTCTATATTGAAAACTGAATTCATCGAAAAGATTTTGGATGTCGCACAAGCCAATGCTGACAAGGCTTTGAAAAAGACTGACGGCTCAAGAAAATCAAGAATCACTAATCATCCAAAGCTTGAAGATGCCAATAAAGCAGGAACTAAAGAAGGATACAAATGTACTTTAATCTTGACAGAAGGTGACTCAGCTTTGTCTTTAGCAATTGCTGGTCTTGCTGTTGTTGGAAGAGATTACTATGGTTGTTTTCCTTTGAGAGGTAAAATGCTAAATGTTAGAGAAGCTTCTGCAGATCAAGTGACGAAAAACTCCGAGATTCAAGCAATCAAACAAATCATGGGACTGCAGCATAAAAAGCACTATGAGGACACAAAGTCTTTGAGATACGGTAGAATCATGATTATGACAGATCAGGATACTGATGGTTCGCATATCAAAGGTTTGATTATTAACTTCTTAGAAAGCTCGTTCCCAGGTCTGCTCAATATCCCTGGCTTTCTTTTGGAGTTTATCACTCCTATTGTCAAAGTCAATATAAAGAAGCCAAGAAAAGAAACTCTCTCTTTCTACAATATGCCGGAATACGAAAACTGGATAGAAAACGAAAGTAAAAATTATACTTGGACTCATAAGTATTACAAAGGTTTGGGTACATCCTCACAAGAAGAAGGGCGCGAATATTTCAGTGATTTAGATAGACATCTGAAAACCTTTAATTCCTTACAAGATGAGGACAAAGGTCTTATCGATCTAGCATTTTCTAAGAAAAAGGCTGATGATCGTAAAGAATGGTTAAGAAACTTTGTTCCAGGTACTCATCTAGATGTCAATCTTAATGAAATTCCAATAAGTGAATTCATTAATAAAGAATTGATTTTGTTTTCAATGACTGATAACATTAGATCCATTCCGTCAGTGTTAGATGGGTTCAAGCCAGGTCAAAGAAAAATCCTGTATGGTTCATTCAAAAGAAACCTGAAAAGTGAAATTAAAGTTGCACAGTTAGCTGGTTACGTTTCTGAACATACAGGTTATCACCACGGTGAACAATCATTGGTTCAAACAATCATTGGTTTGGCTCAAGACTTCGTTGGCTCCAATAATATTAATTTGCTGAAACCAAATGGTTCTTTCGGTACAAGAAATATGGGTGGTAAAGATGCATCTGCAGCAAGATATATTTACACTGAACTTAATGCGATTACCAGAAAGATTTTCAATTCAGCTGATGACCCACTATATCCATACGAAGAAGATGACGGTGATACTGTTGAACCTACATGGTATCTGCCTGTTATCCCAATGGTTCTCGTCAATGGTGCTGATGGTATTGGTACAGGGTGGTCCACCAGTGTACCACAGTATAATCCTCGGGACATTGTCAGAAATATTAAGAAGTTGATGAACAACGAGGAAATGGACGAACTGGTTCCGTGGTACAAAGGCTGGAACGGTCAAATTCAGAAAATTGCACCAGATAAGTTCAAGTTGTTTGGTAAGATTGAAAAATTGGATGCTAATACACTTGCCATCACAGAATTACCTGCAAAAACATGGACCTCAAATATTAAGGAATTTTTGTTGCAAGGTTTAGCAGGTACTGACAAGCAAAAACCTTGGATTCAGGATATGCAAGAGCAGCACGGTTTGGGTATTAGATTCATTGTTACTTTAAGTAACGAGGAAATGAAAAAAACTGAAAAAGTTGGCTTCTACGAAAGATTCAAGCTCACTTCTTCTATTAGTCTATCGAATATGATGTTGTTTGATCCAAATGGTAAAATCAAAAGATATGATTCACCAAATGATATCATCACTGATTTCTATTGGGTTAGACTAGATTACTATCAACGCCGTAAAGACTACCTTGCTAAGGAGTTATCAAACCAGTTAGAAAAAATATCCTCTCAAGCTAGATTCATTAAACTGATAATTGACAAAAAGCTGAATATCAACAATAGAAAAAGAGTCGAGCTGATAGAAGATCTTCAAGATCTCAAATTCCCCAAATTTGACTCCAAAGGAAATCCAATATTTGAAGCAAAAAAAGAAGATGAGATCACCCATGATGAGATTGTTGCAGATGAAGATGAAAGTGATATCGAACAGCAGAGTTCAAACAACAAAGTCCACATGAGGGAAACCATTTTTTCCAGTTACGATTATCTATTAGGTTTGCCTCTCTGGTCCTTGACAAAAGAGAGATATGAAAAATTACTAAATCAGAAGGCAAGAAAAGAGGATGAACTCACCGAATTGCTCAAGTTGAGCGCTAAAGATATCTGGAACAATGACCTGAATGATTTTTTGATCGAATTTGATAACTTCCTAAAAGATGATGAGATCAAAAGAACCACTCTTTTGGCTGGTAAAAAGGGAAAAGGAAAGAAAGTCAAATCAGCTCAAGATCATGACAGTGATTGGGGCACATCCAGCAAATCGAAAAAGAAGAAGAATGCTAAGCAGTATGATAACGTCAAAGGTGAGCTAATAGAGATTCCAGCTTATGTTCCTCCAAAAACGAAAGTTAAAAAAGAAAGTACGAGAACTCAAGTTCTAGACGCAAATGATTCCATTTCATCATCCTCAATAAACATAAAGACTGAGCCAGCAGAGGAGCTTGGTCTTCCGGTCAATGGTGTCAAAAAAGAAGAAACTGAAGAAAAACCAAAATTTAAATCATTCTTTGGTAAAAACAATACTATTTTCGGTACTGTCTCGACCAAAACAACAAAGGACTCATCCTCAGAAGAGACCTCTTTCAGCTCTAAATTCAGCAATGCAGCCAAATCTTTTGAAAGGAAGTCCTCGCCTATTGATGTTTCAAATGACAATGAAGATCCTCTCATAACAGTGAAGAAAACAGCAAAGAAAGTTCTCAACAAAGAACCAGCAAAGAAACAGAAGAAAGAGTTAGCAAAGAAAGTCACTAGGAAAAGAGTTATCGACTCTGATGATGAATCTGAACTAGAGGTTGCTGAATTAGATTCACCACCACCGACCAGAGCCAAACGAAGTACAAGACCTCAGAAAAAAACTAAATATTCTTTTGATTCTGAAGATGAGGCATTCCTTGACGATAGCTCTGATGAGGTTGAACTCGTTGAACCTGACTCCGATGGTAACTACAGTGACTACTGAAATGAATCTATTTATCCACTATTTTGAAATCAATCTGCATTGATCGCTATATTGTGTAGTAATGTGCATTAAAAATTTCAACCCACGAATCAGGACTTTTCCGGCACGATTTATCCGCCTGAGAGACACAACCAGGTTCGAACCAGGAAAGACACTCAAAACAGCAATAGGCAACAAGATTCAGGATTCAAGTCTGAAGCCTCACACACACAAGTCAAAAAGCTCCAGAAAGGGCGCTTGCGAGGATAAAATTTTAGGCGTATTTAATCAAACTTGTCCATACGCATGTACACAGTCAGTGTAAAATTGTGCCTTTCTTCGTAAGCCGGAACATTTCTTATTTAGCCTTAACAGCGAGCGAAACACAACAAATTTAGAAAAAAAAAATTCTGTAATCAATATGTGTTTTTGTTTACAAAACGGTAAGACCTTACTTACCAACAAGCACTGTCTGGTCAATAAAGTGTTTCAAAATACCGTTTAAGTGCGAATATTTCTGAACATTCACGTGTCATCGCCTATTGCTCAAAGCCGCTTGTTCAGATAACATTTTATCAGCACCTCTCTTTTTGTACCCCATCATACCACCCACGCTTTTATTCAGTCCCTCTCCCATATGACGCCCAGAATATAACATCATCGCAATGTCACAGATTAATAAGGCTCCTCCTTTCCTGGAGCTATCCAAATCCACTATTCAGAACTTTGATACAAACGAGTTGGATATTGAAAATGTCTTATCTATATGGACTGGTCTGACAAAATGCTCAAAATTCATAACGAATGGTAAACGTCTTGAAAATATGAGTTGGAGAATTGTAAATAGAAATCTGGTCTATTCGAACCAGCTTCGATCTGCTGCTGCAAACAGTGATGATGCAGAGACAGCATTAGGAACTGTACCATTACCTGGCACCTATAAGCCTCTGAAGAATAAGTTAAACGACGCTGATTTTATGAGTTTGTTATCTATTGTTGCTGACCAGGGTTTATTTCAACAACCTCATCTTACGAAAAGAAAATCATCAAGTAAGAGTCTGTCTCAGAAAAATAAATCAAATGAGTCTCTAATCCGGCCTGCAATGTTTAGAAACACATCTTCATCAAAATCGTTGAAGAAGATAAATGGTGCTCAAAAAAAGAGATCTACAAATGACCTCGCTGGATTGAACAACAATAATAACATCACACCATATCCCGTACAAGCAGCAAAAATTGGAAGCGATACTGACTTCTTTGAACAACCCAACCCTAGATTAGCATTCGGTGTGGTAGATAGCAAAGTTGCTGCCGACCCGATACAACCACCCAAATTGGTGAGATCCCAAACATCCACTTCTATCATAAGAGGGTTTGACCCCAATGCAAAGCCAGATAAACAGCTAGAAACCCTTTCGCCTCAACTACAACCTAAAGGTCTCTTCGGCTCATCAAAATCACAGCCACAATCACCAAAAGCATCCTCCTTGTTTGGAAGTCACCACCACACTCAACAACCAGTAGTAAGAGTTAAATCCCCATTGTGTTCCGAGCTTTCTGAGAAACTCAAAGATGATTTGCCAAAAGCCACCAATTCCCTATTCCAGCCTCAACCAACCGTTCCCCCAGCTCAACCTAAGACGCTATTTGAGCAAGTTGGTATAAGTCCTGAAATAAAAAAAACAGTGCCGTCGAATAACAAAAGAAATAATGTGTTGAATAATTTAGGAATGACTAGTCTCTCCCCCAATAATGATCATAGGAGTGGACGTCAAAAGACGCAAGGCAAAAACATGTTCTTTATAGAAAGCTCACCGTCACCCACTGACTCCATTAATAATCGACAAAATATCAGAACAGTTTTGGATGAACAACCTAATCTGAAGACAAAATCATCCCATGGTGGAACTGATAAAGCATCCTCACATAGCTCCAGGTCATCTTCAACTAGTTCACACAATTTAAAACCTCGTCAACAAGAGACTTTACCCAAATCACAAGTGCATAATCAATTATATCAAAGATCTAATTCTAGTGGGAAAACAGAATCTTCTCGAGAGAATTCCAACCGGTCACAGAAAAGAAAATCAGTCTCTTTATTTACTGATAATTCAAGAACTATAGAATTTGCCTCAGACAGTGATTCGATCTCTGATGAAAGTGACTGGTCTAGTGTTTCTGAATCAGATGATGAAGAGTATGACAACAAATTGAGGGAACAGTGGAAACGGTTGGACTTCAAAAGGAAAGAAGCAAATCTTGCTAAACCGCAAATTAAGCGAAGCTTATTGAGCGGATTATTTTTGAATGAAATGGATAGTCATGATCATCAACAAGAACACCTATATCATCATCAACACCATCACCATCAACGCCACACTCAAACAACCAAGTCAGGCTCCACAACCCCTGGCGAGTCAGAACTGGGCTCATCAATCCCTACTCATATGCACATCAAACACCGCGCTTCTTCAAGGAATTCAAATGATGCTTTGGAGTTGTCAAACGCTGCTGCTTCGAGTGTAATTTCTGCCTCTCATGTGAATGTTTCCGGCTTGGTCAATGAGCGGAATTCTGATGAGACATACACAGAAAAGCATACAGACCTGAAAGCCAAACTTTCAGAACACGACTCTGCCGCAAATTCAACTTCAAATTTCTCAAATATTATTTCCAAATCAGCTTTGAGTCTCACAAACTATTTTGGTCATCACCGTAAAAATAGCTTTAGCTCCATTGCCAGTGATCGCACTAGATCGAAATTTAAACATGAATCTAATGCTCCACCAACTGCATCCACCATCTTACCAACTGCTCTATCAACACATATGTTCTTGCCTAATGCTCATCAAAAAGCTAAATCAAGACTGGCAGCCGTTGTTGAAAATTCATATCTTAAATCTGGTGGGAAAGATTCTGTAAACGATAATGACCCTGTCAATCTGAAATCAGTAAGGAGCGCCTTGAAATCTGTTGAAGCCGAAGTTCATCAACCGGTACCAGTTCTTCCTATACCAAAAAAACAAATTGTTGGATCTGATGTTGCATCTAATTTAGAAACTGATGTAAAACAACTCGAATCTGAATTGAACAAAATGTCAGGTAAACTTTCACCCAAGACAACAAGAAGACAGATGCTAGCAACTGAATTATCTGACTCACTAAGAAAATCAATCCTGTGGGACAGAAAGCATACATATCCTTATAATGGTATCAAACATGAATCACTCAATAAAAAGAAGGTACAACGTAGAAGACATGGGATGGAACATCGAAAAGCGGAGCTGAGTAATGGTAGCCCAACCAACCATGCTGACACTCTGGTGAACAATGGTTCTACCAATCTCATAACGGAGGATGAAACGAGGGAAGATAGCAATGCTACTACATCTAGTGACATCAGTGATAGAATGAACGTCAAGTTTATGAAACAGTTCCAAAACGAGGAATGGAGTGATGATGAGGACAATTTCTACACCAGAGGTTGGTGAAATCACAAGCTTGTATAATTTTGCTTATAATATAGTTCAATTTAAACAGTTACATAATACTTGAACGAATGTAAAAGCTATATCCAGCCTCAGACATACTATTCCGATGATTATTCTAACGAACTAAAAGGAATAGTCCAATCGTTACAAGGGACAGATTGCCTTACAAGTATATGAAGGTGCTGATATGCGCCAGTCAAGGATCTCCACGTGTTGGCGTCAAACTTTATTGGCATGTCGGTCTCTTCATAGTCAATTCCCCTGAATTCCATATCTCTGAATGTCTGCGGAAGGTCAACTTTATTAATAACAAACTCCAATCCACACTGAGTATACTGTAAACCAGGAAGGCTTGGTGGTAGCTTTGGGACAAGATCTGTTGCAGTTACAACTCTACTCAATGATGGGAGAGGTAAATGGCCACCATTCAAAATAACATTTGAGTTTTCAACTGTGTGAAACAATCGATCAACAAAATCATTCCACTCTTGGTTGCCTATTTGCAAGGCACCAAAACTGACTACCAAAGGTGTATATCCACTAAGTAAGAAGTCTAGTGCTGCCAAATGTGCGTAACCACCACCAAGCGAATGACCCGTTACGAACAACTGGAAACCTTTTTTGGCATAAGGTTTGATCACCTTTTCAATCTGTAAGATCAGTCTTGCATATTGCAAATAGACACCACAATGAACTTTGCAGTTCTTACATGGTGATCCATCGGGATCATGTTCGTTCATTAAGCCAAAAAAATCAATAATACTAGCATTAATACTAGCATTCTGTTGCTCAAGGATTGGGCTTTTAGTTGTGTGTGTACCGTGGTTAGATAATATTGGGTAATAAGGGCATTGAGTGAATGTGAGGTCGGTCTGAAAGTCCCCCAGTGAAACAGAACCACGAAATACAACGTATAGCTTTCTGTTCACATCATCAAGGGCAACATAAGCACTTCCAGATATCTCCTTCTTCAAGAGAGAAGGTTTGAAAATATGGAGAATGTCTGTATTTTTCTGATCTTTACAAAATTGCATATCTGGACAAGCTATCTCGACGGGCCCTGCCTGAAAGCTTGTCTTTAAATAGGTACAGTACGACATCTTCGACCAGTTCGCCAACTCAAAAAACGTATCGTAAATGGATTCATTCCATGCGCGATCTGGGTATTTCAAACCAGTATCTTTACTTTCGGCATCTTTGATATGTACGGTAGAGTTTTTATCAAGTGGAATCCCCAAAGTCTGAGATACTAGCATAAGATTGAAAAAAATTGAGGGAAAGCGCATCAGGGCCAGTCGTTGAATGTTAAATTCCTTTCAGTTTCTTGCAAAGAGTTTGATGGTCATACTACCTGTAAACTCTTTAGGTAGCGCTGAAAAACTTTACCTGTAAGGTAAACAAACCTCTGATTGCACTCATATTTCTGTCAAGCTAAGCCATTCATTTTCTGTTCTCAGCGAGGGCCATAAGTCATATTATAGTGCTAAAGGCAGTGTATCATGAGGAAAGTAAAATATAACTGAATTGCCAGCTCGCTACTCAATTTTTGGATACTCTTACCAATCAATTTGCCCATCACTCGGGACAGGGTTAACTTTGATCAAGGAATAGAAATCCAATCAGCTCCATCTGTCAGACAGATGTTTAATTTCTCGAATATTTCCTTTTTTGTTGCATTTCTTAAAAAATTTCTGAGATGAGCTCGAAAGAGAGAAAAAATTAATACTAAATAGACACAATAATAAATACAGCCATCTCAACAGCTAAGTTAGCCAAACTAAGTTATACAAAAGAATAGATATGGTATGCTTTCTTTGAAATTTTTGAGTCGGAATATGTAATACTAACAGTAGTACAGATAAGAAGACAGGCAAGAGAAAGAAGAGAATATCTGTATAGAAAAGCACTTGAGCTTCAAGAATCCTCATTACAGCAAAAGCGTCAACAGATCAAGCATGCTCTTGCAACTGGTAAACCATTACCGAAAGAGATTGCAGAAGACTCGAAATTGCAAAAGGACTACTTGTATGATGAATCAGCCCAGGAGTTCATCGATGATGAATACTCACAACTGAGTGGTATCGCAGATCCTAAAATCATTGTGACTACGTCAAGAGATCCATCTACCAGATTATCACAATTTACAAAAGAAATAAAACTCATGTTTCCAACAAGTATCAGATTGAACAGGGGTAACTACATCATGCCAAATTTGGTATCATCGTGTCAAAGTTCAGGAACGACAGATCTACTAGTGCTACATGAACATCGTGGTGTTCCAACTTCCTTAACCATTTCACACTTCCCACACGGTCCAACAGCATTATTCACCTTACATAATGTCGTTTTGAGACATGATATTTTGAACGCCGGAAATCAAAGTGAAGCGCATCCACACTTAATCTTCGAAAACTTCACATCGAAATTGGGTAAAAGAGTTGAAACTATCTTGAAAAACCTATTTCCACCCGGAGTGAAGAAAGATTCACCAAGGGTTATCACTTTTGTAAATAACGATGATTTCATATCGGTAAGACAACACGTATATGTGAAAACCAGGGAAGGTGTTGAAATAGCAGAAGTAGGTCCAAGGTTTGAAATGAGATTGTACGAGTTGAAATTGGGGACTTTGGAAAATAAAGATGCAGATGTTGAATGGGCATTAAGAAGATTTGTGAGAACGGCAAACAGAAAAAACTATTTAGCTGAGTGATTAATACAAACTTTAACTGATCAACATTATAGAAACGTGTTTCGACTATACAAAAAAAAATCAAGATGGATAAAAAGTACGACATCAAGAGGAGCACAACACATGAAACATAAAAAAATCAAAAAGAATAAAAAAGACGCCATATTCACAATTCGTCAAAGAGAGACGAGAGCTGAAACTGAATAAATAAAAATCAACCGTATAAAACAAAATAGAAGCACATACACCAATAGTGAACTGCAAATTGAACCACGGAAAATGGTTGATCAATCATACTCTTTATAGTAAAGCCAGACCTTAAGAAATCAATAGGACAAAACAATCAATTTTTATCGTTACGATATATGATATATTAGCAACAGTAATTGGGGTTGGGGGTTGGTGGGATATCTTTGAAAAACATTAAATGTTCCATCCTTCTATAATAAAGATACCCGATGAATAAAAGGACTGAAAAGGGCGTTACTGGTTATCAAGAAGTTTTGAGAGCTTTTCCCACACCTAACTAACTGATGATTAGGGTATAATAAACTTAGTTGGATTTGATATCACCAGTGTTTCTTCTCAATCTTTCCCCAATAGTACTAATAAACATTCCGTTTGCTTCTTCATCATCTTCGTAGCATTGCCTTGAGCTATTAGCAGATAGTAAACTTGTCTGATTGGAGTTGGTACGACTCATCACAGAATCTTGTGTACTGTATTTTCTATCGATCATCGGTTGCGACTTTTTTCCAAAATTCAGGGACACTCGAGATGATACTGAATTACGATGAGAATGATTAGGATAATCAGATTCATCATCTTCTGAGGAATTTGGTGAAACTTCATCGGGGTTCAAAGAGAAATTCCTTGTTGATCTAGGTGTTCTTTGATTGCTGATTGTATTGTAAGAGGACGAACTATTTCCAGCCACTGATTTGGTTGTCAAACTTGGATTCCTCTGAGGAGTAATAGAGTTTCTAGTTTGGAACTTATTCGAGTTTGAAGTTATTGAATTTGAGCGAGAGTTCAACAGAGAGGAAGACAGCGACTGGGAGATTGATGGTCTTCTTGGGTTGGGTTGTTCATTATCAATCATGTCGGCATAAGAATAAAAACTCAAAACTGGGGGTCTTGAAGCGGATTGTGCTGTAGGGTCAAGGTCCTTGACACTAGCAAATGAACACGTTCTCTGTTGTGGTGAGTGTGGAATGGAAGCGTCATCCATAAAAGATTTCGTTCTTCCACCGTTCAAAGCCATACTTAAGTTCATGACGCTTGAAGGACGCCTAGAATAAACCATATCAACATTGTCTAGATCAGCCGAGTCGTCAGTGAGGATCTTTGTACTAGCATCTAAACAGGGAGACACAAAATTTTCTACTGAATAATGTGGAGGCAAATTAACGATTGACTGATGGTTGCATTTGAGGCCATTAACATCGTTAGATTTGGATCCACAACGAGGACATGTGTTTTGCTGGAAAACCTGGCTAGGGTCTTCCACTGATCTCTCAAATATTAAAGATGCCTCTGATGGTGAGCGTACAGGCGTATAACTTTGATATGGAGTGGATTCGGGAGAATAAGGCTCCTCGGTACCAGAATCAATGTAGTTGATTTCTTCACGAGGATCATGCTGCTCATCCTCAATCACTGTGGAAGAATGGCTTGCGCTATCGTTGATATTGGCATTGTCTTTGTGCTTCTGTGCGAACTTGAACAGACTGAGCTTATTAGTCATCGATGGCTGCTGCTGTTATCTGTTGTGTTATTTCCTGTTGTGTGTTTGGTGATGTATTCTCATTTTATGTGTCTTCAGCTCCGCAGAGCCGTCAAACTGACCAATCAACTTCAAGGACGGCTCAAAAAAAACCGTTTTGGTGTATTGATGTAAGGCAGGGCCTCCATTAGGAAGTGTTACCCTCTGCGCCCCTTGTTTTGTTTATGTAAGTGGTTATGTAATCTCTTGGTTTCTGGTTTGCAATCTATATAAGCCGGTTGTGGGCCTACCAGGAGTTGTTTCGCGAAATCATCGTTTATGTGTCTATTTACATCTGGAAAAAATTACTACTAAGCTGAGATGATGATCAGGACATCCTCTGTGAAAAGAAGATAAAAGATAGCGGTGGTTTGTTATTCAAGGTTTACGTGTGGTTTCATTGTACGTTGATTTGAGCACAGAAATACCGGTTTTCTTCTCATGCGACCACCACGGTTGAGGCCCCTGGTAAGGCATGCCCATGTATTCTTCAAACCAAATAGCCAGACATGGACAACTAAGCTGAAACACGACTTTCGCCCGGTACTGTTCCAGCCGTTGAAGGATGTTGCAAAGAAACATTCAATACCAGAAGATGAATTATTTACCAAAAGAGCGAAAGTTGGGAAGTACAAGTACATCACACATCCGGAATATATTCATGCAATGCCAATTGAGAAAAGAATTAATTCAAAACCGGGAATAGGAACTCTTGTGGAGTTCAGTTCACGCTTGGATAACTCGACAAAGATTGGAATAATAGTTACGGATGAGCTAAATTTTTTCAAACTGAATGAATACACTGTGTTTTGCATGAACGATGATGATGGCAATGATTGCCAAGAAGTTCTATCAGGCGATCAGATTAACTTCTACTTGAATAGCTACATAAGACCCGATATTTTGTATCGCTCACTTAACGGGATTGACGGCTATTCGAAGGCTTCTTTGAATCAATTTTTGAAGGACTTCGTGTTAAACTCTTACTATGCGGTGAAAAGGCACTCATATTTGTTGCAAGTGATTCAGGCGTATTATTCCAAGGCCAATGAAACACAGCAATTGAATCTTCTTGATATTACAAAATTCTTCATCTCTAAATTAGAGCATACATCTAAAGTTCCAGATCCAGAGATATTCATGTTTGGGATCCATCTGCATTTACAAAATGATGATATCAATTTTGCAATAACTAAGGATTCAAATCAAATTTTGGGCGAACTTGAAAGTTCTCTTGTCCCAAAAAGTGTCAAGTATTTCATACATTCAATAACAAAGTCAGAACATCTTCAACATGCCCATGCGCTATCCGATGAAGAACTATCTAATATAAACCGTATTTTGAAGCACTATCTAATTGACAGTGATGGTAACAGAACAGATTGTGAAGATACCGAGGGAAATTTAAGAAATCATCCGGATATGAAGTCAATATTTGTCTTGATGAAACTCTATCTCGAGTTTTCAATCTGCCCTCATACTGAAAAAATTTTACTCAAAGTATTGAAAGACATCGCCACATTATCACGTGAAAACATACACAGAATACTCCTCAAGATGGGTGTCATCGAAACCAGGTTGGTTCCTATTCATCAATACACGCCACTACCAGTATCGGTACCTCCTCTTTTGAAAGATGAGTACCAACACCTTAGAAGGAATTTCAAGTCGGTTTCCTTTGGTTTCCCAAGCTCCAAATACTTTGAAACTTTCAAGGAAGAATCTTTCTCTGATCTTGCCATTTCTCTTAATACTGAAAACCCGAAGCAATGGCAATTAAGTATCCATATTCCAGATATCGCATCGAAACTGAAATCGTCAGCTGAGCTTATGACACAACTGGAACACAGAATAAGAGATTTCAAATCGCCAGCCCATCATTACTCTTTACTTGATGAAGAGTCACTGCGTAACGTTGGTTTCAGAGAGGATAGAATCAATAAGGCCATCACTATCACCATTTATTACGATGTAGAACGCGGGAAAAGATGGGATGAAACAACAATCGATATTAAGTTAACAAGCATCAAAAATCTCAAAATAATTCCGTTAGCAGAATTCAATGAAGTGTGGAAATCAAGAGTTCCGAATTTGAATAGGTTGAATGTTTCAAACTTTTTCAAAAAATTATTCTCTACTTTGGACGGGAGAGATTCAAAACATTTCTCAAAGCTGAATTCCGTCGAAGTCTCTAATTTGAACCATTTCCTTACGATGATCGATTATTGGTTTTTCAAAAGAATCAATCATAAGGGTTCAATGGAAAACCCTTTCCCAGCGACATCCATTTTTGAACTTGAAGAAGACGGCTCAACTCTTTCCAGATCAAAAGCTGGCGACAATTTCAGTTACGTCAACTATATTAAACAAGAGATTGAATTGATTGTAAGCAATGAACTCACCAAGTACACAAAAAAAAATAAGGATTTATTGCTTTTGACTAAAAGTCAAGCAATATTAGAAGATCACGTAATGGATTCAATTGATATCAAAAGTTTCACTAAATTTCCCAATTACAATACATCCAAATTTAATGAACTAATTTTTTTGAAGGATGAGATGATGTTGACTCCGTTTCAAAATTATGTTGCATCGATCAGATTCTTAAAACCAACTGAAATCTCTACTACTGAAGTGCGATGTGAATATGCCTCCAAAGGACTCGATTGTGGATTAATTGATTTCATACATCCTTTGGCCAACTATGAAGTCTTGATCAATCATTGGCAGTTGTTGGGCTACCTGCATAAAAGATTTCTGAAGCAGTTGTCTATTGACCCAGCATATAAATTTAGGAGATATTCATTGACGCAGTTATACCCAAAGACAGTAATTTCACACTATCTCACTTCTCATGATTTGCTTGACTATTATAATATGAAAATCAAACCTCATGCTCAGTACATTAAATTTATTGAAAGAACTCAACAGAGATATATAACTTTATGCTATATTGAGCAGCAACACGAACAGAACAGTAAGAGTAAGCCATTGGATTGGAGTATTTATCGGTGCATTATTTTGGACATTTTATCAAATGACTACGCGGCAGCATGGTGTTTTGAGTTGGGTGTTCAAGTTGAAATCAAGTTGAATGATACTGATGGTGAAACAACTTATCAAATCGGTGACCAAATTATCTGTAACCAGATAATATATTTGAACCCCATCGAATCCAAAATCATTCTGAAAAGTTAGCTAAATCTAACGACACATTTTGCATAAACAGAAGCATATACATAAACTGCATAAATTTGTACATAATATAATTCAGTGATGCAGTAAGGTTAATGCACAGTCAATTATCTATAGAATTTTCAAGATTGTTTTTATTTAAAACAATTTTAAATCGCTTGTTATCTGGTCCAATACTAATTTAGGAGCTGGTCCCAGTCCGAGAACAGTGGCACTACCTGCTTCAATTTGAGTTCTCCCTGCATCATGCACGATATAAGAATTGATGTTCAAAGAAATTGCCTGAGCAAATAAAAGATCAAGATCTTCTTTAGATTTTACTTGCAAAGTGATTTTAGCTTGGCCTGTCTTTTCCCATCTTCTCAGTAAGGCCAAGTTTTGTGATGCTAAATTATCCTCAATCATCAGTTTATAACACCCTAAAGCGGCGTGTGCGCACTGAGCTGCGGCTTTTCCTTTGGTCATCTTCAGGTCCGTTCTAACAATCAACGCCATTCTGGTTTCACCAGGAATTGCATTCAGTGACGTAGAATCAACTTGATAATCTTCTTCTTCACTTTCATCAAACTCTGAAGACTCATCTATGTAATCATGTGATGTGGTTGTATCTTCGGTTATTATATCGGAATTTGTGCTTTCAGTGCTATCACTTCTTGCAAGAGTGCCATGGTGACTTTTAGTCTTATTCTTTTTATGATTTTGCTTTTTTACGTTGTGTGAGCAACCGAGATGGTTCCCAATATATATGCCCATCAGTAGTGAAAGTGAACATGTCGCTACCAGCTGGAGATTGAAGTTCATTTTGAACAAAGAAGTTAGTTTGCTTCAATATATTGTGCCCAATGAAAATGAATTAAACTACTAATTTAACTAATTTTTGTCACTGAGATTACTTAAAACTTAAAAAAAATGGTGCATCCTAAGAGGTTCGAACTCTTGCTCCTTACGGAACCCGATCTTGAGTCGGGCGCCTTAGACCACTCGGCCAAAGATGCTTTTGTTGTTGTTGAGGCTCCCAAGTACTATATACTAATACTACAACTTTCAGCATCTTCAAAGTTATTATCAAAGTAGCAAAAGAAATGGTGAGCTGCATTTCAAAGGCATACCGCTTGAAGTCATTGCCTGCCGACTACTAGGGGATGACAAAAAGATAATTTTTAATTTATTCCTTTTTTTTTAGTTTTTAATTATTGTTGAAAGTCAAATGTTATGCCGTATTCAGGAACAGTCGGTGCTCAGTCGGTCAATCCAAATGTATTTAAATGGATATTAAATCTCTGTATATGTATTCTCTTTTCAAAAAGCAACCTTGAAACAAACCGAATAATAATGTTTTAGATCTTTCTTTCATTGTGGACCTACTGGTGATTGGATCATACTACAAAACCGTACGGAAAAATTGAAGGGTATGTTACTTATGGGTACTTTGAAACATGAATCATATCTATTCAATCTACACCCATCTCTGAACTACAACTGAATTGATTAGACCGGCGTCTTTGATGGATTGTTCCATGTTTTCGATGGGTTTAACTGGAAATGCGTGATTCAATGAGAAGTTTCTTGTAGTAGTGTTTGCTGTTTCATCTTTGACGAAGTTGTATAAAGTTTGTACTGGTGCAGAACTCATGAACTTTTTAACAACTCTACGGCCATCAGCCAGTCTGATTTGGACACTGGCATCTCCTTGGTCTCCTTCCTTTTCTTCTTTTGGTTTCTCTTTTGATTCCTCTTTAGTCTGTTCTACAGATGTGCTTGGAGGATGATAATCTGGGGAAACCGGCGATCCTAACCTTTGTCCTTGACCATGAAAACCCCCAACTTTCCGCTTAGGTGGCTTGTATTCCTCGTCTAGTTTCTTTGTCACGTTAACATCAACATCTTGCCCATATTCAACATCAAGAAGTGCAAGCGGTGCCCTTCCACTGTTTAGTTCAGAGAGGTAGTGGGCATTGGCTGGATCATCGTAGCGGTACAATTTACCCTCACCAACTTGAAATCCATCTTTCCAGAAAACTATATCTCTAATTACCTTCTCTGGTTTCTTTGGTGTGATAGAAGTGGGTGCAACCGGAATAGATGGTGTTACTGCATCCCCTAATTTGTAACCAGTCCCTTCAAAGACAGGGCCTTTAGATGATGAACCTTCTTCCTCTTCGTTCATACGGTCTGGATGACCACCTCCTTGTTCCGCTTTTTTGAGAAGGTCCTGAACAAGTCTTTTTGGTGCATTTGGATTCTCGACGTTGATACCCGAACCTTCACCACCACCTGCAAAGAAGTTTTGTTGTTCATCTTCATCATTGTCCTGCCCATTGATTAGTTCTTGGAAACTCTTGAATCTTGATTGCTGACCCGTGGCAGTACTCGGGCGTGGTGCAGCACTACTTTGACGGCTATTATTCACACTGTTGTCTCCCGAATGGTTGATAGAGCTACTTTGGGATTGTGCTAACTCAGGATCTGCCTTTCTTTGTGTTGGTCCATTATAGAATTCATCTAATGCCAATTGAACATCATAATTGTTTCTGGAAAGTAGTGCCTCCGCAACTGAAGATGGAACTTGTGTTAGCTCAATAAATTGAGCAACTTCATGCTCGTGATCAGACATGTTATGCTCAACTGATGCCTATTATAGTACAACCCAACGCTACTGGTTGACTTTTGTAATTGTTGTTGCCACTCTCTTGAAAAACAATTTTGGTACGCGACACAAAGACAATAATCATTTCAAGATCAAAGTTTGAGCTACACTTCACTTAAAGTAGTTTAATACACTATTTTGCGTTGTATTTATGAACCGATGTTGAAATCCCAGATTTCACTATATAATTAAAATCATTAATAAAAATTCGTTAAAAATTATAGATAATATCTCATTCATGTTGAATTAATGAGACAATTCTAACAACCTGAACAAGACGTTTATTTGTTTTGTTCACGGAAGTATTTGGCAGCTTCAACCATATTGGTCAATGAAGCTCTGGTTTCTTCCCAACCTCTAGTTTTCAAACCACAATCTGGGTTAATCCAAAATTTCTCAACAGGGTAGACTTCCAAAATAGTTTTGATCTTTTGGATGAACTCTTCTTTAGATGGAATACGTGGAGAGTGGATATCGAACAAACCTAAACCAGCATGGTTTGGATAGTCAGCAAATTCTCTAATGTAGTTTGGATCATCTTTTTTGGAGAACTCAATGGAAACAACATCAGCATCTAATGCTTTGATGTGGTTTGGATCTAAATCAGAGTAACAGAAATGAGAATGAATTTGAGTTGAATTTTTGACACCAGCAGTGGCAATTCTGAAAGACTCAGCAGCCCATTTGTAATAATCTTGTCTTTCAGCACCATCTCTCAATGGCAAACCTTCTCTTAAGGCTGGTTCATCAACTTGAATGACGTTGATACCGGCAGCTTCTAAGTCGTTAACTTCATCTCTCAAAGCCAAACCCAATTGTAAAGCTTGAGTTTTTTGAGAAGCATCAACTCTTGGGAAAGACCATCTCAAAATAGTGATTGGACCAGTCAACATACCTTTCATTGGCTTGGTAGTAATGGATTGAGCATAAACAGATTCTTTGACTGTCATTGGTGCTGGTCTGGAAACGTCACCAACGATGATTGGTGGTCTAACATATCTGGAACCATAAGATTGAACCCAACCGTTAGTGGTAAAAGCAAAACCTTTTAATTGTTCACCGAAGTATTGAACCATATCGTTTCTTTCTGGTTCACCGTGGACTAAGACATCTAATCCAACTTCTTCTTGGAATCTAACAACCTTTTCGATTTCTGATTCGATGAACTTTTCGTATTCTTCTTTGGAAATAGTACCTTTAGCATATTTGTTTCTGTTAATTCTAATATCTTTGGTTTGTGGGAAAGAACCGATAGTAGTGGTTGGGAATAATGGCAGTTTGAAGATTGGTTTCTGTTCTTCAATACGTTGAGTGAATGGAGCAGCACGACGACCATCTTTGTCTTCAATGGCAGCAACTCTGGCTTGAACAGATTCGTCATTAGTGATGGAAGAGGAGGCTCTAGCAGCAACGGATTTAGCGTTAGCTTCTAGTTGAGCAGACACGTCTTCACCAGAGACGTTTTTAGCAACAATAACAACTTCATCTAATTTTTGAGTAGCGAAAGAGAAAAAGTCTTTGATTTCTGGTGACAGTTTAGTTTCATTGTTCAAATCAACTGGAGTGTGTAACAAAGATGAAGAAGTAGCAACAATGACTCTGTCTTTACCTAATTTTTCAATAGCTTTGTTGGCTAATTCAGAGGCTTTAGCAAAGTCAGCCTTCCAGATATTTCTACCATCGATAACACCAACAGATAGAGTTTGGTCAGCAGTCAAAGCATCAGCAACCTCATCTAATTGTTCAGGAGCTCTGATCAAATCAATGTGGAAACCAGCGACTGGCAAACCTTTGATAGCATCTAAGTTTGGCACAACAGTACCAAAGTATGTAGCTAAAGTAATGGCTGGTAAACCATCTTGTTTGGCCAAAAACTCGAAAGCAGTTTTGTAAGCAGCTTTGACGTTTTCTGGTAAATCCAAAACCAAAGCTGGTTCATCAATTTGAACAGCTTTGGCACCGGCATCAGCCAATTTTTTCAAGATTTCAGCGTAAACAGGCAATAATTTCTCCAACAAGGTGACTGGTTCCAAGTCCAAAGAGTCTTTGTCAGCTTTACCTAAGTATAGGAAAGAGACAGGACCAATCAAGACAGGTCTGGTCTCAACACCCAATTCTTTGGCTTCAAGATATTCAGCAACTGGTTTGTCACCGTTCAATTTGAACTCGGTAGAGTTGGAGAAAGTTGGTCTGACGTAATGGTAGTTAGAATCAAACCATTTAACCATTTCCAAAGCGGTAACATCAACTGCTTTGGTAGTTTCAGTGGCTTTTCTTTGCAAACCTCTACCCATAGCAAACAAGACATCAATTGGTTGTAAATCGTACTTGGTGTAACGTTCAGGAACAACATTGAATAACAAAGAAGCATCTAAAATGTGATCGTAGTAGGAGAAATCATTTGAAGCGATCACATCGACACCTGCATCTTTTTGCAATTTCCAGTTGTTGGCTCTGATGTCTTTACCAACTTTCAACAATTCGTCCAATTGGACTTTACCAGACCAGTAAGCTTCTGTGGTCTTTTTTAATTCTCTTTGGGCACCGATACGTGGGAAACCTAAAACTGATGATTGAACCATATTGTCAATTGATGTTCTGTTTACAAGAGAAAAGAGAACTAGAATAACTTCTGAGAAGCGGGAGAAAAAAAAAAGAGATTCGAGGTCTTTTTATACATGGATTTTCTCTTCCAATTTTTTTCCCACTTATTGATCTAATTAGACCCATCTGAAAAAATAGTAAAAAAAAAAATACAAGTAAAAATTGCACATGCGTCCAACAAACCAATAGACTTATTTCGTATACATAATAACGGCAACGAACGTGTCCGTACCTACATACAGAAATAGGCTCTTTCCTCTATTGTAGAAACGGCAAGCTCTGAGAGAGAAAAGTGTTAATTCTGTGGGGAAGTGACAAGGTGTCTTTATCCGTACATGTAGATGGTGATTTCGAGATTGTGTACATTTCGCACAACTGTCAAGGGAAAATAGCTTTCTCCTTGTCTTCGATTACTTTTAGATTGTTCTCGTTTACAATCAATTCCAGAGTCACCTACCATACGAGGTATCATGAAAAAAATTTTCACATGCTGTGGGATTCGAGAAGACCGGAAAAGGAAGTACTCTCTTCCTGAGTGTTGTGTTATAGCACGTGAAAACCAAACACATCATTCTGCTAAAGCCGAGCAGCTGCATGACACAAAACGGTACAGCAGAACATGGTGAGCTGTAGTAACAGGGCCGCTCATATATCCTCGCTGCATTTATGATTGTGCAGGCTTCCAAACGATAGTGGGAGAGTACCAGTCCACTAAGGGAGGGTTTCCGTCGCACTCAATTCTGAACTTCGCATCCAATTGCTAACAGGAACGATGCATGTATTTTGACTAGAGAGGAAAACTGCTGATATATAGGTGTAGGCGTTCCTAACATAGTTCCTTTCAGCTTGAAGGCTTCTTTGCTTATATTGTTGAGACGAGAATAGAAGAGCGTTTGAATCCAGCACGTGACTTCTCGCCATTCTTTTTTGTCCTTGTTCTAGAAGCCCGGTTTATTCAACAGCGAAAATAACAGTCTTCTCCTTTTGAACCACTCTTTCAACTATAACATACTGAAGTGATTAAACCGTGTGAATTGTTCGAGATGTTTACCCGTTCATTGTTCAGAGCTGCTACCAATGCTAGACCACAACGCTTGATGGCTCAACCATCCGTCTTCATCAGAGGTATCAGAACCTTTAAGCAGGAAGATCAACCAAGATTGAGAATTGGTTCAACAGCTCCAAACTTCAAAGCTGACACCACTGAGGGTGAAATTGATTTTCACAACTGGATTGGCGACTCATGGGCTGTATTATTCTCTCACCCAGCCGATTATACTCCTGTCTGTACCACAGAGTTAGGCGCTTTTGCCAAATTGAAGAAGGATTTCGATGCTAGAAATGTCAAACTAATTGGTTTATCTGCTGAAGGTGTCGAAAGCCACAAAGGTTGGATCAAAGACATCGAGGACGTCACACCAGAATTGAAAAACTTCACTTTCCCAATCATTGCTGATGTAGACAGAGAGGTTTCATTTTTGTACGATATGGTCGATGAGGAAGGTTTCAAAAACTTGAACGGTGGTATTGTCCAGACCATTAGATCTGTCTACGTCATTGACCCATCCAAAAAAATCAGAGTCACCTTCACATACCCACCATCCACTGGTAGAAACACTGCTGAAGTTTTGAGGGTCATCGATGCTTTACAAATCACTGATAAAAAAGGTGTTGTTACCCCAATAAACTGGACCTCTACTGCAGAAGATGTCATCATTCCACCAACCGTCTCAGACGAAGCTGCCAAACAGAAATTTGGTGAATTCAAGAAGGTCAAACCTTACTTGCGTTACACTAAAGTTGATTAATTACATATTCCCAACTCTCCAATAAAAGTATTTCTTTATTCATTCCCCAATTCAGTAATACTTGATGCCTTTTGGCCTCATTTTGTTCGAGATTTCGCCAATTGGCCCAAAAAGGTAATCACTAACGTTTTTCTGTGTCCCGTAACATTTAACTCCAGCTTTTTGACTGACAACGCTGAAAGGAAAAATAAAAATTGAAGGCAGAGAAGAGCTAAAACTGTTGTTAGTGTTCCGATTTACGATACTATCTGACTATTTTGATATAGCTGTGGTGTGCCCTACTTTGCTGCTGTATTACATTCACCTGTTAACCTTGCTACTGGCTCACCCTTCTTTTCTGGACCTATCGAATTTTCACTAGCCTGGGGAATACTGCAATTTGATCTTAAAGTAACAGCATTTGATACTTAGCTTTATACTTCATGATCATCGTATTTCAACAATGAGCAACAACTTCACAGACACGAACAACTATGCAAGTTCGCTGAACTTAAATCGAGCACATAAGCCTGCGTCTCAGGTAGGATCGCCGTCACTAACAACGACCGCTAATCCCACTCTCAAGACATCTAGTCAGCAGAACTACATTCAAGGAGACAGTATCAAAGGAACCACCACACTCCATAGGTCTCCTATCTCTCCACCTCCTGTCCCACTAAAACCTGCTACGAAGAAGCGAGTTATTCCGAGTACCAGTGATACTAAGCAGAAGAAGAAGCAGGCGATCAAGGCAAAACAGGAAAACAACAATCTGAATACTTTGGCCAGCATTGCAACAACGTCAAACACTGAAAACCCAACACAACCGCTATCCTCCCAGTCAATTGTACAACAGCCCGCAGGACATCGGCCTGTTACATCTTGCACCCACTGTCGCCAACATAAAATCAAGTGTAATGCATCTGAAAGATTTCCTGCACCATGTCAACGGTGTGAAAAGATGGGATTGACTTGTGAGATAGATCCTCAATTTAGACCTCGAAAAGGTTCCCAGATACAAAGCTTGAGAAACGATGTTGATGAATTGAAGCTAAAGATCGAGTATCTTCAAAGAAGTGAATCATTAATTGCACAAGCTTTAGCGAACCAACAAGCCAATAATTCTTCATTTGTCAGAAACTCCAATACTATGGGTTCAAGTTTTGCGAAATTTGAGGCTGATACTCTCCATTCAAGCACATCTCCTGTCAGTTCAGTTCCCACAGTCGATCAATCCCCACCCAATATTTCTGCTAAGACCATTTTGAAAAGCGAACCACATTTATTGATGGCTAGAAGATCCACGTCCAATACTACATCAAGGCAAAACTCCATGCCTAATTCGATTCCTCAACTTCTTAACGATTCCGCACCAACTAACAGTGACCAGAAGGATTTACCACCATTTCTTGAGATGTCAATGAGGGCCAACACGCCCAACAGCGTTCAGCACCAAGATGAAACGACAACGAATATAACTTCTCCTCATTCAACGAGATCTGTTCAGTCAAGCACGAACTCAATAGCTGAGTTTGTACTAGGAGATGTTTCTATTTCACTTTCGAAAGCAAATGAATTGCATGATAGATTTGTGAGGGATTACTTGCCATTTTTTCCTATCATGTCTTCTCCGAATGCATCAGAACTATATTCACAATCACAGTTGTTATTTTGGACGATCTGTCTAACTGCATGTTTATCTGACCCTGACCCGACTTTGTACAATCAGTTAGCATCATTGATAAAGCAACTGGCTATCGAGACGTGCTGGATTAGGACACCTAGATCAACACACATATCACAGGCGTTGCTAATTCTGTGCATGTGGCCATTGCCAAATCAGAAAGTTCTCGACGATTGTTCTTATAGATTTGTTGGATTAGCAAAGTCATTAGGTTATCAGCTTGGTCTTCATAGAGGTAAATTCATTAGTGAATTCTCTAGAACTCAGGTCGCGTTGCCTGATGCGGAAAAGTGGAGAACAAGAACATGGTTGGGTATTTTCTTTGCTGAGCAGTTCTGGGCATCTCAGTTGGGTCTTCCACCATCCTTACAAACTGACTATTTGATTGAAAATGCTAGAATTGATGATAATTTACCAAAGAATTACAGGTCATTGATATCATTATCTATTTTTCAGGCAAAGTTAGTTAATGTTATGGGTTCTAGTGTTATTAGCCCAGATGGTTTGATGGAGGCCAGAAACCGGGCAGGTTCTTTGGCAATACTGGAAAGAGAACTGGAAAGATTGGTATTCAAATTACAGATAGATGACGTAACAGTTGAGATCTATTACCTCTATGTCAGATTGACTATTTGTTGTTTTGCATTTTTACCAGAAACGCCTACTGAAGATCAAACTAAATACGTTACAGTTGCATACCTTACTGCTACAAGGGTCGTCACTTTAGTCTCGAAACTATTGGAAACGAAAAATCTCATTGAATTGCCAATTTATATCAGGCAATCTGTTACATATGCAGCTTTGATCTTGTTCAAGTTACACTTGACACCATTATTGCTGGAAAAGTACATTGATTCTGCTAGACAATCAATTGTTACTGTTCATCGATTATTTAGAAATCAATTGTCATCTTGGAAAAGTGTTGAAAATGATATTTCTAGAACTGCCCAAGTGTTGGAAAAGTTGAATTATGTTCTATTTACCCATCCAGAACTATACACAAAAACGGATGGGATCATTACAAGAATGAGATCGCATTTAACAGGATCATTGTTCTATGACTTAGTTTGGTGTATTCATGAGGCACGAAGAAGACTTTTGGAAGAACAAAAAAATGGCTCTACCAAACCGAAATTGACCGATGATTCTAAACGACCAGTCCCTCTGCCATTTTATAATCAAATCAACAAAGATGATTTTCAAACAATTACAACTACCACACCTGGTGGTACGACCATAACAACACTAGTCCCAACAGAAAATGCTATGTCTACGGCTACTGCTAATGCAACAGCTGCAGGTTTATCTAAGCCAACAGAAATAAAAGGTATCCCTGTTGCAATGTTAGATTCAACCGGAAGTATTGCTGGAGGAGACTCTTCAAATGTTTCTGGACACCCTAGTTCATCGGATTTGCGCAAACTGGCAAGTAAGAACTCAAGTACAAACTTGGCAAATCAAAATCTCAACTGCAATGTTCAGAATGCAACTCAAAATCAGCAGCAGAATCAACAGCATTCAAACGCACATGCTCAACCGTTTCCTCAACAAGCTGCACAGTCGCCATTCCCTCAAAATTCTAATTCATTGATTTCAGGTACTGCTCATTCAAACTACGAACCACATCAATTTGTTCCTTATGATTTAGTGAATTTGAATACAAATCCCAATGGCACACCGGCCCCAAATCCCACTGGTACACCAGGTCCGAACACGCCAGGGCATGGAAATCACTTAGAGTTTGATCTCAGCAACGGTACCAACGGTGATGCATTGAGCCGCACAGATTTCGATAATTTTTTCCAGCAGCAAAGTGCTGGATGGATGGAAGGTGATGATGTCTTGGGATGGTTTGATATCAACATGGCACCTGAGTTCTAGTATCTTCTTTGTTTTCCTTTCTTTTCGCATATACATCTTTGATCTATTTCCATACCGTCACTTATGTTTCTTTCTGTTTTCTTTTGTTCAATTTTGATTTATTTTGTTTTATTCAGTGAGATAATAAGGAGTTTCCAACAGATATATGTGTTACTTACACCATCTTGATGATATGTACAGCGTAGTATGATTCATCTCCGATACAAAGTAGTGAAAGTGTATCAAATTGAAAGGATATACATAAACTGAGTGATATTTATTCATCGGTATCTTTCGGATCACCAATACCATCTTCATAAATTGCAAAGATTGTCTCAGACTCTGGCAAACAAGGAGAGTCATAAATTTTACAGATTCTCTGCTCGCCTCTACCCTTCTTGAAGCTCAATCTTGTTGTAGAAGAATGTGCAATAATATTACCACCGATAGGTTTCTTAGGATCAGGGTTGAACATCATACCACCATCAACTTGCGCAACAACCTGGTTAGTGATAACAACGGCGATACCGAATTCATCTGCCAACCTTTGAAGTGTTCTCATGTACTTAGCAACATGCATCTGTCTCGCCGATAACTCTCCTCTACCTGCAAAGTCCGTTCTGTATAAAGCCATGATCGAGTCCACAATTAAGAGAGAAAACCTCGATTCTGACATCATAGCAGCAGCTTGATTCAATAAGCTCAATTGATGATCAGCGTTATAAGCTCTTGCGTATGCAACATTGTCTAATGCATCATCCTCATTCAAGCCATATCTTCGTGCTATGGAGACCAAACGAATAGGTCTGAAAGTACCCTCAGTATCAATATACAAACATTTACCTTCACCACCACCCATATCAATAGGAAGCTGGCAAGTAACAGCTAAAGTGTGACAGAGCTGCGACTTACCAGTTCTGAACTCTCCAAAAACTTCAGTGATGGAACCTGTCTCAATACCACCACCCAGCAAAGTATCCAATTGTTTGGAGCCAGTAGTCAAACAAATCAGCTCGCTTCTTCTATGGTGAAATTCTGAAGCAGTTGTGAATCCCATTGGCACCAATTTCGATGCTTCAGCTATAAGCTTATCTGCCTTGACTTCTGAGATGCCCTTGACTAACAAAAGGGCTCTTTTCGGACTATGAAAGGTGTTAGTACAGCTACATTCCAATTATTTGCTCCTTCGGACGATACTCACGTATACGCAACAGCTTCTACGGTATTGTAACCAGCTGCCGCCAACTTACTGACATCGCCGCTTGTTATACCGTTACCCTAGGCAGTGTTAGTATTCCTATTGTTTACCAGTCCAAATTTGAAAAAAAAAAGGCGTCTACTCTTCGAACTTCATGAAGTGTTTAACTTACTTCCAACCTGCTCACAGGGAGCGGCCCATAAAGCCCTTCATCATCATCAACATCTTGCCCAATCTGTTCCACTTCGATCTCGTTGTCATCAACTGCGGGTTGATCTTGGCTTGTCTCTTGTGTCATTGACCCTCAATGTACGACTATTATCTGTAAAAAAACTTGTACTGACAATATCTATGCCTTTTTCACTTGTTTTCGCCTCCCAACAAATCAGTTTGTGTTTGCTTTTTTTGTTTTGATTATTCTGTACACGTTAAAAAAAGTCACGAAAAAGTCACGAAAAGACCAATGTCATGTGATATACACGTGATGTTTCCTGATGTGGTGAATTATGCAAACTTGTTGTCCGCATTGGGAAATCAGACTTTTTGGTATTACTACTTTGGACAACTGGCATTATTAATGAAGATCTTCTGTTGGATTAAACATGAAACAGATCTTTCCTGGAGATTTACGGGAATGTTTCAACAGACGAGCAGTTAGGTATAGAAGCACCACAACTTTAGAGAATTTGAATTCGCACTGTAGTAGGTATTGAGCCAGTCTGCCTCTGTGGGATGACAGTTTTTTTTTTTGGGTAACTACATATTTTGCTAGAATTTTTGTAGTTTCAAGATTGTTTTGACTTGTCACAAATGAGACACAGACGGGGACCTTATCGAGTGGACCAAAGTATTTTGGAAACATAAGACATGAGTTTTGAGAAAACTACATGATGTTCTTTTCTTACCTTCGACACTAGCAGACGGTAACTGAAATGCCAATGGTAAGTGAATCTACATAGCAATACACACTGAGTCTGTCTTCCAGTGAACTTTAGTCCTGGCTGTACCAACTTTGTGGGAAACCCACATACCCAAAAGAGAATAAAACTAACACGAATGCTACCTCTAGCCGGTGCCAGCAGAGCAACACTATCTAATTGTGAACCTACAGAAGCAGCTGGCCACGTTGGATACAATAGCTGCTTCGCCAGTAGCGCCAATGGCAAACAGTCGTCAAAGATCACCATCTTCGTATGTTAAACTTCCATCTTTTGATGGATCCAGAACGAGTAGTGCAGGTGACGTTTCTGATATATCGAAAGAAGTTATAAATGAAGAGCCAGGACAAGATAATAACACATATAGAGCGAGTAGAATAGCTGAAAAGATTTACCACAGAACTTACCGTGAGGTGGAAGTGTCAAAGTATACGCGCGTATTAGGTGGTCCAGATGAAAAGTCAAGAATGATTTGTGATGAGTTCATGGAGTTGTTCAAACCTTGGCCAGAGAGTTTGGTTGCCGCTCTCAGAAAGTTATGCACGAAGCTTTATCTTGTTGGTGAATCGACACAGATTGACCAGATATTAGAAAGTTTTAGTGTGAAGTGGGTTTTGTCAAACCCTAAGAATCCATATGGTGATTACAAGACGGTTCATGTGATCTGCTTTGCTATATTGATGTTGAACACCGATCTACACGGGAAAGCTGCTAACAATAAATCAACAGATTTATTCACCGAATCGGAATTTATTTCTAGTGTCTGGACAGCCATAACAGAAGATGGTACCACCAAGCATCGCTCGAGAGGTGACATAGATATACAACTCAAGGAAATCTATAAATCTATTCTTAACAATCAATTGGAGCTACTTAAAGTGCCATCTCATTATTCTCCGTTGAGAAAAAAGTCTGTCAAGGTACTGAGAAGTTTTTCAAGTAGCTCTCACCTTTCTCGAAGCAGCTCTAAAGAGTCTCCGAATCTGAGTCTTCTTTCGAATATCTCTGTTCGTTCGAAACGACATTCAAAGAGAATAACATCTGTTGGGTCTAACATGTCTTTGAAATCGGCCAGTACCAACATGACGGAAGTCTCAGATACTACTTATGACATTGATTACAATAAGGATAAGATCGATGAGAAGTTGGAACACTGGGGACCACCTTGGTTTATTGAAGGTTTATTGATGGTAAAAGATTCAAAGAAGCAGAAGCTCAAACACAAGACAACGGCGAAAAATGGTGGGTTCAAACTGAGTCTCTTCTCCAAATTTAGCCAAGCCGATGTCGTATCTTCAGAGCTTGATATTTACGACACAGAAGGTTTGAAACAGAGTATTGTAATTATTCAAAAGGGACGTCTTAACCAATATATCTTTAAATCTGGTTCAGATAGAAAAAATTTCATGAGGACAAAATCACCAGAGTTCATACATACTAATTGCACATACAGTCTTTATTCAGCAATTGCCCACGTTATTGAAGATGGCAATCACATTATCTCTAATTCGAGCAAAAAGAATGATGGTGTTGTTTGGATATTAACTCTACCAAATTTGAACCCTGGTTCTCATGATGAGGAAAACAAGATTGTTTTCCATGCTCCTGGTAGAAAAATCGCCTACAGCTTCGTTGAAACTTGTAACTTCTGGGCTGCAAGAATTACCTTCGTACCTTCAATAGACAGCGAGATTGTTACTAATGCAGAATATGGTTGGAGCGATAGACTACTTACAATGAATGAAGGATTGTCAAAAGAAAAGATTCAAAATTGGGAATGTTTGCTATCGATTGAAACATCTTTCATACCATCGTCAAACTCCATTGATGAGCAATTCTTGAAACTGAAGGACTATGTACAGTATCTTGAGACAGAAATCACTAAGCACGATGAACTAAAGTCTGTCCTACAAAGAGTATGGGGGAAAGATAAGTCACTAACAAAGCAACACCAACTTGTTATGAATAATTGGAACCGCAAATATGCTCACCTGTACAAACAGAATGAAAAACTCAAGACTTATATGGATAGCTTAGCTTTGGCAATTGCCTTCAAAGCTTCTAAAGTATGATATATTTTGTACTCTACTATGTAATATTTATAAATGTGTTGTGTCCCTTAACAAAAAGCTATATCAAAAACCAAAATGAAAACAATAAGTAGCCATTGATAACTTGTAATCTTGGGTAATTTGAAGGCAGTCAAAAAGTCAAAGAGTATGTCTGATCCAAGCTCTATTAACGGTATGTCTATTACTTCATAACAGTGAAATATGTTTGGTGAACTTGTCAATGTTTTTAACTTCAAATGATGTTCTCAAACTTTCCATTGCCACTGTCACCTTTCATTCACCTTAAGAACCTTTGACTAACTATTTAGGTGGTTCTGTTGTTGCCATGGTTGGTAAAGATTGCGTGGCAATTGCCTCTGATTTGCGTCTAGGCTCCCAGTCTTTAGGACTATCGAATAAGTTTGAGAAAGTGTACAATTTTGGCCATGTGTATCTCGGGCTTACTGGTTTAGCTACTGATGCACAAACTTTGTATGTAGATAGAGTCCATTTTTTGCAAAATTTAGAGATATAAATACTAACACAGCGGAGATCACAAGTTTTCAGATTGAAAACCAATCTATATAAGCTAAGGGAGGAGAGACAGATTGAACCTGAGTCATTTGCCAACTTAGTGTCATCAACGCTGTATGAGAAAAGATTTGGTCCATATTTTGTTGGTCCAGTTGTCGCTGGCATAAACTCCATCACAGAAAAGCCCTTTATCTGTGGCTTTGATTTAATTGGTTGTATTGATTTTGCAAAGGACTTTATTGTCAGTGGTACTGCATCCGACCAATTATATGGTATGTGTGAATCACTATATGAACCAGATTTAGAGCCAGAGGATCTTTTCGAAACCATCAGTCAGGCACTTTTGAATGCTGCGGATCGTGATGCCCTTTCAGGTTGGGGTGCTGTGGTGTACATCATTACAAAGGACAAAGTTGTCAAAAGATATTTGAAATCTCGTCAAGATTGAGTGTGCTCGATCTTTAAGTATGCTTAATGTTTGCATTCCTGTTATTGAACTGTATATTTAGATTAAATTATTATTACAAGTTTTATATTCTGTTCATATATACAATAGGTGTCATATAATATTGGGAGTGAGGGCGTATATATCAAAGGCTCAGCCACTACTGTGCCTTCTCCTTAGCCTGTTCTCTTTCCAACAACTTCTTCAAAAGTTGGTCTTCACCGTACTCTTCGTCTTTGAGTTTTTTCCATGTTTCCTTCATTTTTTTTTGTTTCTCCTTCTTCTGTAGAATCAAGTGCTTTTGCGTTTCGAGTCTAGCTTCATGAAGACACATAGTTAGTGCTTCTTTTTCATTATTACACACACCAAAACATCTTTCGAGATATGACTTCTTATGGCACTCTTCTAAAGCCTGTATGAGGTCTGTACAAGAGATGAATCTAGGCGAATGTAGCTGTGGGTGCATCTCAAATTTTTCTCAAACCACGTCTTCTCAAAAGTGAAGTAGAATATAAGATTTATTCTTAGACTTCCTTTTACTTAATAAAATGGGCTTTGGATCATTACTTTTTTTTGAAATTACGGTACAGTCACGTGATAATTTATTTCTGGTATTCACATTGTGCGGTTTCCCTCGGAATATTTCTGAAAAAGAAAAATTGTGGCATATAGTTATAAAGTCAATAATACATAAGTCAAACCGCTTCGTGGAAGAAGCAACTAGTCAGGGATCAAAATGAGTGGCGCTGCTCAAAGCATAGAGTTGCCTCAGCTGCTGAGAAATCACTCGAAAGAGTATAGAGAGAGACGGAGAAAACAGATGATGTATTTTTACGGTGCAACTGCACTAACTTTAATATTCTCTAGATTGGCGTACAGAGGTGTGCAAGCAAGAAAGTGTATGTATAAGAGTTGCGAGCTCAATTCACCAGGTTGATAGTTGCTTGTAAATTTCCTGAAAGAAGAGAAATCAACTAAATACTAACTGTTTACCTAGATATCCCACAAATGTTCAATGCCAATCACATTCCACCGCAGTTTTCTTTTCAAAAGGATGCTATTTTTGCAGTGACGCATGCCTCACTGCTTGCAACATCATCATTCGCCATGGCACTCACCGGTGTCTGGTGGTCTTGGGATGTCTCTAATATCAAGGAATTTGGCTTCAAGATCAAGAGAGCGCTAGGTGGGGACTCTAATGAAAAAAGAATTAGTGATATTCCTCTGGATGAAGAGTCTGCAGCTGTTCAGGATGCTATCAATAAATTTTTGAACGGTGAAGGTCTCGATGAAGAAAGGGAAGTATCTTCTGCAGTGTCTTCCGCTTAGGTTTAGATTATACAGATATATGATACGGAACATGTACATAGATTCATTTAGTTTTAGTGTATGACATGATGTAGTCTCTTTCTTAGGATGCAGTTCTGGTTCTGGCTATATTTTAGTGGAATCTCAGTGAAGCCGGCCTATCTTAAAGAGTGAGGGAGGGCACATTTTGTAGTTTGAAACTTACTTTCAGTTGAACATGTCATAAGTAACGTAAGGCTTCTTTTCCCATAGAAACATTTCGCGAGCTTATTCACAATTCTAAGTTAATTCTTAACAAGGCATCAACTCCTATAGACACAGAGACCTGCAGATGGAAACTGAAGCGTTCAGCAAAGTTTCCAGCCATGAATCTTCGGACGAAAACAGTGACTATGAAACAGCGTTTGTGTCTGCCGATGGCTTAAGCAGTCCCACCTTCACTGTAACGGATTTATTAACCTCGCTGGGCGAGAAGACGCAAGAGCCCGATTATCTTGTTACCAAAGGAAACGAATTAGTACAGCTGCTTATTGAATACCCATACATCAAGGCAGACCTTGTATTCAGTGCATTCGGCCACAAGCTACAATCATTGTTGATTCATCAGAAAAAGGAAGTAGTGGCTACTGGCTATCGAATATGTCGTTATGTCATCAATGATGTTCATTCAATTAGATCATTGATGGTACTAAGATTAGATGTGCTTATAATTGTTTCACTTTCAAAAGACTCAAGTCATAATATTGAAAGAGAGCAAGCACTGAAGTTAGTACGACAATTCATTGATACACCTGGTGGTTCTAATGAGCTAACGAAGGGCATAGCGAATGCGATTTTGGCTGTGGCTGAACAACCTGATGATAAACTGAGAACCGTTGCTATTGAAACTATTTGTGAGATATGTCTTGTGAGACAAGATCTGATATCCTCCCAATATCTGTTGCAATTTATTGTAGACGGCCCATATGAGGTCTCTCAACTTGCTTTGACAGCGTTGATATCATTGATAAACTCTCCAGTGGGTAGATGCAAGATTGAACTAGCAGATATTTTGAGACTGATATCACCCTTCACTGAATTTCCTGTCAAGGGCTTCATCAACCATGAAAAATTGCAAAACAGTGCTGTTATACTATCAGTATTTCTGAAAAACCTTGCTGGTTTACATGTGTTCTGCCTGAATAAGGGAGAGCCAATGCGGGAATTGATATCTTGCCTGATGTATCCTGTTAACAATGTTGTATCCAAACTGTTAGACCTTTTTCAAGATCTTTTTATGATTAATTCCTTAGAAAAGAAAACTACATCAATACAAAAGATTGTGTGGGTACCACTGAAATTGGAAAACCAATTTCTTCTGAAAACACAACATTTATCTTTATTATTACTTATCATGTTGAAAACAGGTATCATGGAAAAGCTTGTGTATGTTCTTGAGAATTCAACTGATGAGACAAACCAAACAAAAGCTGGGTTTCTACTGACCGAAATCAGTAATATCGCAGTTAACCTCATACCTGAAGAATTGGCGAGCGGTGCATTCGAAACATTTTATGGTTGTGTAGGCAACGAAAGTTCCAAAGTTGCATTTACCCTGGAGAGGTTATCACGAAAATCCAACAAAGGAAGACTATCTTTAGGATTGCAGAATCTAAAATCAACCCGAACTCTCAATAATGAGAAACAGAGCTGCGATATCTTTGAGAAATTTAAGAATTTCAAGAGTACACTTAATACTGAAGTGGACGATGTCAAACTAAGGCAAATGATCGTTGATACTAAAGTGCTGACCTCAAAAAATTTCTCTAGGTGGGATTGTGATCTTATTGCTGATTTATTTCGGGGTCCTTTGTTGAACGGTAGAAGGTTAGAGGAGATAAACCGTACGACAAAATTTCTGAAAAGACTGCTATCATTTTTTAGACCATTCAAAAGGAAGTTCTCAAGCACCAAGAAAACTAAACATTCCAAAAGGTTTGTCAAATTAGGTTGTGAGATTACTGAAAGCCTACTATCATCATTGGAGGGAAGGAGGTTGCTCAGCGAAAACAAAATAATACCTCAAATTGCAGAGTGCTTGGCTCAGTTGGATCCATACAGCGGATTTTACGCTAGTGATCAAATTTTTAGTAAGGAAAGACTGGCTACAACATTGAGTTATGGATATTTCAAGATATTGGGAATACTATCTAAAGATGAAAATGGTCTGAGAATGTTGGAAAAATGGAAAATTTTTAGCATGATTTATCACATCAGTGACAATCCGTTCAAAAGAGATGATGTATTGATACTTTTTATGGACGAAATGAAATTCACAAGTACATCGAGTCACCCAAAGATCATTCTGTCAAAAATATTGAACTCTGAAAATCCCAAATTGAAAAGTTACGCCATCAATTTGATATCAAGACAGATTGATGAATATCAAACCTGCAATGATTTCATGATTGACCTTTTGATTGAACAGCTGTACATGCTGAACAGAAATATTATTCTCAAAGTTGTAAAAATATTGAACAGTTATTGTAATAACTCAAGGAGCAATCTGAACCAGATAGTTACGTTACAACCAAATTTAGAGATTTTAAGGCTGTGTGATGATGAAGAGTCTGATAAACTCCTTATGATCTTTCTCTCAACTGAAACTGGCATTGAATATCTAAAAAAACATGGATTCATTGAACAAGAGCTTCATAGTTGGACGAACGGAGACAAGTTTATGCTTTTCTTCAAAAAAATTGATCAACTTCTACAATCGAATGCAACTTCTAAGTCCAGGGACCTGCCTCTTAATATATTTGGGGAACTGATAAAGACACAAGAGGGTTTTGACATAATCTTGGAGTCTGGAGTCTTGACAGAATCTATAAATACCATCAGGCTCTATGCTACCCAGCTCGATAATAGAGTTCATAAGCCACAATCCACAGATCCAATAGAATTAAAAAAATGTCTTTGGTCTATTGGGTTTATCAGCACGCGAAGACAAGGTGTCGAAGCTTTGGATGTTGAAGGAACAATTGAAGATATCATAAAAATCTGTGAGAAAACTCAATATCTCGACATCAAGGGCTCTATTTTCCAGATCTTGGGACTGATATCCACAACATATGAAGGAATTGAAATTCTAGACGACCTGGGATGGGCTACAAAGCTAGATACATACAACAATTCAATTCAAATCTGCCTTCCAAGGCATGTTGATAAGTTCTTAGATTCTTGGGAATCTTCTGGGTCCCACGTTCCTGAAGTCAATGATAAATTACTGGGTGATGCAGAATTTGAGGCAAACCCAAAGCTCAAAAAGCTCTTTAAACTTGTTGGAAACCTATGTAATCACGTTTACCTGAACTCATCTACAAAAGATCTGATAGCATTATCCAAATCATATCCTGAGTTTTTTGACGATCCTGCGATATTTTACAAAGTCTTGACTTATTTTGAGGTCCTCAAATATAGATTTACAGTGAGGAAACTCATTATTGAGCTATTCACTTCAAGTGGTAAGATGCTAGAGGTTTTAGTAATGAGAGACAAGAAGCGAATCAAGGAATACATAAAATGACAGGACATTCTATATGACTAGCTTTGTTGTAAGACATATTTAAATGGAGAGCTGTTGTATATAATTGGTTGACTAGGTTACCTTCAGTTTTCACCATGGTAGAGCCACTCGTTTGTTTACAAAACAAATCTGTAAACAAACAAAACAAATAATGAACACTTAGAAATCTAACAATCCCGAGCAGCTATAACTCTATCTGGTGGTCTTTGGATCAAGTTGAGATGTCGAGAGAACTGAATCGTGCAAGAGATCGCATGTCCTATGCAGGAAGTACTGAAAGTCCATTAGCCAGTTCCGAAAGAAGAAATCTGAGACATTCACTAGCAACCACAAATAGAATCAGTAATGTATCGAGGAATATCGGATTCACTAACACTAAGAACACCAAGACATCGCAAAGTAGACATAGCATTGCAAAACTTGAGGAATCAAATATATCAGTGTATGTAAGATGTCGCTCTAGAAACGATCGAGAAATCAAAGAGAATAGTGGTGTTGTGGTATCTACTCTGGGTCATATGGGTAAAGAAGTTTTGTTGCAGACAGGCCCTATGAGCGTTAGTAACAAGACTTATACTTTTGATAGAGTTTTTGGTGCAGAAAGTGATCAAGGTATGGTTTATGAAGGTATTGCCAAATCAGTTCTAGAAGAAATGTTGCTGGGGTACAACTGTACTATATTTGCCTATGGACAAACAGGTACGGGTAAAACCTATACCATGAGTGGTGATATAACATTATCTGAGAGACTATCTGAAGAAGCAGGAATAATTCCCCGAATATTGGTAGATCTCTTCAAAAAGCTGGAAAATAGTTCTGAACATTCGGTGAAGGTATCATTCATAGAACTATACAATGAAGAATTGAAAGACTTGTTACTGGTAAACGATCAGGAAGAGAGAAAGGTCAGAATCTTTGAGGATCCTCAAAAAAAAAGCATAATTGTTCAAGGTATGGAAGAGGTATATATTAAAAATTTTGCTGAAGGAATGAAGCTACTGAAGGATGGTTCTTATAAAAGACAAGTCGCTGCTACTCAATGTAACGATTTATCCTCGAGATCACATAGTGTTTTCACAATAACTGTCCATATGAAGGAGCTCGACCCAGTATCTGGAGAAGAGTACTTGAAGACAGGAAAGCTCAATCTTGTAGATTTGGCTGGCTCAGAGAATATAAATAGATCAGGCGCTGAAAACAAAAGAGCTAGAGAAGCAGGTATGATCAACCAAAGTTTGTTGACTTTGGGAAGAGTTATTAATGCCCTAGTTGACCAATCTTCGCACGTTCCCTATAGAGAGTCCAAGCTCACACGACTATTACAGGACTCCTTAGGTGGGAGAACAAAGACATGTATTATTGCAACCATATCTCCTGCAAAAGTCTCTCTAGATGAGACTATAAGTACTTTAGAGTATGCGAACAGGGCAAAGTCGATAAAAAATAAACCACAAGTAAACCAAACAATGTCCAAGAAACTTTTGATTGCAGAGTATGTTGAAGAGATTGAAAGACTTCGAAGTAACTTGAATGCCACTAGAAATAAGAACGGAATCTATTTAACAGAGGAGAATTTGACTCAAATCACATCTGAAAGTGAAAGTCGCAGGATTCAAGTAGAGGAACAGAAATTGAGAATTCAGGCTTTGGAAGAGCAGATCAAGCGATTCAAAAGTGATTTTGATAACTACTCTAGTCAGATTAAGAAGGCTGACCAACAGCTAAAGTTGAAAGAAGAAGAAAATATGAAATTGAAAAGTGATTTGGACAAGAAATCGAAAGAGTTAGCGGTTAAGGTATCGGAGTTGGAGATTGAACGAATGATCAATGCAGACCATCGAAGTGTTGAAACAAAGCTAGTTGGTTCTTTCAAAAACTTAGTTGAACTGACGAAAAGGGTAGACTCAGTTAATCATCAGTTGTTTGATCATATTGATTTCCAAAGGACATTACGCACGAAGCAATCGGAGACATTGAAAAGCTCAAGAACGCAATTGAGTGATAAAACGACAGCTATACACCAGGACATCAGAGACTTTCATGCCGAAGGTCGCAAAATGCTAGATTTGCTCAACTTGAACTACGAGCAAATGATCTCAGCCCAAAAGCATAATTTACTGAAGAAAAGCGAGCTGTTTCTATCAGTATCACAAAGAATTGAAAAGAACCTAAAAAGTAGCATGGAAAATATTACAAGTTTGAGTGGACTGACGACGCAGAAAATAGACATGATTGATCATGTTAAGAGTTCCATTAGCGAAGTAATAGTTGCAGAGCTTGACCTTCTACAAAATGAAAGTATATCATTCAGGAAATTCGTTGATGAAAACTTGATACTTCTAAACAGCGATATCAAAGAAAGTTTTGTTAGCGTCAAGAAAAAGATAGAAAAGATTCTAGATACAACAATCAAACAAATGAATGCCCAATCAGAAGAAATTCAGCTGTTGAAAAGAAATTTGTCTGATCATCAACAAAAGTACAACAGATTATTAAACATTCAAACTTCGAGATTAATTAAAATAAAAGCTGAAGAGAGATCATCCACAGAGCAGTTGCAACTTGAATTGATGGATAAAATAGGACATCTAATAAAGGAGCATGAGCAGTCGAGGCTTCACAGATTGGATAGCTCGATCGATCAAATACATCCCGAATTGACTGATATTGAAACAAAGCATGAGAATTTTACAAAGAAATTTGAATCATTCATCCAGGATAGCTGGATTGCGAATCAGAATAAGTTTGTGAAGCAATTGTCAACTGAGTCGAAATTGGTTGAAGCGGAAATTCTCAATAGGGAAATTGTCAAGTTTGATGAAAGTTTTGATACTGTTAAAAAGACATTACGGGACCATGAAATAAAAGATGATCGCAATTTTCAGGGAATCATAAGCAAGTTGAGCGAGAATATGTTGAAACTCAACAAGTACTCAAGTGATTTGAAGAAAGTTAATGATGACAATAGTTCGGTAACTTTACATCAATTGAAAAAGATAGATGAAATTAGTAAAAGTTCCATTCGTAATATTTCGGATCAGCTCAACTCCCTGATATGTGACTTCGAAGAATCAAGATCGCAAGTCATTGATCCTGTCGTGAGAGACACCGAGGCTGGCTGGAAAAATTTCATTGAGACTTCAAATTCAAATTTCAAAATACTTCATTCCAAGATAAATGAGGTCCAACTGAGCACAGATGATATCCAGCCTTCACCTAAAAAGCAGAAATTGGATCTATCGTTTGTGGACTACAAGAATTTACCGAAACCAAAATCGAGGGATAAGATCATAGAGATCTATAAACAACAAGTGGAGGCTAGCTGTATCTTGGATGAACTCCCTGACGTTAATGAAGATATCGAAGTTTCGGTAACGCCCATGCCAGTTCCTGATAGAACTTTCAACCCAAAACCTTTATCAGAAACATCAATCAACATACCGAATGTCAAAGAACGCCGTGTTTCAAAGTTTTTGGACAATAATGATAGTTCGGTGGAAACATCGAATACTACATAACTTTTGCTGATCAATTGGTACAATTGTGTTTTTCATGTATTTTGAGTTGATCAAAAGGAAAAGAAGAACTTTATACTGAATACAAGTTTTCAATACTCCCAGTAACATACAAAGTACTCATTACAGGAGCAATTAGAGGCTAAAATTCACATAACAATGCAGCTTTTATCTTTTCTTTTTTTTCTTTTATCATTAGTGTTATTCTTCAGCTTTTTCAATTCCTCCTCGTCGATAACTTCATTATTAAGCCTTTTCAGTCTAATCTGAGCCTTTGGGTCACCGTGCTCAGCTGCTTTTGCATACCATTCTTTAGCACTTTCTAAATTTTTATCACAACCGATTCCCTTCTCATAAAAATTACCAACGGCAAACTGCGACTTAGTGTGGTTCATACTAGCTGCTCTCAATGCCCACTGGAATGCCTCGAATTCATCTTTGGGCAAATTTGGGGGATTACCAACCATGTACCAGGCACAGAGTGAAAGCATCGATTCAGGATCACCGCCTAGTGCTGCTATCGTATAGTAATGCACAGAGAGATCACCATCCGGTTCAACAACGTCATTCCCCAGCTCATAAGCCTTACCTAGTATGGCAGCTGACTTAACATGACCTAGTGTGGCCGCCTGAATGTATAATTCCATAGCATACTTCATATCAGGAATAACTATATCACGAAAACCATTTTGATAAATTTTCGCAAGCTCATATGGAGCTGCATTTGTGAGTTCATTAGCTTTTGTTGCAGCTCTAGTCAACCACTGGATACCACTTTTTTTGACATTGAGATTATCAGAAAGACCCATTTTACCATGAAATGAATAAAGTCCTAATTTGTACATAGCTGCTGGATGATTTTTAGATGCAGCAAATTTTAAAAAGTCAATTGCACGCCTTGAATCTCTTGAAACACCAAGACCCTCCTCGTAACAGTATGCGGTTCTATAAGCACTTTCAATGTGGCCATGCTTTGCTGCACCTTGAAATAAAGCAAATGCCTCCTTGTTATCAATTTTCCCCAAAGCACCAGAACTGTGGCAATCTGCAAGTAAATATTGAGCGTCAGTATAACCCTTATCAGATAATTTCTTGAGATAATGAATGGCTTCTTTTAAAAACTGTCTTTTAACGTTTTTTTCCAGTGTAGGATCGTCAGGGTTTGTTGATTTGGTAGTATCAATTGTTAACGCAGTCTGTAGCATGTATTGTGCATATTGAAACAGTACTTTGGGATCATTTGATTTTTTCACGTTCTTTCTATACATTTCGATGGTCTTCATTCTAGGTAATAGGGAAGATGAAGAGTTCTCTCCAAGATACTGTCTGATTAGGTTTTGTGATACATCTGAGAAGGATTCATTTGTCAATGTAAAATGTGTAGGTTCATCTCTGTCTAGAAGATATAGATGAGATAGATCAACTGATTTAGACCGTCTTTTTGAAACATCTTTATAACTCGTAACATCCACAGGGTTGGAGGATGGAGATTGTCTGGAGCTGTCATTTGATTTTGTGTCATTTAATGAGGCTGGTGGGGGAATGCTGAAAGATTTTGCACCTACCGGAGTATCGGGTATCTGTGGTGGTAGTGAGATGGAGGATACATTATGGGTTGGTAACCCAGCTTGAAATTGGGCCTTGTCAACATTGTCTAAAGAATTGGAAGACAGTTTCGTTGTGACGATGTGATCATGTGATGGTATGTGAGGGTTTGTGTCATGACTAGTGAAATTACCTTTAGCATATCGTTGAAAATCAGGCTGATCGTCATATATGGTCTTGGCCGTTGGGTATGGTTCAACAACGTTATTTTCCAAGACCGTTTGTGTGGACTCCTGCTGAGATGTAACACTTTGAGCCGAATGAAACGTATTTCCAGCTGAACCTGTAGAGGTGGACGCTGTGTTGCTGGTCTTATTACTTCCCTGTATTCTCTGGACCAACATATGCTGAGCTGAATGGATGGGAGTAGCTGCAAGTGGGCGGTTATTATTATTGTGTTGTTGCTGTAATGATGTTTGCTGCTCATGGCTCGTGAGCGCAGCAATGGCGCTTGTTTGAGACATTATAACTGATTTGTGAATGTGTTTGATATCAGTTACACAACGTAAATAACCTGTAAATGCCACAAAAGAATGGAGGAGAAGGGAATATGTAGATTTGTCTCTTGATTTTAGTGTAGAGGGCTCAAACACTTTAACGAGGTGATTTGAAGGTCAGACAATTAAACAGGAACTTGGTTGAAATACACCCGTTCTTTGAATACCAGCCGCCAACAGGAGAGAAAGAATAGAGACAAAAATGTGTGTGAGTAGAAATGCAATTTCGAGAAGATCAAAATTTTTGAGAAAAAAAAAAGTGTTACTGAAACGCATTGTTTCAACGCGAATCTGTAATCTAATAATATCTTGAAAACCAGCAGAAACAGGTTATAACCAGAAAGCCCTGACAACTTTGGCATTGAATAGAGAGAAAGGTAATGGCAAGACATGACTCATAGATGATGGTGGACACCAATTCCACAAGTCAGTAGCGTATGTAGCATTCACTTATTTAGGTTTAAGATATACATGTACGTACCTGTATTCCTATGATGGGGGTTGATCGCTCAGAAGTTTTTGAGGGGTTCTATCAACAGACTATCAGGACTGGGTAAAATAGCAATTGCTCAATAATGTTATCTTGGCGTAGACAAAAATAAAACTGAAACTCTGCAAAGTCACCTCATAGAGCTGCAACAATACATCCAATTCGTATAACAGTATTTTTGTCCTTTCCGTAATCTTAACGTCGTTTATCGTTTGTTCTAATAGAAAATCTAGAAAACAACCGTTATGATGTGATGTAGACAAATTGGGAAAATAATGTGATCAACTGTGGTTTGTTGGTTTCTTGTAGCATACTCTGCTTCACTAGCTCAGTCGGTAGAGCGTCAGTCTCATAATCTGAAGGTCGACAGTTCGAACCTGCCGTGGAGCATTTTTTTTTACATAACAAAGTATCTTTTGGTGCTAAAACGAATTCCTGCTTTGTTCAAACTTATCATTAGATGTAGACTCGTATATATAACATCCTGTGCAGGCAATGGGTGCCTATGAATCTGGAAATTTTTGCTATTGTTTAACGCTCAATCTTTGTTTCTATTTAATTTGTGGATAAGAAGAACAATAAGAAAAAAAAAAACAAAAACAAATAAACAAAATATGTAAACAAACCACTGCATCCCACAAAAAAGAAGAACGCTGGCAGTAAGAGTATTCTGAAAGAAAAACGCTTACAACTATACTGTGCTGAATACTTACGATTTGCCATATCCTTTCTCAGTATCATTTTTCACAGCCCAGGCGTGGTTTCTCTACTAATTTACCTAAACAACGATAACAAGAACAACACCAATAATATAAACCAAAATCTGAGATACAGTGATTATATTTTTATGGTCAGATTCAGTCTTCTAGATACACTTTGATAACTGCAGCACATGTCAACCTCCCCTGCACCGTCAAATGATGCGGTGAAGCACTCCTCAATGCATTTGACCCGAAACTCAACTCTACCATCATTTGATTCTGACGATGAAAATAGTTTCCAACCACCAGCCTTGAGTAACTATGGTCTAGCACTCTTGAAAAAAGAACAGCAAGATAAAGAGGCCAGACTGCAGAATCAAGTCAAAACAACAATGAGTAATAGTTACATACCCAAAAGGGTAAATTTTACGCTAAATCAACAAGATTCCTTACATAATGGCAGTAATCACCATCAGAACAACACGTCACACACAAACCAGTCAGAATATGAGACTATTTTTACAAGAAATGTTTCCAATATTGAGGCACACTCCTCTTCATCTCCAATCATTGGATCTCAGAAAACACCTTTAGCAAAGCTTGACCAGATTGACTCTATAAGTAATGACTCTCACAACTCTAATGTAACGTTTGGAAGTAGCCTGAGAACAAGGTCTGTGAGGAGATCTAAAATATTTGGATCATTGGGGCCACCAAAAAGAGCCAGTTTCAGCCCAGATATCGAGAATGAAGAATCAAACAACAAAGCCGAACAAAATCATCCTTTGTCTGAAAGTGTTGATATAGAGGATACCCCAATGAAAGATGTACAGTCTCCTGATAAACTTGTCATAACACCACTCAAAGGATCCAATAAAAAGAGTGATAACAGTTCCAAAATTAGCTTTGAAAGCTTGAACCCATATCAATATGCAAGAAAGCATAATATCCCCTCCAGCGAAATACCAAAGCTAGTGAAAGCGTATTTTGAGCAGCAAGAAGAGAATAGAGAATCGTTACAAAGTCCAGTAAAATTAAGGAGTGCTATGTACAGTCAAATCCAGGAAGAATTACGCTCGGGTTCCTCACACAAGTATTCATCGAACCCAGAGAAGGAACTTTTCAGGGAAGCTAAACAAACACGAAATTTGAAGATATATTCAGATAAAGAAAATGAGAAGCCACCTACTATTGAGAAATCTTCTTTCAACTCTATCACATCAAAGCGACAACCGCTGGCAGAATTGAAGGATGGTGTTGATCATAACGTGGCCAGTACACCATATTACCAAGAGAATTATCAAAAATATGTTGAACCTTTGAAAAAGCCCGACTATGATTCCGTGAGGCATAATTCTAGAATTATAAATGTCAACGATAAACAATATGAGAAGCTCGAACTTTTAGGAAAAGGTGGTTCATCCAAAGTGTTTAAAGTCAAGTCATTAAAAAATAAAGTATACGCAATCAAGAAAATTGTTTTTGACGAATTTGATGATTCAAGTATTAAGGGATTCAAGGGTGAAATTGACTTATTGATTAAGTTGAGGAATCAGGAAAGGGTAGTAAAACTAATCGATTACTCTCTTGGACAAGGCTCTCTACTTTTAGTAATGGAATGTGGAGAAATTGACCTTTCTCACGTATTATCGAAACGGTTAGATCTTCCTATGGATGTTGAGTTTGTTAGATACCATGCTAATGAGATGTTGAAGTGCGTTAAAGCGGTACATGATGCGGGAATTGTACATTCAGATTTGAAGCCAGCAAATTTTCTATTTGTTAAAGGAATACTCAAAATAATAGATTTTGGTATTGCAAATGCCGTTCCAGAACATACTGTGAATATTTATCGGGAGTCTCAAATAGGAACACCAAATTATATGTCGCCAGAAGCTTTGATTGATAGTAATGCCCAAGCAGCTTCCACCGATCACAAATCTACTTGGAAAGTCGGTAAACCATCTGACATATGGTCATGCGGTTGTATAATCTACCAAATGATCTACGGAAGGCCACCGTATGGGGGATATCAAGGTTCTAAGAGGCTATTAGCAATAATGAATCCTGATGTCAAGATAGTGTACCCAGAGAAAGGGTTGGGAGGAGTAAAGGTTCCAGGTACTGCCCTCGAAACAATAAAGAACTGCCTTGTTAGAGATCCAAATATGAGATGGACAATTGATGAAATCCTGGAGGGTTCTTTTCTTAAACCAAGGATTGTGTCAGAAAACTTCATCAATGACCTAGTGAAAAACGCTATAACTTATGGTATAAGTAAAAACAAAATTGATGAGGATGAGTTGAAGAACTTGGCTGACGACGTTTGGCGACGTGTTTCTCAATTGTCTTTATGAAAGTTATATAATAGAACAAATTATAATAAAGTCATTTATTGAATATCATTACTGTACACATAGAACGGGAATCAATTTTTCTTTGAAATTGATTTTCTATCTTGGTCCCAGTTTGGTTAAAATTTGAGCACCGTATTCTTCCCATTCTTGTTTTGTGATCCACATGTGATCTTTGTCAGCCATAATGTTGGCCAGTACCGCACCACCAATGAAAACCATCTGTTTTCTTCTTGGAGGATCTTCAATCCTGACTTTAAACTTACTCAACCTTGAAGCATCGTTGTTCAAAACTCTAGTTAGCCACAACTGTTTTAATTCCTTCTCCAATCTGGAAGGTAAACCTGGGTACATAGATGAACCACCAGATAGAACAATTGCTTTGTATAGGGATGATCTTATATCCACATCAGCAGATTGTATGGTGTTGAATAGTAATTCACCCATACCATCTTGTTCGACGTCAACCAAGGAAGGCTGGAATAGACACTCTGGAGCTAGATATCTTTCTGAACCAGCTTTGATCACTCTTCCGTCAGGTAGTTCGTAACTTTCTACTAAGGTAGTTGTTTCATTTGCTAACTTGGCGTCCAGTTCTAAGTCATAAGAGACATAACACAGTTTTTCCTTAATTTGACGAACGGTCTCGAAATCAGCACTTCTGTTGAAAGCATAACCTCTTCTAGATAACAAGTCAATCAAGTGTCTGGTAACATCTCTACCAGCAACGTCCAATCTTCTAGTTAAATGGTTTAGGACGACTGATTCATAGACTGGAATAACATGGGTCACACCGTCTCCGGAGTCAACAACAACACCACTAGATAAACCTTGAGCATACAGAGCTAGCACAGCCTGAATTGCAACATATACACCTCCAAAGTCGTACTTTTCAAACATGGTTCCCACCATTCTTTCCCGATTTTTCAGAGGGTTCATAGGAGGCTCGGTTAATAAGATTTTACGTCCAGATGTATTTTCCTTTTGTTTCTCATAAAATGCGTAGTTCCAGAGATGTTCCATATCTTCCCAATTCTTGATGATACCGTTTTCCATAGGATATGAGATCTGTAATGATGAGCGCACTGCACTTGCCTCATCACCGCACATTATATCCTTAATCTCAACATCACCGGTTCTCTCCTCAGCCCTAAGGATTGGACGACCTACAATTGAAGGAAATGTGTAGTCAGGAAAGTTCGATCCCGCATGTCCAATCTTCACAAAACCAGTACCTTGGTCAAGCACGATTGGTAGCTCATTCATCTTCTTCCAATTGCTGTGTGTCAGAGCTACTTGTTTATTATAATACTTTGTAATGGATAAAAATCCCAAGGCGACTTTTCGGAATTTAATTCTATTTTAGTGGAAGCTTAGTCAGCAGTTATCTTTTAATGAAATGTAACTAGTACACAAAGTATGTGTACGTTCCTGAAGCGAAAAAAAGCTCTAGACTACCGATACAAGTGGATGACATGATCTAGTTTGGTAAAGTGTCATTAATAAGAATACTTCTTTCAGTTATGTACAGTTATGGATAATTTATTTCTTGTTTGGTCTAATATTGATTGTAGGTGGTTCATCAAAATCATTGGTATCATTCAAAACAACTGTAGAACGACCTAACCTTGTAGGATGAATCTCAATAACAGCATCATGAGAGTTTCCTTCATCAATATCCAGCAAGGTATGCAAGGTTCTTGGCCTCATTGTGACAATTATTGTAGCAATTCTTCTGTAACTATTGTCAACATCATATAGACCAAAGGACATGATTGTTATATTTTCACGGATACCTAATTGAGTACTAACTCTAAAATCCTGATCTATGGACTCAATGCTACCCAGTTCCAGACGAGAACTCAAATCATGGTGCGACCTAAGTTCATTATCAGGTCCATCGATAGTTAACCCAAGGCTCTCACCCAATCTGTTTTCATTCGTCTTGATTCCCTGGATGATTCTATCAGTAATAAATTTGTTCAGGTTCAGTTCGTCCAGTTCTGATCCTTGGTAAGTCAAATGTGTCTCCATCAAGTTTTCATATCTTCTTTTGAGATCCCTGGATCTCCGTAAAGCGGACCATTTGGTAAACAGATAACCACCAATGACCAAAGGAGGAACAGTTATGATGAGCAAAGGACCCATGAAAAAAAGAATAAACGCAGAAGCCCCCATCAATAAAAATATCGCCTTTAGGCTATCAGGAATGAGGTAAAAAAGGAAGCCAAATGTGGAGGGAGGACCTTTGTTGAAACGAGGTGGATTAGAGGACCCAAAATTGTATCTTAGTTTTGACATAGTTATGCCACTGGAATGAAAAGCTCTAGTATTGCTAATTGCACTTTTGTGTATATTTGATCTTTTGACAATCGGAGCTATTCCCTGATAGTGTAGCGCTTGACATTGATGAAAGCTATAAGTCATGCCTTTGCATAGAGCCAATACCGACGCAGCCGGTACCTTTGAAGGTTTTAGAATCCCTACTGACCTGTACAGCGCCATTAGCAGTGTCATTTTCAAATCAACGGAAGGAGTGTAAAAACCTAATGATAACAGCTCAACTATTTCCTCTACATTTGAAAGAAAAGAATAGAAATAAATATATAATACCAAATTACATCACGTGATAGATATGCCTTTATTCACTGGTTCAACTGTGCCTTCTTTAAGGCAAACGTTAAATAAGAGGTGTGCGATTTAACTTCTGCTTCGTTCTTACTGACTTTTAGCCACTTATATTGCTTGTCCCCTTCCCTTATTCTAAGACCTTTGCCAAATGGATTGAACTCGGTTTTGTCAACTTTGGTCTTTTCCTGTTCATCTAACTTCCTTTTCTCTCTAACATTTTCTGGAATGGAGTTGTCTGTTGACTCTTGCTTGCCGTTTTGTTGATAGTACTCTTTTTTCTTTTGTATACCTTCTAGTTTTCTCTTTTTGACGTCTCTAAGTCTTTCCACTGCATCATCTACCTGTCTAATCATGGTTTGTCTTGCCTCCCACCTTCTTCCTTGTATCTCCACCATTTCGATAGATGACCAGCCTTCTTCTTGCAATTTTTTCACGGTAAGGTCAACTTGCTCGATACATGGACTGAAACAACAGATTCCAACACACTCCTTTTGAGAAATGACTCTAACAAGATGAGGAATAGCTTCCCAGGGACATGGCAGGTCCAGAAACACAGCTGTCGCATCAATAGGCTCGTCAAAGTTAGCTTGAATCTCAAATCCGTCTTTGCAAACATCTCTGTGACTAGAAATGACTGGGTTGTTTAATAGCCCATGTTCCTGAAACTCCCTTCTTGCCTCCAAAAATCTAGGCTCATGGAATTCGTATGTGAAAAGCTTCCCCTTGGTGGTAACCGTTCTAGCTAAAGAGTGTGAAAATGAGGCTGAACCAGTTCCTGCTTCGATGACTCTTGATCCGTTTGTTATTCCAAGTCTCTGAGTTATGTAAGACGAATCTGGAGTGTAAACAATCTGAGTTCTGTGGGGAAGAGATAGTGTCCATAGTTCGGGTGTAGGCTGTAACAGATGAATGAAACCGTAACCCTTCGAGCTTGAAATCTGCGACCCATATCTGACTCCAATCATTGATGAGTGTGGAAACACACCAAATCTAGTATTCAAATTTTCTCCAGACTTTATAACAATCGGTTTCATGGACTCACGGGCTAGGTAAGCCAGTACCAGGTCCCCCTCTTGAATAACATCTTTGTATCCGATGAATGACATTGTGACAACAATTTTGAGACTTCAATAGCTATGGTTTTTTAATTTGTTTTTTTTTTCAAGCCCATGCGATGAGCTTGAATTTTTTTTTTGTACCATACTTGGAATAGTTAGGTATAAAAAAGAGATAATGATACTGAACGCGAATTGAATCGTTAAAAAGACTGTACTAAAGGAAAATAGTGCTTTCAGAATAGACCGTTGCTACCTTGCTATTGTGCTCAAAAAATAGTAAATGGATTGGCATGAGACTCGAACATATTTCACGTAGATTTGCATCTCGTTTACTTCAAGTTGACCGAACTACTCTTCATTTCATAAATATAAAAAAAGCACCAATTCATAGTAAACATGAGATGTCTGATAGAAGATAGCTTCGAATTATACTCACTCATCTTCTTCTTTATAGAAAACTCTTCGGTAGATTTTTTTATGTGCCTCGGTAAATTAATTTAGGTGTCATCCCCACAAAGAAATCAACTAATATTTTCAAGTACTCCAACTCAATAGAGGTATAAATAGTGTAAAGGAAGGAGAGATTTGGCTAGTTGATCATCAAAAAGGCTAAACAACTGCTCATATATCAGTGAAATTTGAGATAACATGTCCAATTTAGATCTTGACAGCTACATTCCAGCTTTGGTTAGAAACCACATTTCTCCAAGAGGATATGAAACATTACAAAAAGTGAAGAAATTTGTCGAGGAAGATTGTATTCCAGCTGATGAGATATATTTCAGTCAAATATCTGATGAACCTTCTCAAAGATGGAAGTCAACACCTGCTATTACCGAGAAGTTGAAAGATAAGGCTAGATCCCTTGGATTATGGAATCTATTTCTTCATGCGGACTATCAGGATGGTCCAGGTTATACCAATTTGGAATATGGATTGATGTGTCTATTCTTAGGTAGATCCCATGTTGCTCCAGAAGCTACCAATACCAATGCTCCAGATACTGGTAATATGGAACTACTTGCCAAATATGCAAATCCTCAACAAAAGGAAAAGTGGTTCAAACCATTGTTCAACGGTCAAATCAGAAGTGCATTTCTAATGACAGAAAAGGGTGTGTCATCTTCTAACGCGTTAAACATCTCGTTGAGTGCTCAGAAGGTCAATGGTGGTAAAGATGTCATACTCAACGGAACGAAATGGTTTGCTTCTGGTGCAGGTGATCCGAGATGTGCTGTTTGGTTAACAATGGCTTTGACTAATCCTGGCCATCCAGATCCTTATAAGCGTCACTCTGTTCTGGTTATTGATGTCAAAAAGGCTTTAGCTACCGGTGATGTAAAGATCATCAGACCTATCAAAATCATGGGGTTTGATGATGCTCCTCATGGTCATTGTGAAATTGATTTCAAGAATTGCAAAGTTCCATTCGATGTTTTGGATGAAGAGGGTGAGGGATTCAAGTTGATTCAAAGTAGACTGGGACCAGGAAGAATCCATCACTGTATGAGAATGATTGGTATGGGTGAAGAAGCCATCTATCAAGCTATTAAAAGAGCATCTTATCGCCAAATCTTTGGTCAAACTTTTATCAAGAAGGAAAGTTTTATCAATGCCGTCGCAGAAAAGAGGATTGCTCTTGAAAGGGTCAAACTATTGGTCCTTGAAGCTGCTTTGAGAATCGACCAAGTAGGTGCCAAGGGCGCTAAAAGAGAGATCTCTATTGCCAAGATTGATACTCCAAGAACGGTGTTGGACATTGTTGACTGGGCCATTCAAGTTTACGGTGCAGAAGGTGTCAGTCAGGACACTCCGTTGACCAGATTATGGTCGTATGGAAGAATGTGTAGAATTGCAGATGGACCTGATGAAGCACATTTGGATCAATTAGGTAAAGCTGAAGCGAAAAAGGCCAAATCTATTAATGAACTATACGACTCAATCGACAAAAACACACAAAGATTACTAAAGCTATGATTCACAGGCTAGCCTTCCACTGATGCGTAATTTTTCAACTGTCTGACTTTTAGTTCTTCAACCTTTTTGTATTGTACAGATTATGATTTTCTGTTTATCTACTCATGTACTACATGTAGAGAATTTTCGCATTTAAGCATTGTTAGTACTCCATGTATTCGGTCAGACCATGAAATGTTCAGGAACCAATGCAACTTCGTGAAATCTCTTGCTTTTCTGTTTGTGAAGCTTAGATAGTAACTCTCTTTGCTTTCTTTCCTCGGCCTTGGCTTCATTGAAAGGTATTTGCTGAAGTTTGGTTAAAGGCTCGTCTTCTTTATCAATATCGACATCTCCCAATAGTAGTATATTTTCACCACGAATCAATAAAACACCAAGATAATTCTCTGCAAATCTGTTTTGGGACAAATAAATCCTCTCTACTGTATCTTGAAGAACGACACTTCCATACTGGTCAAAAGACCTCAAAACACCAAACAGTTGGCGACCATCTGTTAAAGTTGCACATATTTTTCCTGTTAAGTTCAAAGTTAGTTACTCCTCTCAATTTCTAGATTTCCTAAGTGACTTACTATCAACATATCCAATTATAGCAGCTGTTGTAGTAAACGAGAAGGCTTCCAAGTATAAATCTGCCACATTCTCAGATAGTTGATCAATTTCCTTCTTATCTGATGAACTAGTCGTTGGGACAGGTTCTTCTGCGGAATTGTTTGTAGGTTCTGGACTTGCACTCATTGTCAAGTGCTGTATTTTCTCAGAATATGATGTATCAAATAGAAAGAATGAAGAGCCCAATAGGATTGCAATGTGCTAAAAAAAGCTGATTGTTACTGGTCGTAACATGGTTCTTTTTCATTACAAGTGAAAATATATATATTACCCGGAATTGACCAGTTTAAATTTTAAGCAGCAGCGAAACTTACCTTAAGCATAGATGTGCTTCAACTAAACTTACATTACAATATTGCTGTGATAGTACGATGTATCTGTAATGTTAAACAAGATTTAAAGTCGAAAAGGAAATAAAATCAAGAGACAGGCTTTTCTGTTATATTTCATTTGTATTGGGGAAAAAAAAGAATGACACGGACAGGAATTGAACCTGCAACCCTTCGATTGCACTGAAATTCCAACTGGAGTCGAAAGCTCTACCATTGAGCCACCGCATCATCTTGGAGTTTTGGCTCACCATTTGTACCCTAATTCTAACTTAGAATAGAGTAGCTTGGTGGTGGATGTCTTGCTTTTGTCCTTTATGCATCTTATGAGGATACTGGTTTGCCTTTTCTACATATATACTACATTTCGAACCACAGAAAAATACCTGAAAACTGTAAAGAAACCAATCATCCTTTTTAAAATTTTCTATAGATAGTGATGCATACATTTTGTACGTACTTCATGTATCAAATCTTTCGCTCAAAATGCTTGGATGCCCGCTATCTGATTCATAGATGCTAGATAAGAATGCTATCATCTCTTTGTCAATCGGACTTTCGTTAAATTCCAGCTCATCCCATATTAATACCTTTGGTTGGTCAGTACCATAAAGCATTTCACCCTCTATAGCATCTTTAAGTACATCTTTGTCAGCAATAGAGGACAACATTTTAGGTCTTGATTTTGGTTTTGCGACCTTCCATTCATTTATAGTTTCACTGAATAAAGGACGCGAGAATTGGTAGTAATCCTCATTGAATGGATGCACTTTCATTATCAATGGTGAGATGGTGCCGTCATTGAAAGTTAGATTGTCTTCTCTTTGAAGGATTTGGGATTGAGGTTCATCTTTAAGCTTCTTGATTTCGAACTGTACATTAGTTACAGCTTGTTCTATTTTATTGTCGTGATCAATGAGATCCTCTTTTACTATTGATTTTTTGACTTCCTCCTGGAATACACTTTGCGCAATCTCTGGAGATGAACCCATCAATTTGTAATAAAACTGGGGTTCATTCTTACATTTTAGTCTTAATCTCTTTATACAATCCAAAAAAACTTTATCATCAATAGAGTAGAGATAATTTTTCTCTCCGGACTGAAGCGTTGGATTGTAACAATCATGTGCAATGGAACTTCTTCCTCGCTTGTAGTGAAATGTAGAGTAATGTCTCAAATAAGCTTTTAGTGGGTTATCAACAGCAGTCAAGTTAACTTTATTCATCCAATAACAAGCATGGCCATTGCCATCGGTCATGGGGCAAACACAATCAAGCTTGAAATTGGATTGACAATCTTTTGATATAGCAACAATAGGCTGCTCAACAATTGTTCCACTTTTGAACACGCCATGAACATGATTCATATGATGATCATACTTTGAGTGTAGAGTATCATAGAATCTTGGTTCATTACCGTCAAACTCAAGTTGCTGGCCTTGACGTTTTTCCAAATGGGGCTTATGACCTTTATATTCAAAAGGATCACAAATTGGACATAGAGTATATGTATTCCTCTTTGGCCTCGAATATGGCTTACCGGAGCAAGTGAAGTGCTCTTCTACAACGTAGCAGACTTTTGCCGAATAGTAAACGTTGTTTGGATCTTGAAACCTTGGTTTTTGAAATTGAATTTTAAGCCTGGTGAATAGAGTGGAATTCGGGAATAGTTTTCGATAGTTGTCGTTGAACGAGTCTAATGTTAAGCAATCTGAAGTTTGTGATGGACAAGAGTAGTTTGAGATGAGAAATCTGTGCTTATTCACCATTGCTTCTTTTTGAAGTGCCTCAAATTGAATAGTATTCATTATTACTATGATATCGAAAACAATTGATAATAATCAATCCTTGGGACTATTTAAATAGACCTTCAGTGACATATGACCATTTAACTCCCTTCTCAAACGTCAACAAGTACCTAGCTGCGAAGTATACACTCTTCACAATCTTCTCTAATCACAACAAACTCAAAATCTTCTCAAATGACAATAAAAGAATGATAGTGAAACACGGTGCTATTGAAACAGACTAGACTTAGTAATAAAGAGTTTGGGGATTTTCTTAGCTGAAGGACAACTTTCAAACTTCCGGGTACAATTGTAGCCTTAGTTCGATTGAAGAATATTGCCAAAAGTCATTATCTGTCAATTTTAATGGTGACGTTGGTAACAATATTTTTGACACATTTCACGGTTGTGACTTCAGTTTGTTGACAATTGAGAATGTGTATGATTTACCTTTGAGAGAATTAATCTGCTAGCTCAACTGCTGTTCATGGCTTCTTTTTTGGCTGTTTTAGATATCTGAAGTATGAGTATGACGCTTGCTCCTTTTTTTTTTTACTTCCTGTCAATGCAACGGCGATGTCACAAAATCACATCTATTCTATTTATTTGAAAGGAGAAACTGTTTATCTTCTAGAAGTAGTACTTGCTTCTATAGTTTTGCAACCTAAGAGTTACTCTACTATGTATAGACAAGCATTCACTGATTTTGTCATATTTGATAATAAAAGTTTATGTCAGTTTTTATAACGAGGAAATTTGCTCCAGAAGAGCGTTCTTCAGAAAGTGCACCATCATTGATGGGGTGGAGGTAGAGTGGACTAGATAAAGATAAGAAATCATAGGAATATTAAAATGAATTGGTATAATCAGATATCGATTTTATAGCACAAGAGCAAAAACGGTAACAGCATCGCAATCGAATTACCAAGAATCAACTAGATTGGCTATTAGCCTGATAATTGGCAAAATATTATTCTCAAAAATCTTTAATTTGTTTAGTCTCTCCGAGTATGCTTCTGAGTTTAAATTATAGTCAGAATACAGTTCTTAAGTGAGATTTTTTATTTTAGAGCTAGATATATTACAACTTTTCGCTGAGTTTCTTGAGCCTTTTTTGACTGGCTTTTTTATTTCTGTTTTTTGTTTCTGTCTCAAAATTTCATACCGACGGTCCAAGGTCTAGTTTCCTTGCAAGAAACTATACTCCAATGTTGCAGCCATTACAACAGCACTGAACCAACCAATCGAGCCCATCTTACATTTGAAATACTGAAAGCTTCATAATTTGACTACAGCTAAAGTAAGACATAGCAATAAAAGGAAATGATTCTGTATACAAATAACCAGAACAATTAACCAGCAAAAAACCCAAATATCACAAAAGTTATAAGTAATCAAAAAAGAAAAATATCATATGCGCTATATGTATGCAAGGTTGGGGTATCATCAACGCATACGAATGGAGGAAAAAGAACACTGAATTTCGAATGTTGTGAAGAAAAACGCAAAGTCCATATCGAATGATCATTACGACATGAACAAAGGTGATCACACACTTAAAAATGAACGAAAATAGAAGATAGAATGACATAACTAGGAAACAGTTTCAGTTTCAGCTAAAATTGACATGATAGTTCAATAGAAAACGAAGTTAGCGGAACCTTTGATAACAGAGACTGTACAACCGTCGGCGCCACCAGAGTATTGTCCATTTTCGTACTTACACTCACCGTTAACAACTGAACCTTCGCTTGCTTCAATTTTGATGTTGTAATTTGGAGGATTCTTGTTGTTTGGGTTTGGGATGATTGACAAGTAGGTGATGTCATTGGTGTAACCAGCACCCAAGACAACAGGAGCCCAGTTACCAACACCAGAACCTTCACTACCCCAAATACATCCTTCTTCGACCGAGACAGATGCATCATTGACGTAGTATTGGGTTGAGGTTTTGCCACCTTTCCAAGAGTAGTAAGAATCTGAAAAGACGACTGAGATTGGTTTGGATTCTCCTGCACCAACAACAGTTGGAACAACCATATTCTCGGAACCTGGATAATCTGTACGACATAGAGAGATTTGAGAGTCGACATTGTTGACAGCATTTGCTGAATTTTGACCCCACTCACATAAGTTGGAAGAGCCTGATTGGGTTTTGTACAGGAAACCATCCTTACACAACAAACCACCTACGGAGATACCATTGGCTGGCTGTTCAGAAGGCCATTGAGTCTTGGACATACCCGCTTGACAAGCGTAAGAACAATAGAAACCATCCTGACAAGAGGAAGCAGTGTTACCGTTCAAGTCCATAACAGAGGCCCAACCGCCGAATTCTAACCAGTCCAGGGAGACGACACCATCCCCAGCTGGGAACTCAGAACATGGAACAGTTCCGTCTTCAAAACCGCCTGATGGGTTTTCGAAAGCAGATAAATCACCATGAATACCACCGCTTGAAGATTTCTTTGGAGAAGAAGTTGGGGATGATTTACTTTCAGAAGATGTTTTGCTTTCAGATGTTTTGCTTTCAGAAGATGGCTTTGATTCAGTGGAGGTGCTAGCCAAGGTTGTAGTGGAAGCTGTATTTTCGACGTTTTGCTTTTCAACAACAGCTTTTGCCTCTGGAGTAGCGGTAGTGGATTGAGAGGTAGAAATTGGATTACCTTTACCATCAACATAGTGAACTTGTGTTTCAGTAACATAAACGACTGCCGGTTCAGCATCACGCTTGTGCATGTGGTGAGCATGACGAGCTGGGGCAGCAATAGCAGATGTGGCAAGCGCCAACAAAGAAATGTAAGAATACTTCATTATTCTAGGCGACTTTTTGAAAAATATGTCCTTGTTTTGATTCCTGATATAATGTGTGGAATGTGAGCGTAATGAGCGGATATCAACAGAAGGGAAAGGAAAGACAACTAGTTGGGTTCTCGCTGGTGAAAAGGAATGTGGGTAAGTATTTCAGAAACACTGGGATCAGTTGCGCGCCTGGAGTAGGTTTCAAATTCGTGCTGTTCAATTTTATTTATAAGTTGTTGATGTGATCAGTTTCAAGAAGAATTTGCCTATACCGACTGTTGTGGTCCTGACAAAATTTTGACGAATCGGGAAACTTTGAAACTACATCTGCAGAAAAAGATACAGTCCCGCGAATCTAGATCTCAATTTCCACTATGTAAGCGGATGGAAAGAGATCTCTTTCGTTATAATTGAAAATCGTGGAGTTTGATGATATATTATGAATAACTACGTTTATGTTATTTTTTGTAGCGCATTCTTCATAGACTTTGATAACTGAATTTTTATCCTGACTTTATGAATTTTTTTTTCATTTCCATGTTTATTACTTACTCTCACTCATTTATTTATTCTGAAACTGACCTCCTTAATTGATTACTTGCATTGCATTGGCACCGGGCAACATTTTTTTTTTCTTTGTCTTTTATCGGTGGCGTTAGGTAGACCTTGAACGGTTTATTTTTTCCAACGGCAGCTGCCCCAATAAGGCAATAAGGCAATAAGAGAGGATAGTGATAAACGCGAAATACGGTGAATCAACTAAGCTGGGATATAGGAGAAGTTGCGTAAAACTGTTATTCCACAACGTACAAACCAAGCATTCTAATTTTACCCAAAACGAGACTGAACTAAGAGCTCAGCCGAACAATACAATACCACTGAGGTGGGAACCAGGGAAGACAGTTGCACCCTAACTTACCATCGCGAAGCTCTGTGTCGGCACATTTACTTTTCAACTGCTGAATACTTGTCAAATCTATTTATTCCCAATTTGGAAGTAATGAGATGCATCACTGTTTGACTCAAATTTTGTTACGACCACATATCATGTGTCACTGACCAGAAAACTTTTTTGTGTATTTCTTTTTTCTCAAATATTTTTCAGTAGGAGGCACACAACGTACAGTAAGGAATGTGCAGTATGATCTAGTTGGATGTTTAACCAATGAGAGATGGTTAATCGGTCATGGGTGATAAGTTATAACAGGCAATTACCGTTCAAATACAGATAGAGCCTTGTCGGTTGTCTCAAAACGATTTTTGCAATGTTCCTTCGACAAATACACTCATCTACGGAACATTTTGTTGTATATACCAATACAAACCATATTTCCGTAACTGGGAACTATTGATAACAAACAATGGGTAGTGGGATCTGAACTATGTTCTATTATTGTTGTTGTTATGGCTTCTTTGTATACTTAATCTGTATCGGTGCGTTAAATAGTGGACCATGCTACGTAAAATGCAATAGTTGATCCACTGATAATTCAAGCACACACTTTGTTTCGAAATATGTTTCATATCAAATTCTATAATACAGTGCAGGCCAAGTGGAAATCAACCTTTTGTTTCCAGTTTGTTTCCAGACCGTCTTCGTGTCATGGCGATAAACTAGTTTGAGTTTGCAACGCCTACCGTTACACTGCTCGCAAACTGAATTCAACCAAACGTCGGTAAAGCCACTAACAGAGGTTTTTCTGTATAGAGTGTGCCTCTCCTGTGAGAAGTAGCACCTTTGAACTTTTTCTCAAGGAAATTAGGTGAAGTGCAAAAAAAAGTATACTTCCAAGTCAATATAGAAGATATTATCAACACCAAATAAGGAAATGGAAAGGTCTGTCGAACAAAAGGAGATCAAGCTGGACCAACCGATCAACCATGATGCTCCACCTACTCTTTACTCTACCAGTCTAAAACCCGAGCTGGCGAATGCTGCGCTAAATCTTGCAATTGATTTTCAAAGACAAAAACAATCAGGAGCAAACAGATATATACTACAACATCCTTATACCATTGGCTTCATCGTTGTTGCTACTTCCTCCTTTGCTTATTGGAAAGTAGGTTGGATGTACCATTTAGGTGGTCTGGAGTTGTTAAAAAAGAACAAAGATGAATTCTTTCCTATAATGATCTTTTTAACAATGTTTGCATCATCATTTTTTACTATCGTTTCCAAACCCACTGATATAATCAAGAAGAATGCTGATGCGTTGATGGATTCTAATGAAAGATTGTTTGGGTTCGAATTGAAAGATTTGACTCTCGCAAATTCTAATAAAACCAAGGAGAAGTCAGAGATGCTGAAAATGGCTGAGAACACATCTATTGTGATATACAGAGACTCACCAATTGCCTGCATCTCTATTGTTGAAGTTCCTGAATTGTTCAAAGGTGAAAGTTTTGTTGTTAGAATCACAAGTGTTGGTGTAAGAAGAGTATATCAAAAATCAGGAATCATTGATGATTTATTTGATTGGGTAAAATATAGGACCGTTGCTTTGAATAACAAAAGGTTCAAAAAATTACTAATTTTGATTGAGGTTTTGAGTACCGATTCAGATCTCAAAAAGTATTTGAAGCTGAAAGATTTTCAATTTATCGAGAACAGACCGGTTGATGAATCAAAGATATTGAAATTTTACGGTATACAGTATGAAATATGGGGGTTAGCATCAAATATCTCAAAAGTTGACAACATCAAAAACGGAAAGAAAGCGTCTACTGGTGTTTCCAGATAAACCGAGACTCTATTAATATTGATTGAAATTCCTATTTATAATACAATATGGGGGTATATATGTGGTGTGTCGGTTTTCTTGGTTGTTTTCTATCGTTTTACTTTTTAGTCTAGCAGACCAGTAGTTTTCTTTTGTGATCTCCAGCTTCTTCTCTTGACACGATAGATTGTAAAAAGAAGATATAGTACGATGATGGAGAGTAATGTAAACGTGGCGGTCTTGAATAGGCTCCACAAGGTTCGGAAAAATCCAGGGCCTTCGTCTTGATCCCTTTCCTTCATTTGAAAAGCTTCATTTCTTAATTTTCTGTTCCTGATTTTAGATCTTAGCTTTGATAGTTGTTTTGGAGTCCTTTTCTTGCGAAGTCGTTTTGTAGTCTTGGTTCCACCTGTTTTACTGTCAATGCCGGTCTCGATATTCTCATTGGCATCTTCATCGATATGTTCAATGAAGTCTCTCCATGAAGTGATCACTTCGCCAAACTGCCTCAATTCCGAAACTGAAACATCTTTCAAATCAACCATCTCTGTCAATTGGCCAGTGTTGGCACTAAAGCTCAAAAATCTCTCTTTGGGAATATGGATGTCTTTGACACTGAAACAATTGGTCCAAACCCCCTTTACATTGTAGTCTAAAGATAGATAGCCATCTTCAGTGGTATGTATAACTCTAAACTTAGTAAAACCCTGTTTAGGATTGAATACAGAACGTGCTGAACACCCTGCAATTTCATTACCTTTACCATCATTATCGTTATCATACACAGTGCTCCCATCGCCTACCATTGCCATGATATATGGGAATACAGGGCCCTTTTGTGAATTTTTGTAAGTATCAACAAAGATAGCCAGCCCATCAAATAGGTCTGGCGCACCAAACACAGGGCCTGCCGTATCCTGGGGTTTCGATGTCAAAAACAAGGCCATACCATCACCATGTAATCCACGCTTTCCTGTCCCATGAATATTGACAGTAAATTCAATCTCAAATCCATCAGCGTCGAAGCTATTTTTACTGTAGATCAGACCATTCTGTCCAACATTCTCCGTTGTTAGACGAATATACTCGTTTTGTTTTACTAGTGTATCACCCACAATTTCCCAATTCTCAGATTTTAGATCTTCTGTGAGAAAAGGTGGCTTTAAAATGAATTTAGAGAGTGAGACACGATCGATGTCAGAAGCGGAGTGTTCACCGCTCAATAACGAATTGACCTCTTCGTTAGTGAATGGGTTTGCTGACTGCGATGAGGAGGTGTGAAAACAATAGTAGAGGAAAAGAAATAGAGTGACCGCTGCGAGCTGAACCCGACGCTGCTTGAAAGTGCGAGCGAGCGACATCCAGGCACACCGTATGTAGATGATGGGAAAACTTGGGAAAACTTGGGAAAAAAGGGCTGCTCCAAGGCTTGAATTCAAATTCGAAGCGATATTTGCTGCAAGATATCAGTAATGATAATCCAGCTGGAGAATCACTATTATGAAATCATCCGAAGAAAATGCCCAATTTGATCTTTAGTGTGAAAGTGGTCGGAACTGAAAAACTTCTCTATGTATAGAAAGAAGAATGTGATGTGAATAAGGAACAAGGTAAACTCTGGATTTAAACCCAGAACAGAGATAATGTGCTTCGTTTATAGTAATTGTACTTATCATTGCTATCACAATACCTTGTCTCTCCCCTCTGAGGGATAAGATAAAAGTAGGGATCAATAAGGTCTGAAATGAATTCCGGTGTAAGACATGACTTAGGTCTTCATGCATATAAATGAAGACAAGAGACCTCCTCAGTGTTTTCGATTTTGGTTTTGGAAGAACTTTTGAAGAGTAAAGAAAGGGGAAACCAAAGATGCCAACTGCTAGAACTATTCTCATCCGTCATGGACAGACAGAATGGTCTAAAACTGGACAGCATACGTCCGTTACAGATTTGGATTTAACACCAAATGGAGTGGAACAGATGCGGAAAACTGGTATCGAGCTGTTCGAAAGATCCAAATTCTTGAAGGCAGAAAACGTTAAATACATCTTCACTTCACCTAGAAAAAGGGCATTGGAAACAGTCCAGTACATCTTGGAGTCCCTAAGCAGTGAACAGAGATCGAAGATTCGTATTGTCGTTGATAATGATTTGAGAGAGTGGGATTATGGTGATTACGAAGGCTTACTGACTTCCGAGATTTTGAAGTTGAGAGCTTCAAGAGGTTTGGACAAAGATCAAGCTTGGCTCATTTGGCGTGATGGTTGTGAGAATGGTGAAACTACTGAGCAGGTTGGAACAAGGTTATCTAGAGTGATCAGACGAATTCAGAACTTACAGGCACAAGCTCTCATCAAGAAAGAGGCCCATGATGTGCTAGTTTTTGCCCATGGCCATACTTTGCGCTATTTTGTAGCTCTATGGACTGGACTTGGTGTGGAAGTACCACCGAAAGACGTTCCAGCATATGAGAAGTCATTTGATGATGAAACGGTCGAAGTTGCTGAACCAAAAGTTGTGAAATGTCTTGTATCTAATCCAAACTACGTCCTCGAAGCCGGGGGTGTTAGCGTGTTGACATATGGACATGGTAACATCGAGGAGCCCGCAATTTCCTTATCAGGTGGATTTTCCATCATGCCAGCGGACGAAAATTAGTGATCGACAGAATTATAGTAATGTTTTGTACCATGTTTGTATTCTAAAAATTTAGTGTAAAATGTTCATTTATTCGTTTTGATTATGCTTCTGTTTCGTTTTTGAGTTGATGGAGAAGCTCATTTTGTTCAAAAGACAAAACTCTTTTCCCTCTTGCGTTCATATAGTTGCCGCCTCTTCCATCATCAACAATACTGCCATACTTGAATGGCGACACAATTTGGGATCCGATAGAAGATCTCCTTCTACTGTCAGGATCCTCCAGAAAGGCAGATAGGGGTGATGAGTTATTGTCGCCTGTAACTTTACTAGGCGATGTAAAGGAAACGTAACCAGTTTCTGTTTGGTCCAACCTTACCCGATCATCATCAAGCATAATTCTGCTATTTGACGCAAGCGACCCTGTTGACTTATGAATTTTGAGATCCTCACTTCCTAGGGCACTTTCATTAGTTTCACTGATATCTTTCAGTCTCCAGCTTAATGTGAAAACCCCAAACAGTACCAAGATGGTACCTAGTATGATCATAAATAGCGACGCCCAAGTAAGCAGCTCTAATTGATTATAAAAGATAAGTCCATTGGTAATATTGATAATGTTATACGTACAGAAGACCAATGGATACAATATCGATGTTGTGATGTTTTTAAGACCTTTGTTCAAAAAGAATAGCTGTATCAAAGCTAATGACAAGAATATGACTATTATCAGCCAGCTTCGTATGTTTCTTAATCCTTTATCGTGATAGATTGTCGCATTGATAATGATTTCAACAGAAACCTTAGCAAACAATAGTGAGTGTGCTGATAATGTCCCACTAATCACACCATAGATGCACCCCTTCAACAGTTTGAATCTTGGTGCGCCAACATTTAAATACGAAGGATAATAGTTTGTTTCTTGAGACTCTCGTTGTCTGAAAATCTTGATCATACTGAGGTATGAAAACAATGTTAATACAAATGTGATACTCAAAATTATCCACAAAAGAAATGGTTTCCTTCTCAGTAGATCCAGTAGTTCTTTGAGATCTCTACCATCATCATCGCTGCTTCCAAAATAAGCAATAAAAAATGCCCCAAAGCCTATAGAGACCATACTCAATACAGACTCCACGCTGAACTGCTCGTCCAGTAAGACACATCCACATAAAGAATTGAATACAAGACCGATTGCTTGTAACGGACTCAGTATGATCAACGGCAGTGTAGTTATTTGAACGGATGACCCAAGAAGATTTGCAACTAGAAAAAGTGCGAATCCCAACCTCCACATTGGTCGTTTGTATACTGGAGTATGATGATGGTTGAGCTTTAATAAATCATTGCGCTGTTGTTCTTGTTGATGTTCATGCTGAATATGTGATTTCCTCTGTAGAGTCAGACCTATTGACTGTGTGGCTGATGACAGTACACCAATAGTGCAACCCAAAAGAATTTTGTTTGGCATCCCTTGGAGTTATCTCAGTCGATATTGATCTTTGCTCTCGTTTCACTACTGTCCCAATCTTCTATTATTACCTTTACATTTGTTTACATAAATTCGCGTATTTTGTCACAACGTATCAGATACAGCATATGGATAAATATAACTGTTTGAACAGACAATTGCTCTTTGACTCGTGATTGGGTTCATAACCGGTTTTTCATTGAAACTCTCTAATACCGTACTTCGTAGGCACCTCCCTGAGTGATGTATCTAACCCACTTGATAGTATTGTAATTCGATTTTTCATGTACACGTAGATGATTGACTACTATTCCTGAAGAGCTGAACATCAAGAGTTGAAAGTCAAGAGAAACAGGTGGACGTGCCCAACGTGACAAGTCCAGGAATTCCCCTGTATTGTTCGCGTTCTTGATAGTGGCAGTCATCGAATGCTCTGTGAGTCCTTTGAACTTCTTAAATGTCCAGTAGATTGCAGTATCCTTGGCAGAGAACCTCGATTTACCTCCTGAAGTTGCAAATTCGACATCTATAGTGTTGGGGTTCGTGGGAATTTTGACAATAACGTCATCAGAGATAAGTTTATTAGGAAATAAAGATTTCAGAGAGATTTTAAGTTCCCAGGTGTTGTTCCCAATATCGATGATTGATGGTGTCATCTTGAAAGGATATTTGATGTTTTCTGAGCAACGATAAGTCATGAGCTCGAATTTACCATCTGGTGGAACGAATTGTATGTTTCTGTCAGAATCGAACTTATCTAGCTCAACGCATTGGTGAAATTTACAATCTTCTAAAAAGACCCCCTTGGATGATGCTGAACTCGGTATTGCCTTAGGATTCTTCACGTCGTAATCAGATAAAAAGTTGGAACTTTCTCCATTCATATTTAATGTGTCATTCAATCCAAAATCACATGTGGGCATTCCAGACAGCTGTGTCTTCATTTGAATACTACCATCAACATATGACTTCAATATTCTTCCATCTGAAGAGATCAGGACGTTCAACTTTTCATACACGTCTAAGAATATTTCATTTCTTCTATACTTGAGACCAGGCTCTCTCCAAGCAATTTGTCCATCGTGGTGTTTACTATTCACAGATCGCTTGTTCTTCTTCGAATTGCTACCATTTGTTGATTCGTTCAATTTTTTTTGATGTTCTCCCAATCCACTAGGTACTGGAACCTTACTGTTCAAGATACTAACATCCATATTTTGAGGAATACCGAATTTGAGCACTTCATCAAGAATTGCATAAATGGTACAAAAATGTTCTTTCACATTATCTTCATTGAGACCACTTTCACCGAAATATCCAGATATTAACACACTTTTGAACTGATAGATCCATTCAAGTATCACCGAAACATCGCTATTAGATCTCGTTACTGCAACCAACCATAAGTCTTCATGTCTGATGTGTATAAAGGTCGTTGATCCTAGTGTTAAGATAGGAGACCGTAGATCAGGATTGGATATAACCTGAATCCTAAAAATATCCGCAATACTTGGTTTTACTCCGGATCTGAGGATTGATGATACAAGTGGATCACCGCGATGAGTGAAGATGAAAAAGCCACTTATCATCCTTGACTTCTTAGTGGATTTGCGAAAATAAACTTACCTGTTTATACAGATTGCATAATAAAGTGGATTCATAGGCTTTTCACTAATTACGAGGGCTACTTTTAGTGAGACAGAAAATAATCCGACTAAAATTTTTTAAACAAAAAGGTAACTTCATCAAAAGCTACCTGCGACTAGCATACACGTGTTCTGCTCATTGCTTTTGAACTTCTTTGAGTGCGTATCATGGTCCATGATATGGTTGTTTTCTCTGGGTCATCGCACCCAGGTCTTACTGAAAAGATTTGTCATAACTTATCTCTTGATGTCGGTAAGATTAAGTTGGGAAAATTCTCGAATGGAGAAACCTCCATCTCTGTTATAGAGTCTGTTAGGGAGAAAGATGTATTTGTGATCCAATCAGGATGTGGTCACGTTAATGACAATTTTCTTGAGCTTCTGATAATCTTATCTGCTTGTAAAACAGCTTCAGCAAAAAGGGTAACAGCAGTTCTGCCATTGTTCCCATACTCAAGACAGCCAGACTTGCCATATACTAAAAAAGGTGCACCACTTGCTACCACGAAAAGAGACCCTGGTAACACATCTATAGCAAAAAATGATTTCATCTTTGACTCTACTCCTAATACTCCAAGATCTGATTCCAGAAATGCGTACTTTCAAACCCCAGCTGGAAACAAGTATTTGAATTCTGAAAACCCTATAATCGAGGATAATTCCACCAAGAATAGAGGATACAAAAAATGGGTTGCTCAATCAGGAACATTGATTGCAAACTTGCTGACTGCCGCTGGTGCAGACCATGTTATAACTATGGACCTTCATGATCCTCAGTTTCAAGGGTTTTTCGATATTCCAGTTGATAACTTGTATTCAAAACCGATACTACAGCATTACATCCAGTCTAAGATAAAGAACTATCAGGACAAAATTATCGTTTCCCCAGACGCTGGAGGTGCTAAGCGTGCAACTGCGATTGCCGATGCTTTACAGATGTCTTTTGCGTTGATTCATAAGGAAAGAAGAAACTTGAACAACAATGAATCTGAAGACGCATCAAAGTCATTGGCCAGCTCTACCATAAGCCATGAAATACTAGACAAGAGATTGAAATATGCAACAACAATGCTGGTAGGTGATGTCAAAGGCAAGGAATGTATTTTGATTGATGATTTAGTCGATACATCTTACACCATCACAAGAGCTGCGAAGTTGTTGAAAGACCAAGGTGCTACAAAAGTGACTGCCTTGATCACCCATGGGATCTTCTCTGGTGATGCCATACAGAGAATTCAAAACTCAGTAATCGACCAACTAATTGTCACAAATTCGGTTCCTCAGGACGAACACCAAAAAGAATTAGGTGAAAAACTAGAAGTTCTTGATGTTTCAAGAATCTTTGGAGAAGCTATCAGAAGAATCCACAACGGTGAATCAGTGTCCATGCTGTTCGACCACGGCTGGCCATGATCAACCAGATATATTCTTAGTATAGGTAATGCCCTTCTGATATCATATACATATAGTAATAGAAACTAATATTCACTACTACCGCTCATTTTGTGATTGCCAAAACATACATAGCCTAATTTCTTTTATCGTCGGTTTTGTGTCAACAGCTACACGTGACTTCCTCATATAACAAAAGATAAACGTTTGTGCACGTGGCCCTATTAATTCTTTGTATTTGTTTTTTCTCTTGATTATGGCAGTGAGTATCATTCCCCTATCATCAAGCAGAGTTTAAATATTTGAGGCGAATCCAATAAAACAGCTTCAAACAGAGGAGAATTGAGAAAATCATTAACGGAATATGTCACCGCCGCCCCGAAAATCGCCATTGGCTTTGGTGCCGATCTTGTCGTTTTTAGTTAGACTTCCATCTATTGTTTCGTATCCTCTTTATCATGATTCTGAAGAAACGATAAAGGCAGGTGAGGGTTTGACGTCGAACCAATACTGGTCTTACTTGATTATTTCTTTCTTTTTGGTTGTCACAGGTGGTGTTTTTGCTGGTTTGACACTAGGGTTAATGGGTCAAGATGAGGTTTACTTAAAAGTTATTTCAACATCGGGAGATGCTTCAGAACAGTATAATGCGAAGAAAGTCTTAAGGTTGCTCGATCGTGGGAAGCATTGGGTCCTTGTGACATTGCTACTATCAAACGTTATTACTAATGAAACATTACCTATTGTTCTGGATCGTGTGTTGGGTGGCGGCTGGCCTGCAGTTGTTAGCTCAACTGTTGCAATTGTCATTTTCGGTGAAGTTATTCCTCAGTCACTATGTGTTAGATATGGCTTACAGATAGGTTCTTTCTTTACCCCTTTCGTCTTGGCTTTAATGTATATCATGTATCCCGTTGCGTACCCTATATCTGTCTTATTGGATAGAATTTTGGGGGAGGACCATGGTACTATCTATAAAAAGTCTGGATTGAAAACTCTAGTCACCTTACATAGAACTATGGGCGTTGAGAGATTGAACGATGACGAAGTCACCATTATTTCTGCAGTGCTAGATTTGAAGGAGAAAAGAGTTGAAGACATTATGACGCCACTACAGAATACTTACACCATGCCTGCTGATAGAATTCTTGATGAAAAATGCGTCGAGGAGATTTTCAATTCTGGATTTTCAAGAATACCTATCCATGTACCCAATGAACCAACCAACTTTATCGGTATGTTGTTGGTCCGTGTTTTGATATCTTATGACCCAGAGGATTCATTGCCAGTATCATCCTTCCCTCTAGCCACCTTGCCTGAGACACCGCCTGATACTTCATGTTTGAATATCTTGAATTACTTCCAGGAAGGTAAATCACATATGGTTGTTGTCAGTGAGAAGCCTGGAGATTCAGTTGGCGCTATTGGTGTTTTGACACTAGAGGATGTTATCGAAGAATTAATTGGTGAAGAGATTGTTGATGAATCAGATGTTTTCATTGATGTTAACAAAGCTATAAGAAGAGCACAACCTGGCCCGTTATCCAAAAGACATCTAACTCAATACTTGCACTCCTTGTATACCGCTTCCAATAGAAATTCAACGGAAGTTAATGGAACTGGACAGAATGAAGGTAGATCTTTCTCCAACAAATTGTCCTCATTTGACCAAAACAAACGCATCGCCACTTCATTAGGTGAAGCTGATGGCATAATTCAATTCAAGCCTTCAAACTTGGCCTCAAACCCGTTGGAAACGAACAAAACATTTGTGACCATCAAAAGAAACCCACTCCCGAAACAAAGAAACAACTCTCATTTCAGTTATTTTGACGATCCAATTGAACAACAGCATAAGCAACAGGAAGAGACACACCGTGAATTGGAAGAAGAACATCGTCGTAACTCAGTCACAGAAGATAATGATAAACCTCTCTTGTCAAGATCAACTTCAGCTACAAATTATGGCTCAAATAAAGGCAGTGCAGTTTTATCAATCAATGGATCTACTGGAGGTAAATACTACAAAAAGTTCCAATTACCATCCAGTGGCGACGACCCAAGAAACTCTTCTGATCTTTCTGAACTAGCTAATAAACTCAATAAAGAGGAATTGGAGAAGAGAGCACCTAACAATGATTTTCAGTTACTCAAAGCTTCAGAACATAGTTACAGAACTGGAGGTGGCATTATTGAAAGTGTTGTGAAAGTCCAAGGGTTTGCAAAAACCATCATTGAAGATATCGATAATTCTGAAAGTGAGACACAGTCTTTATTAAGAAGTTAGTTTTACTTATATATTTTTATACGTGAAATCCCACACTCCATCAAGTCCAATCCTTCCTGTATAATTTTAACTGTGTAACGATAAGTTCGCGATTTTGCCGAACGAATTAGAAAAGAGCAAAACGAAAAACATAAAGGGAAACAGGGACTTAATATGAGTCAAGAAACAAACATCTCACCAAGAAAGACACATTTACGACCCTTGTGTTGCGGAAGATGGCATTGGACGGCATCAGCAAGCTCTCGCTTATCGATAAAGACAAAGAAAAAGAGAAAGACAAGGAGAAGGATGTTAATGTTCCTGAAAGGACACCTTCTGCCTCCTCCCAAGCGTCTACCAGTTCCCATAATGACTCTACAGGGACCAGCAAACACCGCAACAAGCTAAGAAATTTGTTTGCTGGCTCATCAAGTTTATCAATCACAGAGAAGTATCACAGGCTGACTCCGAAGACTTCAAAATCTTCAGCGATCTCTTCAAAACCAGCATCACGTTCCCCTACAAATGAACATCATCAACCACAAATTCAACCACACCAATACGAACCGAGTATTGCTAGCACCGCCAATAGTTTTGATGACATAGCCAGCAAAAAGCCATTGCGCTTGAAAAGATTTTTCAAAAAGGTCCTCAAAGCTCCTGAACATCATACCACAGTCCCAACGGAGATTAAACCAATTCTTCAACCACACCCAGTTAAAACTCAGCCCAGAAATTTTGAAAATTCAACTATTCCAGGAGCAAGTGGGGGCTCTGCAACGAATTTAGGTGACCATGTGAGAGCTCAGACACCATTGGAACAGCAGCAAATTGAGTTTCAACGACAGTTACAGGAAAGCCAAGACAAATTATTACATCAACAACAGGAGAAGCTTCATCCTCACTCATCTCATCATGGAACCTCCAAAGTCTCCAAATTCTTTGGCGTTCTTTCACCGTCAAGACCTTCATCACCGAATCACGGATCACTTGGAGGGAACAATGCGCCTAAGTCCTTATTTGGCACCGATTCAGCAAGTGAACTCATTGAGAAATATGGTATACCTGGCAAAATTCTTGGAGAAGGTGCTGGTGGATCTGTCTCTGTTGTGAAAAGATCTGACGGAAGATTGTATGCAGTGAAAAAGTTTCGTCCAAAGAATGAAAGGGAAACTGAGGCAGATTATTCAAAGAAGGTCACTGCAGAGTTCTGCATAGGCTCTACATTGAAACATCAAAATGTGATAGAAACATTGGATATGCTACAAGAAGGATTGAACTTTCTTGTTGTCATGGAGTTTGCACCATATGATTTCTTTACTATTGTTATGAGTGGCTTAATGACGAAACATGAAATATTCTGTTGTTTTAGACAAATTATAAACGGTACATCCTATCTACATTCAATGGGTTTAGCGCACCGTGATCTGAAACTGGATAATTGTGTTGTTTCGCGTCAAGGGATAATCAAACTGATTGATTTTGGTTCTGCTGTTGTTTTCAAGTATCCTTATGAACATGATATTGTCAAAGCCAAGGGTGTTGTTGGTTCAGACCCATATTTGGCTCCGGAAGTCTTAGTAGAACACTATTATGATCCTAGACCTTTAGATGTTTGGTCAATCGCGATCATGTTTTGCTGTATGACTCTCAGAAGATTTCCATGGAAGGCACCAAAACAATCAGATAATTCCTTCAAACTATTCACAACAAAACCAGATCCTAAAGAAGGAGAGGACGGGGAAGTAGTACACCGTTCCAAGTCAAAAGGCCCATACCGTTTGCTACGATTATTGCCACATGCATCAAGGGCTCTCATAGGTTCAATGTTAGAATTAGATCCAGCTAAAAGAATCAGTATGGAGAAAATCCAAGAAAACGAATGGATCAAATCTATTGAGGTTTGTGAAGTTGGCGAGGACAGCATAGGAATTGATGGCTCACATGAAGTCAAATTGAAGAAAGAGCCAGAAACACACAAACATCATTTGATCACTGAAGAGCAATTGAATGAGTTACAGAAGAAAAGACAAGAGAAGAAAAGAGCTGAAGATAAAGAAAAGCAGTCCGAAGAAAAACGAACAGTGAAAGTTGGTGCCTAATGTGTTATGAGATCAGTTTCAGTTCATACCGAGAACGTTATCAAGGAGAAACGAAGTAAATGTTTTTTGGAATATTTAAGTACATATCATATACCTTTATAAAATTATTCATCTATCAAATCATACTTGATAATATAATAACCCTTTCTATGGAGCACGTGATATTAGATTATCAAATTCGCGGTATATATATTATTTTCTTTTTTCATTTAATTTTGGAAAGCTTGAATAGAATTTCTTTTTGCTCAAAATTTTTGAAGTACGGAAAAAACTAGACGTGTTTTACATTGTTTTAGAAACTTTTCTTGCCACAACATAATTTGGCTTCAGTGAACTTGATTTGAGTTGAAAAGAACAGCAGAGTGAGACATGTCAAAAAACATCAATAACAAAAAGCTGCATTCGCTCGCTAATGCTCCTACACCTCAGAACACACCAGCCTCGGTGACTTCATCGTACTTAAAGTCTAACCCTTTGAAATCCACGTTGCCTTCCACCATTTCAGAGAATGATGAAGAGGGAATAGCAGACTTGAAATCTAAGTTAACATCGAATCCCCATTTTTTGTCACTTATTGAGAACAAGCTGGGGACTCTCATTGGCGAGAAGTCAGACTATGTTGATGGGTTGCCTAAGAAAGTTAAGAATAGAATCTTCTCTTTGAAGAGCGTGCAAGGGGAATTAAATGTTATTGAGAAGGAGTTTCAACAGGAATTGGCCGCTTTGGAGAAAAAGTTTGCCGCAAAGTACGCCGTTCTTCACGAAAAAAGAGCTAAAATTATCAATGGTGAAGTAGAGCCAACTGAGGAGGAAATTGCCAAGGGTAAAGAGATCGAGAAACAATTGGCCCTAGCAGAGGGCGAGGAAGTGGACGATGAAGATGAGGAAGAAGAGGAAGACGATGAAGGTAATGAAGAAGATGAAGTAAAGGGTATTCCAGATTTTTGGTTAACTGCATTACAGAACTTACAACCTATCGCTGAGTTGATCAATGACAGAGACAAAGAAGTGATGTCATACTTGAGAGATATCCAATTGAGATACTTGGATGTCCCAGGCTTTCAACTAGCTTTCATATTTGACGAAAACCCTTTTTTCAAAAACAAAGAATTGCTAAAGACTTACTATTACCAAGACGAATTAGGCTATTCTGGTGACTTCATTTATGATCACGCTGAAGGTTCAGAAATCGAGTGGGTTTCAAGCAAACAGAACGTCACTGTCTCAATAGAGAGAAGAAAGCAAAGAAACAAAGCCACCCAGCAGACCCGTACAATTGAAAAGCTTACTCCTGTCAGTTCGTTTTTCAACTTTTTTGATCCACCTAAGGTGCCTAATTTAGATGATAATGAAAATGACGAAAGCAATGAACAAGAAGAAGACGAAGACGAAGAGGCATTCCTTGAGCAGAGACTGGCCTTTGACTACCAAGTTGGTGAAGAGATCAAAGACAAGTTGATCCCAAGAGCTGTTGATTGGTTTACTGGTAGTGCCATTGAGTACGAAAATGAAGAATACGATGAGGATGAGTTCGACGAGTCTGAAAACGAAGATGAAGACGAAGAAGAGGATGACGACAGCGAAGAAGATGACGAAGATAGCGAAGGAAAAGAAAAGAAGCAACCACCTGAATGTAAACAGTCTTAGAGGCGTTGTGTATGATTGAAGTTCATTTATTAATATCTACTGTTCTTATCTAATTTGCTCCTTCTTGTAACTGTAATCAAATTATTAGTTATTGTCAGCCTGGCTCTACATTTTATATAAGTAGCACTGAGTGTCCATTTCCATACCTGTACTACCGTTCTGCCACATAGTTCTGCAACTAACGAGCGGCGTGTCCTTTATAGAACGGCATTCAAGAAAAAAATAAGACACTTTTTTGTCACAAAACCTACAGTTATTTTTTCCACAATTCTCGTCCCGGCCACTTCCGATAAGGAAATAAGGAAGAGAAATATTATTTGAAAACAGTATTTATGCAACAGGATCTGCCCTTTTCTAATCGACTTTTGTATACAATAGACTCGTTAAGAAAGGCCCAATAAATAATAAAATGTCATCGCCATACACACAGTTACAAGCACAATCCCCTTTCCTTAAGCACCTCAAGAATTACCCAATGCTGGTGAAGTTTGAGAAGTTTGTTCTTTCCTTTTCAGTGGTTGCATCGTGCATTCAACTCGTTTCGCAATACTTGCTCCGTTTTAGACTTTTCCTTAACGATCACTTCCCTAGAGTATTGGAGTTGGCAAAGAATGCAGAGAAGATCATAGTTGATGAGATAATGATAAAGTATGTAGATGTCTACTTCTATTTCATCTTGCAGGACTACCATGTCTCTGATTTGGGAAATAATAGAATTGTTGCTTTTATCAAGAATATTCCAGGTGTACAGGCATCTGAAAGACTCACCATTGATTTCGTGGGCTTGGTTAACCGCAATTTCATTATTCCTTTGGGTAAATTTGTTGATGGAGATATCGATAAAGACTATAAAAAGGCTGACTCTTTATCAAGAGAATTGTACTCAACTGCTTTGTTGCTGGACAAGGTTGTTACTACCTCTAAGGATTATCTTTTGAGTTTTTTCAGTTCCTCTTCTCCTGTTGTCAATGGCGAGGTTACAACTCAGAAAGTAGCTGAAGGTAAATCTGCTGAGCCTACTGCAGTTTCAACTGGAGCTACACCAGCTGAAAAAATTGTTTCAGTCTCTTCCAATGAACCATTGTCGAACGGGATCACTGTCAATTGAGTGTTCCGAATGGGTTTCAGTTTGCTATGCCTTCTACACTCTTTTGTTGATTTTTGAATTTACTCTTCTTGTTCTGCAGGATTCTTTCTCAAAGTTATTATTTCTTGCTAAGTCTAGTTTGCTCTTGTTATATTATTGTGGTATTTTTATATAGCTATATATTGATATTTTAAATTTGATGAATAATGTAGTGTCAACATCTATTCTTCATTCACTTTTCAGACTTGTTTTCCTGTTGAAATTTCTACATACGGCGTTAGCTTCTAACACGAAAAGACATCAATTGATTATAAATAAATATAGTTAAAGTGATTCACTATTTTTCTTACCATTATTCAAGCTGTCCAGTTCATAAGACTCAACGTCATTGTGCTGGTATGTTGTAGATGGCCTAAATGTTGGTGAGACATTTTCATTTACCGAATGGTTTGACCCTTGCTTTCGGCATGGAACACTAGCACTCACGTTGTCAGAAGCATCGACATCCTCATTGATATCTTGCAAATTGGTACTGAAATGAGCCTGAGAGGAAGCACTACCTGCTCTATTACTTGTGTTGGAATTACCAGTTCTCGTAGATGACTGTGACTTCGATCGGCTGAACAAACGGGATGACCTTCTTAGATTCTTTCTAAGAACTTCAGGTGCGGCACTCTTGAAAAATTCAACAACTGGATCAGTTGAACTGGCAACTGTTTCAGCCCTTGTTACTCTACTCAAATGCAGATCCTGGTACATATCTCTTTTTTCCATCTTTTCCGATGGTAACATGATAGCACGATCCAACGAGTAAGGAAGACCTCTATGTCTACCTCTAATCATCATTGCTATGATGACTAGTTTTCCAATCGTGTTGAACTGTGCTGAAAAAGAAGCAGATGAACCTGGGTACCCTAATGATAAACCAACTGTACCGTAAGCACTGACAATTTCGAACATCACTTGAAAAATGTTGAAAGACGGAAGTAAGGGGTCTTGAATTCTCCCCCCTTCAGCAATACATACGATAAACAAACCAACAAAAACAAACCATAAATCGAATGATAATTGTTTTCTCAAGTGTGCCCCAATGAAGGAAGTAGGTTTAGACTGATCAGAAGTTTCATCTTCGGGATCGGGTTTGTTACCAATATAAACACCTAGGGATTGCTCTTCATAAACATTTGTTCTTCTGATAGAAATAGCTAAAGGCATAACAGATATATACATCATCACCATATAACTTACTTGAACTGCAGGGTGTAATTGGGATAAATCAACGCAAGCAAATCCTGCTGTTCTCGTGCTTACGGCTTGAAAAAAGCCATCCAGGACCTTCTGACCGGCACTTAGTCCGTCTAAAACTGTCGCATCCAGATCTAGTACAATGAAAAGTACCAAATCAACAATATTCAGTGATACCAGAATAAAAAACAGCCACCAGGTAGGCGATGAAGGAAACAACAATGTGAAGCAACGACGAGGGTGATCAAGAAGAAAACCTAATGACTCCTTGATTGATGAAAATTCTCTTGATATCTTGAACATTACCCAAATGATAAATCTCAACAAAACAGGGAAACCAGTGTTACCAATAATAATAAAAAATGCCATAACCAGTAAAGCATAAACAGAGGTGTTGAATTGGTACATACTGTCCGGGGTCAATGTATATCCTAAATCATTGAAAGCTGACATTGATGTAAAGAAGCCCCACCAAGTCAAAGAGACACCACTTTCCTGGATTGGTGGTTGGTAGGTCTTCGTCTTTATTATCCATGGTACAAGAAAGATAAAGCCCAAGATATGAAATCCCACATAGTAGGCCAATAAGACTTTTGTTAACAGTTTGATTGCCCTATACTCAACACCACCTAATTCTTCCTTCTGTTTCTGTGAAAGATTTACGAAAGTTGAGTTTCTACCAATTTGTGGAATCCATGACAAGTAATTAGCAGACATCTGTCTGGTTAGACCAAATTCTGAAACATCTTCGTCATCATCAGTTTCTGTTTCAGAATCTGATGAATATGAACCATCAGTTATAGCATTGGATGACAACCTTCTGCGCAAAGGTTTCGTAGTTTTCCTTATCTTGTCAAATGTAGGCGATCTTGCAAAAAATGAACCTTTTCTTCTCAAGACATCCAATGTGTTTGATCTTTTACCAAAATGCAAGCTGGTAGACGCAGTAGAAGAAGTGGCGGGAATATGGGATCTCGTCCGTCCCATTTCATGATTATCACAGCTTTGAACAGGATTTATCTCATTGCTCTCATAATCATTGGGAGCACTATGGCCATCCCTTTCGATTTCTGTGGTGTCATCATCATGCTCATCGTAGTCAGCTTCATCGTCACCATCAATACCTTCACCATCATCTTCCGAAGTTTCACTGAACCTGCCAAACATCAGCGGTCTTCTTCTAGTCCCAGATCGTTTTCTTCTATGAAGAGGTGATAACTTTTTCGCTCCCCTTTTTTTTGTATCGATGTTGAAGTGGATTGATTGTTGTGCCTCCCTTTCGGCTGGCCCAGTGATGATTAATGCAGGGCCTTGTTCATCATCAGATTGACCTTGTCTTGTGTTTCTTAGCATTGAGACAGACATCATCACATCTCGTGGTGTGACGTTGTGCTTAGTTGGTTTTGGAAGGTCAGTGAAAGTGATATTTGGTTGTGTACCCTCGTTACTGTTGTTGCGATTGCCAATGTTCAAATCATCAGGTGCAACCCTGCGTTTTGAATCATCATCAGAGGAAGGTTCGGACATATGCTCAACTCCATTTTGAAATGACTTGACTTCTAATTCTTTATAGTTAGGTGGTATATAATCCAATGAGCTGGAAGCAGAGTTTGACTCATGTTTTGATTCCGGAGTATTTTGATCTTCCAAATCAGGTGAATTGAAGCCAGAGCGATCAGAGTTGGCAGATGCCAGTGCAGCCGATCTATTTGCTCTAGCAATGAAATTATTTTCCTGGGTCCGTTGTCTATCCATAGTCTGTGTTCTTGCGGCTAACGTTGCAGCTCTTCTCATCTTGGAGTTAAGTTTGGATGTTTCCCTGATATTATCAAAATACCTTTCAAACCAATAGAGCCTCAAGAAGGCCACAACACTATGAATGAATATAGGCGTGGTCACAGTGCAGAAGACATATATAGTAATTTGCTGATACAAGTCTAGCTTGTTTATATCAATTGGGTTCAAACCAGCTTGCGTTACTGCACATGAAGCGATGAATAACGCATCGATGTAGGCCATATTTTTGGATGGGTAAATGATTACTGATGCCAGGATAGCCATCGATACAAGATAGAAGTAATGAACTGCAACAAAGTTGGGAAACACTTTTTTAAAATAAGGTCCTAGTTTACTTTCCAAATAACCAACAGCGTCTCTAATTTTCCAACCAATTGTTTTCTCCACTCTGAGGACATTGATAGTTGACATTGTACGTTGTCTCAACATTGGAATTCTACCTCCTCTATTACGTTGACTTCCTCGATTATTTTCATTGTCATGACTAAAACCATGCCTCGTCCACCAAGCCCTCAAGTTATTCATACCTATTTGTCACTTACAACTAGGGAATGGAAATAAGAAGCGCTTGAAACAAAGGAATAACACGCGATAAGACGCACACGAACCAGCAGAGTTATCACAGCTAGAAGCAGTGACCTACAACCGTAACAAAGCTTTCTTTTAGAGTTGTAGATTTGGATGAATACTATACTCAATCTTCTTTCTTATTTACAACTTTTCCTCCCACCTGTGTGATGAGTTTTTTGTTTTGTTTCGCCCTAAAATTCAACTTTAAAACGCATCTTCCAAGCTCAGCCTGTCCAAAAATGGGTAGGACGGTGCTACGTAACCCAAAATACCTAAAATTTTCCGAAGTAGTAGAAATTGGCAGGAATTCTCATCCACTGGCGCAATCATCTGCCCAGAAGCAGGTTTTTTTGCAAGGTTTTGCGCATAATTAATGCAAACTAAATGACGAAACATCTAAAATTTCGCCATTTTTGCAAGCAGGAAGCAGAGTTGGAGCTTTCGGAGCGAGATAAACTGGGTAAATGGTCAAAGAAAGAGGGTGAAACAGAAAAGTGTTGGCGTGTGAGAGACTGTTACTAGAATATGAGTTTTTCCCAGCCTCTACTACATATATTGCTCCGGTTAGCAAGAAGTTGATGTCATAGACTTGACAAACGGAAGCTCATCTCATAATTTCTTTTTTTCGCGCTTTTGAAAAAGTTTTTTTTTATATAAAGAAGTTAGTATCATCGAATTAATAAGATTTTGTATTCCTTCGCTTTCTCTCTCTCTCTCTCTTTCTCTCTCTCTCTTTTCAGAAAGCTCTTTTCAAGTTCTTTGTTGAAATTGGAATCAAACCCAGAAGTAGCAAAACTCTGCAATTGAAAAACTGCCAAAAGTCCACTGATTTTTGAATTTCAACGTCTTTTCTATTATATACCAACGAAACTATTCTCAAGTCTCCATATAGAGTTAGTTTCCTCTGTGAATTTTACAAAAGACATTCTCCCCTTTTTCGATTAAAGAGTTTTTGACATTTTTGTCTGTTGCTTCATTTAGTAAGTACCCTTCTTCCTCAAGCGTGAGTCTCTCCGCTCTGATATTAGGAATGGCATGGGTATTTTGCGTGGGAGTTCCATCCAAACAGCATCAAGTTCTATGAACAAGAGTGAGTATGAAAAGAGAGATGATTGTTTCTAGAGATGTTCTTTTGCGTATTCTTCTTCATTGGGCTGAAGTATATCAAAAAAGGGAAGACCAATGAAACAAAACATTCCGATCTTTCAAAACAACTCACTTTTGTATTTATCATAGCACTTTCTTGTTGTAGTTTGGTGGCATTCTCTTTGTCCTTTCCTTTTCCTCTGTCCTGAGTGGTTAGCTGTCTAAAATTTTGGATTTTCGTAACTTTAAAACTAACAGAATTAGCCTTTTTGATAAAAAACTATAAATAAGATGGCCTCAGTTGTTTCTTTAACTCCTGCTGCTCCTATCTCGCCCCCAATGGAATCGACTGGTAACCGTTTGATGGCTTTAGAATTGAAGGATGGGACCGTTGTTGAAGGTTACTCTTTTGGTTCACAAGTTCCAGCCGCAGGTGAACTGGTTTTTCAAACCGGTATGGTGGGTTATCCAGAATCCATCACTGATCCTTCTTATGAGGGTCAAATATTGGTTATCACCTATCCTTTAGTCGGTAACTATGGTGTTCCAGATCGTGATTTGAAAGATGATGACGTTCCAGAACTCCCAAAATATTTTGAGTCTAACAGAATTCATATCGCCGGTTTAGTTGTTGCCCACTATACCGAAGAGTTTTCCCATTTCTTAGCTAAATCTTCTTTAGGATCGTGGTTGAAAGAACAAAACATTCCTGCAATTTATGGTGTTGATACCAGATCTTTAACAAAACATTTGAGAGAATCTGGTTCTATGTTAGGTAGAATCGGTGTCCAGAAGGATGATGCTTCAGTCGAAGATGCTACTTCGGAATCTTGGAGATCTCATTTTGATATTCCTGAATATGATGATCCAAACGTCAAGAACTTGGTTGCCAAAGTCTCCACCAAGCAACCTGTTACTTACTTTCCAAAGCCTGAAACTGCCGTGAAAGGTCCAGATGGTGAAACCTTGAGAATTTTGGCTATTGATGTAGGTATGAAGTACAATCAAATCCGTTGTTTTGTTAGACGTGGTGTTGAGTTGAAGGTTGTTCCTTGGAACTACGATATCTCAACAGAGGAATACGACGGTCTTTTTATCTCAAACGGTCCAGGTGATCCATCTGTTATGGATGAAACTGTTGCTCAATTGGCTAAAGTTGTCGAATCCAAGAAGACCCCAATCTTTGGTATCTGTCTTGGTCATCAATTGTTAGCTAGAGCTACTGGTGCTTCTACCATAAAACTGAAATTTGGTAATAGAGGTCATAATATCCCTGCTACCTCTACAATTTCTGGCCGCTGTTATATCACTTCCCAGAATCACGGTTATGCTGTTGATACTACTACTTTGTCCAATGGCTGGAAAGAGCTGTTTGTCAATGCTAATGATGGCTCCAATGAAGGTATTTACAATACAGAACTTCCATACTTTTCAGTTCAATTCCATCCTGAATCTACACCAGGTCCAAGAGATACTGAATTTTTATTCGACGTATTCATCAAAGCGGTTCTTGACTTTAAACGTTCAAAAGTGTTAAAGGCAGTTGAATTTCCAGGTGGTAAATTAGAAGACAACTTGGCCAAAGCTCCTAGAATTAAACCAAAGAAGGTTTTGGTTTTGGGATCCGGTGGTTTGTCTATTGGCCAAGCTGGTGAGTTTGACTATTCAGGTTCTCAAGCAATCAAGGCTCTGAAAGAAGAGGGTATCTACAGTATTTTGATTAACCCAAACATTGCAACTATTCAGACTTCAAAAGGTTTAGCTGACAAAGTTTATTTTGTCCCAGTTAACGCTGATTTTGTTCGTAAGGTTATCAAACACGAAAAACCTGATGCCATTTATGTCACCTTTGGTGGTCAAACAGCTTTATCCGTCGGTATAGAATTGAAAGATGAATTTGAATCATTAGGTGTAAAGGTTTTGGGTACACCAATAGATACAGTTATCACTACTGAAGATCGTGATCTATTCGCTAGGGCAATGGAAGAGATTAACGAAAAATGTGCTAAATCACACTCTGCTCATTCTGTTGAAGAAGCTTTAGCTGCTGTGCAAGATATCGGCTTCCCAGTCATTGTTAGAGCGGCTTATGCATTGGGTGGTTTAGGTTCTGGTTTCGCTGATAATGAACAAGAATTGATAGATCTATGTAATATTGCCTTTGCTACATCGCCACAAGTTTTAGTTGAAAAATCCATGAAAGGGTGGAAAGAGGTCGAATATGAAGTTGTCCGTGATGCATATGATAACTGTATTACAGTCTGTAACATGGAAAATTTTGACCCATTGGGTATCCACACAGGTGATTCCATCGTTGTTGCTCCATCTCAAACATTGTCTGATGAAGATTACAACATGCTGCGTACCACTGCTGTCAATGTTATTAGACATTTAGGTGTTGTGGGTGAATGTAACATCCAGTATGCTCTGAACCCATTCTCCAAGGAGTATTGTATCATTGAAGTTAATGCTCGTCTCTCCCGTTCTTCTGCCTTAGCTTCAAAAGCCACTGGTTATCCTTTAGCTTACACTGCTGCTAAGTTGGGTTTGAACATTCCACTGAATGAAGTTCGTAATTCAGTGACAAAAGTAACCTGTGCTTGTTTCGAGCCATCATTGGATTATGTTGTTGTTAAAATCCCAAGATGGGATTTGAAAAAGTTTACCAGAGTTTCCACCCTCTTATCCTCTTCAATGAAGTCAGTCGGTGAAGTTATGGCGATTGGTAGAACTTTTGAAGAAGCTATACAAAAGGCTATCCGTTCTGTTGATTACCAAAACTTAGGATTCAGTCAAACTGAAGCTTTGATGTCCATTGACATTGATTCAGAATTACAAACACCTTCTGATCAGCGTTTGTTCGCTATTGCGAATGCCTTATACTCTGGCTATTCCGTTGAGAAGGTCTGGAAGCTCACAAACATAGACAAATGGTTCTTAAACAAACTTGAAGGTTTAATCAAATTTTCTAAGTACATTGAATCATTTGGCTCTAAAGAAAAATTAACTCCATTAGTCATTAGAGAAGCTAAACAATTGGGATTTGAAGATAGACAGATCGCTAAGTTTGTTGATTCTAACGAGGTTGCCATTAGAAGACTGAGAAAAGAATTTGGTATCATTCCATTCGTGAAGCAAATTGATACTGTCGCTGCAGAGTTCCCAGCATATACCAATTACTTGTATATTACTTACAACGCCGATTCCCATGATGTTACATTTGATGACCATGGTGTTATGGTCCTTGGTTCCGGTGTTTATCGTATCGGTTCCTCTGTTGAGTTTGATTGGTGTGCAGTAACTGCTGTCAGAACATTACGTGCCAATGGAACTAAAACAATCATGGTCAACTACAACCCTGAGACTGTTTCTACTGATTATGATGAAGCTGACAGATTGTATTTCGAGACCATCAACTTAGAACGTATTCTTGATATCTATGAATTAGAAGAATCAGCTGGTGTTGTTATATCCATGGGTGGTCAAACTTCCAATAACATTGCTTTACCATTGCACAGAAACAATGTCAAAATATTAGGTACTTCCCCAGAAATGATTGACTCTGCTGAAAATCGTTATAAATTTTCTCGTATGTTAGATAACATTGGTGTCGATCAACCTGCTTGGAAGGAATTGACTTCTATTGATGAAGCTGAGTCATTTGCTGAGGATGTTGGCTATCCTGTTCTAGTTCGTCCATCTTATGTCCTATCTGGTGCTGCTATGAATACTGTTTACTCCAAAGATGATTTGGCCTCATATTTGGCACAGGCAGTCGAGGTTTCTCGTGATTATCCTGTTGTGATCACTAAATATCTAGAAAATGCTAAAGAGATTGAAATGGATGCAGTTGCCAAAGATGGTGAACTGATCATGCATGTTGTTTCAGAGCATGTGGAGAATGCCGGTGTTCATTCAGGTGATGCTACTTTGATTGTACCTCCTCAAGATTTGGACCCGGAAACAGTCAAGCGTATAGTTGTCGCTACTGCCAAGATTGGTAAAGCTTTGAACATTACTGGTCCTTATAACATCCAATTCATTGCCAAAAACAATGATATCAAAGTTATCGAATGTAACGTTCGTGCGTCTCGTTCATTCCCATTTATCTCCAAAGTAGTTGGTACCAACTTGATTGAAATGGCTACCAAAGCAATTCTTGGTTTCCCAGTTGAACCATACCCTGTTCAAGACCTTCCAGAGGATTACTGTGCTGTCAAAGTCCCACAATTTTCCTTCTCAAGATTGTCCGGAGCTGATCCAATTTTGGGCGTTGAAATGGCATCTACTGGTGAAGTTGCTACTTTTGGTCACAACAAATATGAAGCTTATTTAAAATCATTGATTTCTACTGGCTTCAAGTTGCCAAAGAAGAATGTCTTATTGTCCATCGGTTCTTTCAAAGAGAAGCAAGAGTTGCTTCCATCTATCAAGAAATTGCATGAATTAGGATACAACATCTTTGCAACTGCAGGTACTGCTGATTACATTCAAGAACATGGAATTCCAGTTCAGTACTTGGAAATCATGAATGATGAAGATGACCAAAAATCTGAATACTCTTTGACTCAACATTTGGCTAACAATTTGATTGATTTGTATATCAACTTGCCATCAGCTAACAGATTTCGTCGTCCAGCTAACTACATGTCTAATGGTTATAAGACTCGTCGTATGGCTGTTGACTACGCAATTCCATTGGTCACTAATGTTAAATGTGCCAAATTGTTAATTGAAGCTTTATCAAGAAACATCGACCTTCAAATCTCAAACCGTGATGCTCAAACATCTCACAGAACTGTGTCAGTCCCAGGATTTGTCAATATATCCTCCTTTGTCCCATCTTTTGACTCGGTCGCAGACTTCGAAGAAGTAACGAGAGCTTCACTAGTATCAGGTTTCACATATAACCAAATTCTTCCAATTTCCATAGATGGTTTATCTATCACCGATTCTAGATCATTGAGCAATGTTTCATCTGCCATTATTGACTCCGCCTATACTGACTACTCGCTGTCATTAGCTGCATCTAAGACTAATGAATCTGATATCGGTCACTTGTCCAACAGTGTTGCCTCATTATTTTTATCATTTAATGAATTTGCCAAAAGTGAAATAGCTTCTGATGCAATTCATTTATCCCAATGGCCAGAAAATAAACCAATCATAACTGATGCATCTGGTACCGATTTGGCTTCTATTTTATTGTTGGCCACTCTGAACAACCGCTCAATTCATGTCACTGGCGTGTCATCTAAATCTGAGTTGGAACTAATTCAGTTGGTCAAAACCAAATCATCATCAGTTACTGCAGATGTAGCAATCTATTCATTATTCCTGACTCAAGAAGAGTACCCAGGTGCAGACTTCCTCCCAACTAAAGAGGACCAGGAGTACTTGTGGAATAACATTCACTCTCTTGATGCGTTCTCTATTGGTACTATTCCTTCCCTCTTGGCTAAATTCTTGGGTAAACCAGTTGTTGCAGGCTTAGGTATCTCTGATGCTTTACCACTATTGTTCTCCGCTGTTGATGAAGGTAAGTTGACAGTTGCTGACATTGTTGATAAATTGCACACCAAACCAGTTGAGATCTTCAATTTACCAGAACAAGAGTCATTTGTTGAAATTGATTTAGATCGTTCAATTTCCACCTTGCACAGCTCTGCTGTATTCTCACCATTTGAAGGTAAGCTGAAAGGTGGCGTGGAACGTGTCCAGTTCTACAACCAAACTGTTACATTAGAAGGTGAACTGGTAATCAAAGAAGCATTAGGTGTTGACAACTCATCTTTCAGAAAAAGATTAGGATCAGTAATTCAACAATCTTCAGAACAACCACAAACTCCAAGCGCTACCAGAAAATCAAGATTTTCATTCTCAGTTGATGCCCGTCCTTCAATCATTCAGGAGATCGAAGACAAATCCAATGATAAAGAAGTTAGAGGTACTGAGCTAGTTTCATCCAGACCACCTAAGGAATTAGCTGTTCCAGGAGCTTTAGCTACTTATATTCGTGGAAACAACCCATTCTTACGTCGTCATATTCTCTCCGTAAATGATTTTACCAAAAATGACTTGCGTGCATTATTTGCAGTCGCCCAAGAAATGAGATTAGCCGTTGAAAGGGTTGGTGTTTTAGATATCCTCAAAGGCAGATTGTTGACCACCATGTTCTATGAACCTTCAACTAGAACCGCATCCTCTTTTGATGCTGCTATGCAAAGGCTAGGTGGTAGAACTGTTGCAGTTCCTGCTGATGCTTCCTCTGTCAAAAAAGGCGAAACTTTACAAGATACCATTAGAACATTGGCTTCTTATTCTGATGCTATTGCGTTACGTCATCCTAGTGAAGAGAGTGCCTCAATTGCTGCTAAATTTTCTCCAGTTCCAATCTTGAATGGTGGTAATGGTGCTGGTGAACACCCAACCCAAGCATTCTTGGACTTATTTACAATTCGTGAAGAAGTTGGAACTGTCAATGGTATCACGATCACATTCATGGGTGATTTGAAATATGGTAGACCTGTCCATTCTTTGTGCAAGCTGTTGAAACATTACCAAGTCAGAATAAATTTGGTATCACCAAAGGAACTTAGATTACCAGAAAGCATTAAAGACGAATTGATGGAAGCTGGAATGTTAGCTACAGAATCTGAAGAACTGTCTAAAGATATTATTTCTAAATCAGATATCTTATATTGTACTAGAATCCAAAAAGAAAGATTTGAAGATCAATCACAATATGAAAAACTGAAAGATTCCTATATCATTGATAATAAGATCTTATCGTATGCTAAGCAGCATATGGCTATCTTACATCCATTACCACGTGTTAATGAAATTAGAGAAGAAGTTGATTTCGATCAACGTGCAGCTTACTTCAGACAAATGAGATATGGACTATTTGTTAGAATGGCCTTATTAGCCATGGTTATTGGTCCAGATTTTTGATTGGATAAGCTAGTTAATAGTGTTCCTTTTTCGAAGTTACAGATCTTATAAAGAGATATAATTCTCTCGTTTTTCGAGTTGAAGCGATGGAGACCGCTCAACCCTGATATGATTGGGAGATTCATGCAAGTTTGTGCTGATTTTGTTCTTCGACCAATATAATATATAGTTTTTGGTTTACATGATTCAAAAAACCAGTAATTGTTAAATAGTTAATTAAAAAGAGTTTTTGAAATACCTGTTTCTGTACCAAACTAAAAAATGACATGTTCTTCATTATCATGACCAACCTCTTGTGAATGAGTGTTTTCTTGAGGTTGATGACTTATCTGTAGTTCGTGATGAGATTCTTCATTGTTTCCATCATTGGCCTCAATAAGTGCCCTTGCAATTTCAATCTCACTGCCTGCATCATTATGATTTCCTGTTGATGAATTAGTTGATACATTGTGGATCTGTGTGTGTTGAGAAGGATTTGATACGATTTGTTTTACAGAATCACTGGAACCAGATTGCTGATGCGGCTGTGTTCGTTCATGATATCCATGTGTATCTTGTTCTTCATTGTGTGGTCGATTTTGCCGCTGTCGTTGTTGGTGTTGTTCATGGTGCTGTTGTGTTGAGGATTGATGCCATTCATGATTCGCAGATGCTGAATGTGCGTATTGATAAGAGCTGACTTCAGGATCTACTGGAATTTCATCAGAATCATCATCGGGAGTACCAGGTCCGTCCTGGACAGGTTCAGTTTGTGTAGTTCCAGGGTCGTACGAATCATACGTTTGTCCGTTTCTATTCATGCGTTGGGCAGCCTCAACCGCAGCAAAAATTCCTGATGGATCTTCAAGATGCTGGAAGTCTAATTGGTGAGGGTCTGCAGTCCTTGGAAGGCCATCAAAATCGTTGTTAGTAGGATGAGTTTCGGAATTATTAGCTGGCACAGTGGATTCGATTTTTTGTCTTTTGCTAATAGATGGTACAGACTTCGTTGGGTCACGACATTCAGAGCAATTTCTTATAGCTTGGGCAACAGTATCCTTGATTCTCGTCCAATGGTATTTTTCCGTTATTGCAGATGTTGTTTTGTTGATACCCCCGTGATTCATCTGGTGAAATTCAGAACATAGCTCCAGCTGCCTTACGGGATCAGATATTACTTCTCTACCATTGAGAGTCAGTTTTCCATCAATTAAACGATAATGTGAGGCACTCGATCTCAGCCTTGATTTCTCTTGGCGATCAATGAATGGTGGATATTTCCCAAATTCCAGGTAGTACTTTATCTTGTCAAATCTGACACCGCCTTGACTATTATCTATATGAGGGTTGATCTGAACTTCATTTCTATTTGAAGATGACGATGTACCTTTACTGAGTTCCTTACCATAGATTATTGCATCAACAGCATTTTCATGATCTTTGAGGATACCTGCTGCTTTGATTTTTCCAATTCTTTTGAAGTTCAATCCTTCTAAAATCCTTCTTGCTCCAACATTTGTTTCAAACACCAAATTGAAGATAGAGGAGGTATACCCTAGTTTAGGAGCCCAGTCAAGAAATACATCAGCAAGAGTCTTACCAATGCCCTTTCCCCTGATACCAGCATTGACTAGGAATCCACCTGTACAAATATGTGAAGCTCTTCCTGGAAAATTTGCTTTGATGAAAAACGAACCCAAACACTCTTTTTCCCAAGATCTTTGATGATCTAACTGAGGTTCATCACCAAGCACCATTACTGCTGCAAAAGACCCAAACCAATAACTTTTGAACTCATCAATATCTAAGGTATCAAAGAATGGAAATGTGTCACCTCGATCAACTTCCATATTAAATTCATCCACTAGGAACGCCAGAAGGCCTGGAGGCAAGGAATGGTGGCTTGATATAGGATATATAGTGGCAGTGGTCTCACCATCCTTTAAAAGAACTGTATAGGGCGGTATTAGTGCAGGAAAGTGCTGAATTTGCGAAGTTGATGTAGAAGCATTCGTTGGTTGATTACCAGTTGTATCTGTGGCCAAATGAGATGGTTGTGAGAAGTGCTGATCATGTTGTCTAAAATGATGCTGCTCGGGTGGCTGAGTATATCGGAACATTTAGACCTAGAATATCCCTTTACACTTCTGTAATTTGATACAGTAGGCTCGCGCTGCTAAGACAACTAAGGTAAAATTTACAAATTATTTTATTAACAAATATACAAAACAATAACAATCAAAAAAAGAAAAAAAAATATACATCAAAAACAAAAGACATGTATATATGTGTAACATATCACTATTTAAAGTGTACTTGCAAGAAAATCATGAGTAACGAATCCATGTGGTAACAAGTCTACTTAGAAAGTCATACACCACTTTAGTTATGAGTGGAGTCTTTCTGCTCTTTAAAGCTAATCATGTCCTATTTCAGCCTAAATCAATGTGATTAATGTATTAATGTTTCCTACTGAACGAATTATCTTTAAATGTCAGAGATTCAGATCTGGGAGTAATTTCACTTTAGCAAAAACACAATACGCATTTCTGTATGCCTTTTATAGTGAGTCAATAAAAAGATAAGGGCGTGCGTGATACACATAATAAAAGAACGTAAGGTATTCATGGAAGAAATGTATCTTAATATGCAGAAAAACAAGAACTTGACTTCTTTTCCATGTAGTATTTTACCACATGTTATACTAGAAAAGGGTCCTCACTTGATTGATGACTATATAGTTGCACTCATACGGGGATATTTCGTTTGTTGGTTGGGTAAATTAGAGATCACACTAAAAACTTCAATCTTAGTTGATTACATGAATATTTTATTGATTATCTACTGGCGTACTTGATACTAGCTTGTGATCAAACCAAGGATTTTCCGAATACAATTGCATCAACCAGTTCACCCTCATATCCTTTTAGAACACCAGCTCCAGGAACTCTTCCGATCCTTTCAAAACCCAAAGAGTCCCAAATCTTGACACTAGCTACATTGGATTCAAAAACCAGGTTAAAAACACTGTAGACATAACCTAATATCGGTGCCCATTTCAGATAACACTCACCCATCTTTTTCCCAATTGATGCTCCTCTTTTCGCTGGGTTCACCAGAAATCCAGCGTTACAAATATGTGAACAGCGACCAGTGTAGTTAGGTTTGATATAGAATGATCCAAGCCAGATATCGGACCAATCATCTGCTTCTGATAATTTATCGAATATGTCTACGAGTGTCAGTTGAGTATCGTCATCGGAAACAGCTTTGATGAGCAAACTGTGGAAGGCACCAAACCAATAATCCAAAAACTCTTGTTTCGTAAGCGTCGACAGGTAAGGATATGTGTTACCACGCTGAATCTCATCATTGAACTGATTCCATAAGAAGTCAATCAACGAAGATGGGACTCGAGTTATGTCTTCTGGGTAGATTGGCAGAAGCGTGGCCCTCACACCGTTCTTGAGTACTAAATGCTGTGCTGAAGTAATCACTCCTTTTGGCTCAAATAGCTCTGGTTTACTTAACACAGCCATCTTTCGATGCCTTCTCTGCCCTTGATCGAGCCTCACTAGCTTGCCTTCTTTTCCATTAACTACTTCAAGTTTCAAAACATCTTCCAAGAATTTCTCGATACATCGGATAACGGAATTGGTTTTCCGCGATAACAGCACTTTGTACAAAGAATTGTCATGGTTGTTCTTCTTCGAGTGTGTTTGGTAGACTGAACATATGTAACGTGAAGTTGGACAACAAGACTAGAAGTTATTGCCTAATAAACCTTCTTCTGACAGAATCAAATATAGGATGTCAGGCTTCATAGTCAAGGCAGTATCGAGTATATTATCTGTCTACACAATCGGTTAGTCAAGAATGTGATTCTTTAAAGGAGGATATTGACAGGGTTTTCTTTATTTTGAAGAGTTAATGAAGAAGATTCCTGATAACTTATATGGACTCCAAGAAGTAATAGAAGAAGACAGTGTCTCAGAATCTTCTTTTGTTTTCAAAGTGTATTATGAAATTTATTCAAGGAGTATTGATTATTAGTATGGTACTGATAGCCGAATTGCTCAGTGTATCCCTTGGACAAGAGTGTGTGAGTTAATGTCAAGATTGAACGATGAGAACACACAAACGGAAAGATTTAAACAAAGTTATTGAGCGTGTGCTATTTTAGAATCTTATATGTAATCAAATAATGAATAGAATAATAAAATGAAATAAAAACGTTTCAACATAACCTTAACCCGCAATAACCAGATCCAACCTCTAACAACAATGTCTATGCTCAGAACTCTACAATCAGCACCAGGAATGATTTCAATCTTCCATACAAATACACCATCATCGGCAGCTTTGTTAAAGCAGCTGACACAGCATGTTCATCAGACTACTTCACACACAAGAGCAACCTCCAATAAAAGCTCGTTGTGGTCTAAAATTAAGTCAGGATTTGCTAAAGAACATGATGAAGGAGTCAATTACACTATCGAAAACAACGTGAATACGAAGCCAACTTATGACCAACTGAAGCTCATAAGATCGTACACATTCACTACAAACACTAACAATCACAACCCCAGAACTGTGAATTTGGAAGTATTCCATAATGCCTTCCCCTTATTCAAAGAAGTGAGTGAAGGTGGAAGAGGACTTATTAGTGAACCAGAATTCAACGAATTAGAACGGTTGAAGAAAAATTGGTTTGTTGATCCCTTGATCGTTGATTGGGACAGAGGCGTCTTAGCAAATAACGAGGAGACATTAAGTTCATTACTGCATAAATATGATACAAGATGATACCTGAGAAATCGGAATTAATATAGCATAAGCCACCTTTGATGATTTGAATCGTGTAACTGTATTATTATATTTTATTACTACAATAGCTATAAAGTCATACTTCACTTAATATCCCATTCGTTGTATCACATATTGTTGTGCAAGAATTCCAATTGTCAACTCCAACCCTTTATCGATCCAGTCTTTTACCCATTCGGCAGGATCTATTTCGCCATCATCATTCTCTTCTTCTTTTACGTCCTCCTTGTCCACAACAGCGGATTCATCATACTCCATCCACTTGGCCCATTTGATTGGGAATGATTGTGTTTCTGAGACTAAGGAGATATCATGTGCAAGATCTTTCAAGATAATTCTGAATTGAAAACATTCCGGTGAGTGGGAGTCAATGGTCTTGAACTCCTCATTCTCGTTATTCTTCCTTGAGACATTTTGAATAGGTAGGATTGAAATGAAGATTTTTGAAATGTTCAAATTTGCCCTATCAGCCACCTCCGCTTCTTCATTCGCATCCTCAGGAGCTGATGACCTGATAGATGCATTCAAATTTGCCCAGTTCAATTTGTCCCCATCAAGGATAGAGCCTTCAAACAAATTCAATTTTTTTATCCCATCATGTCCAACGCTATATCTTCTTTGACCAGCTTTACTTACTGTATTCTGTTTCACAACTTCGATGAATATGTCCCCTTCGACTTGCTTTAAGACTTTCTTAAATTGTGAGTTTATGATCGTTATAAGATTGTCAAAGTTCACCAAATCATGAATCAAATAGATCTTTAAAAATTCATCGTACTGATCATGATTCAAACCACTCAAAATTGACTCGAAATTTTCGCTCAAAAACTTGAAAGCATCAATTTTTTTCAGTTTGTCAACATGTTCTTTTTCATCACCAAGTTTCTTAGACGCTTCACTTGCCAACTTTGAAGCTTCTTCAGTTGCCTTTTGTTGAATCTGTTTAGCATTATTCCACAGAGAGTTTACAGCAGATGATCCAGATGATGACCACCAGCTGGAAATTGATGCAATTGGATCAATATACTCATCGGTGTTTTCAATGTTCTCATTCTCTGTAGTAATGTCATCACTTTGGTGTTTTTCAGTATCAACCTTCTCAACAGCAGTTTCGTTGTCCACATTTGACTTTTCATTACCCTCATTATCTTGCTTCTCCTCCTTATTACTGCTTGTGGTCTTTTTCTTTTCCTTTGTACCCTTGCTTCTCAGATCGCTTTTCTCTAATTCATCTAGGAATCCCAACACATCATCATCATCATCTTTACCCTTATTTTTGTTATTCTTCGCTTTGAAGTCAGCCGTAGCTTTACCCTTGCTATTTTCAGGTAGCGAATTCAGAAACTCCAGAACATCTTCCGCCTCCGTTGACTTTCTTGGTGTTGAGCTCATTGTTTATTTACAGTACCAACAAACGTTTCGGTTGTGTTGTTTCCTATATTTTCCTTTGGTTACTTCCTTCGTCGTTTCCAATTCTATCTTACTCAGAGTGTTCCAGTCAGAGAACAGAAAAGAAACTTATTCTTGATAGAGATGTGGTTAACAGTTAAATGGGGGATAAAATCAACGTACAGCAACTATTTGCAATTGAATGATATCTGTTTCTATAACATTTAAGGTCCGCTTGTGTGATATTAAGTGTTACCCGTCATAGTTTACATAATCTATTGTCAATAATCTCATGATATGGTTATTGATCTATACATAGAGTGGCAAATAAACCAATCAGCTGGTTCGCAAAATTGCCAAATAGAAGTGAAGAGTTTCAAACGCCATTCATTTTTTAGTTGAGACGTCAAAGATTTAGCTTTGATTTTTGTTATTCATCAATTATATCTGTCAGTACCTTTGTGACATTCTTTGATTAATTAAAGTCTGTTTGATATCTACACAAATGTACCAATTGAGTGCTGAGCTAGAGGGGCATACACAAGATGTTAAAGCTGTGAAAGCCCCATACAATGATATGATTATATCAGCTTCTCGTGATGCTACAGTACGCATTTGGGGTCTTGAAAATGATAAATGGACATCCACAGTAAATTTCACATCCACGAACTTTGTGAATTCCGTAACTTACGACGATTGTGACCAGTTAGTGATCAGCGGTGGACAAGACAGCCTGATAAACATAACAAGTGTTGAACAACTCGAGATCAATGATGCCAAATTTGTCCTAATTGGACATGCAGGTAACGTTTGTGCGCTTGACTGTAAGGATGGTGAAATAATCAGTGGAAGTTGGGACTGCACCGCCAAAGTCTGGGAGAACAATCAATTGAAGTACGAGTTAATTGGGCATAATGCCGCGGTTTGGGATGTTAAAATTTTGGGTAACGATAGATATTTAACTGCTTCAGCGGATAGAACAATCAAACTTTGGCAAGGCAGTAAAGCTTTAAGAACTATGATTGGACATTCAGATGTGGTAAGGGGATTGGATTTGTTGCCGTCAGGTGATATTGTTAGCTGTTCCAATGATTCTACTCTCAAGATCTGGACAATGGAAGGCATATTAAAAGGTGAATTGCTTGGTGAGGAGAGTTTTATATATGGAGTCAAGCACCTTTCGAACGGAGATATTGTGTCAGCAGGAGAGTCGAGAACATTGAGAATCTGGAGAGATGGTAAACTCGTTCAAGCCATTGCGCTACCTTGTGTCTCAATTTGGAATATTGATGTACTTCCAAATGACGATATCGTTACAGCTTGCAGTGATGGTGTTGTTAGAGTCTTTACTTGTGATTCCACGAGAGTCGCAAAGGGCCCAATTTTGGAAAACTTTAAGAAGCAGGTTGAATCGATGACGATGAGCTCCAAAGAATTTGATGAATCTCAAGTGAAATCGGAAGAAGTGTTGAACTCATCAGGAGACAAAGAAGGTCAGGTGATCGTTGTTAAATCTAGTTCGGGTGTTAATGAAGCTTATCAGTGGAGTGAAGCAAAATGGAACAAAATAGGAGAAGTTATAACAGGTCCTAGTGGCTCAGACAAAAAACAAGAATATGACAACAAAAGGTGGGATTTCGTGTTTGATGTTGATGTGAAAGATGGTGCACCACCTTTAAAGTTACCTTATAACCTAAATGAAAATCCTTACAGTGCTGCAGAGAGGTTTCTGATAGCCAATGATCTACCAACAAGCTATACTGATGAGATTGTCAGATTCATCACAACTAATACACAGGGTTTATCATTAGATCAATCAACCATAAACCCATACGCTGATACTCAAAAGAAATCCATGCTACCGCACTTGGGATACCTTGGATTTGAAACGAACAATTCCGCTAATATCTTAAAAGGTGTGAAGAAACTGAACGAATCAGAAGTGAATAAGTTCACCGATAGAGAAATACAAGATCTAGAAGAATCCTTGAAAACAAATAAGGTTACTACAGTTTCAAAATATGCTGAACGGATCATACTACAGTGGGATAGCAAGTTGCCTGGTTTTGACTTATTGAGATTGGTAATTTCAAATCTTGATTCCCCACCAGAAAATTTGGGTGAATATTTGAAAACTGGGTTGGCTGACCAATCAAAAGCAGCTGAATTCTTCATGACATTGAGACTACTATCAAATATCTTCCTTAACATAAAATGGGGTGTTGTTGTTATAACAGAAAGTTCAATTTATACTCCAATCTTAGAGTTGATTGCTGATAAAATCTCTTTGGAGTCAATCGCCGCCAATCACCGCACTAATGTCACAACCGCCCTCTCAACGCTTGTACTGAACTTCTCAGTTTATGTTGTTAAAACCAAAGCTATTTCACTAGCTAAAAAATTAGCTGATGTATTGAACAGTATTGCGATTGATACTTCCAAATTCTCCTCTGAAGCTGCGTATAGATTAGCAATTGCTTACGGAAACGTGATCTGTCTTTTGGTGGATATCAAACAAACTTCTGAGTTCAACAATTTCATAAACGAAATACTGAAAAAGTTTCCAGAACAGCGCATCAAAGATGTGGTTGAGGAAATCTTAGTGAAATAAAAAGTTATGGCTACAAACAGTAAATATTCACGAACTTTATCCGTGAGTCATACCAAGGTGTTTCACCGGATCCTTTTGATAGTAGATTTCATTATTTTTTATGGATAATTTAACTATAGTGAGTTTCATAAACTCTTTTTGATAGACTCAATAAACTCATTCGTGATTTCATCTTTTACAGAGTACTCATATCCGTTCCCAACACCAGGGAATACCCCCGTCTTCACTTCATTCACGTATTGCGTTGCACCCTCAACACAATCTTTGTAAACACTTCCATACTTTTTCACAAATTTCGGGACTTTACCAAGATTCATTCCTAACATATCAGCTTGTACCAGAACTTGACCGCTTGTATGATTACCAGCACCAATGCCTATTGTTGGAATATTCAACTGTTCCGTAATTGTTTTGGCAATCTTTGATGGTATTGCTTCCAAAACCACACTGAAAGCACCGGCCTCTTGAATAGCCTGGGCATCTTGCAAAATCTTAAGTGCATCAAGCACAGATTTTCCCTGAACCTTGAATCCTCCTAGAGCATTTGAGCGCTGTGGAGTTAGCCCAACATGGCCCATCACAGGTATACCTAGCTCTGTTAGTCTCTTGATCGTAGAACATATCTCTATACCACCCTCTAATTTAATAGCATTAACTTTGCCCTTCTTAATCAGCTGTAAAGAAGATTGAATAGCTTGCTCCACGCTGGCTTCATAAGAACCGAAAGTCAAGTCTGCAACAATGAAACTTCTTTTAATACCACGACCTACCGCTTTACAATGATACAGAAACTCATCAAACGGTATCTCATTGGTATTCTCATAACCGAGGGCGACCATAGCTAATGAATCACCGACAAGAACAATATCTGCCTGAGCTGCATCCGCAAACTTTGCAGTAATGTAATCGTGTGCAGTTAAAACGGCAATGGGAGTTTTAGAGTCATAAAGCTTCTGAATATCTGTTATAGTCAGTTTTCGCTGAAGCGATGCATGTGATGAGTTTGGACTTAGTGATGTGTGATTCAGAGCAGGAATCGGATACGAGCTTCTCCATGAATTTGTCGTGGAGAAAGGCCGTCTATTGTGCCTGAAAAACTGTGATGATACCAGTCTTTTCATACCTGGATCTTACAAATGTACCCCAGATTTGAATGATATAGACAAACAAATATTTTTTGATATTTTAAAAGTTTAAACTCTTGTAGTCTTTGTTCTTTCAGTGACAAGTCGGGCCCCTAACAGATTTCGTTTCTTTTTTTGCACTAAAAAGTGCATCGGCCTCGGTTAAAAATACGCCTCGGTTAAAATATGTAAATCTTATCTGGTACACAGAAGAATATAAAACTTTTCACCAACAAGTTTGAACACTCCACTTCACGCCCTGATAAAGGTCAGTTCCTCTAACGCTAAAATGGTTGGTTTTAGAGGTACTGTTACATCATATCATGCCCCTGCCACTGTCCAACTTCCCTTAAAAAAAATAGATGGTATCGAACAGGATGACAAAACTGCTGTTATTCCTCTAGACCAATTAGTAGATCAAATACCAGAATTGTCAGATGGATCCAGATTCTACCTAAATCCTTTGTACTGGTCAGGCGAACTTCAGACTATTGCTTTTTCTATCGCAGACTACTCCAAAGTATATAAAGTTTACTATGGTAGAAGAGTTTTCACAAGAGAGGATGGCGCAACATTAGGTGTGGACTATGTTCTCGAAGAACCTGAATCTGTTGAGGCATTCAAAGTGCTTACAGAAAAGAACCAACTTCAGGACTGGCCAAAACTTCATCCAAGAACAAGATTCTTGTCACAGGATGAAATTAAGGCTTTACCATCAAACGATACCAAACCTCTTCTGGTGATCAACCATGGTCTTGGTGGTGGCTCACATGAACCATACTGCAAAGCCATGGCACAAACAATGCACAACAGAGGGTTTGACGTTGTTGTTATCCACGCAAGAGGATGTGGTCGTTGTAAAATTTCTACCCCAGAGCTATTTAACGGATTAGCTACTGATGACATGCGTTTTATTTTGAAGCAACTAAGAAAAGAATTTCCGAACAGACCATTTTATGGAGTTGGATTTTCTTTTGGTGCCACTCTTTTGTCAAACTATCTGGGTGAAGAAGGCAAAGATTCCGAGTATGTAGCTGCTGCAGTGTTGTCAAATCCATGGGATCTGGTTGATTCAGCTATTCATATTGGAAGTAGATTTTGGTCGAAAATGATATTTTTGAAACCAATTACTGAAACTTTGACGAGATTAGTGAAATCAAACAAGGCTGAGTTGTTGAAAGATCCATTTTTCACAGAAGAAAAAATCAATGCTTACTATGGATCACCCTTAGAATTTGATTCTGTTTTCACTGCTCCAATTTATGGATTTAATACTGCATGGGAATATTATAGAGCTGCTAGTTCTGTGAATAGGATAATGAGAATAAGAACACCATTGTTGGCGATCAACTCTACTGACGATCCTGTTGTTGGTATTCACTCAGTCCCGTCATTGGAAGCACAGGTCAACCCAAGTATTGTGTTACTAAAGACTGACCTAGGTGGTCACATCGCTTACGTTAGACCTGATGGGTCTCTATGGGCTGTTGATAAAATGGCAGAGTTTTTCGAGAAATTTCAGGATACTGTTGACACTTCAGTCAAGGCAGATAGCAATTTTATTCCAAGCATATCTAGATACCATGAGAAGCTAAGATCTTTACAATAAGATGTTGTTTCTCATTTATTTCATGTATATATATAAAGATAGATTGAATTAAAAAAACTAGAGAAACTCCATAAATATGAAAAGAAAATAAGCTATTGGTATGTACAAGAATTCTCTTTTCGTTTTGATCATTTCAATCAAATTTTGCAACATAGTATTTACCTTTACCAACTCTCAACAAAAGTAGTTGCTCATCGATAAGTAATGACTCTGTCAATAACAAAGAATCAGTCGGCTCTACTCTTACCCTATCATACCCTTCATAAACTGCACCATTGGATATCAACTTTTTCGCTTCATTTTTCGAACATCCATGTAGTTTTGAAACTACTGTGCTGTATGGTTTGCCAATGTAATCTTCTTTTGGAAGATTTATTAAGATGTTAGCATTGGAAAATGCAGAGATCATTCTGTCAATTGGAATATCTGGGTAAGGATTTCCTGGTAAAGGGTGTAATAGAGAAGTGACAATTTTTGCTTCTTTACTTGACCCAACACCATGAATCAAATCGGTAACCTCGTTTGCCAAAATTCTTTGAGCAATTCTCAGGGATGGATCTTTCTGGTGTTGATCAATTATCTTTGAAATCTGCTGGAGAGGTATGAACGTGAAAATCTTCAGCAACTTTTCGACTTCCGAATCTGGTGTTTTGATAAAGAATTGGTATATTTCGTATGTTGGTGTTATTTCTGGATCAATAAAAACGGCATTCCCTGCACTTTTACCAAACTTTTCGCCAGTGGCCGTAGTTAGTAGTGGTACAGTTAATCCAAATGAGTTTGTATCAGCTAGTTTCTTAGCAACTTTATCTCCTTTTGGGGAAATCTGGACCAAATTTGACTTTAGTCTTGTGATCAAGTCTATACCAGCAGTGATGTTACCCCATTGATCATTACCACCAACTTGAACTGTAACATTATCTTTGGAAAACAGATGCCAGAAATCATAAGCTTGCAAAATTTGATATGTGAATTCATTGAACCCAATACCATTTTCAGATTCCAGTCTTCCCTTCACACTATCTCTAGCCAACATGGAGCTAACTCTTATAAATCTACCATATTTTGACAGAAATTCCAAGAATCCCATGTTCTCCCACCATTCATAGTTGTTACGTACCTTGAAATCACCCTCTTCAATAATTCTTTTAAAACTTTGAACCTTAAAGTAGTTCAAACCGTTCTGGAAGAATCCATTGAACTGCCTTGTGATTCTATTGACGTTCTCAAGTCTGATATCATCCGCCATGCTTTTACGCTCATCAACCCGTCCAGATGGATCACCTACTGCACCTGTGGCACCACCAACTAGACCAACAATATCATGACCTCTAACGTTGAAATGCAGTAAGATCAATAAAGGTAATAAGTTCCCTAAATGTAATGACTTTGCAGTGGGATCTGCTCCACAATAAAGTTTTTGTTTAGATTGCAATATAGTCTTTGAAAGTCCTTCTTCATCTGTACAAGCTGAAATGAGTCCTCTGCTACGTAAGTGAGGAATGAGAGGCTCATCTAATTCACTCTGTAAAAGACTTTGGTCCACTATGAATCCAGTATTGTCATAGTCGAGTGTCTGAAAATCAATGTCCTGTGAGTAACTTCGACGAAAAGTAAAGCCTCTAAATCTAGAGACAGCTGGCCTTAGTATTACTGCACGATTGAGCATGTTTATTAAATGTTGATTTAATGGGAAATCGGCAAGTTCCAGCTATATTTTGTTGATGTTAATATTCTATTGTTTTTCCGGCTCAATTATGAAATATGTATTGTAGGATAACAAACAAAAGAAAATAATCGGTATGACTACTGAATTGTTGAATGTATGTGATTGAGCGATGCTATCAATGAATAGATATATGTTTCTAGGTTACTCTTCTATCTCCTCCAAGACTACCCTTCTTTTAGCAGTACTTGAGTTTGAAACCTCGGAATTTGGTTGTGAAGAGGTGCTTTCATTTTTTAGAGGTACAATTTTCTCGTCAGAAACAGTAGAAAGCTGCTTGGTTTTCTTATTCTTAGACTTCTTTTGTTTTGGTTCGTTCCAAGCATACAAAGGCTTGAAGCTATCAAAAAAGCCACAATCTTCGAAGAGATTAGGGAATATCCATAATCCCGGCTTTAAAACGATGTACGTAACAACAAACAAGATCAGCCTGAAAAAGGCAAGGACAAAGAAAAGTCCAATAAGACCCAACAAACCCATTGACAAGTACCATACACCTCTTCTCATAAACAAAGGCCACAATGGGAACAAGATCAATGTGAATGCCCCAATGACTAAACCCAGGCCCTTCAACAAATCTGTCAATGAACGCTTGGTGTAGAACCAGATCATATATTGATTGTCGTTCAGATCTGTCTTTTGCTGGAGCACCAAACATGGCGTACCTTTTTTTGGAACAAGACCCTTCGATCTAGCCTCTGATGTGTGTAGTTTTTGAGCTGGTAGTGTGAGACGGCTGTTGATCAGTTGGGCAATAACAGCTCTGGCCTGGTTTTGATCAGCGATTTGTGGGAGTTTAAAACGAGGATTGGATGATTTCAGTTTGTATTCATCAGACAGCAACGCTCTTACTGCACGCTTAACTTTGTAGAATTCAACAATGCTTCCTTGTAGCAGCCCTTGACGACGCTTCAATTGTGCATTATCACGAAGATAATTCGCAACATTGACAATTATCGGATCCAGCTGGACTGCTTGCTGCTGTTGTTGCTGTTGCTGTGAATGCGAATGCTGGTGTTGATCTTGTGCTTGAGCTGATGGCTGACTCATTTCAATAATTTTCTTGGATGTCCCAATATCACAACAACAATTGGAACAACAACAAACGAAGAATCGTTAGTATATTTGTCAATGTTTCAAGTTTCGTGTTCATAAAAAAAAAAGTAAAAACTCGTTCCTATTCTAATATCTCGGATTTTCTCGGATTTAAGAAAGTTCAAAAAGAGCAGACTATATAAACATCGGTTCGGTTCTCGTTAGGGGAGTGACTAAAATATTATAATTTAGACACAAACCATAACAAACAAACAAGTCAAAGACAGGAACAGACATAGGGCAACTAACTAGAAAAAAAGATTTGGAGAATGCAGCTGCCTTTGCATCCTGATGCTGTGACGGAATATGTCGTTCAGCAACTAGCCTACGAGGGAACGACAGGCGTGGGGCTGTCCAGACTTTGGGAACTAGTTCCTTCAAACAATATCACGTCAATGTATAAAGCTATCGTTTATTCATGGATAAAGAACCATCCAAACATCGAGATGATATCACAGGGGAAGATAATAAATAAGATGCCTGACTCCATTGAAGAAATCCCTGCAGATGCACTAATCAAGATAACTGAAGACTATCAGTGGATAGTATTGACAGGTCTGCCAAAAGAAAACAACCCAATTGGTAACGCGCCTTTCCAGCTATTGATTGAGATTGCTAGGAACAGATCTGCTGGTATAGACTCTCTTACTCTGACAAAGAACACTGGTCAGGATAACAGAAGTTTGACATCAAGAATCAAGATGATCAGCCACCTAGTCAAAAGGTTCACAATTTTGAAGAAGGGTCGAACACTGTCATTGTTCATTCTAAATCAATTCTATGACAAGGACATGCTGAGGGATTTTACCATAACTAATGGAAATACGAATGAAATCACAATCAACACTTTGGAATTGAGGGAAAAAATAACAAACACATTAAAGAATGCGAAGTCAGGAATAAGACAAATGAATGATCTGAGAAGAGAGCTACAGATGGATAAAAATCCACGTTTGAAAGTTGCGTTCAAGTCAACAATTTCTTATCTGGAAGAAAAGAACTATATTTCTAAGCTCCTGGTGGTTTCTACCGTCTCTCCCACAAAGAAAATCAGATCCGTAAAGTACGTTAAGGATTATGACAGAACCGGTGCAACGTCTCAACCGAATGAAGGACAGGAAGAAGAAGATCTGTTCAATACTGATCTTATTGATGAAGAGCTCAAGGACCTTGATGATGATGAAGATGAACAAGGAACATCTCTTTTGAATAATAACGCTGCTAGTATTCAGATACTAGAAGCATCCTCCTCAAATATCCATATTCCATCCTTGAACAGATTCTATCCATTACAGAACCAGATTTATGAAAAAGTCAATCTATACGGACAGGTTGGGTGCTCGTCAAACTATATTATTGAGGAATTCTTTGGTATTGAGTACACTCGACTTGTTTCTAAGTTGATAGAAAGTTACAGTAGTGGGAAACTAATGCCACATCTATCTGATCTTGGTATCGTGAGACATTATGATTTCAATGGAAGAGTTAAATTCTACAGATACATTACCAGACCAAATTTACTGAAATTGACTCACAAGCCAGCCGATATGAATGGCTATAATTTACCGCCTTACAAACGTTCTAAACTAAACCGTTCACCGGAAGAATTATTGTCCCTGAACAAAAAGAGCTATGTAGCACTAGGAGCCAGAATTGATCTAGGTATTGATGAAAATAATACAGAAAGAGTTATGTGGCGTGGAGAAGGTAACTCAATTTCAGGTGTGGTTAAAATTGAAGATTCTGATGAAAATTCAAGTTTCAGAATGGATATTGAACCACCAAAGAAAAGGGGTAGACCGAAAAAGGGTGAAGTTAGATCGAAAAAGGGAGTTAAAAAGCCCAAAGTATCTGAACAAAATTCTTCGGCATCAAGTCTCGGTGATATTCAGTATATACAAGATATGATTGCGGAGAGTGACAACAAGGATGGCACAGCTGTTAAAATTGAATCAGACTCATCTCAGAAGCCTGATTTTATTATTTCTACCATCAATGGTACCTCCTTTAGGGCAATTGAACGTCAATCTGCAATCTTGAGACTGATAGAAGATAGTGATGGTGTTCGAGAAAAAGACGGTAATTTGTTAAATGATGTTAGAGATGAATTGGGATATATCATTGACAAGAAAACCTTCAGAAAAGACATTACTTCTCTTAATGAACAAAAGAAAATATATATCGAGGAAATTCCCCTAGAACAGGAACAGAATTCAACTGTTCATGACCCTACAATAATTGAGGGAAATTCATCCAATTTTGTGAAGTACACATCATTATTGATCTCTACTACCGCAAGCAGAAGTGCCATAGAGAACCTGAAAAGGGTTATCAGAGAACGACAATGGAAGAAGAATACATCCACTCTCAAGAAATTGGAAGAGGTTAATACGGATATAGACTTCTTTGACACCGAGCTTCGTAATAGTTTCAATGCAGCCAAAAATATATCCTATTTGAAGTCGACAGAAAAGTTATCACAGTCTAACAGAGAAGCTAGAGTCAAGAAACAGCGCCAAGTAAAGTCCAAAAACCCAATAAATGAGAAATCAAAAACAACTGAGACCAACAAACAAACTACAGTGAGGATACAAGCTTCTGATTCTATTGATCCAAATACTATCAATTTTGATGAATTGTTTGAGAATGTGAGAACAAAAGTTCGCCCTAATTTCAAGAAATCCAAGGAGTTGAAACAAATCGAAAGCCCTTCAACAATTGTGGGAAGAAAAAGACGTAACACTTCTAATTTGACTAGCTCGGAGACTTTAAAGTTGTTCAAATGTGTCGTTATTTGCAAAACAATCAATGAAAATCAGATAAACTGGACTAAGATTAGTAAGTTGCTCAATATTGAAGCTGCTGTTCTCAAAACGAAATGGCCTAGGATCAGAATGATGATGGGGCAAAATGGAGTTAGGGTTGCTAAAAGAAATTGGAAAAAAATACTGTTGACAAGTGTCCGTGAGGGACTAATTGAGATCAACGAGATTGAGAACCTGGAGTTGAAAGAATTGGTTGCATTATGGGATGAGTATGAAAATGGAATGTTTGGTCATGTTGGCTCTAGCTCCAATGATTTGGAGGGATATTCTAGACTTCTTGAAGAAAATAAGTTATTCGTCAATATAGAAGATAATTATAAACATTATAAGTTCGTTAAGGTTGGGAATAGCGAGGATGCCGTTAAGAACCATTATGATCTTAACTCTATGGTTCAGAGAGAACAACATTTGATCAACTCCGTATTCACATATGACTCACTTGAGGAGAACGAACAAGAGAGAGAAGCGCAGTTTGATGGGGTGGAGGATTTTGAAAGAATAAGAGACATTATTATTGCGATCGTTGCCAGCGGCACCCACTTCGATATCAAAAAGTTACAAGTTTTAGAGAGATACAACGAAGATGATATCAATAAAGTGTTCATGAAACTAATTAAAAATAGACAGATAGTTGTTTGTCATCAAAATAATGAGAATCCGAAACTGGCGAACTCAAAGGTAGTTTTGGGTGACAAAATCATGACTATTTTGGATGATAACTCATTTGATTTCAAACTATTCAAAATCACCAAGTTTCAAACTTTATTAAAAGACGTTTTGGAAAACAATAAAGGATTCTTACTCAATCCCCTTTTTGATAATTCATATATGGTACCCATAATCGAATTGGTGAAAGATGGAGCACTGAATTTGACAAGAATAGATCACTACAGAAAAGAGGTTCTATCAGGGTATGAAGCAAGAACACTAGAGCGTGAAAAACTTGATAGTGACATTATTTTGACCTCTTCCAACAATCGTCTCATAAAAGCAACAAGAGAGAAACTTAAAGTACAAATTCCAAGAGGTGAGCCATGTTGCCATGTTTGGATTGACGTGATCGGAAATATCAACGTGCAATTGTGGGAAAAGATACTTAAAGCTGTTGTATCAGCTTTACTTTCAAGGCCTGGTATAGTGGACACGGATTTGTTGAAATTATTCGGTCCTGTTCTGAGTAAACCAGACATGACATGTATATTACAGTGGCTTGAAAGTAATGACGTTGTCCAAAGGGGTGAATTTTCTGGATACTGGCTTCAAGATCAATGGTATATGAATCTGGGATTTTAACTTCATTTCATTGCAAGCATCCTTCATAATTTGTTTATTTTATCATTATCTTATGTTCAATGCGCTATATACAAATACTCAGTTTCCTGAAGTGTTTCGCCAAAATTCTTCGACTTCTTGTAGAAAAGCAGCGTATTCTACCCTTCCCAGTTTGTATCCATTCAATTAAAAACTCATAATGTTCTTTTCAGTTTCATTGGACGACTGGATGACTGGTTTGTGCAACACTACAACAGTATGAAAATATCTACAAAATTCAAAAACTTCATGGCTCCAGCTTATATGACTTATAGAAAAGAGAGAATACGCAATTCATAGGAAAATGCCACCAGTTCAGCAAGTGCAGTACGGTCAACCACCATCAAACTTTGACAAATTTAAAATGGGCGCCATGATGGGAACCACAGTTGGTGTCGTTGTTGGTGTCCTTTTCGGTGGGTTTTCCATTTTGACATCTGGTCCAGGTCCAAATGGTGTGATGAGAACGCTAGGACAATACATTGCCGGTTCAGCAGCCACATTTGGTCTCTTCATGTCAGTTGGTTCAGTTATTAGATCTGATGATGAATCTCCCTTGAACTACTTGAAAAATCATAGAGCAGCCAACATGGCTGAGGCAAGGGCATTAGCCAGGGCCAGATTCGAAGTTTTGAATGAAATGAGAAAGAGCAATGATTGAAATGGCTCACTACTGATCTCTTGATGTGATATGATTATGTTTATATTTTTTTCTTTTTTTGATTGAATAGCGCTTCGACTACTCAGGTCTGATGTTTGTCTATAGTTTAAAGTCTTACTTAGGTAGTTGCTTATCTCAAACAATTTCATGAATGTAGTATTTATATATGCAGTAATTGTGATCTATTCAACATGGATTTTTGATGCTAAAACATGTGCACCAATTTCCTGCAACCATTCTAATTCTATAACGCTAACATTTCTAGCATAACCCTTGGTAGTGTATACATAGTCAGTATAAAGTAAAGCATCAACTTTCTTACCGAACATCATCGATGATGGGTGAATTGAAATCAATTGACCAGTTGTGGTGGTTCTATACGACCTATCAGGCATTCCAATTGCAGTGTTTGAAACAAATCCAGAGATAAATGATTTTAACACTGCAGGAATATCCAAAGGTTTGACTTGTTTTGTGGAATTTTCTTCCTTATCAGAAGCTTCTTCAAATTCCTCGTCAAAAAGATATTGATCATTTGTAAGACTAATCATATACTGACGAATTTGGTTTCTAACTTTGAGGACATTCTTGAATCCTCTATATGATAAGGCCAGGTTTTTGCACCATTCTTGTCTGTCACCTGAGCTGCCAAATTCAAGATAAACATCCAGTAGTTCTTTACACATGATTAAGTCACCATATTTCATGCCTAATTGACATGCCATACTTCTTCTTTCGTTGATCTCATCTCTTCTTTCGATTTGAGGATTCAAGATCAAATTATCGACAGATAGACAAGACACTATATCTATAACAGGTGTCAAACATCGTGTTTTATGGGCATTTAGTAGGATTGCTGATAACTGGGGTTCTAGTGGAAGAATAGCCATCTTTTGCCCTAGTTTTGTGATTTTTCCTTCATTATCAAGCGCCTTCAGTTGATACAGCGTTGTTAAAGCAGATAACAAAGAATCTTGTCCTGGATTCTCCAACCATGACCAGTTCAATATGTCATCTACACCAGCTCTTTTAAGCATCAAAACAGGCGAAGTGACGTTTGATCTTGCAATTTCCGGCTCTGTTTGGTTAGGCAATTTACCGTAGTCCTCTTCAGTAAATAATCTGAATGCTTTCCCTTCACTTTCTCTCCCTGCTCTACCTGCCCTTTGGGTTGCTGATGCTTTGGATACAGGAGCTGTCAGTAATGTAGATAAACCGAGTGCATGTCTCCACACTTTCACTTTTCTCAAACCAGAATCAATCACAAACTTCACGCCAGGAACAGTGACAGAAGTCTCAGCAATATTAGTTGCTAAAATAACCTTTCTTCTTCTTGGTTTTACAGGAAGAAACACTTTAGCTTGATCAACTGGAGGTAGTGATGCGTATAGGGGTAAAGGTACAATTAATGGGGCTTCTTTGGGCAAATGTGGTGAAATCTTCTCTAAAAGTGCCACTGATTTGTCAATTTCCTCTTGACCTGGTAAAAATACTAGAACATCACCTGCCTGTTCTCCATTATTGACCTGTACGATTGCCTTGATAGTAGCATCAACTATATCATCAACAGGCTCATTGAGGTATAATCTTTCGACCTTATACATTTTACCTTCGACAAAGAGAATATCAGCGTTATTGAAAAAGCGGGAGAATTTCTCAGCATCCAAAGTGGCAGACATCACAATCAGTTTCAGGTCACTTCTTCTGTCTAGTAATTCTTTCAAAAACCCCATCAGTAGATCAGTAAGCACGGTTCTTTCGTGCGCTTCATCAATGATAACAGTTGAGTATTGGGTAAGCTCTGAATCGATCATAATTTCTCTAAGTAGCATACCGTCTGTCAGATACTTAAGTTTAGTGTATCTAGGCGAGCTTTTATTATCGAATCTGACAGAATACCCAACTTTATCACCCAGCTTTGTTCCATATTCTTCGGCCACTCTGGTAGCCAGATTAATGGCAGCCACACGACGAGGTTGAGTAACAGCAACAGCTCCTTTGTTTAAAGGAAGTAAAAATTGTGGAATTTGGGTAGATTTACCAGAACCAGTTTCACCAATCAAAATTGTTACTTTATTTGATTTCAACCTTGTCAAAAGTTCATCCTTCGCCTTGAAAACTGGTAAAGTTTCTCTCACTGTCATAAGCTCTGCCGCTCTTTTCTGCAACTCAAATACTGAAGTTCTTGACTCTACATTACGTTGAAAATTGTTCTCTTCTTCTTCATCACTGAAGAACTCGACTGTTTTAGGCTTGTGAGGCTTATGCTTTTTGGTGGTGGACTCACCTACAAGGGTTGAGTTTCTAAATGAATCAATTTGAGAAACAGATGATAATGTTTGAACATCATTCACCTTCCTTACTCCTTCAATATCATGCTTGGCCTTTTGATGCTCAAGTGTAGTTTCAGTATTCTCATCATTGACTTGATTATCATCATTAAATTTCCGATGCTTAACATTGTTCTTATTAGTCTTTTCAAATCTTGAATTCATCTTATCAGCTGAATCCAACAAACTGTTCTCTATATTATCCAATGAGCCATTTTCCTTGCTTTTATTTCTTCTTCTCCTCTTCTTTTTGATACCAGACAATGAAGTATCGCAATCCATTATACTATTGGTATTGTTCTGTTTCTGCGCCATATTCTGAACGTTCTTTGAATCTTCGCCAGCAAGTCCCATAATGAACTATTCTCCTGGAAATCCCAATGGCTATATGATTCTAATTAGATGATAGGTTTTATTAGGCTTTTACTACTATGTATTCTCTATCTCATCTCAAACAAATAGAGAAAAATTATGACAAAAAAAAAATTCAACTGTGCTTCTAACCATAGATCAGGTTTGGGCAACAAAATAAAAACAAGAAAAACAAAAACAAGATATAATCATTTCTAAATGAAACAAACCAGATGACAAAAGTTCCAAGGGTTCTGTCTATAGCTTCTGTCCTTGTTTGTGATAATGGCTGCAAGAATACGTCCAGCAACCACACTGGCTGTGATATTGGCTGTCGCATTCACATTTCAGTTATTGGCAGTTTTATCTGTTCCTGTCACTAAATCAATACATCTCTCACAGTATCAAGGTTATAGGTTTGGTGTTTTTGGGTTATGTCAGGGAGAAACATGTTCGCCTATTAGCATAGGATACCGCTCAAATGATATTGATAAGCTACAGGGGTTTTCTCTACCTACTAATGCTCGGCACTCAGTTTCAAAATTACTGATAGTGCATCCAATTGCTTTAGGATTCACAGGATTATTGATGGTTGGATCCATTATATTACACTGGCATGGACCAGCATCCTCACTAAGGTTTCTATTTTTTATGCTGATATGGACAATACCGACTTTCTTACTGTCGTTATTATCCTTTCTAGTGGATATACTGTTGTTCATTCCGCATTTGGATTGGGGAGGTTGGATAGTGTTGGCAGCAGCAGTTCTTATTGCCATATGTGCGATGCTGTTGTGTATCATGAGAAGAACAGTGTCTTCACGGAAAAATATGAAGGGAATTGGAAGGGTTAACACTTTCGACGATGGATATCAAATGAGACCTCTAAATTATGAGGTAGGAACCGTGAACGATTTTCCAACCTACGATGGAGATGATGCGGAAGAAGACGAAAGAAAACCATTTGCTTATGACACAAGTTATGCACCTAGGTTCAACGACTCTATTCAGCACACTAGAACGAATGACGATTTGAATAACCTGCCATCAACACAACCCTTCAGTACAATGAATGGAGAGAATACTGTTACACCGACCTCATACGACACATCAAATATATTGGCACCATTAACGTCCTCATACAGAGGCTATGATGAAACCTTAGTGAGTAAGAGCAGGAACGTATACGACTACAATGATCATGTACGTGACTCAGAAGTAGCAGGAGTGATAACAACATCAAACAACGGTATACATAACATTGTACCAAAAATCGATGACATAAGTTCAGCACCTTACCCTTTGGATATACCTACGATGGAGAGACACGAATTGGCTGACCCACCTTATCCCACGACAGGTCATTTGTCTTTGGAGTCCCCAACACAATCTATAAAACCATCAGGTCCTAGACCCATGCCCGGAAGCTCAAGTGATCTTCGAAACTTGGCCTCCGTTGACTTGAACACTAATTCAATGCCTCTCATAGGAAACACAGAAGTGAGTATTGATCCTGAAGTTCAAGTCGTACACAATGACAGCAACGTGGAGAGGCAACTGACATTTAGAACAAAGATTGCAAAGACTCTGGACGAGTTACAACCTCCTGGGATGTATTCAAACGATAGTATAGCAGGAACTAACGACAACTTGATCAATAGTGACAAAAGACTTTCGAATCTGAGAGAAGTTTCACAGTCATTAGAGGATTCATCAGAGAATGAACAGACCACCGAGGATTTTTCACAAACAGAGCACTCTGAAGGACCGTTAATTTTCCAAAACGATCTATCTTCATCTATTTACTCGTCTGCAGTACCATCAGTTGTACCGACACCAATCACTGAAAGATTTCCTACTGTATCACAGCAACCATTTAACAATAGAGCACCAAATCATGACGCTATAGTCCCAATCAGTGAATCAGATTACATCACAGAATATATTCTCCCAGATCCAAACCAACAACGAGCTACACCTGCACCATCTTTCACCAATGCTTCTATCCTTTCATCTACATTTACATCCGTTTCGCAAAGAGAAATTAATCCAAGATATCTCGAAAAGAACGATCCTGAAGCATATAGACGTTATTTACAGCAAAAACTACAACAAACTGGAAAACAAGCCATAGCGAAGGGAAGTGGGACCGACTTGTTGATCGCGTCGAATCCTGATTTCACTATTCCCGTATCACCAAAGAGAAAGAAAAAATAGACGAACAGGTTTGTGTATATGTTATGTTTCGTATTCCGTAGATTATGTCTAATTCATTGTCACAGAAGATATTTTTTCGTTTTTGTTAAAAAAAAAAAATCATTTAAAAAGGTACAGTTTTAATTTGAATGGGATTATCTGAGTTTACACAATGGGGGTAGTATCAAAAACTGGTCAGACAGTAGTTCGAGGATCACGATCATTAGACTTTGTCAATAATATGACAAAGACATCTCCAATACATTCCATTAACGAGTTAACAAAACATTCGGTTAAACCTAAACCAGTAACTCTTCAGCACAGTGCAACACCAGTCCATCCATTTTTGAGGTTCACACCTTCTGCTGAATTGATTGCAGTTGTGACAATGTTTGACAGAATGACAAGACTGATGGTTAGAATGGACACATCTTCTCGCGGCGAAGAGAAAGTTTTTTCTTATACGCTGAAGAAACCTGTTAATATGTCTAAAGCATTACAGATACTTAAAAGAATGAAAAAGTTCAAAGGTTTACCACAACTTGAAGATACGTTACCTAAACAAATGACCAGGTCCAATGACTTCACAGTTGAATTTACAGATGATGTCTTTGACAAAACAGTAACTGATAAAAACGGTAAATATGTGACTAACGAAGACAAAATGTTATATCTCATCGAGACCATGGATGACACGGAAACGCTGGATTCAGCCATAAAGAAATACTTTGAAGAGTCAGGTAGCTGGACATCTTCCAAATTGGTGTTTCTACAGTATTGCGAAAGCCATTCCAGTCGACGTACAGATTCATACAGAAAAATCTATGATACCTTGATTGACAATTATCCTGCTCTATCAGAGGATATACAGGTAGCAAACAGTATATTGCGTCTGTACATCCATCACAAAGACGTTTCAGGACAAATTGAAGAAATGAAACATCTTTTATCGTTGGGATGTGCGCCCTCATCTGACTCTTTCAACAGCACGTTGCAACAGCTATCGGGAAGTAATAGTTCCAAACTGAAGAAACTTGAAGGACTAGATGACATTCTATATTCATGCCTTGATGGTGTTACAGTAAAGATCTTGCTAAACACATGCACCTCTTTCAATGAGATAAACAGTCTCTTGTACATTGTTGATTCCAAATTCACTGAGCCGAATGAGTTGTATCAAGTCTTTGGTGACACTTTGATGAATGTTGTGATCAAGAACTTTGATTTAGTGAGCCCTTCAACAGTAGTGGAATACTATACAAAACTAACTAACTGCAATGTCAGATTATCACATGAAACAATGATACTGCTCCTAGAGTATGCCGTCACAAAGGGAAGTTTCATCTGGGCCGCATCTCTTTTGAAGCTGTGTGAACTTCCATACGGTGAACAAAAGCTTGTTCAACTAGTCAATGAGAGAAAAGTTTCTATTCACTATGGAAAACCTGGGTTTGATATTGTCTCAAGAACTCACTTCCTTTCATTACTTGACCAGAAGAGTATTCATTAGTGATTTATTTGTATATATTGTTTAGAATAGAACCGTTTTGTTTCAAAAGATACTGTTGAATAATTTCTTTGTTTTTATACCCTATTATTATTTTACGTACTTCAGACAGATGTTGATACTCATCACTTTTGATGAAAGTAAAAAAAAAAAAAAAAAAAAAAAAAAAAAGACTAAAAATAAAGCAGAACACATAACAGCAAAAAAAAAAAACAACAAATCTTTCAAACAAAACAAACCGAAACGAACTAAAGGATCAGAGAAAATGAGCTCCCAAGAGACGTCGCCGGACGACGTGGGGCTCCAATCGCTTACGATCGGAACAGTAACGATACAGCAGCCGGAACAGTTTCGTTCACCTAGAAGTTCTTCCACGTATACATCCACCATCAACGCCGATATTCAAGCAAAACTTCTAGCGTTCCAAGAACAGAGACAGTCGAAATCAAGCTCAAGTGCATCTTCGCCCTCTCATGAACATGGGTATCAGCCAGATGTGTCACTCTTTTCGTTGAATGATTCAGTATCATCATCACCAGTGGAAGAGTCTAGACAGTCTTCCAGTTCATCGTCAACATCATCGCACCAAACACCGGAAGAGATTCTGCATAAAATCGAAGTTCAGAGAAAGAAATCGTTTCAAAGAAAACAACAAACACACGAAAAGCCTCTTCCGCCGTTGCCTCCAGCAGCTTCATCATCCTCAAGTACATTCGCATCTTCACCCCCATCTAGCTCTTCAGCAAAGGTAGAACAGGGAGGAACCTTACAACCTCCTGCAACTTTGGTAAATGAAAGATTGAACCCCATTCGCCCAGCACCTTCGCTACCTGTGAACTTACAGGTTAGCCCTCAAGTAGCTGCTAGACTCCCAAAACAGAAGCAATCATTATCACAACGAAGAGGTATGAAGCTACCGAGCTCATTACCACTTAGTCAGCCATCCAAACAGCAACAGCAACAGCAACAGCAACAGCAACAACCTAAACTACAGCAACTACCAACCTTTAATAATTCCTCGATCATGGCTAGACGGCTGGCATCGAAAACGAACCAACAGTCGACAACTACCACTTCAGCTAATCTGAAGTCACCGGATGTTGACGAAGGGTCAACAAAGTCATCGAAAGTTTTAAATAATTCAAGTAATGGCTCTTTACAACTTGCTGGACTCTTTGCGAATTATTCACAATATATTGATATAAAATCAGGATCGTTGAATTTTGGAGATAAACTATCACTTGACTCAAATGGTGTAAACTTCCAATCCGGACAGAACTTCAACATCAGTGCAAAGGATTTGGAATTCATCGAAGAATTGGGACGTGGTAACTACGGAACTGTCTCTAAAGTTCTACACAAGCCAAGTCAAGTTATCATGGCTATGAAAGAAGTTAGGCTAGAATTAGATGACTCGAAATTCAGACAAATTTTGATGGAGCTACAAGTTTTACATAACTGTGATTCTCCTTACATTGTTGACTTCTTTGGTGCATTTTTTGTTGAAGGTGCAGTCTATATGTGCATGGAATATATGGATGGGGGATCATTGGATAAAATTTACGGAGATGGTATTGATGAAGAACATTTACGCTATATTACAAAATCCGTAACTTTGGGTCTCAAAGAGTTGAAAGTTAAACATAATATTATACATCGTGATGTGAAGCCAACAAATATTTTAGTAAATACCAAAGGGAAAGTTAAATTGTGTGATTTCGGCGTTTCTGGTAACCTTGTTGCCTCTTTAGCCAAAACTAACATTGGATGCCAATCCTATATGGCTCCTGAAAGAATCAAATCTTTAAATCCAGATGATGTCAGTTATTCGGTACAATCAGATGTCTGGTCTTTAGGACTTACCATCTTGGAAACTGCTAAGGGTCAATATCCATATCCGCCTGAAACATACGATAATATTTTTTCACAGTTGAGTGCAATCGTGGAAGGGCCACCTCCAAGTTTGCCTGACTCTTACTCACCCCAGGCAATTGACTTTGTCAGTCAATGTTTAGATAAGAAACCTGACAGAAGGCCTACATACTCAAAATTATTGAATCATCAATGGATGAACTTCGATGAGACCAAAATAGATATGAGCGGATTCATCAAAGGCATATTAGAGAAGAGTCATTCTCAAAGGAAGGAGAAGGACAGTAAGGATTATGAAGAATTGAATAAAAAACTGAAGACCCCTGCTTTGCACAAAGGTGGTGCCCTTAAATCATGATTTGTTTGTTGTTAGTTTCGTTGTTAGTTGTTTATCTTATGTTAGTCTTGCATTTATTTTTAAACGTTCGTTATTATACAGTTATATTATACACATAAATGTCATATAGTACCTCAGGTCAGAAATTGATTTATCCTCTAATATTAATGATTTCATTTAATTATTTAACAAGCACACTTTTCCCATCTCTTATCTCCACTAACCCATCTGTGTTACTCTCTTTCGACAAGTCAAACACATAAGTCTTACCAAACTCTCCAGCATAAATATCATTGTGCTTTTGAGATTGTTTCCGAAGTTCCTCCAATCTTAGCTTTGGCTCCAAGAAGTACTCACTACTCAACACAAAAGTTCCCCAGTGAATTCCTATCATATTTTTAGCTTTCAAGTCATTCATTATTTTAAGGCACTCTTCAGGATTGATGTGTCTTGGTTTTTGATGCCATTGAGGACAATACTGGCCCATAGGTAGCATTGCCAACCGAACACCGGAGCCATATTTCTCAGATATTTTGGTAAACAGATCGTGGACATATCCTGTGTCTCCAGCATGGAAAACAATTGGTTCATCATTTTTCAGGATCATGAAAGAGCACCATAATGACTGATTGGAGTCCAACAAATTACGTCCGGACCAATGCATCGCCGGTGTACAGGCAATTTCATAAACATTTTCACTGTTACCATCAGGTGAGTTTATGCGAATGCGGTCCCACCAATCAAGCTCAATTATATTGTGGACGCCTCTTCTAGCCAGATATTTCCTTATGCCTAAAGGAACAATCCAAGTTGATTTATTGTTGATCGATCGAATGACATCATTATCCAAGTGATCAGGATGATTATGCGAAACCAAGACAAAATCCGGTACTGGTAACTCCTCCAGCTTACATGGAGCTGGTGTTATTCTCTTAGGGCCAAAATAAGGGTTGATAAGATGATTGGAAAACATTGGATCAGTCAAAACATTCAGCCCACTTATCTGTATGAAAGAACAAGACTGACCAATCCACGTAAAAGTCATTCTATTTTCTATACTTGGTATATCCTCAAAATCTCCGTCATTGAGGTTACCTGATAACAACTCAAAATCAGGTTTATGCAGCGGTAATATCTCCCTCAACAATTTAGAATTAGGGACATCACCACGACTCTTCCCTTCCCAAATCTCCAACAGTCTTGTTAAAAAGAATTCAAATAATGATTGTATTCTATACTCCTCGAAAGGGTTCTCGAACCTCCCAGCAACTGTGAAACTTTTATACTTCTCTTTGATAGAATCATAGCCTTCCTCCAACATCTTCGTGTCGATTTGGTCAATTTGATCGTCATCCTTGCAACACCCAGAACCTAATTTTCTATATATCTCTGATCGTCTAGAGATCTCTTTATTTGCTACAACTGACACAAAAACTGCGTATGACGAGTATGATACCAGAACTCCAAGTCCAATCTTGGCCTTAAGCGATAAAGCTGTAAGCATCACCTTCTAAATAGCGATATAATCGGCACTTCTTTGGATGATGAAGACTGCAATACTTTTGTGGTTTCGGAAAAGCTTTAAAAGAAACATTACAATCACATGATACAGCCCAGTGGATTTACAAATTCAGATGGGTTTGGAGCACTTGTGGCGGCAAGGAAAATCGTCTTTGGTAGCACGTGACATATTTTATGCATAAAGAAAGGGTGATATAAAATAAGATTAATGACATTTACCGTTGTCAAAACGTTTCGCAAACACAATGGGTCACTTTAGATATGTTTCATTCAATCAGGACTTCACTTGTGTTGCGGTAGGGACAGACACAAATTTCAAAATATTCAATGTTGAACCGTTTGGAGAGTGCTTTGAAATTGGTTAGTATGAAATGAATTCAGGCTTTCTATATCAGAACTAACAATGATTCTTTCTAGACTCTGGAGTCAGTGTTGCCCAAATGCTTTTCTCCACATCCTTAGTTGCAATTGTTGGGAGTGGAGCGCAACCAGACAGTTCACAACGTAAACTGAAGATTTTGAACATCAAGAAGAAGACTAATATATGTGAGTTGACCTTTCCATCGGCAATATTAAATGTGAAGCTTAACAGAAAAAGATTGGTTGTTGTTCTGCTGGACCAGATTTATGTTTATGATATAAGCTGTATGAAGCTTCTGCACACAATTGAAACCATGTCGAACCCTAGGGGCGTTTGTGATCTATCATCTGAGGATAATAGCATTTTAGTGTATCCTGCACCAAATTCGAACAATGCTCAGTTCCATAGGAAGGATGATAAAAATAAAAAAGATGACATGAATGGTGGGAATGTACTGGTTTTTGATGCCTTAAACATTACACCTTTAAATGTTATTACAGCACATAGGAGTCCTTTGGTGTGCCTAGCATTGAGTTCTGATGGCACATTGTTAGCAACGGCTAGCACAAAGGGAACTATTGTACGAGTTTTCTCAACTCTACCCGGAACCTCTAAGGCACAATTCCGTAGAGGATCTTATAGTGCAGTTATTTCCACAATTGTGTTTAGAAGTGATTCCAAGGTACTAGCTGTTGGTTCAGAGACTGGAACAGTACATCTCTTCCGGATTAGTCATGATGGTGACGACCTTGATAGTCCAGGATTTAATGATGATCAAGAGAGTATCAAGACGGAGCAAACTCTTCCACAACTATTAACAAACTCATCGACACCAGCAGGGCCTACTACTAGAAAGAGATCACTTACAGAGGCATTATGGCGTAATCTGCCGAAAAACATTTCATCAATGTTGGAACCAGAGCGAGACTTTGCCTACTTGAAGTTAGCCAACGCTTCATCAGTCGATCCCAGTGACAGTGTATCCTCTAACTCATCTTCTCAGGTACATTTACCAATTGTGACAGATATGGTTCCAGTTCTTGGCTTCAGTGGCCAGAATATTGTGGTTGCAAACCAAATGGACTCTTCGTTATGTATTTATGCCGTCCCGGAGGCTGGTGGAGAATGTGTTCTCAGCAAGCAATTTTCACTAAACTAGCATTAAGTTACATTTTTCTCTTGTGGGTTTCAATGTATGACTATCTATATACTACTGAAAGTTTGTTGCACACATGTAGGCAATCAGTTTCATGGTATAGCTCTTCTCTCTTTTTTTTTTCACATTTGTGAAAGAAAAATACTCATTTACATGTTTATGTGGCCAAAATTTGAAGAACGTGATGCCACCACAAGCTCAGGGGAAACGGAGCATGTTCAAGTTGGGAAAATCATCCTCCTCTCACTCTTCTAAACCTACTTACTTTGATATACGGTATGTACATTGTTGCGGCATTTACAGAAACAAGACTGATTAGTTCATTATAATCCCCATACTAACTCATCAGAGACTCAAAACTACGTATAAAGATCTTCTCATAGTTCGGGGCTCACACTACGAAAGTCCATCAGTAGTGCTTTCGGGTAACCTGGTCTTATCGCTTCCAGAAGCTCTCAGTGTAAAGCGTATATCGCTGAAGTTGTTGGGTCGTTACAAGCTGGATTTTCTTGAAATTTTAGAACAGGACAATGCGACAGTTGCCAATCCTGTTAAAGAAGAATCTATCATCTTCGAGTGTTGCTGGGATAATGTGCTGACTTCTGCTGAAGGTGTCATAAAAACTGGTACTAACGATCTCTCTTCCAATCCAAGTCTAAGATTTGATGCCACAAATTCCAATCAGTCAACATCGTCTACTATAGCGCAGTCCCCTATACAAACGCCAGTAAGAAGGAAACTCATGAGAACACAATCGGCAGGTCTGAACCTACAAGTTCCTGGGAATGGATATTCTGGGACGCCATTCGCCAACGTCAAAGCACCAAATGGCACTGTATTCCAGCTACCCAACGGAAACTATGAGTTTCCTTTCCATTGTGTCCTACCAGGGGATGTTCCTGAAACTGTCGAAGGACTACTGGCAGGATCTGTTCTTTACAAGTTTGAGGCTCACATTGAAAGAACGGGCTTCAATAAGTCTAGCATATCGAAACATCAATATTTTCGTATACTGAGAACCTTGTCTTCAGATAACCTTTCTTTAAATGAAACTGTCTCAATTGGCAAAAGCTGGCCAGATAAAATTCAATATGAAGTCTCTATTCCATCCAGAGCAATACCTATCGGTGGTACTACTCCAATCAACATCTTATTGGTTCCATTGGTAAAAGGTATGAAGATTGGGTTGATCAAGGCCCAGATTGTTCAGTATTACGTATTTAAAGGCCAGAATGGTGAGGTATACAATGACGAGAGTATATCATTTGATTCCACTATGACCCAAATGGACGGTCATGAATTAACAGACAAAATTTCAATTGACTCCTTTATCAAAGTCCCCTCCAATTTGAAGAAAGTTACTCAAGACTGCGATTTTAGAAATGATCTCATCAAAGTGAGACATAAGTTAAAGTTACAAATCAATTTAATAATGACAAATGGAAATATAAGTGAACTTAGAACAAATCTTCCGATCAATCTCTTTGTCTCGCCCAATGTTGACATGTCTGGGAGAAGAATCTTGCTGGACAAAAACGGTAAAATTCATTTCCGAAAAGAAGAGGAAAAATTGTTCGAAAGAAACAACTTCTACAATAGGGTTGGTAATAGCGATACAAGATCGGAACCAACCCTAGATCCCAATTTGTCAGATGATCCATTTCACATGATAAGCAACCAGAATCTGAATGCTGCTCCACCAAATTACAATGAGCACATCCATGATAGGATACTTTTTAGTGAAAACACATCCAACGCGCAACATCCGCATGCTACAGCCATTGATGTTGGTCAGTTTCAATCGTCAAACGCAAGAAGTGAACCAGCAGCTCAAGCATCCTCTTCGTCCCCATCATCACAACTATTGGTGGATGAAAGCGTTCCTTTCTACATGGTGAACCCTAGTAACTCAATATCAGATGACTCCGCTTCTCCTAACTTGATTACTCCACCCCAGGTGATCAATGATCCGGAATTTGTAGAGCTTTCCACTGTTCAAAAGAGATTGGAAACCTTGAGTTTTGAAAACTTGAGCGAAACCCCATGTTACCATGATGCTCTTGACAATGGATTCAACATCATCGGTGACCAATTTGCACCGGAGTATTATAACGGTTCTAGGAGAAGGGGAAGCATAGGAGGTGAATCTGTGTAATACACAACAATCATCTTTATCAAAAGAACCAAATCGAAGCCGATTTTTGCACTAGTAAATCAAATTAGAGTTGAAGAAGCAACTGTGGTTGATTGAATTGAGACAATCATTTGATTGAAGTCAACTGTTTGAAAACTCTGGTTCTCAAAAGTAAGAGTAATTGAGATAAGCGAGCCTGAGACATTTTTGTCTTTTAATGAATCAGTAATGAAATGAATTAGCTTTATGGCATAACGAAACAAGGAAGCTATATTAGATAGCAAACATAAATGACTATAGATGTATATAGATATATATATAGTACATACATCCTAGGTCATATGAGAAACCAGACTTTTATTTGTACCGAGCAGGTCAATACTGTACCATTTACAATAATCAACATACTTCCTGTGTCACTGTCTCTGGTGTGTGGCCTGTAACTCCTCGTCAAGTAATAGGATGTTTCTTATTTGGTCAGAAATTTCATGATTCTTGATCCTTCCTTTTTATTTATGTTTATGTCTTAGTTTATGCCAAAAACGTCCGTTCGATATTTTTAATGCAGGGCGGGTCATCATTATACGTTTTCAGTTAACAGCATATATGATTGTCGATACAGTCCAGTGATCAGCTGGATCCCGAAACTGACCTTATGCAAATTTTTCTCAATACCTGAATTCCTCGGAGCATCATTTTTTTCTTTAAAGATGATTGTTCAAATACGCATCAGAAGTTGGTAAGCGGGACAATCTGTTTGGAGAATTAGTTCTTGCATATACTGAGTATTTTCCGAACCTTGTCTTATACTTTCCGATTTTCAACTAATTGCCTATCCCTATTTTCGATCTCTTCGTTTCTTGTGACTTCTTTCCTTCCCATTGAATGGTTTTCTCTATTTAGCACCCTAGCTCCGTTTTTGAACCACGCTTCCTTGCAGCCGACTCAATTCTCTACTATTTCCCCAGATTTTCGGATAATTCAGGTACTTGATTCATGATTTCGCGAACAATGAACAATAAGGGTACAAAAGCTAAAAATGAATCAAGAAAAAAAAAAAGTGACAAAATCACTTTTATGTTTCTCTTTGTTACTTACATTAAACAGGTATACTCAACTCCCTCGTAATCACGTGAAGAAAGAAATTGTCAGCATAACAGCAGAGTCAAATTTAGTAAATTACAGGGAAATCACTGATACGTCAGTATATCAAAACATTTTTCGTATCGTTTGTTTGATATCGCTGGATTTACCGCTACATTGGAGAAGGTAAATTGTGCTTGTCCTTTCTCGGAGAAGCTCGGGTCGCGGTAAGAAAAACAAAAAATAATAGGAAAAACAATAGAGAAGGTGGTTCTGAAAATCTGCTTATAAAGTTGCGTCCAGGTTGTTCATTGGATAATGTCTTCCATATCATCAATTCTTTCTAATGACAAGATGGTCACGAAAGAAAGCAAAGTCTCACATGGAATGACAGAAGATCATGTTACAACGATTACGGGCAAAAGCAGTGGTAATCCCACTACTGGCTATACATCTACCAGTCCACAAAATGATCTTGGAAAAGATGATGAGCAGAAAGGTCTGCAGCAGAGAAAGCGCTCCAAAGTTTCTAGAGCTTGTGATGAGTGTCGAAGAAAGAAAATTAGGTGTGATGCAACATTCACTCAACATTCTAATACATTGGAAAAGGCATGTACAAGTTGTGTGAAGAACAACTACGTCTGTTCGTTTGAAAGAGTTCCTTTGAAAAGGGGGCCAACGAAAGGATACGCCAAAAATGATCCAAACCCCTCTACAACTTCAAAGAAGAGCAGAAGCCGAAACCCAAGTTTTGGTAGTACACAACAATCTCAACCGTCACATATAACTTTACCTCCATTGACTACGTTAACTGGCGGATTCACATCATCATCACAACAACAACAACAGCAACAGCAGCAGCAGCAGCAGCAACCACAACAACAACAACAACTTCCCAAGCAAAGTAATAACGACAGTCAACCCGCTAGTCCTCGAAAACTGAGCCTGAATGATAACCCTCAACACATGAATCTCGCTGCAAATGCAACAAACAATCAAAATTCTATAATACCACAGTCTCAATTCTGGAAAGTACCGCATGAGTCACCTTTTGACAGAAGAGGTTCAGTTGATTCAATATCTTCAACGTTAAGCGAGGGAAGATTCACGTTCAGAAGTACTCAATTTCCGTTAAAGCAAAGTAAATACTCCGACTCAAGTATAGTGTCAGACTCTGAAGATGATCTGAGGTCTGGTGGCTCACCAAGAAACTCAATTGATTTCAGAGACTTGTCCAGAAACAATCCACTTGCAAATGGGCTTCCCTTTAGCCAAGGGCCAACAAGTCCATCTCTATCAATCAATTCCCTAAACCAAGGAAAATCATACCCATACCCCAAACAACAACAACAATCATTCAATTCCATACCCATGCCACAGATTAATGCAAATCATCTTATTGACACATACTACAGGTTTATACATCCAAACATGCCAATATTGCCATTAAATAATCAATCACTACTAAATATACTCTCAAAGCAATCTCAACTTTTACAAAATGAATTTGATGAGCTAAATCGTTTCATTCTCCAAAACTTTTACAATTCACTAGATTTGTTGATCTCAATAGTTTCAAAGATCAGACCAATATCATCCTCACCAATTAACTCAAGAAACGGAATGACGAACCACATGCATTTTCTAGAATCTTTAAATATTCTTTTTACTAGCCTATCCAAAATTTTCACCAAGATTTTCAATCAGTTTGATCAGTTTCAGCAGCAAACGATGGTTATCTTCTTATCTACATTGGTAATTTTGAGCAATGCTGTCGTCTTGTTGGGAGATCAAACTGATGTGATGATAATCAACTCTAGTGTGATGTTGTTCAACAAAATCAAAATATATAAACTGTTTTGGGAGAATATTTTTGAGAAAAGAGAGATAAATGATAACTACGATGACTACCATTTTACACTGAAAAGACTTTGGATGAACTTGAACACATTGTTTTCGTTACATTGTATTTCACATGGTCTTCCTAGACACACAGTCATGAACCTACAGCTTGAACAGATCGATGAGGTATTCCCTTCTTTTCAAGGTGTAAATCGGATGAAGGATACCCTGAAATTGGGCTGGATGTTATCTAAAATATCTACACTAAGAAACTTCAATGGTATCAATGCTGACAATGAAACTTGTACCCATAGTGTGGCCAAATCATTCCTGGATGATTATTTGAGAAAAGAACTGAAGTTCACTTCTATAAATCAACTTTTCCATGGAAACGAGGGTGATAGTTCATTGCCTTCCCTTTTTTTCAGTTTGATACTGACTAAATTCGAGTTGATAGTATTCTTGGAGGAGATCTCGACTTCAAGTGTGGAGACTAACTCCAGATTTGATGAGGATTCACTTCACGATAATCAACTGAAACTTTCGAGAATCATTAAAAAGTTACTCACCTCTCAAACAGAACTTTTCAACTTGATTGACAACCACACTAACTCTATTGATACAATCAACTCTTCTTTGATTATCTCACCTGTGTTGCCCTTGATTTTCAAGCAATCGGTGAAGAATCTTAATATACTGAATATTCTCATAAACTCGTTACAGCTGAACGATATGATTGTTGGAAGACTTTCCAAGTTGTTGAACGAATTGATCAAGCTCAAAAATATACTAAGCTTGATCAAACCATTTGTTGACAACAACATGAACAATCACTTGCGTTTCAACTTTCATTCCAGTTACTTAAAGTTCTGGGAAAACGTCGATGCGAACATCTCAACCAACAATCCTGGAAATGGCTTGCACAACAATATTGACGTTCTACAACTTCAGGAAAGTTGGTATGGATTGATGAAAGATGTCCTAAATTTTTATAGAACTGAAGACTATGAAGGCTGGTTCTGACAGTTTTCAGTTCCTCATATTCAAGTATATGCACGACTTCTCAAATAGATCAAGTAGCCCAATCTTGATTATCAGCAAGTCCTGGCTAAGAACTACTTTTCCCGCGGAAGACACGCTTTCGTTTATAGTTTAAATAGTATTGATACCAGTCGACTAGGTTCAATAGTTAAAAATGGGGCTATAGCAGATGCAGACTTTCGTCAACTGTAGATAAATCTTGGAATAGTATGAACTTTTTGAATATAAGACATCTATTACTTCAATTCAAATTAGCGAAAAACGAAAGAAAAAAGGAATAAAAGAGTGGTGGTTTAGATTCCTTCCAATCATTTATTTGTGTTAACACAGTTGGTTGTTAAAATGAATAACAGTTGAGATTGATCCTTACTGAAGGCAATGAATAGAAGGTCTGTATTCACCATATTAAATCCAAGACTAATAAACAGAAGAGGCCGTGGCCTCCCATGAGTGTTGGTATGTGGGAAGAAAAAGAGCAAACACATATGGCTGGTTGTACACTATGTTGCCAGCCTAGATAATTAGTGAGCTGAACTCAAAGTGCTTGTGTTTTCTGTGAGTGTCGGAGTCAATATATAGATGATGTGATAAGATGAACTCATTTCCCTGAATTATATTACCATAGACTTTATTGGTAATGAGTCTTTTCGAGGGGATGGTTCAGAAGACGCTGGATTAGATGGTGGTGTTTTAGAGGAGGGGTGGAAAGAAAACGGTTTATAATCATTCCTTTGTGTGCTATTTTCCTTCTTCTCAGGTATTTTTCGCAGTTCAGCAACGCCATCATCGTCTTCAATAGTATGTTCATCACTGTCGTTGTTTTTAGAGTCTTCCTCGTCATCATCATCATCGTCGTCGTCGTCATCGTCATCGTCATCATCATCGTCATCATCATCGTCATCATCATCGTCATCATCATCGTCATCATCATCGTCATCATCATCACCATCACCATTTTCATCATTTTCATCTTCTTCATCTTCATATTTGTCCTTAATATCAGTAACATTGTTCACTCCATCGCTTTCCTGTTGTTTCAGTGCTTTGACCCGTTTACGAACAATCTCAACAATATCGCTCCATTCCCTCATACCACCCATACCTATATCACCGCAAATCAAGACTTTTTCCACAGGTTTCAAAACTTCGATCCAAGGGCAATCTTCACTAATGATATTCAGATGCTTTTTTGTAAGTGGATGTGTATACATAAAAGTGTTCATAGCAGGTGCGACTAACATGGGGGTTTGAGGATTCCAACTTCTAACGATTGATGTGAGCAAATTGTCGCAGATACCATTTGCTATTTTGGCCAGAGTGTTAGCACTGAGTGGTGCAATCAACATTATATCCGCCCATTTCCTCAACTCTTGGTGTAAAATGGCATCCCCCATTTTTTTGTACCCATACCATTCTTCGCCGTCTCTCCAAATTTTAACCTCCGTTGACATCTTCAGACCTTCCAGAAAATGTTCTGCGCATTTTGTGACAACCAACTGGATTGATAATTTCGATTTGCCAAATATCTTGTAGAGCTTATCTATGATCATTGGTACTTTGATAGTAGCAACGGAGCCCGTAGCACCAATCAAGATGTGAAGTTTTTGGTCATCTGTTTTCTGAAAAAATTCATAAAAAGGTATCTGTTCCTTAGGAGTACTGATAACGGCTTTAGACTTTTCCTTTTTCTTTTGATATGGTGATTGAACCGTATTAACCAAATTTTGACCTGATACAACAGGTGACGTTATTGAGTTACTTGAAACTAGCGAGTTATCCCTTGAAGTTGGCGATATGGAGCGATTAACCTCAGTTTGTTTAGGCTCAGTAGCAGCACTTTTGTTAGCTACTTTATCACTGACAACTGAATTTGGTGAAAACTGTATGTAATCGATGTTCGAGTAAGAGTTTTGCCTTGATGAGTGAGTAGAACTCGTGCCAATACTTGTGTGTCTGGAACCAGAAGCGATATTCGATGCCACAGAAGGAGCAACGCCAAAATGTGACGAGATGGAAGGATGCTGGCTAAGCGATGCCTGTCTCGAAACAGAAGGAACAGAGGACTTCATTGGAAGTTCCGTAGGTGACTTTATTCCAGCAGAATTTATTCTTGGAGCAGTAGCACTCGATTGGCTTTGGGCTCCAGTGTTGTTTAATGTGTTGATTTGCAGTATTGATGGTCTTGCACTGATAGACCCTCTGTGAGATTTCTCAACAACATCGGGCACAGTAAACGACACACAAGATTGCTTCACATTCCCGGGAACAGGTACAACCCCACTTCCAGCAGCTAAAATATGCGATGGAGCAATAGGAACTTGGCTGTCAGACCCAATAGAATAAAGCAATGGAGGGCTTCTCAAAGTTGAGGAACCTCCATTAATGGTGCTACTTGCGGTACACGCAGTAGCACCAGTAGGAGGAGAAGCAACTCCAACCTTGATGGGACTCTCACCCGGTTTGTTGAGAATAGGCAAAGGCATCTGTTCCTTCTTCTCGCCATTCTTGTCTGGCATCTTCTCTGGTATCTTCTCTGGTATCTTGTCTGGCATCCTTTTTACAGATAAATCAGAATCAAACTTTCAATCGCTTCAATAGCGGCAACAGAACAGCGGCAAACTCTGCAACAGCGGCTCAGGCGGCAGCAAAAACAGCTAGGCGGCACTTCGAGTGACAAGCGGAACAGATTATAAGTGTCTTGGTCAACGACTTCTCAGCGGTTGTCTTTTCTTCGTGATTTTTCTCTTATTTTGTTTTGGTAACATTTCTACAATTTTTTTTGCCTATTTTTGTTCTTGGTGTTTTGGTGTGGTGTTGTTTGTACTGATCTTGACTTTCCGTTGACGCAATTTCGCGTCTCACTCTCCTGAAACATGATTCTCGCCAATAGAAACAATAGGATTTCGCAAGGGGAAGCAGGATTATTTCCTCATTGGGATTTTTGCGCGATATTCATCATTTTTCCAATGGCAAAAGTGGCGAAAGAGTTGGAGAGAGAAAATTTTTCCTGAATATTCTACCAATACCCTCGGCTATATTAAAAGCAACAAAATATCATGTGATGTCATGTGATTAAACCCTCGCAATTGCTCCACAGTGAGGGACTTACTAATTAGAGAATGATTAACGGCGAGCGAACATTTCATATAGAAAACAGCAGAGTTGTGATTTCAGAATACATTCAGGCTTTGCAGTAATGTTGAGAGCAGTTATTAAGAGTACCAGATTGCCACTTCGCCACTCTCTGCCTTTGCAAACCACGTTTGGATCGTTCAGAAGATTTTTGTCTACTGATACCAGAGAGGCAATCGAAAAGGCAATTGAGTCAGCACCTGTAGTCCTATTCATGAAAGGTACTCCAGAATTCCCACAATGTGGTTTTTCTAGGGCAACAATCAATATCTTAGGCCAGGTTGGTGTCGATCCGGAGAAGTTCGCAGCTTATAATGTTTTAGAGGACTCAGAGTTACGTGAAGGTATCAAAGAATTTTCAGAGTGGCCAACCGTACCTCAACTTTATGTTGATAAGGAGTTCATTGGAGGTTGTGATATTGTAACTTCCATGTCCAAATCTGGTGACTTACAGCAGTTGCTAGAGCAAAAGAATGTCCTCGTTCCCGAAGAAGACTAGAAAGAAACATGTATATATCCTTCCTATCTATATTATTATAAACAACATTGAGAAATCAAATGTAATGGACTGTATTCTCATGCCTTTAGATTTGTTACTAATGAGTCTTGATGTGTAACAAACTCCGTTAAGAGAACTTGGGAAAAGTTCATCAAGGATTTAGATCATTTCCTACAGAGGATTGATCCTTCATTGATCTCTTTTCAATTCAATGTTTTTCCAATTAAAAGTTATTGAACATTGTGTCGCATGACGAGCTGAAAAACTTAAAGCTTCCAAAACCATGTCACATGCGGCCCAATAACCAAAAAGTATATGGAAATCCTCTGATAAGAGTTACCAGATACTGTAAATGATAAATAAAAAGTTAGTATTTTGAGAAGACTTTTTTCTGTGTGTAGTGTGACAACCAATAGAGTTATAATCCTTCACTCTTTCATCACTCCCCTTAGTTAGAAATGCTTGGGCATCTCTCTATTGTGGTCAGAGACACTATAATAATGTACAGGGCTTTCTGATGTCTCTTCCACTCATTGTTAATCAGTAAACCACCGCTACTCATGCTAACTCATCATATACTTGAATTCATGCCTAGAGCGATACTTCTTTTTGGACGGAAGTAACACAGGTAGCGAGGTAGGAGCACTATTTTACTATCTTAGTGGCCATTACAGGGGGACACGTACATGTCATGATAAGTTACAGCGGTTGTTCTTTAGATTATTTCTCGAAGATCCTCCGCTTCTCTCAGCATTGGAATACGAGACCCTGTTGAACTCAAAATACTACTATACCTTCAAATCTAGACTCAAAATACAGAAGTATACAGCGATTGGGTCCATTTTACCTAGAGTCTGTTTTGAAAATGTCATATTTCTTGTTTCGATCTGGTTTCAGTTGACCTACATGTTTTCTGATGTGAAAAAGCTTCTCATGCCCTCACTCAGTCAATCTGTCAGCTCTTTGTTACTACAGAACTTCGACTGCAGTCATACGATTGGTACCAGAGCATGTATCATATGATCAAACCATGCGTAAAAGAACATCCCCTCTAGTTCTCTATAGTTTGCTTGACTTTTTACAGCACATCATGCGATTTCTTGAATTGTGTCAAAAATCTCATGATTTTTCAGCCAATCAAAAAATACTCGATAGAAGACTGTACTTTGCATATTGATGCAAAAATGCAAACGTTCAGTCTCGTATGATCAGGGAAGTAGCTTTTGAGCCTTGTGCATCCTGAGTATATAATCTTCAATATAGACCAGAGTAAAGTTCTCTTTCTCTATCTTCGTAGAGTACATCTATATATATTCCTACACTAAAAAACTAGCAAACTAAAATGGTATCCGCTTCAACAATAAAAGCCTTTCAACATTCAGTTACCCGAATGAATAGATCTGTGGCCTCTTCTGCAAATAAAAACCAGTCTGCGCAATTCTTCACCTATCTGGGCGGTATGGCTTTATTATTTGGTTCAGGTATGGCCTTAATGTGGAAAACTTATTACCAAGATAACAAGATCAAATCAATTTTCGCAGCCCATGATATTGGTACCCCGCATGCCCATGAGATTGTCAAAAAAGAAGAAGCTAAGCTACATCAGCATGCTTGATTAACGAATTCATAAATTTCTGGTTTTCATGATATAACGACAATGTTTTGTGTTTTTTGACTTGATTGTATAAGAAGGAACAAGAATGTGCCTTTATTTAATAGCGTACAATCTTTCGGACAATACAGTGTAGACCTCATTCTAGAATAATCATTCATTATTTTAAGAACATTTTAGCTACATAAAAGCTGATATTCTAGACTTATAGGTCTTTTAGCTCATCCACCCAACCAGTAATGACAATGCTGGATTGTTGATGATCCAATTCTCTTTTTAGCAATTCCTTCAACTCTTCCGACATAGTAACATATTCATCTGAGAATTTTCTCAAAATAGATTTGATGAAGCCTAAAACAGTGTAATACTTCCATCTAATCTCTAGTTCTTCCGAAAATTTCTCCTCAATGTTTGGAAGTGGGATTTCATCCTGGCTTATCAACTTTGTTACACTACTCAGAATCTGAAAGAGCTTGGTGATAATATACCTTAGTTCCTTACCAGCCCCTTCTTTAGAGTAAACTGTAGTAACCAATGTACGAAAAATAGATTCGATTGCTGAGATATTAGCGAGACCATAGTTGACTTTTCCTGAATCTTTCAACACAAACTTGATCTTGGATATTGGAGTTACCAAGCCATAAGACTCCATGATATCTAAAATCAAAAATCCATTTTGTGGTTCTTTATTCCAGTACCTTAATATAGATTCGATGGCCCACTCTTGTCTCAGTTCAACATCACTATCGACACTTCCAGAGATACTGTCACCAATATGAGTGCCAAATATAGACTGTTTCAAATACTCAAGGGTGTAATTCATGTATCTATTTACATGTGATATAGATCTATTGCCAACAAATGCGACAGTTTGGAAAAGTAATGAGATAAGCAACTTTTCAGGATTAGCGGTATCCTTTATTTCCTCCTTGATCTCGTCTATGAGTTTATTGACTTCATCTTTTCCCAAATCTTTGTGAATTGCCTCGAATAATCTAGTAGTTAATGGTGTTAATGAAAAATTCTCACTCATGAAGAAGAATTTCGTCTTTTCTGAGGAGAATGATAAATCAACATCTGCCAGTTTCGATTCATCTCCGATTAAAGACACATAATACTCCTTCATATCTGTGGGGGTGTAGAGACTAATATCTAGATACTTTTGAAACTCCTCTGTCAAAGTAGCTTCAATCTTATCACGGCTAGTCAACCTCAATTCCTTCGCAATCAAATTTTTGATAAAAGAGATCTTCGGATGATAGTAGCTTTGAGCTTGTTTCTGAGAATCACTTTCCCACTCTTTCCATTTCCAAGTGAAGTTAAAGTTGCTCAACTGAACAGACAACCAATCCAGGTATCTCAATTTCAGTTCAAAGTCTAAAGAATCCAGACCAGCATAAAAAAATCTAATGGATCTTCCCATAACAGGTGCAATTGCAGTTGAAGCAATAGTACATGCCTCAACAAGTGTGGTGTAAAAGTAAACTGATGGCTGTGAAGCTGTTGGTAGCTTGAAAATCAGTGACAACACTGTCTCAACAGCCACATCTTCCACTTTCCAGGTGGATTGAGCCTGTGAAGGATCTTGCAGTTTCTCATTATCCTGTTGTATCATTTTCAGTTTATCAATGCTCATATTTGGTGGCGCAAATAATCCTTCTTTGAAAAATAAATCAAGAGTGATGATTTGTCTTGCAACCTCTTTTCTATTGAACTCCAAAGCTTCAATTATATCTATGACAATATCGTGAAGAAGCAAACCAATATAAGAACTCTTGCTTGGGGTGGTACATAGACCGTCAATTGGTGAGTACACTTCAAATGTTAACCTTGGCGTTCTCCACATTCCGTCCACTGAACCTAGACCTGTGTCCAATCCAGATATTGCGCTGAACTCCTTCAGAGGAGGGACAGAAAATTGAGGTAATGTAACTTTATCTTTAGGGGTCAAGAGTCCACTTAGTGCAGCTCTGGAATCAATGAAAATGTTTGAAGATCCATTGGTTCTAGACTCAAGGAAAGATTTGACTGCTGGTAAGATCAAGCTCACAATTTCAAGAGATGGGTAGACCTTATTTGGAGTATCATTAAATGGCTTAGTGATTGTAACAGCTGATTTGATGATTTTGAAGGAACCTGCCATCTCAACAACATCCCTAACCGAAGACATCAGGGATTCACTGGAAGGTTCATAGATAAACAAATATGGTACCGAGATCAAAGTGTTATAATAAATGGCCTCAGCCAAAGGATTTCTTTTATTAGGTGTAGAATTTTGTAAATCAATTGCAAGCCTGATTAATTGAGTGTGAATCTTCGTGATACTCTCCTCACTTACAATGAAGGATAAAGTTGACAATAATCTGACAATCAATTTTAGTCTGTTCCATGGACCTGTTTCCCACGACTTAGGTTCAACATCTTTCATAAAAGCCTGTTCAATGGCTTCTTGTGCCTTTTGATGGAAAAATTCAACAATTATATTACCAACAGTCTGGTCTGAAGAGTTGACAACCTGGATTAAACCAGCAATATGAGGAATCTTTTGCGGTTGTTCTAAAGTAACAGCTAAGAGAGTACTCAAAACGGCGTGACGAAAACTTTTCTCTTTCTCAAAATGGGTAATAATTGGAGTAGACATAAACTCAACATCTTCAACATACTTCTTGGTAGATTCCCCCAATGTGTTTAGGTCGCCACAAAGTGTTTTAGCTAATTCTACCATTGGCGGTAAACGAAATCTCTTTTCATTCGGTTGTTGATAGTCATCATTCCCTAAGATCGTTAGCATATAGGTTCTGTAAAAGTCCTCTTATCTTCTTGCTACTTACCAAACCTTCTCTTCCTGTTGAAACTCATTGTAACCTTCCCTATACTTCTCTGCTCTATATACGCATTGTTTTGAATATAAGATATTTTTTATGTTTTGTTTTTCTGCCTTTTCCGGTATGGAGTATTATTTCAGTTCCGGCAGACCATAATTAACTTTTTACATGATGAAGCTGAAACTCATTGTATCAGGATTATTTACAAACTATGTATGATTTGATGATGAGTTGGAGGCTTGATCGCCACTGGAAATGTTCAAAAGAGAGAATGAAGTAATCCGTTTGTTCCTCAAAGGAGATTCTTGTTTTTCTATATTAGTTGAACTTCCACTCATGAAAGATTTGTGTCCTTGAGTCCATTTTGTTGGAGAGATGGCAGAATCTCGACTTTGTAAGCTGATGTTGCCAATTGAGGAACGGTTTTGATTTCGAGCAAATGAAAATTCATCAGATTCAACATACTTCAATCTCTTCTCCAACTCGCTCTTTTCTTTTTTGAGATTTTTGTATTTCTCGCTTATGATCGATAATCTCTTCTTATCCTTGGAAAGAAACTCAACTTCATTCTGTAACCTTGGAATGACTACTTGTTCGCTATTATTCTTCAATTCTGTGACCTCCTCTAAATTACTTTTCAACAAAGGTATTTCTTTCTTCAATTCTTCGATCTCTGATTGAAGTTTATTGATTAATTCATCCTTCAGTCCCATCTCAGATTTAAGTTCATTAATCTCATAGTTCAAATGTAGAGCAGATGGTTTTTGACCGTTTTCGTGTAGTAACACATGTTCCTCGGCAGTGTACCTAATTTTTCTTTCTTTGTTCAGCTTTTGAGTAAGTTCCGCAATCTGCTGCGCGCTTTCTCTTGATCTTTCATCAAACGATTTTTCCAGTGATGTTGGTGACAGACTTTTGAGGTTTGGGTTCTTCTTCAATTTTTCTTCCAACTGTAGTTCCCTCTTGATTGATGCGGCTAACTCCTTGGAAACAATATTCAATTCTTCTATCAATGTAGCTTTATCTTCCATAATTCCCAACTGATCAACAGTCAGATTCAAAGATTTTGTGTGAGGAAGTTGCTCCCTTTCTGGAATAAAAGAGTTTCCCAATTTTTTTATCTCTTTTTCCTTATCATGAACCAAAGAATATGAAGTAGAAGGAGGCGTTGGTAAAGCCTTGTTTATCTCTTCTTTAGCTTTATCAAAATTATATTCATGTTCATTTTTAGTCGGATCAAGGCACTCGTGAATCAAAACACTATTATTGCTATCGCTATCAAGCTCTGCCTCTTGTTTCTGCCACCCTCTTTCAACTTCTGAAAAGTTAGAGACATTGCGAGACTCAAAAGTTCCATTTGACTGGATTTTTGAAGTATCTAACGGCTTAACAATTGTCTCAAAGATATCCGTTTCCTCTTTTTTGTCCTCCTTCTTCCTAGTCCACTTCTTTAAGAATCCCGGAGACCTAAACCCACTTTTCTTGACCTTTATTGAGCTATTACTCTCTGCACTGAACCTCTTGATATTCAGAGGTGTCGTATTAATAGATTTATTACTAAATCTTTTGTTCTGATTGAAGAGCGGAGTTGCATTATTTGATGGATCAATGTCTTCACCAAATTTATCATATGGCTTTTCATCTAACTTGGGGGTCTGAGTATCACCATATGATTGGAGTTCATTGACTGTTAGTTCAGAGACTGTGGCATTCTCTAACGTTATATTATCATTGACAGAACTAACCGATTGGCCAACAGAAACATCTGTTTTTGATCCAAGGATGGAGAACTGAGAGGCAGTAACGAAACTTTCGTTATTGGAGTTCGAAGTCTGTGTTAATCTGTACAAGTCTTTTCCTTGAATACCTGGACTCGCACTTATTGTAGAGAATTCGGACATTGAAGATATAGACACTTGATTATGCGAATGTCTATGCCCCTTCGAAGCGTCATATTTGTGTGGGCTAATCTTGCTTGGTGAAGATCTGAGGCTTCTGTAAGGATCAATACTAGACAGCGGCGTGGAAGCTCTTGGTACTTCGTATGCCTTTGATTCGTCTAGAGGCTCAAGTAATCGTGGCAGGAAATCCTTTGAAGATGTCTGGGGTTGGTATGGATCAGTTTTAGGGACATTCAAAGAGTCATTAGAAGTTTTTGTTGAGTTTTCCACGTTTTGGTTGATTTCCTCATCTGAATCATCTGAATCATCACGAAGACTAAGGCGATTTAGATGTGACAAAGCCTTGCTTCTAGGAATTTTAGAAGGTGAAAGCTCCTCAGCCGTTATTGGTGTTGAGCGTGAATCAGGATTGGGGCTAGAATTTTGATTTCGTGACTCCTCTGAGTGAGACTCCCTCATAAACGACCCCTCCGAAGAATCTATACGGGAGGAATAGTTATCATCGAGTTTGTTGTCTGCTAAATAGAAATGATCATTATTCGATTCAGAGCTGTCAGCTGTTATAGATGATTCTTGCAGTCCATTTTGCTCTAAACTGGAATCGACAATGCTACTTGCACGGTCATTCTTCTCGGGCTCGGAATCTTTTGAAACAAGATTAGCCTGTGAATTGCTCAAGGGAGATGGTATGCCAGGTATTGAGTTTCTGTGAAATGCAACAGGTGGACCTCTATAATTTCCATGTCTCATTTGAGGTGGTGCACCAGAACCAGGATATGATCTCATTGGAATTGGGGCACCGGAACGTTGAGTTGGAGGTTGGCCTTGAAGGTATGGGTTACTGCCAGTTTGTAATGAATATGCTCGTGAATTAGGTGGTAATACCCCGTGTCTTGGTGGTTGATTCGTGAATGAGTTAGATCTTGGACCACTGTTTAAAAACGGCTGGGGTTGATGAGTCAGAGAATAGGCTCTTGGTCCACCATTTGGAGGAACATATGGACCATGAGATGGACGATTCTGTGGACCAACATAAGGGCCTCCTTGATTTGTCAATGAATTTGCTCTAGACTGTCCTGGTCCGTATGTTTGAGATGTCAGTGAATTTGCTCTTGGCTGATTCGCAAATGGTGGAGGTGGAACCCTTCTGTCCATTCCATTGCTGTAATACGGACTCACAACACTATCAAAAGGCAGCTCATTTGGGTCACCGCCGCTCACTGCTTTACATGTATCATTCATTGTACGTTTTTTTTGAGCTGTCATCTGTTTTCTGTATGATGTATTGTTTGAAGCAGAAGCTGATTTTCCAGAGGTTACATTTACGGTTGGAATGATTGGTGCAGTGTCATGTGTAGAACCTACTCCATATCGTCCACGATCTCTTATTGTAGTCAGATCATCAAAAGACATTTCGTAAGTATTCGATCTCATGAAGGTGTCATTACCATCATCACCATGAAAATCATCAAAATCATCATGGCTACTATGTGGCTTTTTCCCCTTGCCAATCTTGAACAAGCTGAAGGCAGAATGATTGCTTGTTAAAGATGATCTTCTAGAACCAGTATTGGAAGACATAGGGAAATGCTGGGCGGATGGCTTATGATAAGGGCCAGTATGTGGACGCGGAATATATCCTGCCTGTTGTCTCTGCTGCAATGGTACAGGCAGCGTTGTTCCTGGTGGATACTGTTGTGAAGTTGGGGGATACTGTTGTTGATTGTATGGGCCGTTCATTTGCTGCGGACGTGGTTGCTGTCGTTGGTGCGGTTGTGATTGGGTGACCTTTGGAGTGACATAAGCAGTCTCATATCTTACATCAATACTTCCAATATCACTGCTGAGCAACTCATTCCTCAGTGAATGTTGTGGTCTATTTGAAGCATGCATTATAAAAGCTTGATGAACTTCGGTGATGCCCTTATTCAGTAATTCGGATAGATTCTATGATGAAAATTTCCTTTTCCTTCTTCAATTTTGACTCGTTAGGTGTTTTGTGTGTGGACAGTGCTATTCTTTTTCGCTCTTGATACAAACTTGAGGACGACTTAGATATTTACTAAATTGACCAGATTGCAGAAGTTTTATCTTTTAATCAAAAAAATTTCCTGTGAAACTAACATTGGAATGAAAACAACAATAGAACAAAGAAAAAGAAAAACGAAGATGCAGAGGAAAAAAGGAAATAAATGTATACTACTTAAACCGTACCTCTAACCATTGATGATTCCTGAAATCATAAAACCTTATACAAATAATTGGGTTCACATGTAATGTCGTTCATCAACTAATCTGTTGCTACTTACTTCTTTACAGTTCCCATTATGTTGTATCTCTGAGAAAAGAAGCTGTGCCAATCAGCTAATACCTGGTGCTGCCTTTCTGTAAAATCAGACACATCATCGCAAACTGACACTGACAAGTCCTCTGGTTTCAAACTGGATTTACCTAGTGCCCTACTAGCATCTTTTCCGACGAACACACTGTACTTAGTACCTGGTCCATAAGCCTCTACGTTGGGAGTTACATCAAATACAGTTCCACGGACACCTATATATCTTTGTGGAAGATCAACACCTACATGCACGTGTTAATACCAGTCAGATGGAACACTGTCAGTTCAAACGTTACGTACCATTGTATCTTGCCAATTCCTCCTTAGTGAAAACATGTGTACCTGGCTCATCCAATTTTACTGGATTTTTTGGGGCAAACTTAGACATGATCAAACTGCCAATTGTTGGTTGTAGTACCTTTAATTACTCTTAAAGTGGGAAGATCTGTTGTTTCGCCTGCTTGGTTGTGTGTATTTTGTCTTGTTGGTGTTTGTGTTAAATATGCTACAAGAATTGATTGTTTGCAATTTGACTTTTTATAATTCGAGACTTTTTTTCAGTCACTTAAAGTCACCAGTTTTAGACTGGAAGGTTGAGAGGAGTTCTGATGATTGGGTTTTTTGAAGAACTATGGCATTCTGTGTTCACACCAGGCACCACGCCAACACTTGTGCTGGCTACTCACTCAACGTTTGCGTTACTTGTTGTTTCCCTCAGTGTGCTTATTTTTTTAGCCAACTTTAATATTCACCTAATAGCTCTTCTTGCCATCTCCTTGATTCTTTGGGGACTTATCACATGGTTTATTGGTGAGCTTGAACAACAGGATAAGCGCCCTCTTGATAAGAAAGATAATTCGGAAAAGATAGAGCACAAAAAAGGGTTTACTGCAGCAAAGGCAAGTTCCACATCAATTAGTAAAAAGATTCATAAGAGAAAGGTTTGATATGAAAGACTAGAAATAATTATATCTATTGATTGGATATGTACATGCAAGGATAAGATTAGTCATTAAATCGTCATTTGATATTATTGTGTAAACGTTGGTTTTCGTAGTCCAGCATTTCCAACTCGAGTTGTCTTTTGAACTCTTCAACATCGTCATCATTCTGGTTGGTATTATCATCATTATTATTAGCATTAGCAATGGTATTACTTTTTACATTAACATTAGTATCCGCCTTACTCAGTCTTTTAGAGAAAATCGAAGACGAACGTTTCATCAAACCATCGGAGGGTGTTTCAGAAGTTGGTGAAGGCGAAGGCGATCTTGAACTGTTTTGAAAAAACTTAGGTGACAGTGTTCTTCTCAAAGCATTTCCAAATACTTTGCGATGATCTGATGGAAAACACATCTCTTTGACTCTCTCTGTATTTGGAGACATCATCACCTCGTCAGGGTGATCATATTGTACCTGACCCGTTGTATCGTTAACATAGCGATATGCCATCACAATGTTGTCATATTCCGCGCGCCATCCTGTTTGTTTTACTATAGGTGGTGTACTATTGGCTTTGACTTTAACGTTGCTACCTGTGGTATCAACAATAAGGTTGCCCTTTTTATTACTCCCACCAGTTTTTTTAACTAAACGTAGAGGCATTCTTATGATAGTGATTATCTATACAATAAGGCCCAGTTGCTGGATTTGACTGGAAATATATAATGATAAAAATGTTTAGTTACGGCTATATCTCTTTTCCGTTACTTCCATAAACACCGAATCGAAATAAAATAATTAGTAAAATCGCGATCATGATAAACTCTACTCCATTCAAGAACATACTGTATTTGTCACTGATAACAACCTGTCTATTCCATTGTACAAATCAACATGAAGTAAATTTGTGTTTTAAAAATCGCCTCCAAAATCACCACCTCCCATATCACCACCACCGGCATCTTCACCGTAGTAATTGTTCTCAATTTGAGTATCTGGAGTCATCATGGAACCTAAAGCCATACCACCAAGCAAACCTGCACCAGCTCCAAGTGCCATACCAGCTCCCGGACCCATACCGGATCTTCTTTGTTGCTGTTGTTGTGGCATATACTGCGGTTGTTGTGGATAATACTGTGGTTGATGAGGATATCCACCCTGCATTGGAGGATAACCTCCACCAGGATAGAACTGTTGTGGGTATCCCTGTTGGGGATAGGCCTGCTGTGGATACCCTTGTTGTGGAAATCCTTGTTGAACGTTTCTCTGTGGTACTACAGGTTGAGCTGATTTCGGATTGATTGGTGTTGTTGAGCCAGCGGTATCTGGAGCATAAGGGGGTGGCAAATGGTCCTTGTCCTCATCAGGGAAGGTCGTTCCTGGAGGTGCTTCCCATTGAGACTTTCCTGAACTCAAATCAACGTAAAACCAACATTGGTATTTATCATCAAACTGTGCTTTCCAACCTGTTGGAACTATAGGTGCCCTATCTCTACTGGCCATCGATTGATCTATAGTATTTTCTTTGATTCAGCAAAGTGGTGCAAAAAGTAGTGAGTAGTAAATCAAAAGTCAAAAGTACAAGTGCTCCGCCATAAATAATCTGGGCGAAATATAACAGTGATTATATAATCTCCTCCTAAAACAGATGGGGCATACATGCTGTCTGTACCGCATCACGTCTGTTGTTGAAAATTTACATTGTGATAACTATAAGAGTAATACGAAGTAACCATTAAAGATTCTAATATATTACATATTTAATTCCTTAATCGAACAAACCGAAACCCATGTCATCATCGGATTCTTCTTCTTCTTCAGCTGGAGCAGCAGCTGGAGCGTCTTCAGAAGAAGAAGCAGCAGCAGCAGCAGCTGGAGCAGATGAAGCATATTTGTCAGGGTTTTCAATTCTGTCAACCAATTCTTCGATTTCTGGGAAAACGAATTTAGAAGCAATGGCAACAGCCAACAAGTCTTTGTAGGAGTTGACGACAGAGTGACCAACAGATGGTAAGGTTGGGTAGTTGATAGCCAAGGAAACTGAGGCAATGGTGTTGATAGCGGAAACGAAGTGACCAACTAATTCATCATCGGTGATATCCAAGATAGAAGATGGGAAAATTTGACCATTGTCGTAAACTTGAACGATAGTTAAACCGTAAGTGAAAGGAGAGATGTTCAACAAGTTTAACAAGGAAGCTTCGGAAGGACCGACCTTGGTACCAGCTTCAACAACCTTGACGTCGGAAACAATTTCAATAGTACCTCTGGCAATCTTGGTTGGAACACCTAAAGCTTGGAAGAAAGAAGTTTTACCTGGTTCTAAACCAGTGTTGATGGCTGGAACCCAGACATCACCTGGAGCGACAGCACCAGCTCTGGCTGGAGCAGCAACTTTGTTGTCCAAGATGACATCTCTGATTTCTTTCAAATCAGCATTGGTGAAGATAAAACCAACGTTACCTCTAATGAAAGGCAACAATTTTTCATAATCTGGCAAGTCGGTCAAGAAACCTCTGATAGCTCTTCTGATCATGGTGTTTTTACCCATAAGAACAACAGCCCTGCTTCTCAAGGACTTTCTAATCTCATGTAATTGTTGAGATGAAACATTGTCAACACCAACAACAAAGATAGATTTGTATTCTTCCAAGAGTTCTCTTAACTTGGAGAAGTATTCAGCTTTTTTCTCATTAATTCCTGCCATTTCCACTTGTATATGAAGAAAGGATGTTTAAAGGTTGTCACCTTTCAAAGTAGTAGATGTATAACTTTTCAACTTTTCATTTTTTTTTCAGACGTTCAGAGTGGAGTGGACCTGAAATTGTTACATCCTTACACCATATTGGTTGGGACACGTACTCTGTGACTGATTTTGTGGATTTAGTACCGTAGTATTTACAGGTAGTGTTAAGACTATATATAACAGCGAGATCCTGTACTGCTACGCAGAACCCCAATCATCTAATAAGTTGTTCCTCAATATTCCTGGATTTTATCAGTGTGAATTCCAGGACACTTTTCAGATCCGGTAACTATATAACAGTAAAATCGAAACCGTGATATACAGTAGATAGTAGATCGAGTATTCTGTAGCACCTTTGGGTTAATGAAATTATTCACAATGCATGGACATGTTCATAGATTGAATGATAATCGAAAAGCAACTCGCAAGGTTCATTCTGGAAAGGTGGCAGATTCTTCATATGTCCCGACGGTCGCGTTGAAATATCCGAAAATACCCAGAGATATTGTTTGACATGAAAACTGACAGGAGAAATACTAGTGGCAACAACTGTTTCACAGCTTATAGTTTGAAGCAAAATGATACGTTATGTTTACAGAAACCACAGGCAACGCACTCGTTTTGTTCTGCAAAACGCTTAGTACCTACTAACTACTCCTCATTTACTCTTCAATGAAAGTTCCAATCAAAAAGAAACTTCATGATTCATTTGTATTTGAAATATTCGATATAGTCAGTCGTGCTGTAAAAAGGATTTCATGAATTGTTCCTCTCTCATACTTGACGTTGTATCAGATGTTAATTAATCCATTTTTTTGCTGGTTAGTTTAATTGGTTCATGTAGGTATTTCTAAAAATACGCGTTAAATGATGAAATGGCGTGTGGGTAACAAAAAAAAGCTTAATTGTTTTGCATAAAATTGTGAATGTGTCCCGATTAGGAAATGCATTCGATTAGATCAATTAATTCTGAGCCAGCATGTTATGCATCTCAAAGTAGATCTATTAATAACATGCTCGGTTGTTCCATGGTTGAAAAAGTATAAAGTAAGGCCATATCGCCCCAAACATAGTAGATTTTTAACTTTCTCTTCCTTCATTACTCAAACTCTTTCTTGGTTAATTAACATAAAAAACACATACAATGTCTTCTCCAGTTACTACCTTCAACTTAGTCCCAACCCAAGCTGTTATCTACGCTGCTTCTGTCAATGGTTCAAATGAAACAGCTACCCAGAGTGCTACCAATGGTGCGGTTTCCTTGAACTTATCTTGGAAATCCGGTGTCGCCATTGGTGCATTGCTTGCTTCTCCTATCATCATGGGTTTGGGTTTGTAAGAGCATAAAGGTTCATAGTTCTTCATTTTGATAATGACTTCAAAAAATTAGAGATGTTTCACGAACAAATAACATCAACCTGAACTAGGTTTTGTTTTATAACGGTTTTTGCAAGAGATAAAGTTTTTTTACAACGTCAAGTCCTTTTTTAGTGTACTGTTAATGTTTTTAGTACATTAGATATCACTAGGGTTAATAATTTACGGTTCTTTATTAGTTAACAATTTTGCTGTAGTGCTCAATTTGAATCTTTAGTTATTTTCACAATTAATGATTCCGCTGTGCTTGTAGGATAAATGTCTAATTAAGAATGATTTTCTCGGCCCTCTGTCCTTACCGTTTTTGTTTTCGGCTAAGGATAACTCGGGTACTCGTAGTGACTAATTAAGAAACTCAATTGTTCGCTAAGTTCAGTTTACTAGCGATTGCCACGATGAAACCTACAGATTTGAGAGCTTCTTGAGAGAGCAAGCAGTCATTAGGGCATGAAAACGTTAAGGCATTGATATAATACAATTGTGACTAAAAACCAACAAACTTGAATGTATCATTTCAATTCACAGTTGACTGGGTTTTGTTCGTTAGAGGTTGATTGACCAGCAATAAAGTGAATAAGCAAAAACTTCAGTCAGAAATGGCGTAAACCGTTGTCCACCCGGTACTTAAAGGAAGCAGGGCAAAAATAACAATGCTGGTACGATACATGTTATTTTCCAATTTATTGTTCCTGTATGAAATTTTGGGTTACCACCAGAGCTTGATTTACCAGTTGAGGCAGCCGTAGTAGATATTAGCACAGAGTTCAAAACTGATCCAACTTCTGTTGATTCGTTACTGGTTGAGTCAGATGCCGACAAAATTTGCATTAAACTAGACGAGTCCGTGAGTCTTTTCAAGTCTGAATAGAATTCAATATTCAATGTACTGCTAGTATGAGTTGATTGGTCGAAGCCTTCAATTACAGAATTGACTGCACTAGTGGTGAGAGTGGAAGCAAAAACTGCGGTGGGAAGAGAGTTTCCCGGCTGTAATCCTTGAATGGTCGTTGTAGCACTGGTGGATATAGAGGACATATTTCTTTTAAGTAGAGTCTATCAAAATAACCGGCACCTGATACTTAGTTTCCAATACCCAGTAAAGTTAGCACTATGCTTTCTGGCTGAAGAACCCAGTTGAGACACCAAGGAACAGGATAGTAACGAAAGAAAACGGGTATTTATATTTTGAACATAAACAACAGAAATTGTGACTTCAAACATCAATCTTCAATTTCTGCATTTTCATGCAAGGAACAGGAATTTTTGTTCCTGAAATAATGTAATCTTACAGAGGTTATTTTCAACTTGAAAAAGCTAATAAACCTCTGAGTAAAAAAATAGCTAGTGGTACGGTTACGTGTGTTGTGCGTTATTATAACCAGAAGCGCATATAGTTTACTGCTTTGGTTAAAGTCAATGTTGTAATGTGTGTAATCTTTCCTCTGACCCTCACCTACTACTTGTCATATACTACCTATGGTATCTGAAAGTGAGAAAGTAGTAGTTGTTGAAAAATGAATGATAACTCATACCTTCAGAGAGCTTCGGATTACATCACTTCTAAATCGCTAGATTGAGAATCTCAATTGTACCCAAAAAGGCAAATTCAGACCTGATATCGTTGATACCACGAGAATTATGCAAATTCCAATGATATGCGTAGATCTTCATACGAAATGTAATACACGGTTTTTTTTTTTTATTCAAAAAAGTGTGTTGATATTACTGAAATGTTTGTTCAAGAGGAAACGAAAGCAGGGATTAATTGGCAAAATTTTACAGCTCTGACTAACGCTTATAATACGAATTGGCGGCACTTTGTAAATCTTTTTATGGGACAAATGCAGTAGTACCCGAAAGTCACGTGTATATCAAACGGCACATGTTTCAATCTTGTTTCGTGTTTCGTGTGTGTTTGGAGATTTCACATCGTAAAAAAACTAGGGCTTGAAAAATGTCACGTGAAAAACCATAAGGCTTTCCTCTTTCATTTGTCAATTTTTTTTTTCAACACAAAAAAAAATCATCATGAAAAATTCTAACTGTTATTCTTTTTGTTTGAAGGTCTGTCTACCGTATAAACATCAAAAAGTATGTCAGTCTGAGTAGAGAAACGCATTCAGAATCTTATACTAACTATAAAACAGTGGGTGCCTACAAATATTTGGAAGAATTACAAAGAAAGAAACAATCTGATGTCAACAGATTCTTGTTCAGAGTCAGAGTCTGGGAATACAGACAAAGAAACGTCATCCACAGAGCTTCTAAACCATCTCGTTTAGACAAAGCTAGACGTTTAGGTTACAAAGCTAAACAAGGTTATGTCATCTACAGAGTCAGAGTTAGAAGAGGTAACAGAAAGAGACCTGTTCCAAAGGGTGCTACTTACGGTAAACCAACCAACCAAGGTGTTTCTCAATTGAAATACCAAAAATCATTACGTACTACTGCTGAAGAAAGAGTTGGTCGTCGTGCTGCTAACTTGAGAGTTTTGAATTCTTACTGGATTAACCAAGATTCTACCTACAAATATTTCGAAGTTATCTTAGTTGATCCACAACACAAAGCTATCAGACGTGATGCTAGAATCAACTGGATCGCCAACCCAGTTCACAAACACCGTGAAGCTAGAGGTTTGACTGCTTCTGGTAAGAGATCAAGAGGTTTAAACAAAGGTCACAGATACAACAACACCAAAGCTGGTCGTCGTCACACCTGGAAGAGACAAAACACTTTGTCCTTATGGCGTTACCGTCATTAAGGGAGTTAATGTTCTTGTGTTGCTTACTGAAATGGTAATGGTTGCATCAATTATGTTTATGAACAGATAGATGTATTTGGTGAAAAATTTCCAACTATTCCAATTAAAGAAACGAATTCCCTAATCAATAATAGTAATCTGTAGTTCTTTTCATCCGTCAAAATGAGCCATTGCTAAGAGAATCAGAGATCACTGATTATTCCAAAGTAACAAAAGCTGGTGTGGTACCTATGTCATCGTAACAACAACATCAAACCTGTCTAAGATGTGTGAGCAAAAAATACCAATTCCGAGGGTTATCGTGTAACTTAATAGAGAATTTTCTTTTTCCTTTTCCTTTTCCTCTAGATTATTCTGGGCGACCGGAATTACCTGCCAGGTTGACTCTTTTTGCAATAAAATTGGATTCATTTTTGTTCTTCAAACGTATATGATAGATTTAAAACGAAAAGAATTTCCATTCTAGGTTGTGCACTTGTGGTTAATTCTTTGTTGTTAGTCATCTTTCTCTTGCAAAACACATTTACTTTGTATTGTTCATTAAACAATGGCTACATATACTAAGACTGCAATCCTTTCTGTTTATGATAAGACTGGTTTATTGGACTTGGCCAAGGGTTTAGTTGAGAACAATGTTCGTATTCTAGCATCCGGTGGTACAGCCAAACTTGTTCGTGAAGCTGGATTTCCAGTTGAGGATGTTTCTTCCATTACTCACGCACCAGAAATGTTGGGCGGTCGTGTGAAGACTTTGCATCCAGCCGTTCATGGTGGTATCTTAGCCAGAAACTTGGAGTCAGATGAGAAAGATTTAAAAGATCAACAAATTGAAAAAGTTGATTTTGTTGTTTGTAACTTGTACCCTTTTAAGGAAACAATCTCCAAGATTTCCGTCACTATTGAGGAAGCCGTTGAAGAAATCGATATCGGTGGTGTCACTTTACTAAGAGCAGCCGCTAAGAACCATGCTAGAGTCACTATTCTATCTGACCCTAATGATTACCCAGAATTCTTGCAAGAGTTGAAAACTGGTGCCATCTCTGACAAGGTCAGAAACAGATTGGCCTTAAAAGCTTTTGAACACACAGCTGATTATGATGCTGCTATCTCAGATTTTTTTAGAAAGCAGTACGCTGAAGATGTTTCTCAATTACCGTTACGTTATGGTGCTAACCCTCATCAAAGGCCAGCCCAGGCATACGTCTCTCAGGGTGAGTTGCCATTCAAAGTCTTGAGTGGTTCACCAGGCTACATTAACTTGCTAGATGCATTGAACTCATGGCCATTGGTGAAAGAGTTGTCTGCTTCCCTAAACTTACCTGCTGCTGCTTCCTTCAAGCACGTTTCTCCAGCAGGTGCTGCTGTTGGTTTACCACTAACTGATGCCGAAAAGAAATTGTACTTTGTTCAAGACATTGAAAACTTGTCCCCATTGGCTAATGCTTATGCCAGAGCTAGGGGTGCAGACAGAATGTCATCCTTTGGTGATTGGATTGCTCTATCTAACATTGTTGATTTACCAACCGCTCAAATAATCTCTAAAGAGGTTTCCGATGGTGTTATTGCACCAGGATATGAACCGGAAGCTTTGGCTTTATTGAAGCAGAAGAAGAAAGGGAAATACTGTGTTTTACAAATTGACCCAAATTTCACCCCAGATGCAATGGAATCAAGACAAGTATACGGGATCACATTACAGCAAAAAAGAAATGATGCTATTATCAACAAGTCTACTTTCAAAGAAATTGTTTCCAAAAACAAAGACTTACCAGAACAAGCTGTTATTGACTTGACCGTAGCTACTATAGCTTTGAAGTACACCCAGTCAAACTCAGTTTGTTATGCTAAAAATGGTATGGTTATTGGTTTAGGTGCTGGTCAGCAATCCAGAATTCACTGTACTAGATTAGCAGGTGATAAAGCTGATAACTGGTGGTTAAGACAGCACCCTAAAGTACTAGGCTTTCAATGGGCCAAGGGTACCAAGAGACCAGACAAATCTAACGCCATTGATCTGTTTGTTACCGGTCAGATTCCAACTGAAGAACCAGAAAAATCAGAGTATGAATCTAAGTTCGAAGTTGTTCCAGAACCATTGACTGCCGAAGAAAGAAAAGAATGGTTATCAAAATTAACCAATGTTGCATTATCTTCCGATGCCTTCTTCCCATTCCCAGACAATGTTTATAGAGCTGTGAAATCTGGTGTCAAATACATTGCTGCTGCCTCTGGCTCTGTTCAAGACAGCGCTGTTTTCGCTGCCGCTGACTCTTTCGATATTGTTTATGTCGAAAACCCAATTCGTCTATTCCACCACTAGAAGATACTTTATTGCCGTATATGTGTGTTTTTGATAATGTAGTTCACCATTCGAGATTAATCCTTCAAGTATATTATAAAAAGTTGTAGTTCTACGGTTAACTAAAAGCCGACACACCTGTATCAAAACTATTAAAAAGTAAAAAAAGATATATAAATATATGCAACATGGTTTTACCCAAGTGATCACTGGTCAAATGACCATACACAGTGTCTAGGAATATGTTGCCATGAGATACAAAGTGACCAAACTCAACCAATCAACGACATGAAAAATCGTTCAAAGGGAATTCAAGGTCGATCCCATTCAATCTACAATCTGTCGACGGGGCTACCCTGTTTCAATACCCCTAGGGGTAGTATGTAAAATCAGATCAGTCTTAACACGACCGATCAACCAATAGGGACAAGTCATATTAAAACTGATGCACGAGTGATTTCACAAATTCACTTGCCTCACGAGCGCCGATCTGCTACCAAAACTTTGAACTACAACGTTGCAAAAAGTAACGCCGAAACGTTTAACTCAATGCTATGTTGAGTTGTTTTGTAACACAGATTGATGATAAATAAATGTAACTATAAGAATAGGAAGACGTGAAAAATTTATTAGTTTTTATATGAAAAAATTGTTCAGGGTAATGCTCATCGACTGGTTCAGACACATTATGATATGAAAACATTTCTAGGGTATAGATGCTCATATTAGCTGGAAATGTGGTATAGCTAATTGAAGGTTAGACTGGTGATTGATGTCTAGAAGAGCAGAGAAATTCAGGATTAAGCATGCAGCAAGAGAGGAGGCTGAAGCAGAGGAGGTAGAAGAACAAATCAAAAAAAAACGTGGATCAAAAGTGAAAAGATCAGTCATGTATGGAGAGGATGGCTTCCTGTCTTTGATACCTTCTGATACTAAGTACGCACTACCCTCCCATGATATATTGAACCTATTCAAAAACCTGTTCAAAAATATTCTTGACTCTGACAATCTCGAAAGGATTGTTCAGATTGTAAAGGGTGATCTGTATAATAGAGATTATTTGAAAGCTTTCAGTGATGAGGATAGAAGAATGGCATATTACGCTAGGTGGACACCATCCAGAGCTTTAGCGTATTCATCATTATTCAGCTCACTTGATGAGGTTCGTGAAATGATTACTCAGTCTAACTCACATATTTTATGTGTTGGAGGTGGTGCTGGAGGTGAATTAATAGCACTTTCTTCTTTATTCGCAGCTTCTAAAGATTTTCTTGATCAGAAGGCAGAGAAGTTCAAAATGAATGTTGATTTGATAGATATTGCTGACTGGAATAATATCATCAAAAAGGTTGCCAATGAAATATCTACTAAATGGCTGTACAGTGATCCAGAATCTCTGACTGTGAACTATAAACATTGTGATATATTGAATTTGGATCAAGATTATTTGGACAAAATTCCATCTCTTGATCTCATAACTTTATTGTTCACTACAAACGAACTGTTTGCTGCCGATAGAGCTATGTCAATAAGGTTTCTTCAGTCTCTTTCTAGATGTAAAAGTGGAGCATATCTTTTGATCACTGAAAGTGCTGGGAGTTTCAGTCACATAACAGTTGGAACCAAAAAATTTCCAATACAGTTTCTGATAGATACAGTTCTTCTTGGTAGACATGGAAAAGATGGTCAATGGGAGTTGGTAAATCAAACAGACAGCTGTTGGTACAGATGCTCCCCTAAATTAGAGTATCCAGTGAAGCTTGAGAATATGAGATTTTTCTTCAGATTGTACAAAAGAAAATGAAATGCTACTACTGTTTCTCAAAACATTGTAAAACCAGTCGTTAAATGAAACTCATCTATTCAAACATTATACTGAAATCAAATAACGAAAAACAAACCCTATAAAAAACAAATTATAAAAAAAAGGATACCTTCAAAACGAACCACAAGAAGTAAAATCTAATTGGTCATTTATTCTTCGTCTTCTTCATCAGCGGCAACTGAGTAGAAAGTCAATTTGTAGACACCTTGTTTGGTGGAAACGAATCTGATCCAATCTCTGATTTGGTTTTTCTTCAAGTATTTCTTGGTTAAATATTTCAAATATTTACCTGAGAATTGAGTGGTGGAAACAACAGTAACAATGTTGTTGTTCTCTTCAACAGTGATGTTATTACCCAAGTTACCGACGATACCTTCAACTTTGATTTTGTCGTTTAAGAATTTGACGTATGAGGCTGGGTCGAAAACACCATTTTCAGTTGGTGCTGAGACATCAACAGTATACTTCTTGACAACTTTGCTTTTTCTGGTCTGTGTATGAAAGTTAGCCTACTGCTATTATAAAAATCTATTCTCATAGAATAGCTATTATAAAATTCAGCAAAGCATTCAGATCAACTATTTCTTCTAGAGTAGAAGTGGAGCGTATCTCTTAAGCTTTAGTCTAAATTGTTAGTCATTGCTAGTCTTTATTATAACTTACGATTGGAGCCATTTTTACTAAGTGATGATATAGAGCTACTATATGGAAGTATAAGAAATTTGGAAATTTTTCAATTTAAGAGACTAACTATAATGAAATGTACATTTATGTGGTCCAACCAATAACGTTTGACAAAATGGTGCAGTCACAATTTTTGACTAAATAGTGATGTTTGGGTGAATGTACAAGATCACGTGAAAGTGCTAAATATGTTTGTATTAGATAATCACCTTATATTTTGGTGTTTGGCTTCTCTCTACTTTTTCTGTTGGAACTAGTTTCCATGGTAACTATGACCATACATACATTTTTTAACTAATTTAAATGATAATGTAGTTTCAGTCCTCAACATAAACAAACAAATTCAAACTGTCTATTGAGGAGTTTATAGAACGCGATAATTCCATTTTCCGATCTCAGACGGCTCCTAGTATCAAACTTTGGGAACTAGGCGCCTTGGGGGTATATTGCTAGTGCAACGTAATTCATAGTACTAGATTGGTAACGTTAGGCCAAGGACATACTGACAGAAAGTATTTTGGAATTTGTTTATTATGCCAACTGATGCTGGCAATGTACCGAGGTTTGATGGTGTATCGCCAATGATAGCGAAAAATAGTAAAACGACTGTCCTTCAAAGAAATAATGAAGAATTTGTGGAATTTCATTTAGGCGATGGACCAACTGAATCTCACAACTTTTCAAGTGAGTCTATAGTTGGAGGTGAGTCAAGCAGTCGACCAAGCAATTCACAATCGAAATCCTCTCATAGCCCATTTGTAACTACAATCAAAGCTCCAAAAAAAATTGATACACAATCTTCAACTATCGAAGACGAGGATGATAGTGGATGGCTTGATATGGAAGCTGCTAATGACGAAGAGATATATGACGATAAAGGCAACCTTGTTGCTGATGATGATTTCAGGAGAATATGGAATGACAGCGAAGAAAATTTTGGCTATACGAGGATTGTTGCGGAAAAGCAAGCCGAGTCCTATCAAAGAGCAGATAAGATGACCAACTTCCTCTTCAAGACAAATACTGAAACGGTCAAAACGCGAAATGATGAGAAGGAAAATGATAATGAGCCCAATGATTCTAAGAGTGATTACGACAGTGATGACGATACTTTCTATGATGATGGAACTGCTACAGAGAAGATCAGATCAACGAAAGACATGCTAGGCGAAGCTCAGAAGTTTGCTTATGTGGGGCTTGCTAAATTGATCATGGTTGAAATGGCAATGAATTTAGCTACAATTTGTACTGCTGCGGGTAATAAATCTAGCACCTCGAAGTTTATTAAAAGAGTAACACTGGCCCAATCAAGTTTAGGAGAATGGCAAAGAAAAGTGATCGAAAAGTTGTATGAGCATCTGGAGTTAACTGATGAGGAAGTTCAAATGATTGAGGACTTATCCAAACATGGCATCCAGGTGGAAGATCTAACAAGATCTCTTCGAGTTACAAAAATACTGAACCAGTCAGAAATAAACAGAGAAGATGTTGCCGACGAGTTGAAGAATAAGGATCATCTTGAGATTGACATGTCCTGGACTATTTTGTGTGACTTGTTCTTGATACTTATATCAGACTCTGTTTACGATTCGCGTTCAAGAACTTTGTTCATTAAGTTTGCAGAATATTTAGGACAAAACCTTTTAGATGTGTTCCAATTTGAAAGAAGAATAACTGAGGCTCTTCAGCTAGAAGATAGCGGCACTGAAATTTGGAATGAGGATCAAATCTTGAAAGCACGATCAAAAAAATCTAAGAGAAAAAGATATATGTACGTTGGTCTTGCAACAGTTGGCGGATCACTTGTGATTGGACTATCAGCTGGTTTATTGGCCCCTGTTATTGGCGCAGGTCTAGCAGCCGGTTTGACAACGATAGGCATCGGTGGCACTTCCGGGTTTCTCGCAGGCGCTGGTGGTACAGCATTAGTAAGTATAGGAGGTACAGCTATTGGGGCCAGAATGGGATCCAAAGGGATGCTTAAAAGAGTACAGGATGTAAAAATATTTGAGTTTGTTCCTTTGCATAACAACAGAAGGACAAATTTAATTGTTACCATTTCTGGTTGGATGATTGGTAAAGCTGATGATATTAGATTACCATTTTCTACAATCGATCCTGTGATGGGAGATTTGTATTCCTTGTTATGGGAACCAGATATGTTAAAATCTACTGGTCAAACCATCCAAATTTTGGCCAACGAGGCGTTATCCCAATCAATACAGCAAATCTTAGGCGCAACCTTGTTAACTGGTTTAATGGGTGCTATCAACATACCAATGATGCTGTCAAAGTTATTTTACATTGTTGATAACCCATGGAATGTTTCATTGGATCGTGCCTGGAAAGCTGGTCTAATCCTCGCTGATACTTTGATTTCTAGGAATTTGGGAGATCGTCCAATCACTTTATTGGGATTCTCGTTAGGATCAAGAGTCATTTATTCTTGTTTATTGGAGCTCGCCAAAAGAGGCGCCAATGGTTTAGTTGAGAAAGTCATTATTTTTGGCTCGCCAGTTGTTATATCACCTGATCAATTGATTACAGCGAGATCTGTTGTTTCCGGTGAGTTTATTAATGGATACTCAAGAAAGGATTGGATTTTAGGATATCTTTTTAGAGCGACCAGTGGTGGACTGGGTCGAGTTGCAGGATTATCAGCATTGGATGATAATTACGGTATCAAAAATTTTGATTGTACCGATTTCATTGAAGGACATCTGACATATCGTAAACACATGCCAGCTTTACTATCACAACTTGGCTTCTCCGTCTTGAGTGAAGAGTTTGTCGAAATCGACAATGAACCTGATCCAGAACAAACTGAGAGACAGAGAAAATTGATTAGTGAATTCGATGATGCCAAAAAGCTAATGGACGAAGAAATCAAGAACGGTGTAAGGAAAAGCAGAAAATCTGGCTTATTTGGAAAAATATTCAAATCTAAGAAAAAGGAGTGGTGGGAGATGTATCGTGTCAATAAATCGGATAGCTCAGATGACGTCGACAAAACTCTTAGTGATACTAATGCTGATCCCCAAGATGTGTTTGATGTGGAAGCTTTGATCAACAAAGCACAACAAATCACTCTTTCAGACTCTACTGAAACTGCTGAAATTGAGCTGGACTCAAATAAATCATTTGCAACACGGAAATCAATGGATCTTGAACAAATCACGAAATATCAGGAGGCTGCTCTAGCTGAAGAAGTTGAAGCGAAAGAAGATGGCCAAGAGGAAAGTTCTAATGTCAAAGGTCATGACAAGGTGAAGAACGATGATCATCATAACGATGAGGAGGATGAATTTTCCGTGAAAGAAAATATTACAATGACTTTTGCATAATAATATCAATGGTTTATATAATTTATAGATCTAGATAAACATATGATATATCATTTACAAAAAGATTTCGGCATTGATCTCAACAGCTGAAGCGGCATATGGAATTTCAAAATGGTTCAAAACTTGTGGGTGGAGAACACCGATGGAACCAACAACCTTGAAATCTTCGCCGTTTCTGTGTCTGTAAAAAACTTTCGCACCTCTACCTGGAAAGTAAGTCTTGTTTTCAGTATCTTCCTCAATCCAGTAACCCTTTTCAGTGGAGTTGGCTGGATCACTCAACCAAGGAGTTCTTAGGGTTTGCATTATTTTTCCTAAGAGACCTTGAGCATGTTCGAAACCTGAAGTCTTACCTGCAAAGATAGCACACCAATGTCTTTCATTATATGCGCGTCTCTCTAAAGAATCATCTTTGAAAACAACATCACCTGATTCAAAGACTTTTATAGGCAATGAGTGTTTTCTGTTTTCCCTGATAGTTTTTAAAATACCTGGAATCAAAGAAGTTCTGACAACTTGGTATTCTGATGTTTTTGGATTGGCTAATTTGACAGCTCTAGAGTCATCGGTCTGATTCAAAAATTTGAAGTTTTCGTCATGAGAACACAACGTTAAAGGCATAACTTCAGACCAACCAGACTGGGCAGAAGCCTGTCTAATGATATCAGATATTTTGTTGATTGGTAAAGCAACAGCCCCTTTCGTGGAGTTAGCAGCAATCTTTGTCTTTGGTAAATTGTTATAACCATAGGCAATCGCCGCATCTTCCATGATATCAGCTTGATGTAAAATATCAGGTCTTGTTATCGGGATTTCAACCTTCAGTTTATTAGTGTCTTGTTCATCCTTAGTTGCAACTAGAGACATTTTCAATAATAATTTGATGATGTCATCAGCAGAAAGTTGTAGACCCAAGCAGCTATTGATGTAATCAATTTCAGCAAACATCACTCTTGGAGTTAGCTTAGGAGTTATTCTTGATTCCTTGTTATGTGTAGAGATAATTTCTACCGGTTCGATGGTGAAAGGCTCAGCGCAATATTTGGAAAACATTGCAACTAACTGATCCAAAACAATCTCAGTCTTGGTTTTGTCAGAAGCTGTGACTTCAATAAAGACATTACGAGTGTTGAGTGTGATTTTAGAACGTTCCGAGTTGATAATTGGAGGCAGTGAAGCAATACCTTTTTGGTCAACAATGACTGGAAATTTTTCAAAGTTTTCAATGATATGTAAATACTTTCCCAAATTTCTGTCATTTGTGTAGAAGTCCAGGAAGTTTTCACCATTGACCGCTTCTGTTTGATTCAAAGGAACAAAGCTGATGTCCTTCTTATCCATGAATTTATATGTGAACGGGCCTTGTAGAGCATCGAGATCATGAGTACCTGTGGCGACCAAACTTCTATTACGACAGAGATTTGTGTGTAGTTTATCTTGTAGCGCAATGAATGAGTCATATGATCTTTGAGTAAATGTGACATTTCTGAGGATTGCTGCTGCTGCGTATGGTCTTCCGGCCATTGTTGATTCGTCAATAGTCAAACTGACCTCAGGCTTTGCGATAGAATATCTGAATTCAGGTTTTCCTGATCTAGACAAGAATTCATTCAACGACTGTGCGATACCCTCAATACACAACATATCATAACGGTTGGCCGGAATTTCGATTTTCAATTGAGGTCTTTCGCCTGGTTGACAGTCATCAGTTGTATCTTCATCCAACTCAATCCCAAACTCGAAGCACAGTTCATCGAATTCATTAGTACTATACTCCTTTCCCAGTAGCTCAAACAGTTCAGCCTTATCCACAGAAACAGTAGGCATCGTATTGTATTTTTCTTGCTATTATCTTAAACGAAACACCTTCTATAAAGCTACTTGGGAAGTGTCGTTTTTGTGTAACTTTTTTCTTTTCGTTTGTCGAAAAAAAAAAAAATGAAAAAAAAGTTACATGTTAAATTCTAGAAAAGAGTTCGCGAACAGTCAAAACAATAACAATTTGACAAGTTTATACCACTTGAACTGATAAAAAGGAACCAAATTTAGCTGAATACATAGGAAACAACTCGGTTGGGATAAAGTATAAAATTTCATCATGTCCACCAGATCTAACGCCAGATCATTTGACTCTATCCTTAAGTTGTTGCTTGTTGGTGATTCCGGGGTGGGAAAATCTTGTCTACTACTCAGATTCGTTGAAGATAAATTCAACCCATCATTTATTACAACTATTGGAATTGACTTCCGTATCAGAACTATTGAGCTTGATGGTAAGAGAATAAAGTTACAGTTGTGGGACACGGCAGGCCAGGAACGTTTCAGAACAATCACTACCGCTTACTATCGTGGTGCAACGGGCATTGTAATGGTTTACGATGTGACTGATAGACGTACTTTTGATAACATTAAGACCTGGTTTCAGACTGTACACCAGCATGCCAATGATGATACGAAACTAATACTCGTGGGAAACAAATGTGACGAGACAGAATTGAGAGACGTGTCCACGGAAGAAGGTGAAGCTCTGGCAAAAGAGTTGGGAATCTTATTCTTTGAATCAAGTGCTAAAACTAATGAAAACGTTGACGAACTGTTCTTCAAGTTGGCTGCTTCTATATTGAAGGACAATGCTCATTACAGCAATAACCACGAAGGTGTTGATGTCAATGCTCAATCCACCAAGACGTCCAACTGTTGTTAGGTTTGAGCGCAAGGTCCGGTTCGTATTTGTCGCAGTTTTGGTTGTGGGAAGTCCATCCTATTTTTTGTTTACAACCTCTTCTTTATTACACGATTTTTGTATGTTGATATTGATATTTGTAGAGATATACTGGAATAAATAGTTCAATAAATAAATAAATAAATAAATAAATAAATAGAGAGATAATAAATACAGAGGTTGCTAATAAATAACTTGTGGCTAAATCGTTGTTTCACTATCCACGTCAAAATGGTAAGTTTACAACTTCTTGCCAAAATAGACCCATTGATCCTCTAATGGTTCTTCGCTTAATTCTCCCCAACACTCCTCCTTATGCAGTAATTTAGCAAGATTGTATTCGTTGCTAGCTTGAATCACGATCTCCTCCAATAAACCGTTACCAATATTTTGTTCGATTTCATTGACATCTTCGCTGGATTCAACTGCGGCTAATCTCTGCTTGGTGAACGCAAGTGTTGAATTGCGATAAACTGAGTGTTCCGGGAACTCAGACTCCAAGAATTTGATAGTGCTGTTGTAAATTTCAATCAATGCTGGACGAGGATTTGGATGTTGGTATATACCAGCAATACCAGTAGGATTTCCTGTGGCAGCACGCACAAGGACTTGTACAGAACGCAACAAAGGCGATGCTCTCATCTGTGTCTTATGTATGTAGGTAGGAAAGGAACGTAAATCCTGTTTCTTTGCGTTGATGTCTCCGCTGAAAACGATTTTCTAGTCTCTTTTAACGAATAGTCTTTGATTTTTTTTTCCGTATTTCCATCCCCTGAAACGAAAAGGACTAAGAATTGAGAGCTAGATAGTTAATCCCGAACCACCGAGAATGGTGGAAAATAAAAAGTCTATCACGTGAGCAGCACTAAAAATACTGATGAGTCAAAGTGATTGATTTGTCATATAATCTAAATATATTATTTCAATATCTAAAGACTCGAATATCCAGAATCTAGTTCTATGTGTTGACAGGGGTTAGTGACAATCATAAGCATGAGCATTGATAATATTGAAGAGTCAGCAAAGCTAGAGAAAGTAACTACAGTGAGGACAATAGAAGCTGCTTATAAAAATCAATTCATTGAGAAGAATGAACAAGATGAAGAGGAAGATGAGGAGGAATTTGAACATATGGGTCATTTTCATGCAGATGACTATCTTGATATCCCTCCAGACGGTGGCTTCACTGCATGGCTCTGTTGTGCATGTGTAAGTGCCATGAATTTCGTTATATGGGGTGCGAACAGTGCGTTTGCAATGTTTTTGTCATTTTACTTAGAGAACGATGTGTTTCCTGGTGCTACTCCTACTGACTATGCTATGATTGGGGGGTTGGTGATTTTTTTCAGTTTGGCTTTAATTCCATTCTCTTCTATCATGCTCGTAAAATATGGCTACAAGACCACTGTATCTATAGGAATTTTCATTCAACTCTGTGCATATATCGGTGCAAGCTTTGCAACTACTATTCTTCAGCTATATTGGACGCAGGGTGTTCTACTGGGAATTTCCTCAGGAATTATTTTCTCAGTCAACCTTATTGTTCTGCCTGCTTGGTTTTTGAGAAAGAGAGCATTGGCAAATGGGTTCTCGCATTTTGGTTTAGGTCTTGGTGGTGCAGTGTTATCACTGGTGGTAAATGCGCTCATTCAACGAACAGGTAATCAAAAGTGGGCATTGAGGGCTTTGGGTATTATATCATCCTTTGTCTGCTCTACTACAATGTTTTTAGTCAAGATTAGAAAATCTAAGAAATACGAAGAAATGAAACTCAAAAGCACCAAGGAGCTCTTTGAAGAAGTCTTTAACTTCAAGACATGGGCCAATGCTCCACTACAAATTGCCGCTCTTTGGTGTGGTCTATGTAATATCAGTTATGTTATCTGTCTTTTCAGTTTGTCCAACTATGCTAGATCCTTGGGCTTTTCAGCTGATCAAGCGACCAATGTTACTGTTGCACTGAGCATGGCTCAGGCATTTGGAAGACCTGCTATAGGCTACTTCTCAGACTTAATTGGGACTGTAAATTTCACTTTTTTTGCAAACATTTACGTTTGTATATTGGTGTTTGCATTTTGGATGAATGTAGAAAGTTACGCAGCATTAATTTGTTTTGCAGTGTTTCTTGGTGCATTTGTTGGTATAAGTTCAGTGAATATTGTTACACTGGTAGCAGACGTCAGTGGAAACGCCAACTTGCCAAGTTGCTTAACATATGCGAATTTATGGGTAGCAGTTAGCTCTATCATAGCTGAAGTGATAGCTTTGAATCTCAGAGATTACTCGTTATCAGGGCAGCCTCATCGGACACCATATTTCTACTGTCAGATTTTTGTAGGTGGACTATATTTTGCTGCATTATTTGTCTTAATACCCTATAGATCATGGAAAGTGAACCGAATGCTGTTCCAACTCAAGGATTCTAAAAGACTGGACGAAAAAACAAGAAAGCATTACGCAAAGTTGAACGAAAGCACTTCAATTTTTGCTTTCTTCAAGAAGGCATTCTATCCAGCAAAAGTTTGATACGATGATGTCTTGTTTCAATTACACATGGTTGATGGCGTATTTCAGCACACCAAGCAACCTGATTTTCGATGACACATAAATCGATATATAATAATAGATATCTCTATTAAATTCCTGTTCACAACTTATGAGCTAACTTTCTCAAATTCTCTCTTTTCAACAAATTGACAGCTTTTAAAGCCATCGAAAATCCTGATTGATATCCGTATCCACTGGCACCATAATTGTGGATCAACAACTTACCTGCTTCACCTCTTTCAGTCTCGATTCTGACCCCACCTTCTCTGCTTGGTCTCAACCCAGCAGCAACCCTGATGATTTCTATTGGTTTATCCAGAATCTGAGGTAATAATTCAGTTGTTCTTTTGATGATATCCTCTGTTTGTTCAGAGAAAGTATCAGCAGTCCAGTTATCTTTCTGCATGAATCCTCCAAGAACCAATTCACCACCTGAGTGGGGTCTTGGAATAATATACGTAGCATAATCATCACCCCACCTCATCTTGTTCAATTTGATATGTGGTGCTCTGATGACAACAACTTGGCCTCTGGTTGGGTAAACAGCTTTATCTTCGACACCACCTAGCGAGCGAGAGCCGATACCAGAGCAGTTGAAAACAACCTTGGTGTAAGAGCCATAAGCCTGAGAAATGTGGGTCAATTTTTGTCTCTTGAACTGGACACCTCTCTTAGCAAGATACTTTTGCATATTGGCAAGGAAGAATGGACAATTGAATGTCCAAGTGGTGAATGTGATACCATAGGCAACACCTTCTGGTAATTTCTCCTTCGAAATGACTGAAAAGTCTTGCAAATATGACTTTAAAAAATTAATTTTCTTGTCACCAGGATACGTATCCCAAAACTCAATGCTATCAGTCTTATCCAGACCTGCCTTTGGGCCCAGCACTTTTCTGATCCTTTCTAAATTCTCATAGGTGTATTTCTCATGTTTTAACACATCATCATCATCCGAAGTGATGCATGAGAAGTTTCCACCGGCCCACGGAGAAGTGTAGCGAATTGATTGATCCCCTGGTAAGAATTCAGCTAGAACTGTAATCTTAGTTGGATCCGTGCCAATTTCATGGATAAGTTGAAATGTGGTATATAAGCCAATGATACCAGCACCAACTACTACGTACTGGGATGACATTCCTGTTGATATTCTTACTTTGATAGAATAGTTTTTACTGTCGTCTCGATAAACAGTAGTCTATACAACTATGTTAAGTCTCTTTAGTAGTTTAGTGATTCTTATGTACTGATTTAACAATTTTCAACTTACAAGTTGTCTTTCTCTGATTGGTAGATGATATCTCGATTGATAGATAGCAGGGATAAAAAAAAAAACGTTACACAGAAGTCCCAGATTTTCTAGGCAGAGATCAGGAATTGCTAGGCGGAATAGACGGAATTTTCTGGTTGGAAAAAACGGGAACGATGAGAATGAAGTATACACCTAACAGTATCAAAATCTGGAAATGCAGTATTTGAGCAGATATAGAAGATACATCAGCTTAATGGGTTGTCGGGAGAACGTTTAAAAATTGAGTAGAGGATATATGTCTTTATTGTTTGGGTACCTTAGTTCCTCTACGCAGAAGTATGGTATCATCTATTATCAAAGCCTTAAACAAATTCTGTTCAGCGAAGCACCAAAAAATGCGGATCATAAATGTATCAACAGTACTTTCTACAGGTAGTTTTGGCATGGAAAGACTTTGGTATCTAAAGTTATGAACTTACTTGTCTGAAAAGCTCACCATCACTGAAATGTATCGAAAATACAATAAGCAAATGTTGAAATGCAAGGAAGTGTTACCCTTATGCAATGATGAGATCGTTACAATGGTACACTTAAAATAAACCACTAAAAAAGATCATGGTAGCCCAACGGTGAATTGAGGTCAAATAGCTAGAGGGGTCTCTATTTAGGCCTTAGCAACTCAAAAAAATCCTGCCCAAACTCTCCTGATTCTTCACCCTGCAGTTTCTTATCAATCAAATCATTGTAGAGCAACCCAAAGATAGATGGAATATCACCAAACTCATCCATTCCAGAAGCTAGTTGTTTATAGTAATTTTTAGTCTTCTTGTTTCTTGATGTATATAGACTCACAAAGTTTTCAATAAACTGCTTCTTTTCTGAATCTTCCAAATCTTTCCAAACCTTGAAGGGATGCTGAGATGAAGTTGTGGAATAGCTTCTGAACACCCTTCTAGAAATTGACTGGGCCCTCAAGCTCATGAAACGTAACTGCAGTCTAGACATGTTATTTCAAGCTGTATTCAAACTGACTTTGAAGATAAGCGTAATTTTCTTTTCTTTTATTCTGTTTCCTCTCTTACTTGTGTACAAGAGCTCTATAACGCTTATGATGATGAACTGATCTATGATAGGCCACACTAAAGTCAAAAGATATGTATCAGTCCAGAGTTTACTAATGTGCAATAATTGAAATCACATTAAAGCAAATAAACTGTCTCTTAATCTTTCTTGTTTAGTCTTAAGCATGTTGTTTTATCCGGTCTCCGTGGGGGCTATTTCGATTACTCCGGCTCGCCCCTCTTTAAACTTCCGACCATTCCACCAAGTCGGATTAGTTATTTTCCAGTTATTATGTAATAGATTGCGTAATACATCACTGCGTCAATCAAAAGTGTAAAGTCACGTGAGAGCTGTCAGAATTTGATGGGTGCAGCGCTTTTTTTTTCTTTTTTCAGTTTTGTCATAAAAAGCATCGAAAACGTGCATTACTGTTTTGATGAATGTACGACTAGCACCACGTTGCCTAGTGTCTTTGCGTTTAAACGTTGAAGGATTACTACCACTAGTTTTACATGGAGAGAAGGTACGACATGTGAGTTTTTGGCAATTCTATTGCACGTGCCCTGATGTCTATTATACAATCAAGTGACATATTCACATGCTATTGATTCATGTATATTTCAAGATACTCCTGATAAGTAGACTTATTTATATAAGGTTTGAACCTTTGCTATTATCTCTGAATAGTTTTGGTGGCAACTAGCTTTAATATCCATAGCAAAATGTCATTTCAAACCTTGGGTATAATTCCAAAATTAATGGAAATCAAAGACTCCGTTCTGTCTTTCGAGCACTTGAAGCTTATTTGTACGTCAATTTCAATTCTTTCAACTTTATTTCTTGTTTACTCGAATGAAAAGGTAAAATCATTCATTGTCTTCGTTTGGGCGTGCTTTTTCAAACCATTCACCAACAGGAAGGTTCATGACAGTCATCAAAGTAACCTTGAAAAGTTCTATAAGACTCAAGCCCAGTTCTACGATACCACCAGAGAAGTCTTGTTACAGGGTCGTGATGATGCATTGAAAATTGGCTTTGCACATGCAAGGTCTCAGTCAAAGAGCTCAAAAATGGTTTGGGTTGATATAGGTGGTGGCACTGGCTTGAATATAGAGAAGATGGATAGAAACGTTGCGAACTTGGAAAAACATTTTGAAAGTGTTTATTTAGTCGATCTTTCTACCTCATTATGTGAGATTGCTAGAGAACGAGTGAGGAAGAACGGCTGGAAGAATGTGTTTGTCATTGAAGGTGACGCTTGTGACTTTGAAATTCCGAAGGCTAACGCAGACTTGATTACATTTTCGTACTCATTGTCTATGATTCCTCTATATCACGCCGCTATTGATCATGCTGAAAAGCTTTTAAACCCAGATACAGGTATCATTGTTTCTGTTGACTTTGGTGTTCAATCAAATTCAACTTCCATTGGAAGAACCAACACTCTGGGTGGCTTGGTTAACCGACATGTTCCTTGGGTTTATAGAACTTTTTGGCGTATTTGGTTTGAATGCGATAAAGTATTTTTGGATCCTTCAAGAAGAGAGTATTTAGAGTATAAGTTTGGTACTATAAAGTCAGTGAACCGGTACAACAAGACATTAGGATCTATCCCATATTACATTTGGACGGGTGTGAATAAACATGAGGATGCCCAGCTTTTATACAGACTAAATTCTTTGGCTACTGAATCACCCTATCTAGCTCCAATTGATCCTAAAAACTACCAACCTGACATCCAAGATACACCTGTTTCCAAAGCCCTAGAGGCAGCTCTAGAGAATGCCAAGAAAGGACTTCCATACCCATCTCTATTTTATCAGAAAGAAACTTGGAGAGTTTATTACGATGAGCTTAACGCTGATTTTGAATGCTTCAAGAATCAATACATATATGCTTTCACCTGGGAAGATCCAAGAGAAGATGCAAAGATACTCAAGTTAAGCTCTAGAGATACGGTTTTAGCAATTACATCTGCTGGTGATAATATCCTAGCTTACGCGTCTCTAGCTGATCCCCCAAAAAGGATACATGGTGTTGATTTGAATCCATGCCAAGGTCATTTAGTCGAACTAAAACTTGCTGCATTACGTACTTTGGGACACTGTGATGTCTGGAAATTGTTTGGAGAGGGTAAACATGATAAATTTGAGGAATTATTAATGACTAGACTATCTCCATATCTCTCGTCAAATGCCTTTCAGTATTGGATGGATAAAGGACCAGTAACTTTTGGTCCAAAAGGAAAAGGGTTGTATGATACCGGATCAACAAGATGGGCCTTAAGACTAGCACGCTATCTGTTCACAGTGACTGGTCTGAGATGTAAAGTTGAAATTTTGTGTAAGGCCAAGACTCTGAATGAACAACGGGAAATATGGAATGAATCGATAAGACCTGTTTTATTGAGTGACTTTGTTAGTAAATTATTAGTTGGTAATCCAATATTTTTATGGAAGGCTTTGGGTGTTCCAGCTAACCAAGCTGCAATGATGGGGCCTTCTGTCCTCCAGTATGTTGTTGACACATTGGATCCCGTTGTTGAACATTCATTAATCTCAAATGACAACTATTTTTATTACTTATGTCTAAAGGCAAGATATACTCCAAACAATTGTCCTGACTACTTGAAACCTTCTGGTTTCAAGGCTTTGAGTAGAAAAGCAAATTCGCCTCTGGAAGGTATCAGATTACACACGGATTATTTGAATAATGTCCTTGATAGATTATCCAAAAAGACAATCACGGTTGCTGTTATCATGGATCATATGGACTGGTTTGACCCAGTTTCTGATGAAGTCGACAATGAGATCAGTTCCTTATACAATGCTTTAGGAGATGGTGGTCGGGTCTTGCTCAGATCTGCCTCTCAGCATCCTTGGTATATCAAGAGTTTTGAGTCAAGAGGTTTTGCGTGTAAAGCTGCAGCTACAAGAAACTCGGGAAAGTTGATTGATAGAGTTAACATGTACGCATCTACATGGGTTTGTACTAAAGTGCAGACAAAAGATCGTCAAATGAGCACTATTGCTCTCGATAAAATTTGATTGTTTAGTCTACATTACCGACCTTTTTGCTTGTGAAGAAGAAGGGTCGATCACATTTTTCCATGCAGCACAAATATGCAAGGGAAGTTACTACGATAAACAATGACAAGTTAATACACAAAGTCTTTTGTAGTACTCCAGCTGTTGAACACTACATGAGAATTAGGTTTACACCTCTCTCACGAAAGCACACAATACAACACAATTAACTGTCACCATTTTTTAGTTAAATCTCGAGAAGGCATCATTATTTCAAGTTGCAATGACTATTCATTTCTTAAATGAAGATTTTTTTATTTTTTATTTCATAAGGAGCAATAAATATTTAATACCCTTCCTCTGTTGTCTATAGATAAACAGAATAATTTTTGCTAAGTTTAAGATCATACATGATGACAGATGTGTATGACTCACCTAGACAGACAAATGAGAAGCCTGAACCAACTAGCATCTATGTTTCCGACGTGGACACGTTAGGGTCAGACTCCTTCAACATGAGGTCCATAAGTGACATCAATTCTCATCATTCAGGGAACGGACTTAATACAAGCAATCCATCAAACATCAACACATTGCCTATATCCCGCCCGCTATCGAGATCTTCAGTGACTTCAGGGCTCTCTGTGACAGCAACTAAGGATGGTGTCGAAGGTAAAAGGGTCAAAAAGACTGGCATCCCGGGGTATCCTTTGAACCTGATCAACAAGATGTATGCTAATTATGCAAGTAAAAGAATGAACGAGAACAACAGTGGGCTAGATCCAAACGACTTCAATGCCAGCCAGCATGACACTGATAGCTGCAGCGTTGACAATGCTGATGACGGGGCAAGTGTCATGAGTCTGTCTAGTATGATCCCACAGTACAGCAAAGAAGGAACACCTTCGCACAATGAGGGTGACTTCGACAATCATAGCAAGACTGATTACACTCACACTGCTGACGACAACAAGTCGAGTAACAGTGATCACAACTTCGATATGAAGAGTAGTGGTCAAGAGTCATTAGACAGCAGTGATTATAAACGGTTTTTAAGGAGAAGTTCTGGTATATGAGCCGAACATGTTGTTATCTTTCGGTCGGTTTTGGTAGAAACCGTTGATACTGCTGTATTTAACGGGGTCATTGTTGTGGTTTCTGGTTTGAATTTGGGTTCTTAGTAATTATGTCTACGTTTTTTAATATGTATCAAGGGAACATATCAAAATATCATATAATTCCCTTATTTTGAGGAAAAGTCAAATGATATAACTCACATCTTAGTACTCATTGTTAAGTCATTGTTCAATGATGAAGTAGTGTAGAGAGTAAGTGTCTATCTTCGTATATCAATATGTCGACTATCTCTACTACATCATGTAGTTTATGGGCAGAATTCGCGAAACTTCCAAAGTGAAAAATTCATAGAGAATCAATCCTTCGAGCTGTACTACACCTCTTTGAATCGAAAGATATGTTTGCCTTGAGTAGAGGTTGTCTTTCAGCTGCAGCTACTGTATCAACAGTAAGATCAGTGGGTTCTGCTCGATTTGTGAACCTAATCTGTACCACTCGCTCGATTTCCAATGAAGCCAAAGAGGTATTCACCAACTTGAACGAAGAAAATGATCCGAAGAGAGATGCTATCTATAAGTACACTTGGGGCACTTGGTTGAAGAATGATGAAGCTGAGAAAAAGAAAAGGTACACCAAATTTTCTTTGGGAGGATTGCAACATGTTATGAAAGAATTATACGAACAAAGTAGAGCCAACACTGACACAAAAAATTTTAAAGTTGTCTCACCTAAACAGCATAAAGATAGTTTTGTGTCATTGCCACACAATGTCAATGTTTTAAACTTTGGAAGTAAGAATCCAAACGAGGAGTTTCGAATTACTCAGCTTTCTTCTTTGCACGAAGGTAAACACCACAGAATCTATAAAGTTGAAACCAATGCCCAAAAGTCATTCATTTTGAGAATTCCATACCCATTAGACACATCATTTGCAATCGAGAAGAGAATTCAATCCGAAGCCGCCACTTTAGACTTTGCTGATCTTAAGTTAGGATTGAAGGTTCCAAAAGTTTTTGCGTATGGTGCCACAAATGCCAATAAATTGAACTCCCCGTTTATGTTGCAGGAGTACATTGAAGGTGAAACATTGATGAAGCAGTGGGCACCAATGACTCCATTCACTGATCCAAAACACAAAGAGATTATTGGACTTGTAATCAATCCGTTGTCTGCCTTCCAAGCCCAGTTAGCTAAGGTTGAATTTAACAAATTTGGCTCTTTATACTTCTCCATCGACTCTAAAACCCCATTAGAATCTACTGAAGATGCATATGATGGTGAAACTAATGAATTCTTGAAAGGGAGATGGTTCATTGGGCCATCAACAGAAAGAGTTTTCTGGAGAAATAAAGGTTTGTTGAAAAAATCACAAATTGAGCCATTCATTGGACCATGGGACGCTGATAAGCCACTTAAAATTGTTGAAGACATTGCTAGTTTGGAATTGGAAAATGTAAAAGCTAAACTATCAATCTTAAACTCAGATTCTGGTGCAGTAACAGAATCTAAAGAACAATTGGAAGAACAGGTTTCCACTTTCACTCATCTAAAAGAAGTCGCTCCGATTTTAATGGATGTCAAAACTGCTAGTGTCAAGAATGTCGACGTCTTGTTCAAACCAAGATTGGCGCACACTGACTTGGATCCTTTGAACGTATTGGTAGACAAAGATGGAGCCCTTCATTATTTAGATTTCGAAGGTGCTACTATCAAACCTATTTTGTTTCAGTCCACTCCTAGATTTGTCGCCTATGAAGATGGACCAAAAATATATGAATTTGAACATGACGAAGACAAATATAAAGAGATGGGTGAAACTGAGAAACACTATTACGATTTTGCTATGGCGAGAACCAGAAATGAAGTTGAGTGGGACATGGCATTGGCTAAAACATTTATTGATTTGGGATCGGAAGGCTCGCCAGTATTCAAAAGATTGAGAAGCCCATATCTTGCAACTATCGAAAGAAGAACTGCTAATGAGACCCCTCTGATTGATAGAAAAATCTATGAACTGGCTCTTCAATGGCCTCAATTTGCTGAGCATAAATTTGTGAAAACCACTGACTTTCCCGTGAAAGTCGATGCTGAGGTCTTTGAAAAACATGCAGCTCAGCTAGAAAAATACTACAATGAATTGGGAACTGTCCCATTTGCTGTTACTGGCGGATGGGTTCCACAAGATTTGTTTGAGTCACTTCTTGGACAAGGTGTCATAAAAAAACTTGCAAATGGTGACTATGAGGTTGTTCAACAGGAAAATCACTAGAATGTAAGTTTCTCTTGTAAATATTATACTAGGTTTATTCATACAAGTATTTGTAGCTGTAATTATATGTGTTTCCTTTATCTGGTCGGTTGGGCGACAATTGTTTGCTATAAAGAAATGCTACAAAGCTCAATAGCACAATGAAGTGATTACTGGGTAAGTGAAAAACACTTTCCAGTAGATATTGGTCGAACTTCAGGTCTTGAAAAAACTGATGCATCCAGCTCTAAGAAACTCTTACGTACCTTGGCTGTTGACAAACAATCTTTACTCTCTCTATACAAATGCTGTATCACAGAAATTCAGGGTTCTGTTTCCTTCAAACTCAACAGAAACTCATACATGTGAAAGGGATGCAACAAAGCCCAGATCTCACTATTACAATATACCTCATTGAAAATGGTCCTTGTTCAAAAAGTCGTAGGTAGCTATCGCTAATATTATCAACAAATGCCCAAGAGTGTCATTTTTCGATCACAAGCTATTGAGTTCGGAGGTGTGAGCCATGTATTCCATTGAACAGGCTATTGAATGAATGTTTTATAGCTAGTTTAGAGTAGAAATTTAATTGATAAAAATACACAGAATGATTTACCAAAAAGCCCTACTTCATGAATCCCAAACTTTCAATAAATCCTCCTTGGTGTACTTCATATCGTAATAACGGTTTGATCGTATCACATCGAGCAGACCCAAGACTGCTTGATGTTCGTCTTCATGTGTAAGAACTTTACCAGCAACAGTTAAGGCGAATGGTGTGTTGAGCCAATTGAGATACTCTTCATTCCATACAGAAATTGAACACAACCTTTTCGCATACCAAGCTGGTGCGTGTGTTGAGCTGTATTTATTTCTGAATATTCTGGGTCTTTCCTGTAACAATAGTATTTGGATAGTTAGGTAAATTTGCTGGAATAGTACAGCTGAATGACTGTTATGTAGAATCATTGGAAAGGGTGACCTGCCATCAGTCCCATCCATAACAGATTCGTAGCACATACTAACTGAGTCCTTCATACATTGTTCAATATATGAGTTGACATGTAGCCATATCTGTTCCCACTTACGATCAAAGTCTTTGGGTGTTTCATTCAAGTCCATCAAGTTCACGGTAATCGCAAGATAGCTAATCATTTTTGGAACAATAGCTAGTCCTTCCAAAATCTCCAAATCATGTGCCACAAGGGTCTTCTCTTCCAAAATCCTGGTGCTATTTATGTCCATCAAAATTGCATTCCAATATATAGCAGTATGTATAGGGTCTTTGTCTCTAGCATGAACTCCTTCTCTTTGAAGATATGTCAATAATGTTCCGACCAATGGCTTCCATCTATCGTTCTTGGTAACTGTAAAACAAAATAAAACCATAAAAAAGGCGGAGAGTATTCTATTTTGTACCGTACCTTGCTGTGAATCTCTGGCAAACTCTAGTACTGCTTTCTCAAATATAGACAAAATCCTTATCACTGGCATGGGATTAGGGTTCTTTCCTTCACAGCGCTGACAGATAAGAGTTGTAGCATAAATAGCGTTGCGTAATATATTGGAGCTTTTTGCTAGATGTGGGACATCTACCTTAAAAATCGAGCTTCCTGTATCTAGCCAATCAAACTGTAAGGACAAAACTTGTTGATAGTATTTCATCGTGATCAGCTCTTCGAATGAATTCAGAGGTGCAATATTTAGTGAAAGTGGTGGTAAGCTTGTAAGTGGTTCCTTGTCTATCAAGAACTTTATCAATGATGACTCTAACTTTTCATAAATAACCTGAAGTTCTGTTCCTTCGAAAAGTTCTGGTGGTGTAAACTCTTGTTTGACAGAACGGCCAAGATAACCACGAGGAATACTGACACCGGTTGGAACAAATGGTGCATACGTATTGGTGTGCTGTGGAAGATACTCAGAAGTTTCTATAGTTTGCATTAGGACCGGTTGCTGGAAGTTAGACTCCAATCTTTGTCTTTTGGCGGTAGTATAATTGACATCAGCATCTTGTATAGGCATCATGAGATTTTGATGTGTGCTCATTTGCATTTGAATTGCTGGGCTCATGGTGAACTGTAACGTGGGTCTCGCCTGCCCAGGAATCCTTGGGATTTGAACTTGATTTGGCCATTCACATATCTCGTTTTTACTCAAGCACGAGTTACAGATAGGCTTTGTTTCATCACATTTCTTATGTTTTCTTCTACAATTGAGACAGCCCGTCCTTACTCGTTTCCGGGATGTGGGCTGTATATCTGATCGTTTGTTTTCTTTGTGCGGTTCCTTGGGTGATTCCTGGGCATCATTTGACCAATTGTTAGTCTCCGAAGGCGGTGTCGACTCAATTGATGCCTTTCTTTCATCTTTGTCGCTCCCACTCCAACTCTTGGTGGACATAATAGAAGGACTGTTTGACATTTCAGAAGCGGAATCACTCATTTCCTGGCCAGCAGGGGAGGAAACTATAGATATTTCTACAAGGCCCGATAAACCAATACTCTGCTGGAATGTAAATATTGGGAGAAATGAGACTACTTAACTGAATTCAGCACTCATATGTAGAGAGACATATTCCGCACTAAGTAACTTGTATAAGACACCAAACTGTTGAACGCATGTCCAGAGAGTCTTGTCCGAATCGTGGGGGAATCTTAGCAAACCCCAATAAATTTGACAAATTGGACAAATTGGACATATTGCCGTCAAATCTGAGTCATTTTGAGTACCTTCGGGTCTGGAAAGGCATATACGAGACTTTTAGGCTACCTGAAACTGTATCTCAATATTAAGCGAATTTGGCCGGGAGATACTATTTTCTATTTATCGCTACATCTTTCGCTTCTTGAAGTTGGCGCTCGATTTTTGTGAAGATCTTTCGAGTGGTGTGGCTTTCCGTGATCGTTCAATTGTAGCGGCACTAGAAGACTTAGACTGTATTGACACTACCTTCTTTGTAATTGTATCCTCCTCAAGTTGTTCATCTTCTTCACCGGAACAATTATCTGTATTGAGATTTAGAAATTTGGACTTCATCTCTAGGCACCAGAGGCCTTTTTCCAGTTCGGTAAAATCATGCAGCAGATTGCTGTTCATTTCGTACAAAGTCTGGAGAAATTTGGCATATTCAGGTAGTGTGTACTTCAGTTTGTCAGGCCCATTATTGTTCCTGAACAGAAAGAGCGCAGCTTCATCCGAATAGAATGGTGGGCAGTGCATAACTACTCTATTCAGCAAGGACAGGATCAACGAGCCTGTGGCTGGACCCACACCACGTAATTTTGTAACCGTTTTCAACGCTGATCTGATGAGATCAATATATGCCTTAGAGTTTTCGCTCAGCTCCGATGTAGAGGAGACTAATAGCATGCTGAATGCTTCTGAGGTGATATCTTTGACTTTTTGAGGATCATTTTCTGCAATAAGTTTTTTAAGCGTAGGTCTGAACTTGCCTTTTTTCAACTTCCAGTCCATCAATTTTTTCAGCTCCTCCAATGTTAGATAAACGCCTTGGTTTTCGTCATATCGTTGTTTCAGCACTAAAGGTACGCTCATCTTCCAGTTATCTAAATCCTGGATACCAGTGACAGACTTATCGAGCTCTTTCATAATAGCGGAGTAATACATCCGTCCTGCGTCCAGTAGTTCTTCGCACGTGATTTGCACCATTTCAAGTTTCAATCTGCTGTCTCCCTTCCCAGTAATAGCGGTTGCCCTCTGTGTCTGGTCAATAAAGCGTCGTAACGTACTCTCCTTCGCCACTTAACTCCACTATTTCGTCAAATTGTGATACGAGCACAGGTTGGCTTCCTTTCTGCTTAGGAAAACCATTAAATAATATGGAGAGATATAACCCACACATCATAGACAAAAGACAGACAAAAAGAAATGAAAAAAGTTCAATTAGTCAGTGATCATAGCCATACTTTTATTAAATATACCTGAGAGGTTCAGTTAATCAATGTCCTGCATCTATACTGATAAGTCAAAGGGGAGCTTAGCCTTGTCAAACAACATAAAGTTGGCTGTGGCTGCTAGTGTCTACAATCAACAATTGAATGCTGATAAAAGTAAGTAACATCAAAGATTCACATCATATCAAGGAAGCTAACACCATGGAACAGATGAGCCATCACTAGTTTTCAAATCAAAAGATTTCGAGTTGAACGAACCTAATGCTATTGTCAAGTATCTGGGCAACGATTTTGCCAAATCAGCACTCGTAGAATTTGAAGAAGACAGATTGTACCCATTATTGAAAAGTAACTCACAAGAACCATTGCCAACATTGCCAGCTGAAAAACTTGATTCAATAACACCAGAATCAATCATCTTGTTTGCATCAGCATTTGCATTGAATAAAGAATCATTTCCTGAATTCGCTCAATTACAGGGTGTCAAAGAAGGATTAGAACAAGCTTTGAAGATAACTGTTCTAGAACGTGCCAAACCGACGCATACAGGACAAACCAATGTCAAACCAGGATTTGAAGTCCAGCCACAATCGAATGAAATTTTACCTGATCCTTCGAAAAGAAACATTTTGATTACCTCAGCTTTACCTTATGTGAACAATGTTCCTCATTTAGGTAACATTGTTGGTTCTGTTTTGTCTGCTGATATCTTCGCTAGATATGCCAAAGCTAGGAACTACAACACTTTGTATATCTGTGGTACTGATGAGTACGGTACTGCCACTGAAACTAAAGCTTTGGAAGAAGGAATTACTCCAAGAGAATTATGCGATAAGTTCAATAAACTGCATGCCGATATTTACAAATGGTTTCAATTGGATTTTGATTACTTTGGCCGTACCACCACTGACCTTCAAACTCAAATTGCTCAAGATATTTTTTTAAAACTGCAGGAGAATGGGTATTTAGAGGAAAAAACAATGGATCAACTATACTGCCCTGTTCACGATGGTTTCTTAGCTGATCGTTTTGTTGAGGGTATTTGTCCAAAGTGTGCTTATGAAGATGCTAGAGGAGATCAGTGCGATAAATGTGGTAATTTGTTGAATCCTTTCGAACTGATTGAACCACGCTGTAAACTAGATAACGCAAAACCAGAGAAGAGAACCTCTGAGCATGTCTTCCTAAGACTGGACACCCTACAGGAGAAAGAAGAAGCTTGGTTCAAACAAGCCTCTGAAAAGGGCAAATGGTCTAAAAATAGTATTACTATCACCAGCTCCTGGTTGAATGAAGGTTTAAACCCAAGATGTATCACTAGAGACTTAAAATGGGGGGTTCCAGTTCCTATCGAGAAATTCAAGGATAAGGTGTTATATGTCTGGTTCGATGCCTGTATCGGTTACGTCTCTATCACTGCAAATTATACTAAATCATGGGAAAAATGGTGGAAAGACCCAGAACATGTTCAACTGTACCAATTCATGGGTAAAGACAACACACCATTCCATACTGTTGTTTTTCCATCAACACAGATTGGTACCAAAGAAAACTGGACAATGTTACATCACATTAACACTACCGAGTATTTACAGTACGAGGGTGGGAAGTTCTCAAAATCTAGAGGTGTTGGAGTTTTTGGTAACAATGCACAAGACTCTGGTCTACCACCTTCTGTTTGGAGATACTATTTGGCCGCTGTCAGACCGGAGACGTCTGATTCTCAATTTTCCTGGGATGATTTCCAGTCTAGAAACAATAATGAGTTATTGGCAAACTTGGGTAACCTGGTGAATAGAATCGTCAAATTTGTTAACTCTAAATACAATGGTGTAATTCCTGATTACAATCCATCAAACTTGGTGGATTACAATGGTACCGTCAAAGAGCTGAACCAACTTCTCAAAACTTATGTTACAGATATGGAAGCTGTCCATGAACGTCGTGGTTTAGAAGATGCCATGGCCATCTCTGCTAGGGGTAATCAATTCTTACAAGAAAACAAGATGGATAACACCACATATAATGATAACCCAGCAAGATCCGATGCCATTATCGGTGTTGGTTTGAACATTGTATATTTAGTTGCATCTGTCATCTACCCTTTCATGCCTGAGATCACCAAGAAAATCAATGAGATGTTAAATGCTCCACAGTTAGCCATCAACGATGAATTCAACTTGATTTTACAGGCCGGTCACAATATTGGTAAAGCTCAGTACCTATTCAAAAGAATCGACGATGCAGAGATTGCAGCTTTGAGAGCCAAATACAGTGGTAATCAGAAGGATGATGAAGCCAGTAAATAAAGAATCGATATATAATTTATTTATCAATAGTATTAATCTTCACTTCTTTCTATGTAAAAAGAGAAAAACTAAAGAAAATAAAAATAAAAAAAACACTTTGAAGATGATACGATAAAGGTAATAAGGTGGAGGAATATTTGTTCTTACAACAATGTCGGACTCTGTATTAGAAGAGGCAAAACGTCATTTGGATGGAGTTCCGGTAACCGTATTATCACAAGGGGCAGAAGCGGTTGTCTTCTCCACGCATCAGCATCCATATCTACCTCCAAGAATTAAACCAAAATGCATAGAGAATACGGAAAGGTACATCATCAAGTACAGGCCACCCAAATCATATAGACATCCCATCCTGGATGCTCAGTTAACGAAGCATCGTACCCTAGCTGAAGCTAGGCTACTTCAAAGACTGATAAACGTGGAAAATGTCCATGTTCCCAGTCTGGTAGCAGTTGATCCAAGAAATGGGTTTATATGGATGGAGTATATAGGGGAAGAGCTCCCAAATGGGGGCGTAAGCTCGTTGAAAAACTGGCTTTGGCAGTTCAATAGTGATGAAGAAGAAGCACTGAATTATGAAACTAAACGCATTTTATTTGATGTCGGTAAAGAAATAGGGTCACTGCATTTGAATGATGTTGTTCATGGTGATTTGACTACTTCAAACATCATGCTCCAGCGAAACAAAAGCGGTGAGTGGGAGGTTTTTTTAATTGACTTTGGCCTTGGTTCATTATCGACGTTGGTTGAGGACAAAGGTGTTGACCTGTACGTGCTAGAGAGAGCGGTCTTGAGCACACATCCATTATACTCCTCTCAGTATAATGAGTGGATATTTGAGGGTTATGTTAGTGTATTCATGGGAAAGGCTGATCTGAAAAAACGGAATGAAATCCTCAAAAGATATCACGAAGTAAGATTAAGAGGTAGAAAGAGAAGCATGATTGGATAGTACTATCAATAAAAGCACTCTCTTATCCCTATATAAGTTTCATTCCATGTATTCGTTAGTTGATATTTACATTCGACTAATACCAATTGCTTGGTGCTAGTCGTGTGGTGATCTTCTCTGCGGCTTCAGTAGTGTGTTGGAGCTTCCAATATACCCAGGAGCCAGTCTCTTAACAACTCTCTCATGCCACTCTCGGTAACTTTCTATATCCTCTCTACCATACCTCTGGATATCTGATTGTACTGTTTCGCACTCCCGTATCCATGACTTCAGGTCTTCCTCTGTAAGCCCTGTTTTAGGTGCCATATGTGGAAGCTGTTTGTAATCAGCAGATAATTTCACTGGCTTAGGTGCATTGAAGAGGGGTGCTTTAATCAACGGAACTTGCTCCAGAATCTGGTATCCTTGACAATCATTCTGTTAATACCTCTCACTGTCAATATTGGCAAAATTGAAAATGTGACTTACCTTTTTCATTTTCCATAGTTGTTATTGTTATGTTGATGTACAATGTAGTTTTCTACGAAACTGAAGTTTCTATTTGTCTCTATCTGGAAAAACTATTGGAATAGATCTTTTTTTGTCCAGTCGGACTCGGAACTTAGTTTAGTCTTTCGACATTCGGAACAACTAAATCCGACACTGAGTCTTTTAAATTCGTCTGATTTTTGAACTTTAAGCTCATCCGACTATTTTTTAACCCAATTATACTTTGGACAATAGGACACAAGAAAGAATGTTACCAACTCCAATAAATATAACCAAGTGGATTGCGGAAAATGAACACCTTCTTCAACCACCGGTGAATAATTTTTGCCTGCACAGAGGTGGCTTCACCGTTATGGTAGGTAATTAAGGCGAACCCAACCTCTGAAGTCACACTATAATTGCTAACACTTTGTAATTAGATCGTAGGAGGTCCAAATGAACGTACAGATTATCATATAAATCAAACACCTGAGTGGTTTTATATGTATAAAGGTGATATGACTCTAAGAGTTGTTGATGATGGTGAATTTAGAGACATTTCTATTTGTGAAGGTGAATCCTTCTTGCTACCTGGAAACACTCCGCATAACCCCGTGAGATATGCTAATACAATTGGTTTAGTTGTTGAACAAGATAGGCCCGAAGGTGTGAATGACCAGATTAGGTGGTATTGCTCCAATTGTAAAGAAATTGTTCACAATATTGAGTTTTATTGTTCTGATTTAGGAACTCAAGTAAAAGATGCTATATTGTCCTTCGATGCCGACAAGGACGTCAGAACTTGTAAGAAGTGCGGAACCTTGAACTACTCCAAGCCTAAGTAACATTAAAAAGGTTCGAAACAACTTTATGTATATACAGTATGATTTATGATTTTTTTAAATGTTCACTTTCAGTAAAAGCTTTCAAAACGTCCCTCAAATGCATTTTTGAGCCACGATAATAGTCTGGAGTTCAACAAGTTACGAGCATTGTGAAAGTCAATATTATGATCAGAGTCTGGATATATCTGCAGATCGAAGTTGTAAACATTTCGGAGATTGAAGTCATCAAGAAGTTTGAAAGTGTTCTGAACGTGTACATTATCATCGCCAGTACCATGTGCAATGAAAAACCTTGTGACATTTTTCAGTCCAGCAAAACCATAAACCCTTGACTCTTTATACCCCTTCTCATTATCTTTAGGTAATCCCATGTACCTTTCTGTGTAAATCGAGTCATACATTGTCCAATCAGTTACAGGTGCTACCGCCATGCCATACTTAAAAACATTGCCAGCATCATATTCCAGAGTCTTCAGCGTTGAAAATCCACCGTAAGACCAACCCCATATCGCCGTTCTATTTGAATCAATATAATTTCTTGATTGAACCCATTTTTCCACCGCTGAAGTGATATCTCTGGGTTCATAAAATCCTATATTCCCAGTCGCCCATGATCTATACTTCCACCCCTGTCCACCAGTTCCTCTAGGATCAACATAGAGAATAACAGCGTTCAGCTCCTGAGCAACCGTATCTTCAAAAGAAAGATGAAACTGAACGTTGGTTCGTTGAGATCCTGGTCCACCATATACGGCAGTCAACAAAGGGTGTTGTTCAGTGTCATCAAATCCAAGTGGTCTTTGTTCAACAACATTAACAGTTATTGGTTCACCATCTTCGTCGATATCGATCTGGATCGTATGGTAGCTCCTTGAGTTGCCTGAGAAATCTATCAATCCCCGTTCTTGAATCGAGCTGTCATGTGAATACATGGTCGGCAAAGCGGGTCCCTTTTGTATCGCAACAATATATTTGGCTGAAGGCGAGAACGAACATTCATAATACCCCAATTCATCAGTAGATAATTTTTTAAATATTTTCATCTCTTTGGATTCAAGGTTAACTGAATACAAATGTTTCTCAAAAGCTGATTGTCTGTTAGCAGTAAAATACACCAAGTTCAAATCTCTATCAAATTTAACTGCACCATCGATCACCTCCCATTCGCCACTAGTTAAAAACATCGGCGTTTCAGTTTCACCTGAAGCAAAAAATGCCAGATGATTATATCCATTATTAACAAGAACATCAACAAATCCAGCAGAAGTACGATTTTTAGCTTCATCTTTCGGTATAACTAAAATACTGCCGGAATTCTCAATCCAACCATTATAGTTCGAGGCATTTACAGAGTATGTTATTCTTGACTTCTGAGAGTCTGAAGACCATAACCTATAGTTAAGCTGTTTTGAGACACGGTCAGTTTCCTTGATGATAAGATTTGATTCATCTAGCCATGCGGCACCATAAACAATGAAATCCTCACCTAACTGTGAATCACTTCTATCAATCTCAAAAGATACATCTTTTTCAATGTCGTAGCTGATCAACCGTACAATAGGGTTTTTGTTTCCAGGTTTAGGATACTTAATCTTCTGTATTTCTGGATATTTCTCGTTGTTGATGAATGTTTCCATATTCAATGATCTGACATTAGAATCATCCGTTTGCATATAGACAAGGTTTGAATCATCCGGAGCCCACCAGAATGCATGATCTGATGACAACACCTCTTCCTCGTAAATCCAATCAGTTCTTCCGTTGTACAAATCTTCATTTCCAGTTTTAGTTATCTGTTTGACACCTCCAGTCGATACTTCAAATAAGAAAAGGTTGTTTTCTTGGACGAAAGTTATGAACTTGTAGGTTCTAGACCAAGAGGCATGCTGAACACTTGATTTTGAGGCAGTGTTCCTTACTGGTGTATACTTCTTTTGCTCAACATCATATACCCAATACTTCCCAAGTCCTGAATGTCGAAATTGAGGCTTATAATCAGTGACAATAAGAGCATGTTTCAGATCATAAGAAGGTGATACTTTGTGGATGACGAATATGGTATTATCGAATTCAAATTCATGACCTTGGTGAAGAAGCTGTTCATATTTATCGTCAGAGAGTTTCTTTACAACGTAATCATTATTCGTTTCAGAAGAAACGTACAACCCTTCATCTTCTTGTTTAGTGATTTCCAGTTGAGAGGGAATGAAGTCAACTGCCGTGATCAAAACTCCACCATTAAAAATCTCAGTCTCTAACTCTACTGTTTGCCTGTGGATGTCAAATTCCTTCAGAGGTTCAACAGGTTTTGCAGGTTCTGCACTCAAATCCTGACCTTTGTTTGGCGTTTTCGTAGTATAAGAGGACGATAATAGAGTAAAGACCCAAGCAACAATCAATGACACGATAAAAACTGACAGAAACACCCACCTCAGTTTGGATGATTTCTTGCTGAAGTGAAGCTGATACTGCTGAACAAACGACGGGCTTGTTTCAAAACTTTCTGCATTATCACCATTGAGCTCTGCTAGCTTATGGAAAACGGAGGAGGAACTTGAGTCATAGCTTTCGTCGTCCACCAATCCCTGTTCTTCATTATGCTGATTTGCTTCTGGGGTCAAGTCATCTAGTATATGGTGCTCCTGAGTCAATCCGACATCTGCAAACTGTGAGCTGTCAACCATCTCATAGCTCTCAGTAATTGAAGCGGAATTACCAGAGTCTCTGTCCTGCGTTAATCGAGGAAACATCTTATTTCCTTGCAGGTTTTACGTATTCAACTGTTGAAGGTGTCAAAACTTACTTTTTTTTATTTTTTTTATTTTATTTACAGTTTGATGTTTTACCTATCTATGTCAACTATTAGCGTTTACATCAAATCAAATTATTGAAGTCAGGTATTTTCAGCTACTTTTTATGCTGCAGCTCATCAAAGTCACCTTCAAATGCATTTTTGAGCCATGAGGATAACTTTCCGTAGACCATGCTGTTGGCATTATGGTAATAAATGCTGTGTTCCGAGTCTGGGAATATATTAACATCGTAATTTGAAACAGCACCGATATTCAGGAGATCCAACAAAGAGTATGTATTCTGAATATGAACATTGTCATCAGCAGTTCCATGCATTATGAGAAATCTCTCCACTTTTGCCAAATTGGCGACGTTCGTGATCTGTGATACCTTGTAGCCTTCTTCATTGTTTTCTGGTCTATCCATATATCTTTCAGTATAGATTGAGTCGTAGAATAACCAATCTGTTACCGGAGCCACTGCCATTCCGTATTTGAATGTTTCACCAGCATCGTATTCCAACGTTTTCAGTGTAGTGAATCCACCGTACGACCAGCCCCATACGGCAGTCCTATTTTCGTCGATGAAATCGTTTTCTGTGATCCATTTCTTTGCGACAGCGACTATATCGCGAGGTTCCCAGTACCCAATGTTTTTACGTGCCCAGGATCTGAACTTCCAGCCTTGTCCGGCAGTTCCCCTTGGCTCGACATGTAATACAACGGCATCCAGTGAAGAGGCAACAGAATCTTGAAAATCAACGTTAAAAGAAGAAGTTACTACTTGAGATCCTGGCCCGGCATAGAAATGGACAAGCAAAGGGTGCTTTCTCGATTTATCAAAATTCTCCGGTAGAATTTCCACAACATTGAGTTCCACTGGGGATCCATCTTCATATTCATCAACTTTCACACGATGGTACGTCTTGGAAGGTATTTCGAAACGATCTTGCATCAATCTCAACTTGATAGGATCAGATAGAAAAATATCCGATAAAGGAGTTTTAGTACCAGAATCATACATGTACATCTCATGACTCGGAATGTTTGGGCCTTCATAGTTCAAGGATATGAACTTACCTCCTGGTGAATAATGTGCCTCATAATATCCGGGCTGATCAGAACCGGCAAAAATCTCAATCTCTTTAGTTGACAGATCAATGGTATAGACATGCTTGTCAATAGATGACTGCTGATTAGATGAGAAAAAGACACGATTTGATTTTTCGTTGTATGCTAGTTCGGCATTAGATACTTCCCAGTTACCAGATGTCAAAGTAATTGGCGAAGTGGCAGTTGCAGATTCAAAGTATACCAGATGATTGTAGCCCTCAACAACTAATATATCGATGAAGCCAGTTTCTGGACGATTGATTCCTGGAGGAATGATGAGAGGATCATTGAATTTCTCAATCCACCCCTCATACTCTTGAACAGCATTTACCTCATAAATAACTATACTTTCATTCTTCTTGAGATTCCAATTCCGATAATTTAAAATGTTAGATTCCCTGTCAGTTTCTTTCACTATGATATTATCCGAGTTCAAGTAAAACACTTCATATATAACAAATTCTTCTCCCAGTTGTGAGCCAGATCTATCCAACGAACTGATCTTGTCAGATTCAAAATTATACTCATGTAATGACACTTTTGGGTTTTTGAACCCAGGCTTAGGATAAGCAATTTTTTTTGTAATAGGATACTTGGTAGCACCACCTAATGGAGTCTGGACAAAGTAGTTGATAGTATATTCAGGAACTTCCGAATCATCTGTTTTCATAAAAGCGAAACTTGACTCATCTGGTGCCCACCATAGAGCTTGATCCACGGCCATAACCTCTTCTTCGTAAACCCAATCGGTTTTACCATTTATCAATACACTAGAACCATCAGAAGTGATCTTTTTGACCGTCTTGTCTTTCATCACTTTCATATAGATGTTATTGTCTTTAACGATAGCAATATAGTTGTAATTCGGGGACCAAGAAGCGTACGAAAGTTTTTCTTCTGGTTTATCGAGCATTGGAAGAACCTCACCATTGGTAATGTCATACAACCAGTACTGAGAGAGTGAGGAATGTCTGAATAGCCTTTCAGAATTTGTCATAACGATGGCCCATGTCAATTCGAAATTTGGAACTAAGCTTTGTATCTTGTATTCTTTCCCCTCAAAGGTGAACTTGTTACCGTTACTGATTAGGACATCGAATTTTGGGTCTGATCCTTTCTTTGCATGAAAACCATCCTTTTCATAGTAGTAATACAATCCCTCATCGTCGAAATTTTCAATATCTTGGGGTGGTTGCAGAAAAATCAAGTTTGTGTCAGCAATGGAAAATTTACCAGTTTTAATATCCCTCATTGTCACTTTTTGCTTGGCCATTTTACCATTATTTGTACGTGCTGGTTGAGGGCTAGTCACACCAACTTTATCCTTATAATAATCGACAACTGTAGATGAACTTCCCGTTGTGTAGAGAACAACTCCAATCACCCAAAATAAGACAATGACACCCAGTATCAAAAACAATCTCTTATTTCTTTTCCATCTTTTCTGGAGCCCACCAAATCCTCTCGGTGATCCAGCGGCAGCAGCAAGCTGTTCCAACCGTGAAACATAAGCAGCTTCGTCCTGAGAATTTGATTGTGGGAACGGATCTGGTAACTGGTCTATGCCATCTTCTCCATCTTTATTGAAAACACCTGATTCTATATCAACTTTCGGATTGTCGACAAGCTCGTAATCTTTCCTGGCCATCATGAATCTAAAAGGATAATCACCCTGTTCTGGCACAGTATGAAGGCCACGTTAAGAATACTTTCACTAAGACACCCTGGTGAAAAATACCCATCAGCTATCAAACTTTTCTAGCTAGATTTTGACAGTTTCGAATGTTTATAGATTGAGGACCAAATCAGGAAATATCTCTACACGTGATAAGCACATGACCAGAAACACAGGGTAATCTTGGTTCTTGAATTAAAAAAAATTTGGTTAACTAATAAAAGAAAGAGATGGTTCAAGACAAGTTCCTTCATCTTCTTTTGCTGAGATTTTTTGCTGCTGAGTCTCTATTGCACGATGTCTAACACGCTATTCGATGATATATTCAATATAACTGAGGTAGATGCTGCCAGATACAACAAAGTATCACGTATTGTTGGTTCTTCAACCACCTCATCAGATATCAAAATTACACTAGATATAAATAGCGACTTGTTTCCTGTGAAAGTTAACAATTCATTAACAATTACACTGGCCTCGTCATTATCTTTAGAGGAGGACAGCAACCCTCAAACGTCTACTACTTCATGGAGACCACCTAAAGCTGGTGAAAAATCTTTAGCCGATGATTATGATTATGTCATGTACGGTACTCTCTACAAATTTGAAGAGTCTGCCGATGATAAAATGTAAGTACAGTCCCTTTGAGAGAGCGTGACCTCTAGGAGCTTGTTTTCTTTCAGTGTATAATAACTAACTTTCTAATTTTCAGTGCTGTTTATGTTTCATTTGGTGGTTTATTATTATGTTTGGAAGGTGGTTATCGTAACTTATCTGCTTTGAAACAGGAAAACATCTACCTGTTGATTCGTCGTTGAAACCGCGAGTCTATAGAGATTTCAGTGCAGCCACACAGCTATAAAATGTACAATAGAATCGACATATTTTTGTTTGTAACCTAAAAGATCTTCGATTTCAGTTAAAGTCCGAGTAGAGAAACATAATAATATAGCCCAGATGCATAAACAGTGCCACTTTCCATTTAAATTGCTTCTCCCTTCTGAACCCAGTAAAATAAACCTGATACATGGCAGATAACATTGAAGACATTACAGCCCAAATGGCTGAATCATACACCCCTTATACTCCGGATGATAGTGACTCCACTGATTCCACGATTCGTTACGCTGCTTATGCAAGAAGACTAAGAACAATCTTGCTTGCTAGTCATAGATATGTCGCATATACCTCAGATATCGGCGAGTCATTCAGACCTGCTGTCAACTCTTCTCTTGTTAAAGCTTGTTATGGGATTTCATGGGCCTATATTGTCGGCGATGTATCTTTTGAGGCATGGAAGGCGAAGTTAAAGCAAGAAGGAAGGTACGTTCCAGGACTCAGACCTTGGAATGACATTCCTGCTCCTACTGAAGCTTCAATAAAATTAGCGCAGAGCAAGGACTTACCTGACTGGAGGTTGGTGGCTTTGGAAAGAGGTTTGTTTCAAAGTATTGCCAGTATGGGATTACCTGCCTTCACCATTCACACAACAGTCAAATATGCTACCAACTATGCTAACAAGAACATAAAGAACACATTGGTTAAAACATGGGGCCCTATTGGTTTGGGATTGGCAATTGTTCCTGCTTTACCTTACTTATTCGATAAACCTGTTGAGCAAGTTTTGGGTACGGTTTTTGAAAAGCTACATGAACTGAACAAGAATGGAAAACTAGAATAACTAGCATGCACTACATGCTTTGAATAAATAAGTGATATACAATTAAATGGGCAGATTTCCGTTTTATCTGTAAAAGCATGCTGTAGATTCATGACCATTGTCTTACTAATGCAAATGAGAAGTTCACGATGAACCCCGCTATGATTGCTATCCTTTGTCTCTTATTGAACAAACCGTCTTGTTTTAGAAGAAACAGACCCAAGACACCGAGTAGACATCCAATCAAAACACCAATTAACAAATCTTCGTTGCCTCCAAATTGAGAGGCACCGGCGTTCATTGCACTAAACTCGTCCATTTCATTGACTGTACTATCTATCCAACGCTCCTCAAGTTGCCTTATATCACGGTTTTCACCATCCTGATTGTTGTTGTTCATTGGTAAGTCACCATACAACTGACGGAACTGTTCTCGTAGAGCATTGATGTCCTCTTGACTGAATCCTGCTGACGCCAAACGATCAAAGCCTACAGGTGCAGCTGTTGTTGACTGCTCCGGCGTGCGCTCATCCATCTCACTCTCCTTTCGCAGTTCCTCGTTGGATAATTCATCACCAATCAAGCAATGTATATAGAACTTTTGATCATTACCATCCTCATCTCCACCTTCCTCTTGTTGCTTATTAAACCTGAGAAATCTATGATACTCTTCTTTAAAATTGGTCTTATCATTGAGAACTTTACCTGAATGAATAAACCGCAACCTTTTTTTGCTCAAATCTTTCTTTTCCTTGCGTACTATTCCTCTTAGCCAGCTAATAGATAGATCAGACAAATTAACAACCGGTAAAACCAAGTCTGAGAAGATACCACTAGAGAAACGTACAACCACCTGTACCTTTGTATTTTCGGGAGAACTATCATTCAATGGCACACTCATAATTCTTCTCGATAGCTTCTGTTGTTTACTGTTTATATACAAGACACTTATGCCCTCAATACTAATAATATACTAATATATGACAAAAAAATGAAATAAGATCCGGTTTACAAGAAGATCCGACCCTTTAATATAAAGGTCTAAAAATTTTTGCAATTCTTTTGAAGTTTCTACTTTCTTTTTTCCTTTCTTTGTGCGGACAACCAGGACTATCAACCGTGTTGCTTTTTTCAATCTCCTATTCTACTTTGGAAAAGGCGTCAAGTCCTTGGAGAGATCGACAGTGCTCATCTTAGTGCCCTTTTATTATTCGTTACATGTCGCAACCACTTTTGCAGGTGAATTGTGTTGAGGATAGTAAGGGCTGGTAGATCATACATGTTTTCTTTTTAAATTTATATAGTTGTTTGTATAGTGGCGAGTGAAGACCGTGTGGTACACTGTACCTGCATTGTATATGAAACGTACGTTAAAGACGTTTGAGCTTCCTCTAAACAAATTCTGATATCGTTTTTTTGATAAATAAATAATAATTGTAGCTAGCTATATATAACAGTAACATAGTACGCGGAGTTGGAAAATGAATATAGAAAGAAAACTGAGCACAGCGTATGGAAACCTGATGACATCTATCTTTTTTTTTTCGTCTGTTATCTAAAGACGTGAGTAAATGCATTCTCTATTTGTAATGGATGGTTCTGAAGAAGTCCATAGTAGCAGTGAACACAACTAGAAGAATACCTCCACCAGGACCTAATCTCAATACCTTTGGTAAGAAACCCTTATATAAAGCAGCGAAACCTTCCTCTTTGTAGATAGTCAACAAGCTAGGTAATGTCCAGTTATACTTTCTGGCAACACCTGGGGCAACAATAGTGTTTTGAATTCTGGATTTGACAACATCAAAAGGAGTGTTGAAAATAGTACCAAAAGTACCACCAATAGCACCCGCAGCTAAATCATTGACGGTCTTTTGAGTGCTTGTCTCAGCTTTTGGTAACAAAGATCTAACTTGAAAAATGATACCAAAGTAGGCTGCATTCCAGGAAATATGTCTCCATAAAGTAGCCTCTAAACCATTATACAAAGCTAAGAGACCTTCATTTTTGACAGTTTTGGTGAAGGCATCAGCTACTGATTTGTATTGAGAGTTCTTGTCCTGAATTCTGATTTTGATTAATTCGAAGGGAACGACAACAAAGGATTCCACGGCACCGGCTGAGGCACCTGATAAAATTGACAAAGGCTGGTTCAATTGTTGAACGCCAAATGCCTTCTTGTACAGTTTGGTGAACTCGTCATTTGCAGCGAATTTTGTAGCTCTTTTTGGAGCCTCCATCAGGATTGGAGCTGTAATACCCTTATACAATCTCGAAGGACCTTCATTTTTGATAATCTTGGTGAAACAATCAATGACACCAGTGTATTGTTCACTGGCTTTAACAGTAGCGCCTCCCACTTGAAGCTGAATTCTGGTCTTGACAACATCCAATGGATACATCACCAAAATCTCAGAAACACCAGCAATGGCACCTGATAAGAATTGATAAAAAAAAGGAAGGGCTACACAATTGTTAGTATTCTTGAATAATCAAGTGTGGTCTTTGTGACTTCTGTTGTCCATTGTTTTACTGCTTTTCTCTTGACTCATTATCCTCTATTTGACAAATCAGAGTCACCAATATGATAAGCAAAAGCGAAAAAACTTTTCAAATCTGGGGTTTAACAAGAGCCAAACGGTATAAACGAATTCAAACTCCTTAGAAAGATCACCATAAAACCAACCGGAAAGTATAGCCATACATACGTCTTTGATCACTCATGTTATAGCTTGTTGTTTTTCGAGTTTGTCTTTGTGCTGCGCTATGATCTAGAAACAAGCTTCTTTAATTAATTTGTTAATTTTGTGTGTTCAGTGTATCCGACGTTTGGTTGGGAGCACGGTTAGGATGGACGGCTGTAAACGGTTACTTCATAACCGGACAGAACAATGGCTAAGATTCAAGTCCGGGCTGAAAATCCGGGCTCACCCCAGTTTTTGTTACATAGAAGTGAAATAAGCATCCATCACTTACTTTGAACACATAAGTCTCACAAAAATCTCAGAAATGCTGAAAAGGGCATCACAACAGGCTGCGAAAACGATTGTCACCTTTCCAGGACAAGGTCAAACTTTTCCTCAGGGGTTCATCCAACAATTGCAGCAGAGATTTGATCTTTCCCAGTTCAATGCATGTCTAAATCAAACCATGGGCAGTCAATTTACAGATGCCATAGCTAATCCACAAGACAGAGGACAGTTTTTCGCAAAGACCTCACATTTACAACCTGCAATTGTTTCTTCCTCATTGCTACTGATACAACTACTGAATCAAAGCAGAGGCTCACCAATCGAAGCATCTTACGTGATGGGCCATTCTTTGGGTGAACTTAGTGCGTTGCTTGTAAATGAGGTTTGGGACCCCAAGTTGGCCCCAATCTTAGCAAGAAAGAGAGGTCAGCTTATGGAAAGAGTTATCGAGCCATCCAAAGAATACAGACTGATTGCGTTGATGTTTGCGAAAGAGAAGCAATTTGATATTATAAAAGAAATGGTAAATAAGTTCGAAAATGTGTCAGTGGCTAATAGAAATACAGGAACACAAGTTGTTATAAGCGGAGAAAAACAACTACTACAAAAAGTTGTGAATGAACTGAAAAACAGTATGAGGGTCCAAGCAATTGAGCTTGTTGCACAGGTTCCTTTTCACAATCCGCTGTTGAAAGAGGCAGCATATGAGTTTACAAGATTTATAGAGACTTATCACCCAATAGAGGCTTCAAAGGAGCTAAACATACCGATAATCTCAAATTTGACAGGTAAAGCTGTGTATAACCATGGTGAAGCAGTGTCAAATTTCGTTGAAGACTTTTACAATCCAGTTTTGTTCTATGAATCGATGAAAAACCTTGTGTTTGAAAACGAAACACTTACTGTTATGAATATAGGCCCCAATTCCAAGGTGACTCATGGATTTTTCAAAAGAATGGGCACAGAAGGAATCCGTAACGTCACAATTGAAACGGCTGATGATATTGAGACTTCCAATCAAATAGTTTAGTACAAAAACTTCCTGATGAGAACACAGAAACGAGATTGCTCAGAAGCCACAAAGATCACAGCAAGAATACAGAAAGAGTCTATGATGTGTATTTAAGAAGACAAACCAATAGATTACTGAATCGCCAAAGTTGGTTGGTCTACTGGTGTAATAAGTCAAACAACTAATTATCAAATGTATGAAACTAGAAATGCTTAACGAAAAAAAGAAGACACACGTGACCTAAGGTAGGGCTTCAAAAACCCAGACACCTGAAGTGAAATTTTTCAGTCAATTTTTTTTTTGATTTTCTAAATATCAATATTAAAGAAAAAATAGTGAAAAATCTAGTCTATTATCTACAACTATTCACTAAGTAGATTAATTCGCAATGGTTTTCCAAAAAGACGCCAAATCCTCAGCTTACCACTCAAGATTCCAAACTCCTTTCAGAAGAAGAAGAGAAGGTAAAACTGATTACTATCAAAGAAAGAGATTGATTGCTCAACACAAGGCCAAATACAACACTCCAAAATACAGATTAGTTGTTAGATTCACCAACAAGGATATCATTGCTCAAATTGTCTCTTCCCAAATTACTGGTGATATTGTTCTTACTGCTGCTTACGCCCATGAATTACCAAGATACGGTATCAAACATGGTTTGACCAACTGGTCAGCTGCTTATGCTGTTGGTTTGTTAATTGCTAGAAGAGCCTTACAAAAATTGGGCTTGGATGAAACATACCAAGGTGTCGAAGATGTTGAAGGTGAATACGAATTGACCGAAGCCGTCGAAGATGGTCCACGTCCATTCAAAGTCTTCTTGGATGTTGGTTTAGCTAGAACCACCACTGGTGCCAGAATCTTTGGTGCCTTAAAAGGTGCTTCTGACGGTGGTTTGTACATTCCTCACTCCGCCAAAAGATTCCCAGGTTGGGATATCGAATCCGAAGAATTGGATGCTGACTTGTTGAGAAGTTATATCTTCGGTGGTCACGTTTCTGAATACATGGAAGAATTGGCCGATGATGATGAAGAAAGATTTAGAACTTTGTTCAAAGGTTACTTGGCCGATGACATCGAAGCTGACGCTTTAGAAGACATCTACCAAGCTGCTCACGAAGCTATCAGAGCTGACCCAACCTTCAAACCAACCGAAAAGAAATTCACCAAAGAACAATATGCTGCTGAGTCCAAGAAATACAGACAAGTTAAATTGACCAAAGAAGAAAGACAAGCTAGAGTTGCTGCTAAAATTGCTGCTTTCAGAGCTGAACAAGAACAAGAATAAATTATTTAGTAATCTGTATAGTTCATTACGAAAATGGTAGTTTGTTTATCTTGATCACAATCAATTTCAGTAGATTTGTAAAGTATTGAGTATGCATCGTTGTAGACACGTTCGGGAAAATTATTCGGGCGTTTGATAGATAAACATTGCTCTTAACAAAAATAGAAAGTCAAAACTTGAAGCTTCTCTCTTGATCATGATGAAAGCGCTCTCTACTATGGCCAGATACCCTGCCAGACAGCATGCGTTAAATGTTAAGAAACACCTGAAATCCAAAATATCTGATCTCTCAAATCATGCGCTTTTTCTTTCAGGATCCATCCAAGAATATGAGAGATACTCAGATACAGCGAAAACATTTAGACAAGAACGTTACTTCTATTATTTGACTGGCTCCAATGTTCCTGGATCGCACGTATTCTATGATTTGAGTAGAGAGGAATTGGTGTTGTTCCTGCCAGAAATTGATTACGATGATGTTATGTGGTCTGGTTTCCCTTTGTCGTTGAGCGAGGCGAAAGAGAAGTTTGACGTTGATAAAGTCCTTTATGAAAGGGATATTGATTCATACTTGGTCAAGTATGATATCAATTTAACTACAGATATCAATAGCTCTAACAAGAAGTACTCTAACTTTTTGAAGCAAGGAGATAAGCATCTGTTTTACGCATTAGACGAGGCTAGAGTTCTCAAAGATGAATATGAAATAGCATTGATGAAAAAAGCAGCAAAGATTACAGACAATTCACATCTTGCTGTCATGAGTGCGCTGCCTATCGAAACCAACGAAACACATATTCACGCAGAGTTTGTGTACCACTCAATTCGCCAAGGATCCAAACATCAATCGTATGACCCTATCTGTTGCAGCGGTCCAAATGCTTCTACATTACACTATGTGACCAACGATGATTCTATGGAAGGTAAACAAAGCGTGCTGATTGATGCTGGTGCCGAATGGGAAAATTATGCTAGTGATGTCACCAGATGTTTCCCCATCAATGGCTACTGGACAAAAGAACACCGTGAGATCTACGATTTAGTTCTAAAGATGCAAAAAGCCACCATGGAAAAGATAAAAGCGGGTGTAACATGGGATGAGTTACATCTATTGGCGCACCGTATTCTTGTGGAAGAGTTTTTGAAGCTAGGAATTTTTAGAAATGGTTCTGTTGATGAGATTTTTGACAGTGATGCATCCACTATTTTCTTTCCCCACGGACTTGGACATCTGCTGGGTATGGATACCCATGATGTTGGTGGGTATCCAAATTATGATGACCCTAACGCAAAGTTAAGATATTTGAGACTACGTAGAGAACTGAAAGCAAATATGGTCCTGACTGATGAACCTGGTTGTTACTTCAGTCCTTATCTCATTAAACTTGGCCTTGAAGACCCTAAGAAGGCTAAATACATCAACCAAGAAGTTATCAATAAGTACTTGCCTGTGGGAGGTGTTAGAATCGAAGACGATATACTTGTTCTTGAAAACGGATATGAAAATCTGACTGGAATCACTAGCGATCCAGACGAAATTGCCAGAATTGTTCAGGATGGCATTGCAAAAGGAAGATCTCATTTCCATAACATTGTGTGATGAATAGCAATGACATGGGATTGGTATCCATAGCCTTGCACGGAACTACCTTTATCTTTCGAGTAAAGTGACACACAACACTGAGATAACGCATATGCCAACTCCGTTTAACTCCATTTAAATCCCGGCGCCGATTTCCGGTCATCAACTTTCCAAAAAAGGCGAATCAGAAAGAAGAACTGCGCGAATATTTCCGCTTTTAGCGGAGGAGATTATGTGACTTAAATTTTTTTTTTCTTTTTTGCCTTCAAATAAATTTAAAGCAATTTGTAATTTAACTTAACCACAATCTATATCCTCTATAAACAAGTTTCACCCCCTGTATTTCACTTTTATCAACAAAGAGATGTTAAGAAACACTTCGCAAAGACTAGTCTCCAGGGCTTTCAGCCCAATGCTCCAGCAGACCAGAAAATATCACCCAAAAGTCATCGATCACTATCAGAACCCACGTAATGTTGGGTCTCTAGACAAGACACTTTCCAATGTTGGTACCGGATTAGTCGGTGCCCCAGCTTGTGGTGATGTGATGAGGCTACAGATCCAAGTGGACGACAAGACGGGTATCATCCAAGATGTGAAGTTCAAGACTTTTGGTTGTGGTAGTGCCATTGCCTCAAGTTCATATGTTACAGAATTAGTCCGTGGTAAAACTTTAGACGAGGCTGCTAAAATCAAAAACAAAGAGATTGCACAAGAGTTAAGTTTGCCTCCAGTGAAGTTACACTGCTCAATGTTGGCTGAGGACGCTGTGAAGGCTGCTATCAAGGACTACAAAGCTAAACAGTTTAGAGCTTAATGCGCCGGTTTCTGATGATTGTTTATTATGTTGTGTTTATTTAAGCGAATTTTTTCTTTTGGTTTCCTGGAGATAATAGAGTATTATCACCACCTTTTTTTGAGGACAATCTATTGAAGAAGAAGGCTTCGTTCCACCCGCTTCATTTATTGTTCATGCATTATAACTGTCTTGGTTGCTGCTGGAAGCACTGAGAATTAGTTGAAAACAAGATTATAATATATTTTCTTACTAAACGTGGGGGATGCCATGAACCTCAAGAAACGTACTGTTTCCTTCACGCCACACTGCTATTCACATCTTGGATGTGTCAAGTCAAAGGTTGTCCTTCTATACAGTGTGTTTAAACAAGTATTCTGTCTTGTTTGTGCTCGTTTCGTTTCTGTTGTTTTATATATTCCAATAGTCATAATTTTTTATCCTAAAAGTCCGTTATTGTAGAGTAATTTCAGTTGAGAAAATCGCGGAAGTCTCCAGAGTTTCTCACTGAAACTAAATCAACTGTCAAAAAAATTGTACGACACAACTGCAGAACATTCTGTTACTGGTTTCTCCTAGATCACTCTTGGTTAAGCTTCTGATACACACATATATCTATTATTACTTAGCGGCTGGCTTTGACGGATTTTTTTGGTCTCTTTTCTTCGTTTTTGATTTGATATCATCTATCAACTCTATTACCTTACAAAAGCTGCTGCCTCCGTCAGATTTCTTATCAAAAAGTTCGAACGACCAGCTACCCGATGGCCTCTGCTCCTGACGCCATCAAACCACTTCCAGACAGCTCTAATACGGACATCCAGAAAGAAACACAGATACCAGAAAGCAATAATGTTGACGTCGACTGGTTATATAGAAATAAGAAACGAACAAAGAAGACTACCGCTTCCACAACAAGCACTGCGGGAACAAGTACACCTGAGCCACCAAGTCCAAATGCAGGCAATTTGAAACAATCTACGAAAGCCGCTACCTCTGATGCATCTTCTGTTGCTCATTCCCAGGCTGGCTCTTCGATTTCTAGCGGTGTTCAAGGTCCAAGCTCATCGACTATCCAAAGTTCCGAGAAGCCCATTTCTTCCCATGAGACAAAATCTCGACAACCGCAAAGTGGCGGCCCTTTGAATCACCAGCAACAAAGACAGTATTCACAACAACAGCCACCACAATCAGCACCCCCTCAACAACAGAGTCAACAGGCTTCAAAGTCCATTATATCTAAGGCTTTGAGACCAAGGGCCCTTTCAGACCCTAGGAATCCATTGTTAGCACCTCCACTCAGTGCACAGAGCAGCCAGGACTCTAACTTATCTTCTTTAAGTAGATCTAACTCTTTGAATGATAAGAAACCAATCAAATCTCTCTTCAGTGCGTTCTCCAAATTCAAAGGAAGATCAGTACCCTCATCTCCGCAATCTCAACCACTGGCCATTCCATCACAAAGACAAGGCAAGAGTTCTCATCAAGAATTTCATAAGTTGTCCTCGTCTATTGAAAGCATCTCTCCTACCTTCGGACCTAGCTCAGTTCCATATGATAAGTCTAGCAAGTTAGAGACATTATCAGAACTTTCCAAGTCAACGAAGGGTTCTTCAAGAGTCGTTTTGAACAGGAATCCAAATAGATCAGAATTACCTATCAAAGAGCTTTCAGAATTGAAATTGAGAAGAGTTACATTCGCTTTAGATAAGTTACCTGATGATCCTCCTCAACAAATTCCTTCAAGAAGGCCTAGAAAAGGTAATGTTCTTTCAGTTGAGGATCTTCATCAGACAGAACCGTTGCGGCTTTCCTTGGGTATTACCAATGAAACAAAATTAGAGACATCGAAACTTGACGATAAGGAGATTTTGATGATCAAATCAGCACAAAGAAAAGCTCTGGAAGAAAGCGAAAAACATGCTCAAGAGGCTCATCGTGCTGCCCAAAGAATCGCTTTCGAAGTGGCCAACTACAAGAATAAAAACGGTTCAGGTTCTAAGAAGTCTAGTCTTTTTGGCTCCTCTGTCTCAACCTCTGATGACATTGAAGATGACGGCATTATTGCGGGCATCAGTAACTTGGAAATAGATAAGCCTATTCATCTTCATGAGCATCATTTTGGTGATGAAATTACTGGGAATGATGATTTACATATTAAAATATCATTAGAAAACATTTATACCCGTTGTTGTCATCTAAGAGAAATCTTACCAATTCCAGCAACTCTGAAACAACTCAAAAATAAAACTGCCCCATTACAAGTCTTGAAAATGCTGAACCCAAAGCCAACACTGATCGATGTCTACTCATTTTGCGACTTCATTTCAATCGTTCCCATCAAAAACCTCATTTTTGATAATGTTACAATGACCATGGAGATGTTAAAGATCGTTCTATCCTCTATCCTGAATTCTACCACGATCGAAAAACTTTCCTTAAGAAATGTTCCTATGGATGAAGAGGGATGGAAATACCTTTGCAAGTTTCTTTCTAGGAACAAGTCGATTTCTAGGTTAGATATATCTCAACAAAAGATCAAGGCCGAATTACCGAAAAATCAACTTCGTTCAGAGATGGACTGGAATTTATTCATCAGTACCCTAAATCTAAGAGGTGGTTTAGAGGAGCTAGTTGTGAACGGATGTAAGTTATCACTCTCAAATTTCATCAACCTCATACAAAATGGAGCATCTATCAAAACCAAGAGGCTTGGTCTTGCTCAAATGGATCTTTCTATAGATCACTTGAAAGTCTTGCTGAATTGTATCACTGATGATAAAAGAGATAAACTGGAGGGGCTTGATTTGGGATTCAATAATTTGGAAGGGAAACTGAAACCATTAATTAAAAATATTTCAGCTGCAACAAATCTTCAGTCGTTATCTATAAACTCTACTAAACTAGAAAATGTTGAAGATGTCGCATTATTTATTAGGTCATTATCTAAGCTGCCAAATCTGAGATTTTTGGATTTGAGTAACTTGAAACAGATCTTCCCTGGTATTTTACCTTACTTGAACAAATATCTACCAAGATTTGCCAACTTGAGAAGACTGCACTTGGATTTTGATGAATTCTCTACTAAGTCAATCAGTATCATTTCAGAAATCATTCCTAAATGTCCAAATCTTGTCCATGTATCGATAACTGGTTTGAAATCCATCAGTTATAATGCAGCTGCATCATTATATAGTGCGGTGAAATCTTCGAATACACTTTTGAACATGGATTTGGATTACGACCTTATTGATGAAAAAATAAATTCAAGAATAGCTGTTTGCTTGATGAGAAACATGGAAAGATCGCTGAACAATGATAAGTTCATCAACGAAACTGTCGAAGGTGTAACTGATGATACACATGATGACATCCTCTTTGATGGTTCTTTGATTGCTGAGACTGCAGGTTCATTATTTGATAAAATTTCTTCCAACAAACTGAAAGAAGCTGAAGATGATGAATTTACCCAAAAGTTTTTACAAAAGCACTTTATGGATAAAATTCAACGATCAAGAGAAAAAGTGAACAAGACCATTGACTTATTACTGCAGAAAAGAGATGACCAGCATGTACAGTTGAGTCTTCAAGAGAAGGAAAACTTGCTGAGATTTTACTTTCTGGAAAATTCATTGGCCAAGATCTCAGAACTGTTCAATGCACTAGATCATGGCAAACTTGAAGATGCTACAACGTTCCAGCAAATGCAGCCAAAATCATCCAATCCAGTTACATCCATCTCAACAAACTCGAATGCACATGCCCCACATCAAATGGCCCTAGAAATCACAGAAGGGAAAGAAACTCCGATTGATGTTGCCACTGGACGCCCAATTCTTCTGAGATCAGTTTCACAGACATCCGTTCAAGCTAAAAAGCAGGAAGAGGAGGAAGGTGAGTTTCATAGATGGGGGTTCTTTGTTCAGCAACAGCGCCATATCTTACCGACTGCTGAACAAACAACTGAACAAACAGCTGAACAAACAGCTGAACAAACAATTGAACAAATACCAACAGCGTCCTCTGTGCCTCAAGTCCACGAAACACCTACCCAGAAACAACCTGCGTCGTTTGTCGTTCCGAAATTGCCCTCGGGTGAGGAAATCAGAGAGGCCGTCATCAAAGCCAAGGGTATTGATAGTATCAATTCATTAATCGATAGTGTTAATAATAACACCTTCAACCTGAACACGATCTACCCAGGGCTCAAGAACGGTGGGAAGCTAGCGGCATCTGAAGATACACTTAGTGCGGTTACTTCCAACATTGATTCCATGGTGGAAAACGAATTGAACTCACTGAGTGAAGAAAGTTACTGCTCCGACGCGGAACATGGGATTTCAAAGGTTGATGAAGCTTATGATAAAATATTGAATGACCTATCAAAGGTGAGATCCAATAAATAAGCAAATTACGTCAACAGTAAACTATAAACATGAAATACTTTATCTTTATCTAGAGTTGCTGTAGGAGAGCACCTATGTGAATTACCCATGAAGGTTAACTCGCGCGCAATACCCTGTATATCTTCTCCGTTCCCCCTTTTCGCCGCTCCCCTGAATCAATTAAACTACTGTACTTGACACCTGTGCATTCTGAACGGCTTCACTCCATCTGAACCGTTTGGAGAGATGGCTTAAGGCTTTGAATGGGGCACTATTTTTTTCTTTCTCACGAAACGCCCTCCAGCTGGTCGTGGCCCGTCAGTAAGGTAACAGTGCATTCCGCCCATTACCGAAGACCTTTATAGAAAATGAAATAATACAATATAAACCGAATGAATTTTGACACAATCCACTTGAGCTGCACAATTTTCCGAATCTTTGACACATTGTCATGATTTGACCATAAATATCGACATATGCCCTTCAGGTACTGAAATCAACAACGCTAAGATGTCTTGTTCAAGTGAGAACGGGTTTCAGCATTTCATAAGTCAGCGGACAAGAATTACTTCACTCATCATCAAGTACATTTTGGTGCCTTGTGCTGAGACAAACGGCAAATCCGGTGTGCAGGTAGTCCATCAGCCAATAAAAACAGTCTAACAAGCCGTTTTGGAGGTGAAAGATTGGAGAATTGATCTTGGTAGGCAAGCATATCAACAAATCTGGCCATTTAGAGCTCACTAAAGCTGCCTGAGTGGCTTTTCTGTCATCACTCCATGATTTCAATTGGGGCGGTAAATGCTTTAACACTAAAAAGAAAAGAAAAAAAATAATCTGCCTAATCCCCTTTCAGTCTCCCCCAAGGAAAAAAAAAGAAAAGACTAATTTACATCAAGAATAGCCATTCTTATATATAATGTCCTATATCACTTTAAATTAATAGAAATGTTGCTAAATGAAAAGAATTCCATTATAAAGACATTTGAACACTTGTTTGAGAATGGTCTCGAGTGAAAAATCAGACTACAAGGAGGGAACGTTTTCCCCATCTCCATCTTATATGGATCATGAGGCCATTGTTTTAGATACACCATATGAAAAGACAGAAGAGTCAAAAGGAAATTTGTTTGTAAGATTCAAAGATAGTTTCAGAAGATTTGAACCTGATTTGAGTGAAGACTTGTTCACACCTGACATGACTGAAGAGGAAAGAGAAGAAGTTATTTTCAAGCAAACTCCATTGAGTAAGTCGCTGAAAGCTAGACATATGCAGATGATTGCCATAGGTAGTTCTGTCGGTACGGGTTTGCTAGTTGGTTCCGGTAGTGCTCTGAGAGCAGGTGGTGCAGCTTCGATGCCTATCTGTTGGTCTATTGTCGGTCTGTTGTTATTCTGTATTGTTCATGCCTTGGGTGAACTGCAAGTCACTTTTCCATCACCAGGTGCATTTTCATACCATGCAACTAGATTTTTAGAACCTTCATGGGGTTTCGCTGTCGGTTGGAATTATGCATTTCTATGGCTTGTTGTGTTACCACTGGAGATCATTGCCGCGTCAATGACTATCCAGTTCTGGAATGATACCGTAAATCCGGTCGCTTGGGTGACAATTTTCTACGTTGTTATTGTCTGTATTAACTTGTTTGGGGTTCGAGGTTATGGTGAAGCTGAATACATCTTTTCTATTATTAAGGTCATAGCCATTTGTGGGTTCTTAATCTTAGGTGTTGTCTTAGTCTGTGGTGGTGGTCCTAATCATCATTTCATTGGTGGTGAGTATTACAGAAATCCAGGTCCTTTCACCAATGGGTTTAAAGGTGTTGCTACCGTTTTTGTCACTGCTACATATTCTGTTGGTGGTGCTGAAATGATTGCAGTTTCAGGTTATGAGGCCAAACAACCAAGAAAACAACTGCCAAAAGCCATCAAACAAGTTATATGGAGAATCGCTCTATTCTACGTTGGTTCTTTAACTTTGATTTCATTATTAGTTCCATCTAACGATCCTCAATTATTAAGCACTAGTTCTTCAAACACAGCTGCTTCTCCATTCGTTATTGCTATCACTGAAGCAGGTATCAAAGGCTTGCCATCTGTTATGAATGTTGTGATTATTTTCTCAGTTATGTCTGTTGGTAACTCAGCAATGTTTGGTTGTTCAAGAACTTTACACTCTCTTGCCGTTCAAGGGTTGGCTCCAAGAATCTTTGGTTATGTTGACCGTATGGGAAGACCAATATTTGGTCTTGGAGCTAATGCTTTGTCTGGCTTGTTATGTTACACCGCTGCATCCTCCAAACAAACTGAAGTTTTTGGCTGGTTGATGGCTATTTGTGGTTTAGCCGTCATTTTCACATGGTTAACAATCTGTCTATGTCATATTCGTTTCAGACTGGCATTGAAAAGGCAAGGACGTTCACTAGACGAAGTTCCATTTGTGTCATCTGCAGGTCTACTAGGTTCTGTAATTGCCGTTGTTGTTCTGATTGTTTTCCTTGGTCTCCAATTCTGGGTCGCTCTATACCCAGTCAGCGATGATCCAGATAAAAAATTCCCAAATGCTGAATACTTCTTTCAACAGTATTTGGGTTTTATATTTTTCCTGGTCTGTTACCTTGGTAAAAAGATTCATTCAAGAAAACTTCATGAATTTCTTCCTTTGGATGAAATCGACTTGGATAATGGTAGAAGTGCGACGGACATTGATATCTTAAAGCAAGAAATCGCTGAGGAAAAGCGTGAATTGGCTGCAAAACCTTTATATTATAGAATTTACAATATGTTATGCTAAGATCTTTGTGCTGATACTTTTAATGATGATGATGATGATGATGTTCGATGATGTTGGAAGGAGGATAATATATCTAATTTTATGTAAATATTGTGTTGTTAGGTTCATTCTTGTTCCACTGTGCTCTGGTTAGTTAAGTATTTGTTTTTTGTATTTTAATGGTTTAAGTATGCATACGGTACGTGTTACCACTATTTTCACATTACTTATTAACTCAATGTTCTTCGTAGTAAGTCCTTTTGAAGCGACGATCTTTACTTTTTGATCACATGTTTAGTACCATAGTGCTTTTTTTTTTTTTATCGTGCAGTTGTCTCTCAAAATCTTGAAAAACCACGCACAAACATACTTAGTACCATTGATATCGAGCTGCAAAAGCACTATATAATGGCCCGCAAGAAGTCCAAGCCTGAAACCACAGTCTATTATCTCGATACTCCGATGACGTATGTGCACCAACCAGCTCAACAACCGGTATTGCAACATCAGCAATACTCTCAATTACAGCAACATCAACCAATGCTTATACCCAGCCATCAATACCAACCTCAACAACTGCCTCTACAGTTTCCACGACATCACCAGCAAGGACTTGTACAACAACAGTTGCATGAACATTCAATTCTACCACAGCCCGGTGGTCGGGGAAATGATAACGGTTTGGGTTCAATTTTGTTGGCCTCTTCCTATGTTGATGATGTTGATATAGCATCAACTGTAGCTGCCCAAAATCTCGGAAAAATGAAGGAAGATCGATGGATACCCAATGCTGATGATAGTTCGCACTATTCTCAAATGTCTGCTGATCAAACTTCCGATAATCCCTCTCAAACTATGGAAGATATGAATTTGAAAAGGGTATTCATAAATAGAAACATACCTGAAAGATTCGTCAAGGTGAAAGCGTTGGATAGCTGCATACGAGAAAGTATTGATGAGACAACAGAGATCAGGGAAGAGGAGGAAGATAATTACTATATAGATGATAAAATAGAGAAGATTTCAAAACCTGAGAGGTTTATCTCTGAGCACTCAATTAAACACGAACAAGGGTCCGGTGATCTAATTTTTTCTAATGGTAACAACAGAGAGAAGAGACGTATTGAACTATTTGATCGCTATAGTGAACTTCATAGATACAAAGAACACAACAGGGAACAACTTTATGCTGAGCAAAAACGAAAAATAAGTGCCAAATTAAAAGATCTGAACCAAGAACAGGAACAGAATATCAAAGATCTAGAAATAATCGAACAATTTAAGGACCTTTCAGAACTAAGAGATTATGAACTAATGAAAGTGCATATATTGAGGAACTACAGGAGAATTGAGAATTTGAAAAATTATTATAGAGAGACAATGAAAGTGTATGAAAGCGCATATAAAGCATTGAATGTTAAACTGGATAGTCTCAAAGGATATTTGCTGAAGCAGAAGAATTTACTTACCAACCTGGACCGGGATTTCACTGAAGTTGGATCTTCCAGGTCAGGAAAGTTTTACTCTGGTTTCAACGATCAGGATCCTAACATTGCTGACGCAAGTGACTCTGATGAGCAACAACAGCAACAAACGTTGGTGAAAAGCACCACTAAAACTGCTGATCCGACAGCGTACTACAGCTCTGAAACTGACACTGGTGGCACATCTTCTTCCACTACAACAATGAAACGAAGCAAGACCACAAGTACTACTGGCATTAAGAAGGGACGACTTGGGAAAAAGGAAAGAACATCCATATTATCAAAAAGTCAGCTGTTGCCTTCAGTTCTGACCGGCTTTGCACCGCTGCTTACCGACGAGGAATTTGAGATAGTGACTTCTGAAGATTTCAAGACACGTTACAACTCATCAGCTGTCTCACTTGGTACTAGTGGCATCCTTGCTGATGATGGAGGGTTGAGTTCTGGAAATACAAGCAGTACTGCTCAACAATCAAAGAAAAGAGGGCCTCGTATACGAAATACAGATAAAGATACAACCATCATGAATAAAATCATGAAAGGTTATACTGCTCCAGATAACTTGAAGCCAGAGGAAGTCAACGAGGATCTTCTTTTGATGAAGAAATTGTCCAAGAAATGAAATATATCTTCATTTTTTCATACGAATATAAATTAATACCAATAACCACGTCACTTGTCTCAAAGATTCAGAAATGTATATGTAGTAAGATACGAAAATAAATAAAAAATATAATTATATTAAATGATGTGACACATAAACGCAAGAGATAGATCTTATTACAAAGAGAAAGGGAAGAAAGTAATAAACATATGAGCTCACTCAGCACAGGATATGATATATCGGTGCACACAAATCGTCCACCGCTGAACTCACCAGAACCCCTTTTTGATCGCCGGAACGAACAGTCACCTCCGTCAAGTGCAGTGGATTCTGTGTCTCCAAGTAAGATAAGCAGTTTTATTACTACAGATAGAGAAAAAAATGAAGAGTCCCTAAATATGGAGCTGAAGTGGGACTTAGTTATGTTAGAGAAGGTACTCTATTACTTACCTATCAACGGCAAGTATGGGGAGAGGAAAGAGCTATGGACTATCATAGCAGAGGAGATGAACGAATCCTTCCACCGGTTAAATAAAAGGTCCCGGTTCAGAACAGTTAGAGAACGATTCTACTTGATGTATAAGGAATTTTGTGGATGGGTGAAGACTGTTCCTGCTGTTAAAGAGCAAGAGTTAAACCCAAGGGATCTGTTAATGTGGCAGATTTATAAACAGGATAACAAAAACAACAAACAGAACTCTAAACCGCCAATTTCGATGACCGATGGCGTACAAGATGCAAGTCATCAAGAGAACATATTTCAAGGAAGTATAGATCGCTATAACTTCACCAGTGATAGATCAATAACCTTAGTCAACGATGAACCAAGCTCTGCCCCTTTTGACAAATCAAAATACAGGGAAAGAAAGCTATTTATCATGAACGCTCTTCTGGACCACCAGAAGGAGCTGTTATCTCTCTTGAAGAAAGAAATTCTCAAGAACGATAAGTTCAGAAAAGAAATGTTGAAGATTCAATCCCATAAGAATCACATTCGCTAAACAACTACTCCACCATTCAACGAATTCCTACAATTCCAACGATTTGCTATCTCCAACAGAACCAATTGCTAACGATTAATGACTTGTGGCAAACAATGCCGGCCCTCCTTGCATTTAGTATAAATAAGACAGTTTAATAGGTATATATAAATACATACACATATAAACAGTTAAATATATACCACTTTTAAGTAACTATGGTAACCTCCCAGTGTAAAGTCATGTGATATGAGTCATGTGACCACTATGCTTATTTTTACGCTGGAGTAGAGTATTCCAAATTTTACACGCAAAATAGCAAAACTTTTTTGGACGAAAAAAAAAAACTGAAAAGAAAAAATCTATAAAAATTTTCATTCTCTTGACTTTTTATAGTTTTCCTTTGTACAAAATCAACTAACTATCTACAAAATGGCTGAAGAAGAAGTATGTTTTGGTGTCTCTTGAGCGTTGGAAAATCGAGATGCTCTATTTTGGAGGAATTGTGCTGCGATATGACAGTTTTGTCAAAATTTAGGTGTTCAACTGGTTATTACCTTGCATATAATTGGTTTGAATCTGTAAACAAAAAAATCAGTTTGAAGTATAACGAAAATAGACAAAAGAAAAGGCACACCACACCTAAAGATGGAGTTTTCGATTTTTCACGCTTATCATCTGTCCTCATTGGATGAATGCTAACTTCTCAACCACAGCACGTTTTCGAAACCGCAGATGCTGGTTCCTCATTAACTTATCCACAACAATGTTCCGCTTTGAGAAAAAACGGTTTTGTTGTTATCAAAGGTAGACCATGTAAAATTGTTGACATGTCCACTTCTAAAACTGGTAAGCACGGTCACGCTAAAGTTCATTTAGTTGCCATTGATATCTTCACCCAAAAGAAATTAGAAGATTTATCTCCATCCACTCACAACATGGAAGTTCCATTTGTTTCAAGAACCGAATACCAATTGTTAGATATTGATGACGGTTACTTAAACTTAATGACCAATGATGGTGAAACCAAGGATGATGTCCGTGCTCCAGAAGGTGAATTAGGTGAAAGTTTACAAGCTGCTTTCGATGACTCTAAAGATCTTTTGGTCACTATCATTTCTGCCATGGGTGAAGAAGCTGCTATTTCATTCAAAGAAGCTCCAAAATAAGCTAATTGAAAAGTATATGATATTAGTGTTGATGTCATTCCGATGGGATTGATGCACGCTCTTATATTTTGTTTCTGCTTTTGCGCCCTTATTCTGTTGTTCTTTCAATATAAATTTCATCCCCAGTTCATTAAATTGAATGAAAGGCCCGTTTAACTTTTGGATGTGTAGTCTCAAGTATCTTATCTTGTAAGTCGTCATCGAGTGTTAATGACCCTGGAAGATTACGCAACCCTGATTTTCGATCTCAATATAAAACAAATATAATACATAAATTAAAATATAGATAGAAAGAGGTACCCTCAAACACTATGGTGGGATAAAAAAAATATAGAAGGATCACTTCAATCGAAAAAGAAGGCAAATTCAAATATTATAAAGAAATAGTTCACACTTACTGTCTTATTGATCTCTGGAGAAATTGCGGCTCAAAAATAAAATGACAAGAATAAACGACAACAACACAACTATAGTATAAAACTGAAAAATGAAAGACAGAAGCAGATGTACACAGATATTTGTATCCAGTATTCTATCTCTCTAGATTTCATAAACTTGAACAAGTCATTTTTCTGTGAAGTTAATTTTTAACTTGTTACAATGTTCAGATTGCAGCTGCGTATAAAGCAATGAATACTCCCACTGCACCGTTGATGAACGGCATATCGCCTAATATCAATCTTAAAGTGATGGAGTTATGAAAAGCATGTGCTCTCAAGTGTTGAAAAACTGAGGCATTGTCTAATAGGCCATGTTCTTCGGCCCAGACCTCAGCATTGGTTTTAACATCATTAAATGAAACATTACCAGATAAAAACATGTAGGCTAAGATTAGCTTGACAATATTGAACACAAATGGATCAAATCTAGTCTTTTTGGATTTCTTTGAGATGAAATTGATATAGTAAGAGCCCAGCAAAGGCAAAGCAACAGACAAAAGGAACCACGCGATGAAGACGAAGATAACCTTCAAGTCCAACAAGGCAGAGAAATTCCAAATTGGCCATTTGGTGTTGATGATCTTACTGTACCTGGAAAGGATCTTTTGATCCAAAAAGGAGGCATGTCTCAATTGAATAGTTGGGACTTGTTGTTTAAACAAAATGGCCAGCTCTGTCGATGATGTTAAAATATTGATAGAATCAGCTGAGCTTAGCGATTTTTTCAAATTTTGTGATTGATTTGTCAAGCTTGAAGTGATCTCTTCAGAGGTGTCTTCAACGAACTCAACTGTTGATTCGTATTTACCAATAAACCAGTCTTGAATTTTGGTGATGATGTCGAAATAGGATGGAGTGTACTCTGGGTCGGCATCCTCATCATCCAGCAATTCTTTATCCTCCTCGTCTTCCAGAACCTCCACTTCTTCTTCCTCTTCGTCTCCTTCTCCTTCTTCTTCTTCTTCTTCTTCTTCTTCGTCTCCTTCTTCGTCTTCTTCTTCGTCTTCTTCTTCGTCATCGTCTTGATGACTTTCAGTATCAATTTGAGACGCTTTAGAAGGACTTGAGTCGACATTTCTGAAACGTTGAGCTATTTGAAACAACTTGGAAGGGGTAGTGCCAAATTTCGAGGAGGATTCTCCTTGTTTCAAGATTTTAGCATCAGGAGATGAAGGAGCTACCTTCTTTGGTGATGTTCTCTTTCTGAATTGAACAAACTTTTTCAAATCTTCATCTTCCTCCAATTCAGGATGGTTATCAATATACTCAAGGATCCTCTCCTCCAACACAACTTTAGTGCCCTCGTCACTAAAAGTCACAGGTGTTAGTATATTTTCTTCAAATGTGGTTTTTATTGTCCATTGTTATGTTTCTTACCTTAAGTTTAACTTATGAGATATTTCAATCAATGCGGTCTTGTTCAATTGTTTCAAACTCATCTTCGATAGCTATAGTGCCAACTATTAAGTTATTCTGTTTCCAATTGAAAGTCCTTCTGGTTCTCTTTCAGAAGAGGTATCAAAAAAAGTTAGTTGTTATGTTTTTGTTTATTTGTTATTGTTGTTTTTTTTTTGTGGGTTTCGCAAACATTATAAACAAATCATGTTACCACGGTAACTATTTTTTTGTATATCAACATTGTGGTTACTTGCTGTTTTAGGTAAAAGGTAAATAAAATAAGATATAAACGTCAAGTTTTAGTGTTTATCACCCAACTGAAACCTTTGTAATTATCACCCTTTGATTAGAGGAGACAAGATAAATGTATCCGGTAGAAATATCAACGAACTGTCGACTGCGTATGTATATGACAGAGAATGACACAAGTAAATTAAAAGCTACAGGAATAGCTTTGTCAGGCTATTTCTCGAAATTTTAACCTTTCGATCATGTGCCTTGACAGTTGTATGGCTAAAACATGGCCTCATAATGGCTATTTTGTGCTTCTGGTAGAGACAAGCATGATGTAATTGTCATTTTGGGTCTCCATTTATCTACAGTCAAGAGTTCATGATTGATGGTTATCTTTTGACTACTCTTTTGACTGAGTGTAGATGGTCCAAATTACAGCAATCGGTCTAGAACAAAGACGTCATGAAATGGAAGGGATAACATTAGGTGTGCCCCCATGCGACCAAACCTTGTATGAAAGAGCAAATACAGCATGCAAACTACATTTCCAAAGTAACTAAAATGATATCTAACTACACGCATCTGTTCAAATGCGTCTAAACTCCAAATAACAACAACCATATCCTAAGATCATTATTATTGATGCAAACTCAGCCGGCAACAGAGAATACCACTGATTTCTCGTAATTTTTTTATTTGTTTTACTATTTTTCAAAAGAAGTGAAATGAAGGGAGTGGCATACATGTCATATCATATTTCAGATGACAATGATTTCTCTTTGATGCTTCTGAGTAGCTCGTTTGACTTTTGCTCGTTTTTCTGAACTATTAAAGATTTTAAGCAAGAGTTTTCCATTTCCAACTGCTGGATTCTTACATTATATCTGCTAACTTTTTCATTCAGCTCTTTCAATGTTCTTTCCATCTCTTGCTCTCTCAACTTTTTTTTGATTCGGAAGCGGGCAGATGCTGCTGTATTTCTCTTTTTCTTGTCTGCAGCGCTAAGTTCCTCTGAAGAAGACGATGGTGTCGATGGCAATGTTGTTGAGATGGTACTTGGATTGGTCAAAGCAGCAACTTCATTCAACACACTCATCTCCGACTTGGCGGGTAAAAAACCTTGTCTGTTCTCTTCAACGAACTTTTCCAAGTAGTTGAAGCCATCCATGTTCTCTGAACTGAACCCATTTATGGTAGAGCTTGGGGTTTCTAAGCTGAGTAATTGTTCTTGGAACTGGTTTTGATAGTTGGGTTTGGATGGTCCATCATTAAAATGGTCGAAATCAAAGAATATGTCATCTGTGAAGGAAGCCAAGTCCGTAGTTGGCTCAGTCTTCACTAAAGGAATATACTCCATGTTAAGATGTGACATATAAATAATACTTTGACTGTTGTTTTATAGGGACCGTGCGCAAGAGTGGACAATTATTGTTTGAAAAAAGCCACACACCAGAAAGGGTAATTACTAATCACATGAACGAGAATCGGAGTCACCCTGTGGATTATATAACATATTTGTCATCAGCCGGGTAATATGTGCTCTGTTGTTGTTAGACACCAAATGATAAGACTATAGATGAATTGGAAGTCTCTAATAAATGTGTCTAGATCGTGTAGCATTTAGCTTTTGAATGGCACATTTGAATTCAGAAAATGCACAAGATGCAGTCACTGCAGTTGATTACCTTGCTAAACAGATGGATTTGTATGTATTCACCTTATTTGTATAGCTAAGAAAACACGTAACTAACCAGTATATCTCTATAGAGAGCGAGAGGCTAAAGAATTGATGCCATATGATCCAAATGTCTGTACATATTCTCAAGGAGCACTGAGACAGCAGGTTTATGCTTGTCTTACTTGCTATGGCAAATCTCAAAATATGGCTGGTGTATGTTATTCTTGCTCCATTCAATGTCACGCAGATCACAATATTGTGGAGTTGTTTACCAAAAGAAATTTTGTCTGTGATTGCGGGACAACAAGAATCAAACATCCCTGTAGCTTGAGATCTATGGTTGATGATGACCTACCATCTTCCACCAATGAATATAACCACAATTTCCAAGGTCGATTTTGTCATTGCGAAAGAGATTATAACCCCGTAGAGGAGACTGGAAATATGTTACAGTGTATACTAGGAGATGCCTGTCTTGAAGACTGGTTTCATGATTATTGTATTATGGGACTTCCCAAATTTAAAGACCCAAAGATAAAGAATGAAGGGGTAAATATGTTGGATTCTTTGAAAGATCCTGAATTTGGTGAAGTGAGTGGAGGCTCTGAAAAAAGTCAAGATACTCTAGGTAACGACAAGAATGATATTAATGATGTTAATGATGATGACGAGAAAAATGTGGCAATTGATGGGTTTCCTCGACTGGATGATTTTGACTGTTTCATTTGCTGGAAATGTGTTGAAAAGAATAGGGAGTTCTTCGATCTTATCAAAGAAAATGAAATGATCGTAGAAGACAGTTTGCAGCGAATAGTTTCAAGCTCCTTGCATGAAAGGAACGACAAATTGAAGGAACAGTCTAGCCTTCTAGCTTCGCTAAAAAGAAAGAGGTACGAATATGAATATTCACTTTTCCTAAAGGCTGAACATGAGGATAATTTTTCAGAGTTCTACTCTACATTCCCAGTGGATTCACCAAACTACCCAGTCGTCTACACTTTTTTTCACAACTTCCCATATTTGCTCAAAGATTATCCAATCTATGAGCCACCTCAGGATGATGAAGATGATGATAACTCGTCAATATATGATCTCGGAGCTAGAGCAATCAATTCAATGCCTAGAGAACAGGCCATTCAGGGAGTTGAGGCCTATCATTTGATAAAAGACAAATTGAAATCGTTTTTAGCCCCTTTTGCTGAAGATGGCAAGGTTGTTAATAAGGAAGATATTGAAGCTTTCTTTACAACATTGAAAAAGACCAAGAGATAGAATAACCTCTGGATCTAGATGCATTTCTATGTATCGATGCTCTATATATACTCCTCAAAAAACTCGTCTATACGTTTGTAAACATCAATATGAAGAATTTCGTCCTTATAGATAAGAGATCCTTTTTTGTATATCTCAGGTTCGTCGTTGTAATTAATATTGAACTCAGAGAACAATATTTCATTCTTATCAGCAGAACGTGTACCTGCAAGCTTTTTTTCTGCTTCAGCAGTGCTCATTCCCCCTTTTAACACTAACGTCCAAAAAGCCGTATTATACAGGTTGTTTATATGGGTGTCAATGAATCTCCATCTGACATAATCCTTGATAGCTCTTAAGTTCGGATACACCACTGCCCTTCCATCAAAAGTTGGTAAATGTTTTATCTGGAGTTCCACTTCTGGAAAGAATTTAGACCAAAGCTGAACATAATTTGCAGTATAAAGGCTAACAATGGTGGATACCAGCTTACTTTCCCTTCGATTGAACAGTGTTGTCTGAGGCCTGAAAATGAATGAGTATTCATCAGACTCCCCAAATGCAAGAAGTATATCCTTCAACTCTCTTTTGACATTCAAAGCAGCTGCATTCGATAGTTTCAACGCTCTTATGTCATTTGGCTTATTAAATTGATACTTCTGTGAAAACTTATGAAATCCTCTACCATCTATCCTCACCACAATAAACGTATCCTGAAGTAAATAATTTTCTCTTTCAAACTGTTTGACATACTCATACTTTGAGTTAGCCATGGTCAATGATCAATTTGTTGAGGTGCTCATTTCGGAATGGAGCTTACATACAATACTTTTCTTCTCTCGCATTCATCTCCGTCGTGGCCCACACGATGAGCTCATGAAATGATTAAAAGAACAGCTAGAAGTACTAGTACTAACTATTGCAATGTCAATTTATGAAACGATCCAGAGATTGTAAGGATATAACAATCCCTCACTTTCCCTACGTATTTTCTGGAGCAATATAATCAAAATTCAAGACAGACATGTTTATCACAGTTTTAGTTAACTGGGAAACTTTCCATTTATGGTGATTTTTTCTTTTTACGCTTAATTTTTTTTTTTCTTTTTCAATTAGACAGAAGAAAAATTTTTATAATCAGGTAAACAGTTATAATCTAAATCATTTTGATTTACTGAGTGTGTTGTCATTGTCTGGCTCATTCATATAAATATAAAATGGGTGCCCAGTTCAGAACAGCAGACTTTAGAACTTTGGAGCGTGAGAAGCGCTTTCAAAATCCACCTAAGGATAAATCAGCTTTCCCATTACTAAAAGAAGCAGTTAAACCTCATATCGGTTCCTTCAATGCTTTAACTGAAGGTCCTGGCGGTGGCTTGTTAAACTTAGGGGTCAAAGACATCGGATATAAAACCGTTTTTGACTCAAACGATCCTAGCAGATTAGGAAACAAATTAAAGATAAGAGTTGATTCAGTACAATTAGCAAAACCTGCAGTTCCCCCATCTGATAAACTATCATTGGATAGAAAAGTATGGCCAACCGAAGCAAGAGAGAGAATGATTTCCTATAGGGGTAGATTGTTATTAAAAGTCGCTTGGTCTGTGAACGATGAAGAAGAAATTACGGAAGTAAGAGATGCCGGTCAAGTACCAATCATGTTACAATCCAACAGATGCCATTTGGAAGGACTGTCACCCGAGCAATTAGTTCAACACAAGGAAGAATCTGATGAATTCGGTGGTTACTTTGTTGTGAATGGTATCGAAAAATTAATTCGTATGTTAATTGTTCAACGTCGTAATCACCCAATGGCCATTATCCGTCCTTCATTTGCCAACAGAGGTGCAGCATACTCTCAATTTGGTATTCAAATAAGATGTGTAAGACCAGATCAAACTTCACAAACCAATGTTTTACACTACTTGAACGATGGTAATGTTACTTTTAGATTTTCATGGAGAAAGTCGGAATATTTGGTGCCTGTCGTGATGATTTTGAAAGCTTTGATAGAAACAAATGATCGTGAAATCTTTGATGGAATAGTTGGTTCTGATACTGAAAATTCATTCTTGACAGATCGTTTGGAATTACTTCTCAAATCTTACAAGCACTATAACTTATATTCCAACCAAGAGACTCTAGCATATTTAGGTGACAAATTCAGAGTTGTTTTCAGTGCCACACCAGATGTTTCTGATGTCGATGTTGGTAAGGAAGTTCTCAAACGTATTGTCTTGGTTCATCTCGACAATAATAGAGATAAGTTCAGAATGTTATTGTTCATGATTAGAAAACTGTATACCCTGGTTGCTGGTGATTGTGCTCCAGATAATCCAGATGCCACTCAACATCAGGAAGTACTATTGGGTGGTTTCTTATATGGTATGATCATTAAGGAAAAAATTGAAGAGTACTTGACTAATATAAGGCTTCAGATACAATCCGACATCAATCGTGGTGTGGCTGTTAATTTCAATGATCGCAAGTACATGACTAGAGTATTTACAAGAACAAACGAAAATATTGGTCAAAAATTACAATACTTTCTATCCACTGGTAACCTAGTTTCACAATCTGGGTTAGATTTGCAACAGGTTTCAGGTTACACGGTGGTTGCTGAAAAAATCAACTTTCACCGTTTCATCTCACATTTCAGAATGGTTCATAGAGGTTCATTCTTCGCTCAATTGAAAACCACAACAGTCAGAAAACTGTTGCCGGAGTCCTGGGGTTTCTTGTGTCCTGTTCACACCCCTGATGGTTCTCCTTGTGGTTTGTTAAATCATTTTGCACACAAGTGTGATATTTCTACGACAGCCTCAGATGTTTCCAAAGTCCCAGCTGCATTGAGTGCTCTTGGTGTATCTCCTCCACATGTTTTTGCTGCCGGGCCAAATGTGTGTTGTGTTCAACTTGACGGTAAAATCGTTGGTTGGACCACTCATGAACAAGCCAAGATTGTGGCACAGACCTTGAGATTCTGGAAAGTGGAAGGTAATCACGGTTTGCCGCTAGATCTCGAAATTGGTTATGTTCCGCCATCAACTAAAGGTCAGTATCCTGGGCTGTATCTGTTTGGTGGTCACTCAAGAATGATGAGACCTGTTCGTTATCTTCCTTTGGACAAACAGGATATCGTGGGTCCCTTCGAACAAGTATATATGGATATTGCGGTCACACCTGAAGAGATTCAGAACAACATCCATACTCATGTAGAATTCACACCAACCAATATTTTGTCCATTCTAGCCAACTTGACACCATTTTCAGATTTCAATCAATCACCAAGAAATATGTACCAATGTCAGATGGGTAAACAAACCATGGGTACTCCTGGTGTTGCATTGTGCCATAGATCAGATAACAAGTTGTACAGGCTACAAAGTGGTCAAACACCAATCGTTAAAGCTAACTTATATGACGATTATGGTATGGATAACTTCCCTAACGGTACTAATGCTGTTGTTGCTGTCATTTCCTACACCGGTTACGATATGGATGATGCGATGATTATCAATAAATCTGCCGACGAAAGAGGTTTCGGTTATGGTACCGTCTATAAAGTCGAAAAAGTCGATTTATCTCAATCAAGACGTCGTGGTGACCCAGTCACTCAAACATTTGGTTTTGGTACTGATGAATGGCCACAAGAATGGAGAAAAACATTAGACACTGATGGTCTTCCAATGATTGGTGCTAGGGTGGAGGAAGGTGACCCAATCGTTGCATTTTATGATGAGACTGCTGGTAAGACCAAAGTAAAGACTTACCACTCCTCAGAGGGAGCCTACATCGAAGAGGTCAAATTGTTAGGTGATGACAATGGAGATCAAGAATTCCAACAGTTAACCATCAAGTACAGAGTGACCCGTTCTCCATTGATTGGTGATAAATTTTCTTCCAGACACGGTCAAAAGGGTGTCTGTTCGAGAAAGTGGCCAACCATCGATATGCCATTCACTGAAACTGGTATTCAACCAGATATCATCATCAACCCACATGCTTTCCCATCACGTATGACTATCGGTATGTTTGTAGAATCATTGGCAGGTAAAGCTGGTGCCTTACACGGTATTGCCCAAGACTCCACACCATGGACATTCAGTGAAACAGATACTCCAGCGGACTACTTTGGTGAACAACTGAGAAAATCTGGATACAATTATCATGGTAATGAACCTATGTACTCTGGTGCTACAGGTGAAGAGTTGAGATGTGATATTTACATTGGTGTCGTCTATTATCAAAGATTGAGACATATGGTTAATGATAAGTTCCAAGTCAGATCTACTGGTCCTGTTAATTCATTGACTATGCAACCAGTTAAGGGTCGTAAAAGAAACGGTGGTATTCGTGTTGGTGAAATGGAACGTGATGCTTTGATAGGTCACGGTACGGCTTTCTTGTTGCAGGACCGTTTGTTGAATTCTTCGGATTACGCACAAACCTCGATATGTCGTAGCTGTGGATCACTTCTGTCTTCACAGACGTCTGTTCCAAGAATAGGATCTACGGCATCTATCCGTTGCAGAAACTGTTCCATCAGATTGGAAAATGCCGCAACATATGTGGAACAAGCTGAAATCTGGGAAGATGGACAAGGAACCAAATTCGTTGGCGGTAGTAATACCACCACTGTTGCTATTCCATTTGTATTGAAATATTTGGACTCGGAGTTGGCAGCCATGGGTATTCGTATGAGATACAATGTGGAACCTAAATAGACGATGTAAGAATCACATCACACAAATCGCAGAACACAGACCCTCGGTTCGATTTCATGACACCCACAGCCATTTCCTTTGCATAATATCATTACTTTGTATTACTAGAGATAGAATAGAACACAAAATGAAAGTTAAACGAAAGTAAACCTCTTATAATATAGTTATTTGTCTTTTGACTACTTGTACTGTCTTTTTTTTAGTGGTATGCACAGCATGATGATACCTCATTGTGGTTTTGAGCGATGCTCGATACTTTCATTTTTATTTTTTCTGTTCACTTTTGAATCATTTCAAATAACACATCAACATTCTCTTCAAGTTCATAATTCAGCGTGTGTTGTTGGTTTTTCCAAGTCCAAATTGGTGGCTCCAGCTGTACTCAATTGATACAAACATACACGAACCTTAACCCTTATCCCACCTAGCGATAGCGATAACCAGTGCATCTTCTTGCCACTCTTAATTATAAACAACACCAGATTTCGAAAGACTCCGGGTATTCCCTATAGAAAGTCAAAACTTACTGGATTTCCTGCAGTTTAAGTACATATCACAGGAAGCAGAAAGAGCTCAATCGATCCTTAGTCAATCGACTATTCAACTATGTCCAAAGCCTCATCCAATCCTTTTGATACTGAATTGGCCGATTTTGATAGACGTTCTCCATCGCCCCAAGAGAATTCACCATCGTACAAATATGCGCAACTTTCAGTCGATGAGACTGTCAGAAATTTGAATACAGATCTCACTCAAGGATTAGTTTCTTCACAAGAAGTTACACAAAGAAGAGGCTTGCACGGTCTCAATGAGCTAAACTCAGATGAGGAGGAAAGTCTACTGTGGAAATTTCTCGAAATGTTTTATCAGGATCGTTTGATTCTACTACTGATAGGATCTGCTTTTGTTAGCTTCTTGATGGGCAATATAGATGATTCGATCAGTATTACTTTAGCGATCTTTATTGTTGTCTCAGTTGGCTTTGTTCAGGAGTATAGATCTGAGCAATCTCTGCAAGCATTGAATAAGTTAGTCCCTGCAGAAGCTCATTTGATCAGAAATGGTTCCACTAAATCTATCTTGGCCTCACAATTAGTGCCTGGTGACTTGGTTCATTTCAGTGTGGGTGATCGCATTCCAGCTGATATAAGATTAACTGAAGCTGTTCATCTCTCCATTGACGAGAGTAATTTGACTGGAGAAACTGAACCTGTTCACAAGTCTGTTCATACTGTCAAACCAGATTCTCCTGGGGGTAGTATTCCTTTAACTGAACGTTCGTGTATTGCTTACATGGGTACATTAGTGCGTGATGGTCATGGTGCCGGTATTGTTATTGGTACTGGTCATAACACTGCTTTCGGTGCAGTTTTTGAAATGATGAACGATATTGAAAAACCAAAAACTCCTCTGCAAAATTCTATGGACAAGTTGGGTAAAGACCTTTCCACTGTCAGTTTCATTGTTATTGGTATTATATGTCTCATTGGTATACTACAGGGCCAATCTTGGTTAGAGATGTTTCAAGTTTCAGTTTCTTTGGCAGTTGCAGCCATTCCAGAAGGTTTACCTATCATAGTCACTGTCACACTGGCTCTGGGTGTCCTCAGAATGGCAAAGCACAAAGCTATTGTCAGAAGATTACCTAGTGTGGAAACTTTGGGATCTGTCAATGTTATTTGCTCCGATAAAACTGGTACTTTAACTCAGAACCATATGACAGTGAAAGAAATCTGGTCGGTTGACATGAAAAAGTCTCATTTGAACATTGAAAAATACTCACCTTCTCAATTGAAACAGTATTTAACTGAGGATGTTAAGCAGACTTTACTTAGTTCAACAATTTGTAATAACTCCAAACTGTCTAGTGAAACAACTAAATATGTTGGAAACCCCACTGATATAGCATTATTGGAAGTACTTTCAAAATTTTCGCTCGACGATGTTAGAAGCAAATATTCAAGATCACACGAATTGCCATTTTCTTCATCAAGAAAATACATGGCTGTTGCTGTTCATTCAGGGGACAAATCAAAGTGCTCTACACATGTGAAAGGTGCGACAGAAAAAGTATTGGCCAAATCAACACATTACCTCAACAAAGAGGGTAAAGTGGTTAAACTTAATGAATCAATCATCAAAGAGATCTATACTGCGTCAAATGAGCTGGCTTCTAAAGGCTTGAGAATCATAGCAGTGGCACACACCCTTGCCGACTTCAAAAGCGAACCAGTAGATTTGATCTTTGATGGATTAATTGGTATGAAGGATCCACCGAGACCAACAGTTAAAGGAGCTTTATCTACTTTGCTAAGTGGCGGTGTTCATGTCATAATGATAACAGGTGATAGTGAAGCGACCGCTGTTCAAATTGCCAAGGAGATTGGAATGCCGATTTCTAATGTGGAGCGTAACGTCTTGAGTGGTGATAAGTTGGATACCATGTCTGAAGATGAATTAGCCCAGTGTATTGATGAGGTATTAGTATTTGCCAGAACCACGCCGGAGCATAAAGTTCAAATCGTTAGAGCCTTGCAAAAAAAGGGAGACATTGTCGCTATGACTGGAGATGGTGTGAATGATGCACCAGCTTTAAAACTTGCTGATATTGGTATCAGTATGGGTAGGATGGGTACAGACGTTGCGAAAGAGGCTTCTGATATGGTTTTGACGGATGATGACTTCTCCACCATATTACATGCTATTGAAGAAGGAAAAGGTATTTTCAATAATATTCAAAATTTCTTGACTTTCCAATTATCCACTAGTGTTGCAGCATTGTCATTGATTGCTTTTGCTACACTCTTCAAGTTGCCAAATCCTTTGAATGCTATGCAAATCTTGTGGATCAATATTCTCATGGATGGTCCACCTGCACAGTCATTGGGTGTTGAACCTGTTGATGGTGAAGTGATGAAGAAGCCACCAAGAAAAAGAAATGCCAAAATTTTGACTGATGCCGTTCTCAAAAGACTATTTTTAAACGCAATCTTTGTGATTGTTGGTACAATTTATGTCTATGTAAAAGAGATGAAAGATAACAAAATAACTGCAAGAGATACAACAATGACATTCACGTGCTTTGTCTTGTTTGATATGTTTAATGCATTGAGTTGTCGTCATCCAAGTAAATCTGTCTTACAGCTTGGACTTCAAAATCAGATGTTTAACTTTGCAGTTATCGGATCTCTGGCGGGTCAACTTTGTGCTATCTATATTCCATTTTTCCAAACAATCTTCCAGACAGAAGCCCTTTATTTTTCAGACTTGGTGTTTCTAGTTATTGTGTCCAGTTCTGTTCTACTTTTTGACGAAACTCGAAAGTATTTTTCTAGGAAATCACAGGAATCGTACTCCATTGTATAATTTAGATTAGATAATGTAATGCATTAGTTTTGAATTATAAATAGTACCTGATATATACAACATTAAGTGAAAAAATCACAGTTCGGTGCAATTCATTCAAAAATACATCATATAGTCCTTGTGGCTGCTTTCAGTAGTCTGTTCATTATGGCTAGGCCCTCTTCTGTCTCATCAACTGCTTCAACAAAAATCACGTCAACTTTATCAACTTCATCTAATTGTCTTAGAAACTGAAACAAATTTCTAGAAATCTCTTCCTTCTTTTTTCCTAAGTTTTTTACAATACCTTGGAACTTATCGCCGCTGAAATGTTCTGTTGTAAGAAGTCCAAGATTTCTGTCAGCTAGGCCGTTTTCTTGAATATAACGTTCAATAGAGTTCTCATCATTGACAAGGATCACATCAGCTGTCGGTGAGTAATGTTTGTACTTCATACCAGGCGTCTTCACAATTTCGTTTTCATCTGCAACTTTTTTTGCAACTTTCACGTTCTTCCATGCTTCACCACCAAATCTTTTAATCTGTTCTAAACTCACTCCTCCAGGCCTCAATAACATGGGAGGATCACTCAACCCATCCACAACGGTGGATTCTACACCTACATTTGACGGTCCTCCATCTAGGATTAGAGGAATTTTACTGTGGAGATCATGATACACATGTGAAGCCAGTGTTGGACTTGGTCTGGTTGAAGCATTGGCGGATGGAGCAGCTATCGGAACATGACTCAAATGAATCAAGGCCCGTGCTACGGGATGGCTTGGACATCTTATCGCAACAGTAGGTTGGCCCACAGTGGTATATTTGGATAACTTCGAGTCTTTATTGTAAGGTATCAAAATTGTTAAAGGACCTGGCCAGAATTTATCAACTAAAGGCATATAGATTTCAGGAATGTCGACATTGAAGAATTCTTTAACTTGTTTTTTGGATGATATGTGAGATATTAACGGATTATCTGAGGGTCTGTTTTTGGCCCTGTAGATGTTCTGAACTGACTCATCACTAAATGAATTACCACCTAAGCCATAAACTGTTTCAGTAGGAAAAGCAACAACATTATCAGTAGAGGATAGTATTCTGGCTGCTTCTTGTAAATTCACTTTAGTAGTTCTATCAGTTACTATCAGATTATCATCCCCATCAAAGGTTATTGAAGAGGTTTTGACTGGTAGAACTATGGTTTCAAATGATAAATGTTGCGCTGACATATTGAAAAATCTTTGAGCAATTCTTTTCATAAATTGGTTGATGAGCAAATTGGTTCGATTCAGACACCTTCTAGAAAAGGCTCACAGGAACAACTTTAGGCGATCTCAAAGAAGAATGGGTGAAAAACACAAAGATTGACTTTGCTTTTGAACCTATCTAACGCTTTTGATTTTTGTGATCCAGTACTTCTCCATCTTTTTTTTTTTTAATTTTTTACCATTTTCTTATTACCTTTTTTGGTGGCTACTTCAGTGATTTATTTGTCTTTTAAAATGGAAGAAAAATTGAAAAAGATAATCCGGATTGTTCCGCGAGTCTTGAAACTAGATAAACTTACAGTCATTTAAAGTCTAAAACAGTCGAAAGATGGGGCGGAATATCTCAGACCGCGAATCATCTTATGACTGAGTACAGACAAAAGAAGAATGGAGTAGGAACGAATGAAAGGCAAACATGAAATTGGGGAATCAATTTTAGCTTGTCATGTAGCCCGGTCATTCGGTGTGATCAAACTTTTCCTCGACTGTCTCATGCAAATCTGCTGATACTTTCATAATGAGAATAATGTTCATGGATCTAAAATCCATACCTCTTTAGTATGCAGTGTTAATGATACTTCCCATTTCGGCAATCCGTACATCATGTTCAACTTCCAACAGCATGTAAGACATATGAAGTTGGACTGAGGCCTCGAATATGTCAGACTCTATCTTCCAATTTGTTTTATTGCCATATCTTAAGATACTGGCAATTCCTGTGATTAGACCATCGTAATCCCTTTCAGTTGTCTTTTTACCAACATTACATATCTATGCATATTGTTTTTTCCGAGTAAACAACATATAGTACTGGTGTCTTACTGTTGGGGATTTGAATCATTTATTTAGCGTTATTTTCCGGGTCTTTACATTAACCCACTACTTAAAATTAGTCAACTTGCAACAAAAATTCAATATTCTCCACGAGTCACGGAAAATTTATTGGAGTGTGCAGATAGTTACATCACAACAAAAAATGAAACTGAAGGTTGTAACTAGGATATGTTTGCATGTGTCAAGAATATCAAGATCTCACAAAGATGCTGGGATTGTTTGATTATCAGACAATATCAAACACTGTTACACACAGCCTAGGGAATACTTGAATCTTCGAACTTTTCACTGATCCGTCAGTTTCGTGGTACGATTCCCATTCCCAAATCTTTCAAATGTATAGCGGATTGATTTATTCGGAATAGTTTGCTGCATTTTGGGGTGGATTAATCAAAGAAGCATCAACTGTTAGCCAATGAAAAGCTTCCACCATTTTTCATACCTTGTTATGACGTCGCACAGAGTCTGTCTTGCATAAAAGTGGGAAAAATCATGTCAACTTTTATCCGGTTGTGCGGCATATTTTTCCATAAACTGCTGCTTTGTGGAGAGATATGGAAAAACTTGCATTTGACGAAAATAATTTCTCCGAAGTGGTTTATCGAATGTGCATATGAAATATCCCCATGCCATCTAAATCACAACGGGGGATTAGTATAAATACTAGGATAAATAACTTACACTTTACAATAGTTCAATACCTCTGCAAAATCTTCATATTAATAGTTATGGGTTTAGAAAATAATAAAATAATAAGAAAGTATATAAATATTGGTGAGAAATCAGAAGGCTCAACAACCTTTGGTATTCTTATTGGTTTGTTCGCTGCTTTCGGTGGTGTTCTATATGGGTATGACACTGGTACTATTTCTGGTATTTTGGCTATGAAGTATGTCCTAAAACATTTTCCAGAAGACAATCCAGGAATGGGAGGTGAACCAGGAACTTTTTCTTCTTCAGAACATTCACTGATTGTTTCCATTTTATCTGCCGGTACTTTTTTTGGTGCTTTGCTGGCTCCATTATTAAGTGATACATTAGGTCGTCGTTGGACTGTAATTATCGCTACTGCTATCGTTTTTAACTTCGGTGTCATCTTACAAACAGCTTCAACAGGTATTGATCTACTTGTTGCTGGTAGAGCTTTCGCAGGATTGGGTGTTGGGTTAATTTCTTCGTGTATTCCAGTATACCAAGCAGAAACTGTGCCTAAATGGATTAGAGGTGCTATTACATCGACATATCAGTGGGCTATCACGATTGGTTTGTTATTGGCCGCTTGTATCAATCAGGGTACACATGCAATTGATGGTCCAGCATCATATAGAGTTCCTATTGCGATCCAATTAGTCTTTTCTGTCATTCTCAGTGTTGGTATGTTCTTGTTACCAGAATCTCCAAGATTCTACGTCTCCAAAGGTAAATCTGATGACGCCATGAAATCACTATCAAGGGTTAGACGTCTTCCTGAAGGACACTCAGCTCTTGTAGAAGAATTGAATGAAATAACAGCAAACTTTGAGTATGAAACAAGTTTCGGGAAATCAGGTTGGAAGGATTGTTTCTCAGTCAAGAACTATCAACTAAAAAGATTGATCACCGGTATTTTTCTTCAGGCATTCCAGCAACTGACAGGTATAAACTTCATCTTCTATTTCGGTCCAACTTTTTTCAAAAACTCTGGTATTGACAATGAATTCTTGATTCAGATTGCAACCAATGTTGTCAATGTTGGTATGACTATACCAGGTATCATATTTGTTGAAATTTTGGGACGTCGTGCCATGCTGTTGATTGGTGCTGCTGGTATGTGTATTTCCGAACTCATTGTTGCGATTGTTGGTACTGCTGCACCAGGTAGTGATGCTGCTAACAAATGTTTGATTGCATTCGTTTGCTTCTTCATTGCTTTCTTTGCTGCGACATGGGGTCCAATCTGCTGGGTTATTGTTGGTGAGATCTTTCCATTAAGAACTAGAGCTAAATCTGTTGCAATGTCGAGTGCTTCGAACTGGTTGTTCAACTTTGCTATTGCCTTTGCTACACCTTACTTAGTTGATGATGCCCCAGGTTCAGCAAAACTGGGATCTAAAGTTTTCTTCATTTGGGGTGGTTGCAACTTCTTATGTTTTGTCTTTGCCTTTGTTATGGTATATGAAACTAAGAATTTAACCCTGGAACAAGTTGATGAACTTTACCACACAGTTCCAAATGCCTGGAGCAGTAAAACTTTCGTCCCTGTTCAACACAAGTACTCAGATGCTGAAAGAATCACTGGGGAAAGTGGTAGCACCGAAAAAGCAGAAATCGAACTTAACGACCATCAATCAACAGATTAAATCTAAACGCATATATATACGTATATACTATAATGACTTGAAAATACTATTCAGTTACTAAAGCAAGAATGTAGTAGAACAGAATCATCTCATCGGGTTTGCTTGAATTGTAACAATCCCAATACCGTATTTATTTGCAATGAAGAAATTCTTGAAAGGAATTCACGGAAGGACACTACAATAAACTGAAGTCATAGGTACTTATGTTTATTCGAAAGTTTTACTTAAACAAACTATATTATTTAGAGCCCTTTTCAGCACCTTCTTTGGCACCAGTTAAGCTACTGGAAACATATTCAGCAGCGTCATTCAAAGATTGTTTAGCTTGCTCGACATATTCACCAGCAGTTTCTGATAAACTTTTACTCTTTGCGTCATCATGGCCTTGTTGGACTGAGTCACCTAACTGTTGTGTGGATGATTTAGCATCTTCTGGTTGTAATTTAGATTGGAGTTTGTCAACAGTATCGGTGGCATATTCTTTACCTTGTTGAGCGTAAGATTTTTGGTCTTCTGGAGTTAATTTTTCCGAAGCTTTATCTGTGAATGATTTTCTACCAACGTCTGACATTTTATTTGATTTCAATTGTTTTGTGATAGTGAAAATAAAAACAAAGAGGTGTTTAATGTGGAATCAAGCTTCCTTAAATAGTCGAGCATTCACATTTGGAGCAATCTATATTTACAGTAGTGTCGCGTCATTAAACCAGATCGTGATGTATTACGCACTATTGTGAAAGAGCAATGTTGCTTTTAACGTAATTTCATATGCAAGGTTCACTAGTAATACTTTGCTACTAAACTTTTAAAGGAAAAGACGTTGATTTCAGTAATTGTACTAGACACTATCGTAAAATGTGGCTATTGTTGTAAAACGGGAATCTTGTAAAGCTCTGTCATCAAGCTGAGCATTGGAGCAACGCTTGTACATGAACACAGAGATTTTTGACACTTTTTTTCGAAACTTCTCCAGCAATTTTTCCGATGATGAAACCACAAACGTTTAGGGGAAACTCGGTCTTAACCGGAAATTTTCGGCACAATCAAAAAGTTTGCCATTTATTAGCAACACTATAGATTGGTGAAGAACCACTAGCATTGAAAGTACATTTGTTTGACGTTAGTATTGGGCAATCATAAGTTCATATCTGAGACTTTGTAAACTGTGCCTAGAAAGGATAGCAAATTAACAATTGTCGGTTGCTGTCGCTTAAGACTGAAATCGAAGACTGTTGACAAATAGATCACGTGAAGCATTCCTTCCCCTTTGGGATGAACCCCTGTACCGTATGTGTCATGAAAATCTCAGGTACTTCATTTGCTTGGGTCATATACACTTCGCTGTAAAGGCCATAAAGAGGAAAGCAAGTCTTTATAGAATACCAAAGTAATTATGCCTGGTAGTGCTATAAATGATGGAAATTTAGCAAGTTTACAGAGACAGAGAGTGCAGAGATCCGCAATAGAATTGTTATCTGACAATGCGACTATCGTATCACAGCATAGAGATGATGATAGTCACGCTATTGAAGAAGCAAATAACCTGCCTTTGTTATTAAGCAATGCAATGGGTACAACTCCCCAGCGATATGAACTGGTTAGAAGACCTAGAACAGAATTAGGGATGACGAGCAGTTTAATGTATGTCAATTCAGAGCAACAGTTTATGAATAGCTCGTCGTTGTCTTCACAACAAACAAATGAAAGCCCTATTTCAGCAATCAATCAGAGATCTTTGAGGATCGTCTCAAATGAAATCCTAGACTTCACAGATGATAAACGATTAATGATCTCAGGTATTTTTGATGATCATATAAGCCATCTTGTATACCCCAGTGTCATAAGAAACAAGCATATAGATCAATATTTGGCCATGTTTCTAAGGAAAAGGAGACTGTATGGTATAAAGTATAATGATGTGAAGATACAAAAGTTTCAAGTTCCAAGAAAGCGGAGTTATTCAGAAATTGAGAATGATGAAAATTTGCACAATGCTAAGTTTGATACAATAAGGCCGGAACAAACATCTTTTTTCAAGAGTGGGATAACATTCTATGAACACTCATCTTCATATCAACTGTCTCTTGTTGATATAGATTTCGAAAGAATGACTGCATGTGGATATTTTCAATTCCATGATGAAGGATTCAAATCCATATGGATGGGTCAATTCCTGGTTAGCAAACCAAAAGAATTAGATGAAAGTGACTGTGTTACCATGAAGGCAGAAGTTATCGACTTTGAGAGGACCGATATGACTTTCATGACATCTTTCGAAAAAAGGATCGAATTGCATGATGAAAAAACAAGAATAAGCGATGATCTGATTCAAATATACAAAAATTGTTTTATAAGGAGACAGTTATCAAGATGGATACTGCTGAAACCTTTCAAAAACTTATCAATTGCCAGAATTTCCACATTAATGACATGTGAAAATTGTCTTGAAAAGTTACAGAGTAACTTTATCTTGCTCAAGATATTTATTTCATGTAACGAGATTCCTGATTTGTTAGCATGTATTGATAAGAGAACTGGCTCCATGCAAATGGTTTCAGCGGAGTCTAAGAGCATTCAGGTTACCCAGCACATGTTGTATGAGAGAGAGATTGGGCATTATGATAAGGATGAGAAGGTAGTGGATATGTATCTGAATCCTGGAAGATACACACTGTCAAGTATATGTCTCAAATAACGACATGCATATGGCAAGGACTCTTTTTGGGAGCCGTTCTGATATACGACATTTATGTTCTATACGCATGTAAAAGTATTTAAAAGTAAGTTCAAAAACGACAACCTGATGATAATCCAAATAACTACATATGTGTATTCTCTCAAACTATTTACATAAAACACATAGATGTCGGCTTTAAGACCACCCACCTTTTCCGGATCTGATATCCTCTCTTCTTTGCCTCGTCCATTCTTTTTTGCATTCTCTATAAGCTTTGAAATATTCCTGACACATGTCCCTATCAAAATTGTTCAGTTCCAAGCACTTGATACTCATATTGGCACTTTCCTGGCATGGATCATAATATCTTGAAGGTCCTTTGGTTGCAAACATTCTTTTATGATACTCAGATGTAGGATTATCTGGGTAGTACTTATATTCTTTGACCGACCCCTTTGTGAAATCCACAGATTCTTTTTCTTTTTGAATCGTTGGATCCATTTCTTTGAACTGTTTGTCCATCCTTCTGTCGCTGTCAGACATACTTCTTCTTTATTAAGTCTGTAGGATAGTGCTCTACTTCTCTTTTCTCTGTTACTGAAATAGTGACCTTTTTTTTTTTTTACCTTGAAAAAGAAACAGAGAAAAAAATGCGATGAGCATCACCACCATTCACAAAAAGATGAACAAATTACAGGTAACGATCCAAAATGGCTGAAGGATCACCCGAGCTATGCTCTAGATGTAAAACAAAAGTTGCAGATACGCACTCACGAAAGGAAGCCTTTTGTAAATCATGCTTTATTCGATTTATAAGTGGAAAGCAAAGAAAACACATGAGTAGTGAAAAGTATAAGGTTAAGTTTGGGGACAATATAACAAGAGAGAGAGTTCTTTTCCCAATATCGTTCGGTGAATCATCGCTAGTTCTATTTGATATTCTTATCTCACTGTATGATGAACAAATGATGAACCCTAGAGCCAAACTGGGATTTGAGTTAGTTGTACTATTTATTGACGATTCCAGTGTCGAAATGTACGACAAAAACTATGAAGATATATTGAGAAATCTTAAAGAGGACTACAGTCTATCAAAGTATCCTGTAAAGTTTACCAAAGTCGATATAAATGCATTTTTGGATGACAAACAATCCATCAATCAGATCACGCTGCTCAAGGACTTTACCACCTTTAGATACTTGGTAGAAGATCCGAATCTAACAATCAAGAAGCTATTTGAAGTATGTCCAAACAGGGCATCCAAACATGACTTGAAACAGATAATAATGAAGAATTTGATCAACAGATATGCCTCAACCAATGACATTAACTCAGTAGTAATGGGCAGTAATATGAATACTCTTGCTGAGCAAGTAATTTCCCTGACAGTGAAAGGACGTGGGTCTGAGATCTACTCCAGTCTGTCAGATGGAATCAAGATGGTCAATGGAAAGGAAATAGAAACTATCAATCCACTGCGTGATGTTTCATCCCGAGAGGTGTCATTGTTCTTCAACTTTAGAAATCTCTCTAAGTATGATATACAAGATAGATCGAAAAACGATAGTATCATGAACAAACAAAAAACTCTAAATGAAGTGGTGAACAAATATTTCAAGTCTGTGGACACAGATTATGACAATATAGTGTCAACTGTTGTTAAGACTGGTGCAAAACTTGCCGAACCTCGAAACTTCGATGGTATGTTCTGCACTGTATGTCACAACAAGATCTACAATCAACCGATGAAGTGGTTAAAAAGCATCACATATAATGGCTCTAAAGGACCAGAGAATGAAATGGAAGAGGAATCATATCAAGAATGGAAAGAAGCTAACAAAGAGATTCTTGAAGGTCTCGAAAAGGCTGATAAGGAGCAAGTGCAAATTTGTTACGGCTGTGCAGTTACGATTGGTGGTAATGCCGGGAATAGTATTTCATGGCCTGTAATAGAGGCAGAAGAAACGCGTAAAATTTTAGATGAGTATGTCTTGACTGATGATGAATCTGACAACTAGTACCAGAAGTCTTACCAAATTTCATTTCACTTTGGTCAACATAAGCTCATGTCATCTTACACTGTATACCAACACATAAATAATGATTACATAATTCAAATTTAAATTTCAACTACATCTTTATTCTTATGCATAAGAGCTCTACTTGACATTGATCTTTGCTGGGATAGCTATGCTTATCAATTGAGGATATAATTAAAGTGATGTCACGTTTTATCCCTGAAGGGCAGAGCGACTTGAAATCGCTACAGGATAAGGAAAAGGAGGACTACAAGAAGTTCAAAGAAGAACAAGAGGAGAAAGAACATGTCTCTCTGTATGAACAAATGAGAGCCAATTACCTGATCAAGGAGCAAAAGTATGAGGAAAAGATAAAGTCCAAAAACCAACCAGATAAAATTACAGAGAAGGAACTCGAATTTTATAAGAAACTCAAAGATGATATGGCCGTAAAAGAATTAGCAGCAAAAAGAGAAATCGAGAATGGTTTACAAGAATTTGAGCAGTAAGTTGAAATTTCAACTGATTTTGTATATCAACTACTTGTCAGCTACTTGTTACTAACGTTTCAAAAGGCTGAAAAAACGCAGGACTGCTGTACAAAAGGGTGCGCATTCTGATATACATTTGGAAATGCCAGAGAAGATCAATTTGAAACCCAGAAAAAAATCTACCAAAGCCACCGAAATCATAACCAGAACAACCGACACCAGTACTAGGAGATCCGAAAGTCACTCAAGTAAGAAAGCTAGTTCTTCCTTAATCGCAGGGTACGACTCTGATTCTGACTCCGACTCTGATGATTGATACAGCATTCTCTCATTGATATTGATGCTGCCCGAACCGTTTATTGCAATTATCAACAAAATCATCCAGAAAAAAGTTGTCAGAGAATAACCTTGAACAGAATACTAGAAGAGCAATACGTAAAAAAGAACTGAAGATGATTGGATTCTTCAGCGGTATAATGCGTCCCCTTATAACAACGAGCTCAATTACAAGAGCTACCTTCATAGGGTACCAGCCATCCATGTTTTGCAGAACACTTATGAAATCACACAAAGGTGCTGCTAAGAGATGGAGAAAAACAGCTAATGCTTTCAAAAGAGTGAGTTTCACTGATGGAGAGAAGTTCTTGTTTGAAGCTTTGTACTAACTCCTTGCTTTTTAGCGCCAATCTGGAAGAAACCATGGGAATACAGGTTGGAGTCTCCGTACATTAACGAACGGAAGCTCCAAAAGAATGAGTAATCCAGCTCAAACCAAGAGATTGAGAAAACTTTTACCTTACCACTGAACTACAAAAGGAATATTATGCAATGTAGAATTGAGATGGTTCAAAAATCTATCTCTTTTTTCTTTTCCAGATCGAGTGCTTGTACATATATCTATAATTCATGATTGGAGTATTAAACTCAAATTCACTTTGTAAGGAGGCATCATTGCATTTGCATATAAATGTACGACACCCATTCTTGGTACTCGTCATTTGCCTGTTTGGAACTGAACTGATATCGTTTAGGAATCATGGAACCACATTTTTCTAGGGTAACTGTATCATGGAGTGAATAGCTATATTTCGACTTCAAAACCTTGAACCACTTGTTATAAACGATTAGATCTCTCACTATATCAATACTTGACTGTATCTCTGCAAGCATTAATCCTCCATTTTGCAAATTGAGCATTGATCTGATAGCAGCAGTTTTTGATCCAATCTTTTCACTTAGGATTTTATGATTGACTACAAAATAGCAATTCAGTATCAATCCCACAATCAAACTCCACTCATTGGAAATCTTTGATGAGTATTTTTGAAATGTTTGTAGAATGTTTTTAGTTACGGACTCCTCGAGCTGAAACTTGTTACATAACGAGGTGATCTCTCTTGAGGTTAACAATTTCATATCACTCAGTGACGGCTGAATTGGATAATCTTCTTGTTCTTCATCTACTGGTTGATTTTGTGACTCCTCCTTTGAGGGAAGCTGTCTATGTTTCGAGGGTGAAGGTGAAGGTGATGCTGATTCAAAAACTGAAATTGAATCTGCCGCTGCTGCCTCAAGCCGTTTCTGGAACGATGTCTTGGACTTAGAGCCAAATGGTCTGCCTCGTGCTCTCTTATGTGGAGAAGATGAAACTGGAGTCGAGTGGTTTGTTCTATCAGGAATTGGTCTCTTCCTAGGTGTACCTGAAGGTGTAGAAGACTCTGCTATCAAATTGTACTTGAAAATAGCCAGTAGACTGCTAGCGGTCTTTACAGGTACAGGGAAATTTTTCAAAGTTGGGGCCGGGAGATTGAACAAGTCACTTAGTCTGTTCACTGCAACGAACGCACAAAGATGTGGTCTAGCAACTTCCTCTGTAGACTTCAGATTGATCTTTTGTCTAGATGCTTGGTAGAGACTAGATGTGAGCTGTTTCAACTTCTCAGGTACTTCACCCACAATCGTGGGAAGAACGTCTTGCAATGCCTGTTGTATTATCTGTGCGCTCATTCGAACTGCGACAATATTTCAACTCAAGAAGAAACAAAGCTCAATTAACGGAGTTGTCAAAGAGAATCATCATACAAATAGTAACCATACCTTGTTATTCAAAAGACCCCGGATCTTTATTTCATTTCTTTCTCACCGGAACTTGACTATTTACTTTTCGCGAATTGGAACTAGAAAAAAAACGTTGTTTTATGGAAAAAAGGGAGATACTCTCTTATGGTGACGATAGAACTTGAGTAATATTGTTATTCAAATAACATTGAAAATCCAGAAATGTTCTCTCTTCTTGTTCGCCAGCCGGCAGCCACTACAAGAGTATCTCAACTAGGTGCTAGTGCTCGCTATTTCACAACAGGGAGCAAACTGCTACAGCGTAAACAATCAGAGGTTGTTGAACAACAAGAAGCTCACAACGAACTACCAAAGGAACTCATTAGTGGTGCTCCGGCTGAATTAGTTACTGAAAGAGTCGTCCGTATCTTCAAGGACTCCAAACCTGCCACCCAAAGCGGAACTTATGGCTCTCATTTCTGGAAACTGGAGTGGGATGTTCTAGGTAAAGGTAACAGATGGGAAAATGACTTGATTGGTTACCAGAGCTCTGCCGATTACATGTAAGTTTGACTACTATAACGACGTCTTTTAGATTACTAACGTATCCGTTTCAATATAGGCAATGTACACAGATGAAGTTTGACACCAAGGAGGCTGCTATTCGCTTTGCACAAGGTCAAGGCTGGTCGTTCATTGTCCGTGAACCAAATCAACGCCGTTTCAAAAAGAAAGACTACTCTGCAAATTTCTTCCACTCTCCAACAAAACTGAAGCTCATCAGAACCAAATAGATATGTATGCGTATCAGACTTATTTATTCCGCCCATTTATTTATTTATCATCTATTTATTTATCCATATTTATTCAACCGTTATAATATAATTATACACCTGGACACCACATAAATTTAGTATTATTGTTATTTTTTATCTCTCACAAATAATAATAAATAAACACAATATAATAATCGAACAAGCAACAAAAAACGAGTACAAGTAACTGGTATCGACTAAAAGGCTATTCTCTGTACGTCACATGTCTCATAGGGGAAGCAGGAGCAACTCGCTCTCGGAATTTTTCCCGGATAGATACGCCAACCCTTACTCAGAGAAGCGTCACAATGATACTAGACCCTCAGGTTATCATCCCAGTGGAAGAGCTCGCTACTGGAAGGAAACACATAGTTCCAGAACAGAGCGACCTTACAGAGATATCAAACACAGATCAGTAATACGTGGTGATCAGTATTCCCACCATAGTAGTCCTTCCAGTCATCGTGATAACATGCCCATTTCTGAGCAGCACGCGACTAAGGAAGTGGAAAGAGATAATGTAAAAACTCAATGGGATTATCAGTACGACCCTGCCTTTCTGGATCAACAACATCACCTGGACCGTGATGGCAACTTTACTTATGATAAAGGCAAATCTCAGCTTGGGAAACCTTGGTTAAAGGTATCATATGACCCAGAACGCTCAAAGGATAACGCAAAAGGCTCATCAGTCATCTATAAAAAGATCATAGAGGATTCACTTTCAAGGACATCAGACCCACGATTGAAAAGTGACTTCAGAGAAACCCAGAGAAGTTTCAAAAGGCACAAGAAAAAGCACGCTTCTGTAAAATCATTGCCTCTTCCCAAGTTTTCCTATGATAAATACAGTGTTGGTCCACCTCCAACTTCTGAGGTTGTTATATCAAATCTTGGACGTGCTGTATCTGATATCTACCTCAGAAATCAATTAAAAACTTTTGGAGAGCTCTCTGAAGTTGACATCATTCTTGATCCTGAAACTGGTATCCCTCTAGGGTTGTTAAGAGTGAAATTTGATGGTTCTGTAGATAAAGCTTCGAAAGCAGCCAAAAAATCAGTTGAGGCTTTAGATAAAACCAAAATCGATGGCAACCTAATACGGGTTCGTCTCAATAAAGAGGGGAAAGTTTTAGACCATATCAAATCAAAAGTACTTCAGAGTATACGTGTCAAACAAAAGATCGACAAAATTGAAGAAAAGAAGGCTCTTTTACCAAGTGCTCCAAAGGCGATCTTGAATGCCATATCTCGAAATCAACACAAACAAGAGATGTTGAGAAGTCAACAGAAAACATCTCAATCGTCCCCTGCACAAAGTTCAATTTCTGCTCCCTCATTACCAAAACCTGTTGTAAAAGAACAACCTCTGAAACACAAAATTCGTGTTCCTAAGGAACTTGATAGATATATCAAAGGTCGCGCATTTATCTTTCTAGCTGTCAAATACATCAAAAAGCAATTAAGTAGGAATGATGTCAAAAAGACTTTGGAGACGTATGATTGGACTAGAGTCTTGGATGATGAATCCGGTATTTACGTTGTTTTCAATAACCCAAAGGAAGCCAAACGTTGTTACCAATTAGAAAATGGTAAAAGAGTGTTTTCAGTTAATTTATTCATGGAACTACAGCTTCCAGATGGTTATAACTCCACAGAAGAAGATGACAGATATCTCATAAAGGAAAGAGATGTTGTTGATGAGGCTACTTCCCTTCTTACTAAGGAGCTGGAAGATGCCTTACAAAAAGATATCAGAACTAAAATCATTGCACCTGCAGTACTACAATTTCTTGATATTGAGAATTTTCCTCATTTGAAAGAAAAGGTTCTGATAAAACAAAAGCAAACATTGAACACAGCCCAAAAAGATATCTCTACAACAGCACCAAAGGCCAATGGAATTAAGACCGAACATAATGATATAAGTGATGTATTCTCCTTGAAAAAAAGTGTTCCAAGACTACCAAGTTTCAAAAAGAAGAATGACGCTGTATCTCTCAAGAGGGAGCATGATTTGACAGAACTGAAAAATATCAAGGTATTGAGAAAAAAGAAACAAAACCTACCTCTCAACTATTCCTTGAATTTTGATCAAGAAAATGGAAGTGATTCTAGAGAGTCGAGTATCACGATACCACAGCTGGAAAATTCACACCAAGATCTTATCAATGAACCACCAAAGAAGAAACCCAAAACTGCAACATCCCAAAATATCGAGCATGTACTATATTCATCATCTTCTTCAGAAGATGAAGAGCAAGAAACAAGAGAGTCCACACCAACTACGCCAGAGGATGATAAAATGGATGTTGATACCATGAAAGAAGAACCTGACTTGGCGGAACAACATCAAGAAGTTTTAAAGGTCGAAACTGATGAAGATAGAAAGTTCGAGCTATCTTCATTTGATAGCTTGCATAGACCAACAAAGACCGAATTACCAATTCCTGTTTACGAAGATAACTTGAAAGAAGCCTATGATTTGAACGACTTCAAAGATTTGGTTAAAGATGAAGAGGATCTTTTATTGCTGAAAGAACTTCTTAAGGATGAAATGGTCAATGATCCATTGACATTAAACCTAGATTACTGGGCATGGAAACAAAAAAATATAATACTTCGTCGTTTACAAGAGTCACAGGAGTCTTTCTCAATACCAAAGACTCTACAAAGTAAAATGGGTTCACATAAACGCCAAGGTTATGTGAAAATTCCGGATGAAATCAAAGTGGAATATTTACCACATAGAAAACGGGTACATGATCCTCTAAGTACCATTCAGGTCGAAAATGAAGAAAATGATTCTTCTAAAGTTCAGAGTTCAAGAACGAACCGTTCTAACAACAGAAGGTTTGCATATGAAGTTAGTAACTTCAATACAGAAAATGAGATTTTGACAATGAATCAGTTGAATAAACGTAAAAAACCCGTCTCTTTTGCAAGATCTGCTATCCATAATTGGGGTCTTTATGCGCTGGAACCTATCGCTGAAAAGGAGATGATTATTGAGTATGTCGGAGAACGGATAAGACAACAAGTTGCAGAGTTTAGAGAAAAGTCTTATTTGAAGTCTGGTATTGGTTCAAGTTACCTGTTTAGGGTAGATGAGAACACTGTTATCGATGCCACAAAAAAGGGCGGAATCGCCAGATTCATCAACCATTGTTGTGTTCCGAGCTGTACAGCAAAGATTATAAAAGTTGAAGGGGTCAAGAGAATTGTGATTTATGCTTTGAGAGACATTGCAGCTAACGAGGAACTTACTTACGACTACAAATTCGAGCGTGAAACTAATGACAATGAAAGAGTACGGTGCTTGTGTGGTGCACCGGGATGTAAAGGATACTTGAACTGACCCTTTATACTCATCAATTAATGTAAAAAGTAATTACTTTACCATTTGTAGAGACTAACTATACAACCTGTAAATATTTCATGAAAAGTGAAAAATTGTGATAGATCACAATACCCTAAAAACTAAAATGAAACGAGTGGAAAGGGGGAAAGTTGAAGTATTTCTGAACTGCCAAAGAGCTCATCATTATGCTTCGTAGGTGCGTCTCAAGATGTCAGGTGCAACAAGTTGTGCGAATCAATTGGCCGGTTACTAGGTTCTTTCATGGTTCTATTGCACTGAGCAAAACGCGCTCTACTGTCACGCTATCACTAAATGATGTGGATAAAGAGCTGTTTGATTCAAGGCTCGCAAACGATCGTGAGCTTGAAAAATATCTGGAAACACTGCCTCCACTGATGAGAAGTGTCAAAGAGACAATGCAAAGATACAAAGGATATGTGGTTATTACGCAAGTTGGAAGTTTTTACGAGCTATATTTTGAGGACGCTACAAATATTGCCCCAAAGCTTAATATAACTCTAACCAAAAAGACATTCAAAGATGACGTGGTTGTCCCAATGGCTGGTTTTCCTTTGTCCCAGTTAGATCGACATTTGAAAGTACTGGTAAAGGACCTCCATTTAGGCGTTGCAGTAGCTGAGCAATTTCGAAAAGAATCGTCAATAGACAATGATCCAGCCAAGATTGCAAGAAGGGTCACGCGTGTAATTTCACCAGGTACTCTTGTGGATGAAGCATTCTTGAATGAGCAAGAAAACAATTATCTCTTATCGATTGACATCCCGAGAAACTCTCTCATTAGAGCTGCAGATCCTGAAACTCCAATTGGATTGTCTTGGATAGACATATCAGTGGGAACACTTTTTGTACAAGAAATCAATCTGGAAGGTCTTGCTTCTGCCATATCTAGAATTAAACCTGCCGAGATTTTGCTTGGGGAAGACCTAGTGGAACACCATTTGGAGCTTGGTGAGTGGTATCAAGAGCTGATCGAACTGAAGAAATACTTCATCAAATATCAAAACCTTCCATCAAAACATAAGACGATGGATTTATTTTATGACATGTTCAACTTTCCCGTCTCAAAGATCAAGCAGTCCTTTGGTTCGCTTACTTTGAAAGAAACTGCAGCGATGAGATCGCTACTAAACTATATTCAAGAACATTTTCCTGAAACAACTGTATGTCTTCAATTGCCAGAGAAGAAATTACCGGAAGAAATAATGCAAATAGATTCAAGAACATCTGATGCCCTGGAGCTACATAAAACTCATAGAGACCAACTAGTCAAAGGTTCTCTACTATCAGCAATACGAAGAACCGTGACTCAATCAGGAACAAGACTGCTTTCACAGTGGCTTATGGCCCCATCTACTAATGTGGAAGAGATAAGGTACAGACAGGAGATGGTAAACTTATTTCACAGTGATCCGGTATTTAGGAAACAGGTAATTCAAAAATTGAAGGAATGTCACGATATCACAAGAATTGTTCAACGGTTTTCGATGGGGAGAGGTAACACCTTGGATCTCGTTCAGTTAGCAAATACAGTTCAAACATTTGAGTCACTAAAGAACACAATAAATGATAACGCTAAATCTATTTTGAGCTCTTTATTGAAAATTCCAGAATCTCAAACAAAGCTTGCTGATGAGATTTTGAAGGATATTGATGTTGATCTTCTACTTTCTGACTTAGAGAATCAGCAAAAGCTTATAAAGGAAGAAGTTATGTCACTAGCTAAAGATAGTCCTGTTAGTACCAACTCTTACTGTGATGAAAGCACTTACGTTGTTAGAAAGTCCGCCTCCAAGGATTTGAAAAAGCTCCATCAAAATCTGGATGATCTTTATCAACAGCGGGTTAATTTACAGAGGAATTTGGAAGACAAGTTGATGATTACCGGGGGATTTAAGGAAGTGTCACTTAAGTTAAGTCCCAGTCTAGGATATCAGGTATATATCAAGGGGACCAAAAATAGTCACTATGGGCTACTTGATGAGATTTTGAAAGAGGCAGTCCCTACTCAAAAGAGTAAATATACAAGATGGTACAGTTATCCCTTATTGACATCTTTGGGGCACAGCATTGATTCAACTAAGCTCAAAATTCAAAAAGAAGAAAATATGGTAGTGAAATCACTGATAAAGAAAGTTGTTAAGAAAAGCCCTCATCTCCGTGATATCGGAAAATTTTTGGATCTTCTGGATATTACCAGTTCTTTTGCAGTATTGGCAACTGAAAAAAATCTGATTCGGCCAAAAGTTGATAATTCAAATAACTTGGATATTGTCGAAGGCAGGCATCTTGTTGTTGAGGAATCGCTGAACTCAGAAATGAAAAGGTTTTCATCTAATGATCTTCATTTAAGTGAAAATATATCTACGTGGGTTATTACAGGTCCGAATATGGGAGGGAAATCAACATTTCTGAGACAAAATGCTATAATTGTGATTCTTGCTCAAATAGGTTCATACATTCCGGCAAAATCAGCCAGTATAGGCATTGTTGACAAAATATTTAGTCGTGTAAACTCTACTGACGACTTATCCAACAACATGAGTACTTTCATGGTAGAGATGGTTGAAACAAGCTACATTTTGAATGGTGCAACTAACAAATCACTAGCCATTTTGGATGAAATAGGTAGAGGAACTAGTGCAAAAGAAGGAACTGCTGTAGCCTTTGCAACACTGTGTCATCTTGTCAATGTAAATAAGTCAAGAATTCTCTTCTCTACACATTATGGAAACGAGATAAAACGCTTGATAGATGAGAATGAACAAGACCCTAATGTGTTCGTTTTCAAAAAAGTGACAGCAACAAGAAAAGGCGATCATATTCACTTCAATCGTGAACTTATCGAAGGTATTTCTGCTCAATCTTATGCGATTGAGGTTGCGGAAAAGGCAGGTTTTCCTTCAGAAGCTCTCAAAATCGCACGGTCAGTCATGACTACATAATAGGAATTTGATAATTACTGTTTATAGTAAGTTAGAAAAAAAAGTCATTACTTCATGCATAATATACTAGTTTCCTGTAGATCCTGGGGGTTGGTTAGAGGGTTGGTTTCCGTTTTGATTCCCATTCTGTTGGCTGAAAAATTGCTGCATCATCATTTGTTGCATTTGAAAGAACTGTTGCTGCATTTGCTGTAACTGAGCTGGTTCCATGTTTTGGTTCATCTGAGGCATCGGGAACATAGGGGGCATTGGCATTTGATTCAATGTAGGATTTTGATAGTTTCTCATCAATCCAGGAGGTGGTTGAAAGCTCCCGGGAATAATGTTTGGATATCTTGGGTCCACCTGTTGCTGATGCTGTTCTCTTTGTGATCTTGATTCGTACCCTAAGTTGGCCGGTTGGTTGAAACTGTGATGTACTGGTCTTTCATACTGTCTTAGATTAATTTGGTTTTTGGATGGTTTCGAGTGTGTTAACCTCTTGTTTCCCTCTGCTTCAGCTTTGGTGTTATTGGGCTTCTTTCTTTTCTTGGATTTCCTGGATTGCATTTCTTTCTCATCATCAGAAAACTCCTGCTCCTCCTCTGGAATCTCCTCGTCGTGCCAATTACTGGCATCACTTCCCTTTACAGCTTTGATCGTATCCGTATATACGAAGGAAGATTTTGGAACAACATAATATACATTAGCATTCTTCTTCTCCTTGAATTTAGCTATTGAATCTTCTGAATTGAACTTGACTCGGTACAAGGGGTATGAGACAGGACCAAAAACCTCATGTAGATAACCTATTGGAGTTTTATCCTCGAGACAGAGTACAGATCCTTCTTTCAAAAATCTAAACTCACCTGACAAATTACCTTTTACCACAATATTTTGATCCACAATAGAGATTATCTGTCCAACAAGTTCAATCGCATCATTTTCGCTGATGGTAAATCCTTCTGGAAGCTCTTCGGCGGAGTCTTCCACTTCATTTTTGGATTTTATAGGTCCATTAGACCCAACTTCTTCCTCTAAGGCGTCGACAAATTCATCTTCATTATTCGATTCGCTAAGGTCTGAGTCACTCTCAATACTGCTACTACGATTGCTTGAGATAGAACTGTCGGACTCTATATCTGAATCTGAGTCTGAGTCTGACTTCGAATCACTGGTTTGTGTTTTCTGATCTATCTGTTCCAATATTTTATCCAAGAATTCAACACCTTCAGGTTTACCAAACGTTCTTTCGACGATTTCTAGTTTAGTTTCTTCAGCACTATTCTCAACGTGAACCCCGATATTTGACACTTCCGCACTGCCAACGTCCTCAACTTTGTCCAATGTCTCTCTGTCTTTTGCATCACATGTTTCGCTCTTTGAGTTCAGATCCGTTAAATCCTTTATAAGCTCAATTTTCTCATCGTTTTGTATATCCAGAAGCCCTTCTCCTTCATTATTGTAGACGTCATCTGCTGTGTCGGACATCATATAGGGTCGTTCTCTCCTTTCGATAATCCTACCTATTTACTTGTCTCTTTCTGAGAGGTAAAAAAAATCCTTTTTTTTATGCGATGAGGTGTTACGGCCAGCATCTTTGAGTTCCGGTACTACAATCAGAAACTTACTGTTAGTCTTGATAGATGATTGAGTCACTTAACAAATATGTGATGATGCATTAGCAGACAATGAAACTTGGGCCATCGTCAAATTCTGTGTTCAACATTTCAGATGGATTAGACTGATGCAATCTTGAAAAGTAATCTTCTAGTTCAGAGTCGTTCTGGCGAATTATTTCGACCCTGGACTTGATCAGCAGTAACTCAAGATCATTATTATAGTCGTAATCACCTTTTGTTGGTGCTTCTTTTCTAAATGAAAGGGCGATTGACAGATTTCTTTTGGCTTTCTTGTCAATAAGCTCAACATCTCCAATAGAACTATCAAAATCAAGGTCCTCCAATTCTAGATCACTTGGCATAAGGAACAGCGCCTTAGAATCAGCAGTTTTTGTGAGTCTTGCTTCAACTTGTTCACCCTCCTGTGGTTTCAAGTATTTTTTCGCGTGATCCTTTACAGTCTTGGATTTCGTATGTGTTGGAGGTTTGGAAACTTTTGGCTTCCTGTTCTTCTTTGGAAGTTTCAGTTTATTGAAAATCGCATCTTTGATAAGGTCTTTAGGTTTTTTGACATTTTTATTTTTGGTCATCTTTGAGGTTGGTGTGGAGGTAGCTAAAAGTTCATTAGAGCTCGACGATGTTGCCAGTTCATCCAATACCTTGTTGGCATTCAACAAAATTTCATAGGTAGTCAGGTCGTCTAGTGACTTGTCGAACAATGACTTCTCAAACTCCTTTTTGATTGGCAGTTCAGCAACTCCTGGCTCTTTGTTCATCTCACATGAAACATCTTTAGAAGGAATCCATTTAGGTAGCTTGTTTTTAGGTGAGTCTCTTGTGGTTGATGAGTTTTGCTTCGGATCCGCAGGCTCAGAAAACGACGACATTTGGCTTTTATAGAAATCTCCCATTTCTTGATGATTATAATTTGATGGTGATCTGCCGCGTACCGTCAAAGGTGGAGTTTCGGTAAACGCAAGCGTTAGCATCTCATTATCAGCTGTATATCCCACCAACTCAACATACAATTTAAAATTCTTGTTGTTCGGCGACGGCTTTTTGTTATTTACAGATGATGAAAACTGGATTCTTTCATAGCGAGCAACTTTGACAATCCTATTACTAGGATAATGCAATAATCCAGGCAGGTTGAAGTCCTTATGTCCAATTTTCTCCTTCTCATAGAAAAAGATTTGGTCCAATTTAGCGATTTTGCTGATGTTTCGAACATTGGCGGCATTTCTGATAACTTCATGGTCTGGTAATTCGCTTGGAACTGCAGGAAACAGTGGCGGTGAAACTTGTGGTCCTCTGTCACGTTTTGCAGTATGCTGGATCAATGAAACTTCTGACCCATCTTCCATCGATTTGGAAATTAACCGAAGTGCAAAATAATGTAGATCTACTCGTTTGTTTGTCAGCGGGTCAATTGTATGGTAGCTATCGTTGATAAAATGCAGAAGATTCTGATTCTGGAAACGAAATGAACAAACCAACGTGAAATAATTTCGTTTGTAACCAATCCACTCTCCATTTATTCGCTCGAATCCCCTGTCGATTCTTGGAATCACAACCGGGGATATCTGTTTCCCAGACGAGGTGAAGATTGGTAATTTGCTGATAGTTGGTATGAATTGAGGACCAACCTTGAATTGCAAGCTGGACCGCGGCGCTAGTTTTGGTTTACCAATCCCATGATTGTTACCATGCGGCATATGGCAGGAAGAACGCAATTCGTTCTCTTCCAAATTGGGGTCTTGCTCCATCAACATTCTCTACTCCACTTTATTTTTTCGTTACCCAATTCTTGGTAGTTAACCCAGTTCGCTCTATTATTTTCAAACACTGTAGGCGCCCTGATACGTACTAACCGAGAAGTAGCCTTTGATAAAGCTCTGAATCCAGTACTGATATAGAAGACTCTTGGTAAAAAAGAGTTGATAGCTGCAACGCTGTTAAGTCTGATGAATAAGCGAGCGCTAATCCTTATCCTAATCCTTTTCTAGATATCAATAAAAAACACCGATGTTAAGCAGTTCTTTCAATCCAATGCAAGACGCTCTTGGACAAATCAAACTTATGAGATACAACAGTGGCCAAAATAACACCTCAGTTGTATACCACGGTGTAAAAATATCTAAACAGCTGTACTAAACTGATACTTCCCGCCAGAACACAAAAACAAAAATTGTGGGTTCCAAAATCAATAAAGATCAGCCTAAATTAAAACAAAAAATAAAAAAGACCACAAAAACGATTTTGACACAAAAATTGGAAATTAAAATTTTCTTTGTTTTGATCTTGAGGTCTATATCCAAAACAGAACATGGTGATCTATAATCTAGATGTATGATAAGAAAGAAATGATGCAGTCACAACAACCACTGAAAACCGTAGAAAGTGATGTCCCATTGTTGTTAGTGAAGGCATTTATTTTCAAGTCTTGCAAAACCCTTGGATCAAGGTCGTTCTCAGGATCATTGTTGACAAAAAGATATGAATGGGCCTTCGAATATGATGGATATACAATCTTGTCAAAAAACCCCGGTGGGTCTGACCAGAACGTTTCTTGTGTTTGATATCCCATTCGTTTTTCTCTTCTTTCCTTCAATGTGTCATATGAGGCAACAAGAAAAATACTAATATCGAACATCTTAATAAGGTTTGGATCATGAAATAGTAGAAATCCATCAACCAGGCATATTTTTAGATTTTTTTCTTTTATTATACTGGATATTTGAAGTGATAGACCAGTTATATCGCTGATTCCGATATCAATGTCTTGATCTTTGGTATCGCTGTTATATCTATTTTCGTAGATTTTTGTAGCGGGCGAGAGATCACCATGTTCTCTGATGTACATAAGCTCTTTGATGAACTCACTGAAATTAATTGCGTCGGGACAATCCCAATTTTGAAAACCAGTCACTTTATCAATGGGGATATCTTTATCATTTTTGTAAAAATCGTCTTGATGCAATAGAATTGAATCCTTGATTATTGAATGAAGAATCTTTGCTATCGTAGTCTTTCCACTGGAGGAAGCTCCTCCAACCCCGATTAGGATAGTCCTCTGAGTTGTCATCAAGCTACGGTGGGAAAGTCAAACACATATACTCAGGTATCCTGTCAATCACGAATTTTTTTCTTTTTTCCCAATTAATATATGACAAATGACAAATTCTTTTCATCACCATTTAATACCAACCCATACATTACAACCGCTTACGATCAACATGTCAGAACCTATTAATGCAAATCCTGTTGTGCTTAATGAGAAGGCCCTTCCTACTAGACAGGATAATGAGGGCTATAAGACACAAGAAAGATTGCTCAACAAAAAACTTGACAGCTTGCTGAATTTGGCACTTCCAATTCAAAAATTCACCATCAATCAAGATCAGTTAGAAACACCGGGATTGACTGATGATGAGAGTGAAATGGAAAACGAAGAAGATGAAGAACCGATAGATTCACAGGAAATATTTGATCTCATCGCACATATTTCTGATCCAGAACATCCTTTGACATTAGGCCAACTAGCTGTTGTCAATCTACCCGATATCAAAGTGATAGATTCAGGAAAGAAAGACGAGATGGCCGAGGTTATCGTGCGAATAACCCCCACAATCACGCATTGTTCTTTGGCCACGTTGATTGGTCTAGGAATCAGAGTCAGGCTTGATAGATGTTTACCACCAAGATTCAGAAAAACGATACTGCTGAAAGAAGGAAGTCATCAAAGTGAAAATCAAGTCAACAAACAACTAAACGATAAAGAAAGGGTTGCTGCTGCCTGTGAAAATGACCAACTGCTCTCTGTGATATCAAAGATGTTAGCTACTTGTAAATAAACAAGTACTTTAGGATTTTAACCCATGCGCAATCATGTAGTAAGTATAACTATCAGTTCTCCGCCGGGTTTAAGCTCGGTTTTAAATCACATTACCATCATACCAAAAGAAGTTAAAGAAAACTGTAGAACAAAAATTCTCTCTGACAATCAGAGTTAAAGTAATAAACCAACACAGGATTCATTGCCTCAAGCATGGGTTTCTTCATTCCGTATTCTAACTTGAAAAGGCTAAAAGAATACAAATATCAAAGTGAGGACCGGTCACTTATAACTAAGTATGTTTTAAAACCATTTTGGCAGAAGTTTGCTCTTATATTCCCTCTGTGGATGGCACCAAATGTCGTCACTTTAACTGGGTTCATGTTCATCGTTATCAATTTGCTCACCGTATTCTTCTTTGATCCGTATCTAGTCAGTGACCAGCCTCGTTGGGCATACTTCACTTATGCCATTGGGTTATTTCTTTATCAGACGTTTGATGCTTGTGATGGTATTCATGCTCGTCGTACAGCTCAATCAGGTCCCCTGGGCGAGTTGTTTGACCATTGTGTTGATGCAGTCAATACCTCACTATCCGTAATCATAGTTGCATCTGTTGCTGGGTTTGGATACTCCTGGTTGTTAGTTGTCGCTCAGTTTGCTACATTGGCTAATTTCTATTTGAGTACCTGGGAAGAATACCATACCCACAAACTTTTCTTGTCAGAGATATCTGGTCCTGTTGAAGGTATACTGTCCGTTATTTTCTTGTTCTTTATGACTGGTATTTTTGGACCTGAAATATGGCAGATGGAGTTGTTCAAACTTGACCTTTCCATGGTGAATTTGAGTTCAAAGTTCCCCATTACAACACATCTTTTGTTCGTCCTCTTTGGTTCTTTGGGTCTACTTTTCAATATATATAGCGCTAAGAAAAATGTTGGTGAGTATTATCAAGATTCAAAGAACTCCACAGATGCATATAAAGGGTTAATTCCATTTTTCGCATACTATGCTACAATCTTCATATGGCTTTTGATAAACCCAATTATTTTACAGAAATACCTACTTCCATTCATTCTGATGATTGGTTTATCAATTGCCTTCCATGTGGGTCGGATAATTGTGGGACACTTGACGAAACAGGAATTTCCTTTTTGCACACCGTGTACATATATCCCAATTGCTCAATGTGCAATATACTTCCTTTTAACATCCATTGGCTACAGTCCGGACTCGATCACTGGTGATGTTATTTGGAGTGGTTTTGGTTTGAGTTTGGGATTGTATGCCATGTTCATTATTGAAATCATTTATGAAATCACCACCTATTTAGACATATATGCCTTGAGTATCAAACATCATAAGAAGGACTGAAGTCCTGTCGTTTTGTTGAGGACCAAAGACGCTACATTAAAGACCCTTGAAATTGATAGGATAGATTAAAGAGACTTAGAGAAATATCAAAGAAAATTAGAATGTAGAAATACTAAGTAAGTGAAATTAGGAAAAGAAATATAGAATGAAACAAATAACGATTATCTTAAAACGATTGTGTGAGGGTTCAAATACCTGTAGATCAAACAGTAAAAAACAACAGATGTTCATTATATGTTGTGGTATATACATGTCAAAAGAAGAGAGATAACAGAAACTTCGTAGTTATTTCTGGTACTAGCTGACCACCAAATGTGCTGAAGAAAGTACCTAAGCAGTTGCAGGAGCGGTGGTAGCATCACCAGAAGCTTCAGTTCCTGGTGCCAAAATATCATTAGCACCTTGTTGAAGTTTGAATTCCTTTTCAAGTTCCATTAGTTGTTGTTCGGCCAAAATTGATAATGACAATGGAACACCTAATAGCAAGGCAGAGGTCGTCAAAATCCAAGTCAAATTACCAGCCTTTGAAATACCAGTATTCAAAGTGTTGTACACTGTGCTGGCGACACTTGTGATTTGACTTCTTTGCTTTGGTGGAACGATGTCCTTCAAGGCAACAATTCTTTCATATATGGTTTCATCTTCATCAAAGTCATCTTCATCGTCGGATTCGGAATCTGTTTCAAAGTCTTCGTCAACAACTGGAGCATTAGCAGAAGCCTTGGCTTGTTGTTCTTGAAAAGCTGCTTCTTGTTGGTCTTCAATTTGGGTTAGTTTCACCATTTTCTTTATTTAGCAATGAGTTGTTTGTTGTTTCAATCAAGCTATTAGTATGTATGCATCTATTTCTTTAACAAAATTGTCGAAAAAATTACAATACACTGTTACCCGGAAGTGTTTCTCGAAAAAAAGCCTTCGGAAATAGTTTCGGAGTTTAATAGTTTTTAGAAACTGACACAAACCCACAAACACAGAGACTGATTGTACTAAGTAATGAGAATGTGTGTTCAAGAACCTTGAGGAATGACTTTAACTTTTTTTTCTTACTGAAAGGGTTTTTCACATCATTGAAGACTGTGCCAACAGCAGAAAATGACCCATCCCTGTATTGACTTCTGTAAAAGGTGGTTGTCATTTGCTACTAAATCACTCGATAATCCATATGGCATCTCATTGGACCTCTCATATATCACAGGTAACTTTCTGTGTTGCTCTTTTCCCACAGAGAGATCTATTCGGAAATATTATAGAAACGATATCAGGGATTTAGTGAAGTATCTAACCCTAGCACATGGTGATAATTGGAAAATTTTCAATCTTCGAACAAAGCATCATAATGAATACGATATGAACGTAGACTTCTTAAAGGGCAAGATTGTCAATTACCCTTGGAGAGATCATGAAGGTCCTCCATTTCCTTATCTTATTAGGGTATTGGACGCGATTGAGGAATTCTTGAATGAAAACGACAGAAACGTAGCTGTGATTCATTGTCGAATGGGGAAGGGTAGGTCAGGCTTGATCACTGCGGCATATCTAATGTACAAGAAGGGAATGAATAAGTCGGATGCAGAGAACCTTTTCACTGATAGAAGGATGACGTTTGGTTTTGGAGAAGGGATCTCTATCAAATCTCAAATGAAATACAGTGACTATATGAGTTTCCTTTGTCAAAACTCCATAAATTACGAACATATATCTGTCCCAAAGTTGAAGGTCGTTTTCAAAGGTGCCAGATTCAAATCTAGTGATTCACATGTTGAAGTGTTAATATGCGGGTATGATTCCGATGAAAATTTTATTGAACCAGTGTCAGTAAATGATCATTTAACAGATCTAGGAAACCCCGGATTCATTGGGATGGTAATCCCCAACTCTCACCAATATACAGACATACGAGTTTCACTTACAATGAAAAATTTTTTAGGTATCACGGTGACGACTGTTTACTTATGGTTCAACCTTTTCTTTGAGCACAACATCGCTACAGACAATATTTGTTATTATAAATGGGAAAACTTTGATGGATTGAAAGGAACAGGTAAAAGAGGACTACGGCTTTTTGACGAGTTTGAGCTACATTTATAGAGTTAGTCAGATGGATGTGAATCTTTACGAACATATATCAACCACCCCACGTTCAACCACCCTTCCTTGAATCATCAATCTTGCTCCAAACACCATCCACAATCTTTTTCACTAGATTTATAGCATCTGATTCATCATCACTTGCATTCAGAGATTTGATGGCATTCACCGTATAGGGTTGATCTATAACGACTTCGTCTAACACGACTATAGTATTTCCCTTCCATTTAACATTTGGAACAGTTTTGTATAAAGCATTGAATATCTGCTGGCCCTCGGGAGTGGTATTAAAATTCCGCGTAAGTTTCACTGTCTTCAAACGTTTAGCATTCTTGGTTGCAATGTTTGGGATCTGAGAGACATCAACCTTTGAAATTTTGGCAACTTTGGCTTCGTCAACTTTCTTTTGTAAAATCTCCAGGTTCTTGATATAGCTTGTTTTGATGAATTTGTAGTTGTAACTATCAGTATTCAGGATTTTGCCAGTAGTTTGAAGCACTAACATTCCAGGATCTGAGGTATACGAGTAGATCGTCCCTGTGTATTCCGTATCAAACGTATTTGTTACTTTGACTCTAAAATTTCCATAGTTAGTAAAGTACCCAAGTTGCCTAAAGATATTGAATGAACTCACGTCAAGCCTATCACAGATTCAAATGCTTTCAAAGCATGGATTCCTGTCATTGTTAATTTCTTTAAACTGAGATGTCAACTCTTCCCCAGACACTATATATTATATCTTTCGTTTCAAGCATTTTGTGTTTTCGTTCTTGTAGGAAACCCGGAATAAATCCGAACTGATGGTTGGGTGAACCTTGTGTTATATAACACAATTGTAAACATACATAACGCAAGAAAGAAGCCTATTGATTGTGAGACTGGTTTGGTCAATCAAAAGGGGAAATGGTCTCAAGAGAGGCGGAGCTATTTGAAATGGCTAACATAGTGGATATTGGGCTTCAGCCGGACCAATTTAAACCCCGTAGAAGATCATCTGGTCAATATGATTCAACATTATCATCCTCTTTGCCTCATACTGTCAAAAATACTGATTCAGTTTCGTCTTTGCCCTCGTCGTCACCGTCTTCGTCTACATCACCTCCTCTTGAAGACGAAATGCAAGAATTAAATATTGACGAACTCGATAATAAGGACGATAGCAATATTATGGTGGACGCGGAATTTCAAAAGTCATTAGATGAGCGTGCAAATCAATTCTCACTCAATAATGGAAATGATGTGAATCCAAATTCCTTTCCACCTGTTCCGAAACCCGAAGTTGAATACACTTTCTCAGAACGTTTCGCATTACTTGATGAATTGGATCAATGGTTCACTGCCAATGAAAAGAAACAGCTTCTTCAATACCAAGCTTCATATGATTCCAGATTCAATGAAAACTATTATGATCTGAATTTTGATGAGAAAGAGGATATAATCCATGAGCTCTTAGCTATCAAAGAGATAAATGAAGACTCTCTGAAAAATCTGGTATGTCTTCTCTCTATATCATCTGGACACTTTGGTCAAGACTTTCCTGATCCTGAAACTGAAAAACATATTCACAAAAATTGCTACACACTCGTTCAGTTTGGCTTGATACCTTGGCTCTTTGATATTTTGGACAAAGGTTTTCTTTTATTCAACTCAAAGAAAATCTCAGGTACAGTATGTTCTAAGGCGTTGTTTTACAGTTGCTCATTATTATATATTACCACACTTGTTGGACTGAAGACCAATGATTCAAGATTGAAACTGAGAATCATAGATCAATTTGACGATTTGAGTATTCTTCATGCTCTCATGAAACATATTGATCAATGGAGATGGACAAACAATGCTAGTATCAGAATCAGGAACATAATAATGCTTTTTTGTAAAGTCTTTAGACTAGTGATTGGCGATATAGAAAAGCGAGATAGAGCAAAGAAGTATCTGAAGAAAAGACAACATATTGTTATCATTGATGAAAATCCAAAAGAACTTACTGCATCTCCCGTTGATTTCCATGTCTACAGACAAGAAATAATTACAAGGTATCCATCACATCCCATACCACCATCTACTTTACCAGAGTGTCTTGAAAATACTAGGCACCTTAATCATTTTGTTCCTCTTCTAAAACGTCAGGCGCCAAGGCAGACTAACTCTGACACTCCCCTGCCTCCTTCAATTCATATTGCTACCCCATCTCAGTCAACTAGCTTCTCTCACAACCTGAACAAGAATATTAAAGCACGAAGATCAATGCAAATACAATATTCTTTTCCATTCATATATCCTACAGAGAAGAATGAGGAAACGGTACCGACCAGTATTAGAGAGGCATCAAAGATCTTTGTTTCAAGGATACGAAATAAGTTACACTATGTTCATTATTGGGATGAATTGGAAACTTTTGTCAGGCAAGAAAGAGGAAGCGAGATAGTTGAGAAACCTGACAAATTCCTATACCATGCTGACTATGATGATGATTATCAAGAAGAAATTAAGTCCCTCAATAAGGTTGAACAGTTCTACAGCAACTGCCTTCCGTACTTTTCTTCGTTCATTCATGTTTTGGTGGAAATCATCCACAGCTCACAGGGGGATTGGGCCACTATGAAGAAAATCAATCTCTCTGAAAATGCTCCCCAACACAACCTGTTGAAAGCCAAAAGTGCAGTATTGAAGGAAACTTCATATATATTGCTCTTGATTCTCAAATGGCTGAAAATAAACCATATTTTGAAATTCGAGCACTTTTCTTGTCTCGTTTATGATTCCAATTTCTTTAATATATTCATACAATATTTGAAAGGGTTTGATGACGATATAGTTGAAAGAATCCATAATACCTCTCTACGTGAATCATCTTCTTTTGACAACACTGATGATTACTTCTGCTTCACGCTGCACAATCTTCTAACAATAACCTCAAAAGTCACAACGAATAAAACTCAAAGAGTACTAGATTTGTGTGAATTATATGCCCCAACTTATTTGAAGCAGATATTTACTTTCCACAACAAAGAATTGTGGAAACCGGCACTTAAGCTAATTAAGGAAATTGCTCCTTTGAAAAAGAAGCAATGGAAGGCCAATAACATGGATTTAATCTCCCTTGTATATTTACATGGTGAACCAAGCTTGAGAGACAATTGGCTCACAGGAAGGGATGTAGAAACAGAAATCAACGAGAGATGTGCACAAGAGCTTTCGCTAAGAGCTCTTGTCCAATTCTATAATGTTCGCAAGTATGGAGAGGCAATGACTCAGCTTGGTTATCAAAGAAATGAGTATGACTTTTTTGTTTCGGAGAATGAATTATCTATTTCACAATTTTAATGCCAATATGCATATGCTACATTTATGTACTTTCATTTGATTTCCTAATCAGGAAGTCAAGTTCAAAATGTAAACAAAACAAAAAACGCACAAAACGATAAACATAAACAAAACAACGCGATTCATTCAAAGGCTTTGTATATGATTTGAACGATGCCTTTAGATTCCCTTTTGAAGGTCTTTATTCATAGAATTGTTAAGAATACTGCGCCTTCTACATTCGATACTGAACAGGTGGAAGTAATCTTTGAAGAACTAGTGGACTTGATTGAAAGTGGTAAAGCTACAAATGCAAATAGCAGTCTACATGATCTTGTACAAGAATTCAAATCAAAACTCACGGCCAGTTCTTCAAGCCAATTTCAAAAGAACTTAGATCAATTACTAAAGTACAAAGATCAAAAGTCAGTTTCGAGATATTTATTTCTCCTAAAGTCCCTTCTATTTGATCAAGATCAAGATACTGTAAAGAACTACACAAATCACATGAATCCGGTAGGGGTTTATGGTCTTGACAATTTGGAAAGAAATAGCTTCATTGGCAGTGAATATCAACATTCCCTTTACGGACAAACGATAGATTCTTTTGAAAATGTTAATTTTGATAGATTTTCAGATAAAAGGTCAGTTTATTCCTCTGCCTTCACCAATAGAGAGGCCAGGATGTATTCATTTCATGACCTTTTGATCCCATACTTTGAGAATCAAATTTCAGAATCTGATGTTTTGAAATACATTTCCTACACATTAACAGGTACAACTTCAGATATTCTGCCCATTCATGGGAGCGAGATAACACTTCCTGATAATATCACGAACAGTTTAAGTGGGGAACTTCATATGGTCTTGGAAGTTGGCTTGATTTATTTGGAATTGTCAAAATTCATCCAGAAAGAAAAATTATCTAGAAAGAATGCACAAGTTCAGATAGCGGCATTGAGTTTTATCCAAGAGCAATTAGAAGAGTACATGAGGTCCTTGAATGACTTAACATCTAAAGACAACTTAACACTTAAGTCAATTTACTCCGATCTTTATGACGAGCTTGTCAAACTCAGATTTTTGAATTTTGTTGCCAAAAAGTTGAATTCTCTTTTGAGTTACGAATTCTTATCTATGCTATATGCTTACTCGAGACATGGTGATAGTGTGATTAAACAATGTTCCACTGATTTTCTGAAATATTGCGTTTCCACGTTCTCCTCTGCGATCTTTAGTTGGATGCTGGAAGGTGAATTAAGTGAAAGTTTTGATCACTTTTTTGTCACGATGGATAAATCCAGGAAATTGGCATATCTTTTTGAAAGAGGGAAACTTCCCGCCTTCTTCCCACATGATTTGGCACACAAAATATACCATATTGGGTTAACCTATCGATTTTTGAAACTCTATTGTAAAGAAACTAGGTGGGCTAATGAGTTTTCAAACAGAATGAAGACTGTTTTTGAAACAGAATCGATGAAGTCTAATCATAATGATATCAATCTTTGGAAAAGTTCAGACACACAGCTTCTAGTGATGAAGCTCTATAACGAAATCATTAACTACTTTAACTATACAATTTACAACAAGTTTCATTACTTTGAAATAATATCGGCTTTGAGGGATTATCTCCTAATGGGAAGGGGTGACTTTGTCGAGGAACTGGTATGTGTCGGATCTGAAATATTGAACGAACCCTCTAATTCTCTATCCGGATACCAGCTTTCTAATCTATTAAGGCAATCTGTTGTAAGGACACGTTCAAGGTACGATCTTAAAGAAAAAGAGGATAGTCTCATTATCGGAAATCTAGATGCTAGACTTTTATCAGTGGGTCACGGAAATATAGGCTGGGATGTTTTTACGTTGGACTATAGAATAGACCCACCGTTGAATATGATTCTAGAGTCGCAACAGAATGACTTCAAGAAGGACTACCTAAGAGTATTCAATCATTTGTGGAAAATCCAAAGGTTGGATAAGTTATACGCAGATTCTTGGAAAGAAACCAAGATTTTCAAAAGTTGCCTCAGGGATAAGAAGTTCAAGAGATTCAAATTGGTGCAAAATTTTCTCTATTCATTCATTAAATCGATCAAAAGCTATATTTTGCACAATGTTATCAACGAGCAATTTAGTATATTTATAAGAAAACTAAAGTGTTCAACCGAAATCGTAACATTAGGTTCAAAAAGAAGTGAAAGAGGAATATCATCTCAAAAAATGCTGAAACCAAACATGGAATATCTTCAAGAGTTGAACGGCTCTGACACAAATTTCCAGAAATTACCTCTTGAATTCAACGAGTTTACAATTACTGAAATTGAAGCTGTACATGAAGAGTTCTTATCGTCGATTATCAGACATAAATTGATTAATGGGAGTGATCCTTCAAGTAAAGGCAAGAGATCTGGAAAACTCTATGTATCTCAACTAAATAACATGATAAACACTGCATTCAGATTCGTCTTGACGATGAAGGAACTTCACAGTGTTAAATACGACTCTTTGCAGGCACCTGCTGATATCCATATGCTACGAAGAGAAGGGATAATCTATGACAATTTACTCAAACTGTTTCAAGATTTCAATGGTGATCTGAAAATGTTCGTTGATGATTTGAACAATGATGATGACTTGGAGTTAAGATATTTAGGGATCTCATTGAATCAATAGATTTTAGTAATGTTTCAAGATGATAAAGCATCAGAACGATTCATAACTCAATCACTCTTTATATACATATATTATTTTTATAAAGGATGGTTGTCACGAAATTATCTCTATCAACCCAATCTGGAAAATTGTAAACAAACTTTTGTTATTTGGCAACAAAAACAAAAAAAAGAATCACAACAATAGAGAATGGAGAAGGTCCTGAACGTATTCACAAGAAACAAATACTTCTCTATTGATTGACTTGGCGTACCCTTCGAATATGGACAACGACTCTAAGAAGCTTTCTCAAGAGATGGCCAATGAAAGTAAAGCTTCGACTCCACTAAAGACTAGAAACCCACAATTTGAAAATGTGTTGAATGATCACCATCACGACAAAAAAAGGGGACCCAGTACACCATTGACTCCATCCCTAATACACAAGAACAACATGAAAAGACAACTACTAATGAAGGAACAAATTTCAGTCGTCTCAGGAATGGGAGAGAACGTTAATCGAGTAACTGGCGATAAATCTGTTGAGACACAAGGTTCGCCCAAATCAAGGAAGAGCGCACCATTAACTCAAAGAACTATAGAAGACAATATCAATCAAGTAACACCAAAGGTTGTGAAGGGTATCAAAATGGCAGTCAAGGACCATAAGAACTCTAGATTGCAAGTATTAAGAAAGTCTGAAAATGCTGCCAATACTTCGGTAAACAGCGATACAGACTACAGCGAAGTTTCATCGATATCTGGAAATACACCAAACTATAAGGTCCAAGAGAACTTAATATATTACAAAAATGGATACTATATTCAGGATGATCCCGATGATTCGTTCTATGATTTGGGAAGAGAAAACATAATTCAAGCTAAAGAGTTATCCAGGGTCAATGACGTCCTGAATTTTATGAAATTAGAGAGTCAATTCCAAGTTGAGGAAAAAAACTAATGGATATGTTCATGGTGTTTTTATTTGGTTTCGTTTTGTTCTGGAAGTTTAGTTAGTTTCATTGTATTATTATTATAGTTAAAGTTGATAAAGTTTTTGGTTGATACCCTTATCATCAATATTATTGTGATTTTAGTCAAATGTTATGTAGCAAAGTTGTTTAGCTGGGGAATCACGATTTGCCATCTTGAGACAACAATTGATAGATATGAGCGCAGTTCATTCTTTTAGAGGACTCGTAAATCATCATTTTGCCGAATATACTCCTAATGGAATCATCAGCTCTCGGAAGAATAGTTTCTATAGCCATGGGTTCTGTTTGAGGAAGCTGTAATTTAGGGAACGTTGCGGATCTTCTAGACTCTGGCCATGACTCCAAAGTTGGTGAACCGAAAGTTTTGAAAATCAAAGAAGCTAGTCTGAGATCTCCAAAGTCTTCATTATCAAATACAGGTTTCAGATCCTTGCTAAATATTAGTGTCATCAAAATACCAAAGGACCAAATATCAATACCGTATGAGTAATCAGATATGCCAAACAACAACTCTGGAGCCCTATAGATACCCGTTGAGACATCGCAAATTTTACGAGCTGCATCTTCTTTTCCGAAGTTATTTGGTTCCTTATAAGCTATTCCAAAGTCTATTATGACAGGATTTGGATCAAAATTGCTAAACATGATGTTAGCAGGTTTGATGTCTCTATGAATGAAACCGTTCGAATGTAAAAATTGTAGACCATCGGCAATCCCCCTGACAACTTGTTTCGCCTTAGAGAGTGGTAATTCATTGACATACTGAATCTCATCTCGTTCAGTCAAGGTACAACTATCTATGCTCTCTATGCTTGCATAAGGGTTGAACCTTGGTTTGACCTTTCTGCCATGGTGCTGAAGATATGAGTTCAATGTGTATGGATAGTAAGGAAAGACCATAACCAAGTCCTCGATATCCTCTTCAAAACAGTCAAAGAGACGAACAATATGCGAATTTCCATTCAGTTCGTGAAGAAGATTGAGCACCTTTACTTCATCTCGCGAATTATGTGGAGCTCTTTCTTCGGCTGGCGTGGTGATCTTCAAAGCAACGCAAACATTGTTACTTCTACACATATTTCCACCCCTTGTTGATCCCTCATTTCTAGAGTATACTGCCTTGTAGACACTACTGAAACGACCATTAGAAATTGGCTCCCTAGAGAAGTAATTTAGTGAATTAGTCATTTTTGGATTTTTTGAATGATAATGATATATTCAATGAAAAAATGCAATTCATTGACTTTTGCTTTGACACAAAAAAAAAGAAAAACAACATACACAAATGTTACTTCACCATCGTGGTCAATAATATGGATGAGTGGAACACACTTTCGCTCAGAATAGGCTCAGCTGGAAGAGTTCACGTAAAACAGCGATCGATGAAGGAGATCACTGTCAGCACTGCTCTCGAAATGGAAGACGTTGACATTCTCATACAGGCTGCTAGGTCCAAAGATGGGTTGGTGAATTCTGAATTGAGGTGCAAAATATGGCCTGTCCTTCTAAATTGTGGAGATGTTTCGAATGATTTACTTGAAGAAGATGACGTGGAGAGAAGTTCATGGCTAGTCCTTCCGAAGCACAAGGATGAGGCTCAAATTGAACTTGATGTTGACAGATCGTTTGTTCATTACCCTATAGCAATAACCGCAAAAAATAAAACGGAAAAGAGATTAAACTTAAAGCGAGTTCTAGTGAAATTTTTTAGAACCTATCCTCGACTTTCATACTATCAGGGGCTCCACGATATCTGCTCGGTAATTCTACTAGTGTTTAGCGATGAAGCTAAATCCTACACGTTTTTCAGTCAATTTGCACTAAGATATCTAAGAGATTTCATGCTTCCCAGTATAGATTCATCATTAGACATTTTGAAAGTTGTCCCTGAACTTCTGTACTACATGGATAGGGATTTATACAGGACTCTTAAATTCAATCCCAATGTTACTCCCTACTTTTGTCTTTCGCCTATAATCACAATATTTGCCCATGAACTCAAAACTTTCGACTCAATATGTCTGGTCTTTGATTTAATCGTTTCATACAAGTCACTTGATATCATCTTCTTTCTATATGTACTGCTCTTGATTCAAAAGAAAAACACAATTCTTGAAAAACTTGACGGTATATTGGAAAACTCAGTTCAGGATCGGCAAGATATGATTCATACTATTCTATCAAAGTTCTTAGAAGATATAAGTTTTGAGGAAATTAATTCGAGTCTTATCGGACTTTCTGATAAGAGAAAGAGAGCTTTGTTGAAAAAGTTGAAATCATTCAAGAATCTCAATAGCTATAGTGTGTTGAAGATGGCAGAGCCTTCCAAAATATCTTTCAATGAACTAATAGAATTACAAATTGCTGAGTCACAGACAGAACCAGCAGTAAAGCGCAAGTTTCAAAGCTTGATACCGAAACTCAAACTGAATAACTATAAACTGCTGAAAGTGACCATCACTATTGGTGTCATAAGCATATTTCTCAACATATTCATTCAAAAGAGAATACCAATCGAACCTCTCTCGAACTACCTTAACCTAGGAAGGCTTTTTAGCAGTGGAGGTTTCATGAAATCATTCAATGACTACTGGGACTCCAATTACTTGAGAAACTAAATCTATTACCATTCATTCCATTCCAACATCGTAGATGAAAACTGTCTCAGTGCTTGTACCTTGCCAACCTCTATTACCACTTGTACTGATCATATATCGGTAAGTCGGATCAAATTGAACATCTGAAATCACACCCCCGTGATGTCCAGGAATGATCAGGAACGGTGTCTTCTTTTGTGACTCATAAAGTCTCAAGTCGTAGATTCTAATGTTGTCATTAGACCCACAGATCAAATGATTGTTGTTTGGCAACGCTTTGACAACGGTAACAGCACCAGAAACCTGGGGAAATTTCAATAGTTTGGAAACTTTACTTTCTCCTGATGAATTGAATGGCATTTTCAAAGAAAATTCTTCAATGGTACTGTTTCTTCTTCCAGCATATAAAAAGTCTCCGTCTTGAGACCAACATGCGGAAACACACCAAGGAGGTGTTCCTTTAGGGGGTCTGAATTTGATCACTTGTGATTTAGTTCTTATATCCCATACATTAATTGAACCATCAATTGATGATGACATAAAGATGTTCGTGTCGAATTTCTCCGAGTTGTCTATTGACTTCTCATTATCAATATTTCTTGTCTTTTCTATGATATTGTCTTTGGTCTCTTCATCTCCAAACAAAGAGTCCATATCATCGTCTTCTTCTTCTGTATTATCAATGGCATTTTGTTGTATTTGTTCAACGTCAATTCCACCAAAGGGTCTGTACTCTATTGAGCTTATCTGACCAGTAGACCCGCTGAATGTATTAATAACGTCTCCTGAATTTAAATCAAACAGGCTTATATTTGTATCCCAACTTCCTGATAGAAATTTTGTCTGGTCTGTGTTCAATCTTAACACTGAAACCGTATCCGTGTGGTTTTTGAAATGATGGAAAATAGTTCCCTCATGATGTCGAGTAGACTGTAGATTAATGCCACCATTATCTAGACCGCTCAGTAGCCAAAGACAATTTTTCTCAACTTGCAAAGAAAATACAGGCGAAAGCTTGGGTAGATAAGCATCTTTTGGCACATCTGATCTCTTCACTGGAATTTCATTTTCCCAAAACCCAAGTAACGAACCACCGTTAGTTACTGAGTCAACTAAAGAGTGCTTCTGTGCTGTAGTTAATTGAACCTCACCATCTATAGAGCCAAAAAAATCATACTTCCTTATGTATCCATCTTCACCACCCGTGAACATCCATTTTGAAGACCTCGAAAGTGTAACGGCATTGATGCCACAGGAATATGGGATGGCTACAGCAGGTGTAATATCATACCGTTCCGCTAGTTTAGCCTTTATTAAAAGGGTTTCGTGATAGTTCCTGAGTTTCTTTTCATCGTCGTCAAGAACAGGCTTGTCGGAATCATCGTCCTCATCGTTGTCATCATCATCATTATGTGAAGCGACATCAGCTGCAATTCTTTCATCCTGTTCTTTCATTTCTTCATCCTCATCTTCTTCCCCCTCATCTTCCTCTTCCTCCTCATTTTCGTTTTCATTGTCAATTTCGTTGTCCTCGGCCTCTTCCTCAACTTCCCCTTCTTCATAACCCTCTCCTTCACCTTCTTCATCATCTTCCTCGTCATCCTCAACCATTGTATCTTTCTGCAATCCTTCAAGTTCCTCTTCCTCCTCGTCTTCCTCTTCTTCCTCTTCCTCTTCTACGAGTGGATCATTTGTTTCCTTGAATATATCACTATCATCCATACTCATTATGGTCACCCTCACGTCTATACTTCAGTATATGAGAGCATCACTAAAAAATGTAAACACAAGATATAACGAAAGTATCACTTCTTGATTGTATTATGTAATCACTTAGGTAATTATTGAGAATTCTGGTAGGAGAAACACCCTAGTTTACCTAGTTATAATAATGTGGTAGGGGAACGTTAGACAATTTAAATAAGAGTTTCATTGTTCTTCACATGTTTATTTAACAGCTTCCCTGCAATCTATTTAGAGTTGCCTTGCTTTCAAATGACTGTGGTGAAGACTTTTCCAATTCATCGTCAACATGTCTGAATAGGAAGAGCAGAATACTTGCGGGAAGAATTTCGTGGAACAACTCGTCAGTTACTATGAGACGAGTCCTTTTTGTGGGCATCTCCATCATGAGGCGAGCACATGAGAAACATTTTACTCTTCAAAACTGAATTTTACTCTTCAGAGCTAAATTTTTCTCACTATAATACCGCTTTGAGGGTTGATCAAGAAGTTGCTCAATTAACAATTGTACTGTAGTTTTTTCGATTTTACCTATATGTTTGTATCCCAAAAATGTGGTTGTCGAGACTGTAGTGTAATAAACAAGACCAGGCTGGTGGCGTGCTTCAACTGGCTTGCAAGATGAGCAGTTCTTGGAGATTCGAGGGATATGTTTTATCTCGAGATCTCTGGCCATCAATCTTATTCATTTTTCTCAATCGAAAAAAACTCATTGTTTCCTTTATTAAGTATTGCCCCATAAATCTGAAGCTATAATGGACAGCGAACTTGCAGTGAAGACTGAACACTTAACCTACAAATTTGCTAACACTAAGGTTGGCTTAGCAGATATCAACTTAGAACTTCCATGGGGAACAAGAACGTTGCTTGTTGGTTCCAATGGTGCAGGTAAATCAACTTTACTAAAATTACTGGCTGGTAAAACTTTGAGTACCATAGGAACCATCTCCATTGGTGGACACGATCCCTTCAGAGGTGGCTCCGATGCATCCAATATTACCACTTATTTGGGAACTGAATGGGCCTCGAATCCGATTGTAAAGAGAGACGTTCCAATCATGGTGCTACTTGACTCAATCGGGGGAACAGTTTACAAAGAGAGAAGGGATGAACTAATAGATCTATTGGATATTGACTTGACATGGAGAATGCATGCAGTTAGTGATGGTGAAAGAAGGAGAGTTCAACTAGCAATGGGTCTTTTGAAACCTTGGAAAGTTTTATTGTTAGATGAAGTCACAGTTGATTTGGATGTGCTAGTGAGACAAAGACTATTATCCTTCTTGAAGCGGGAAACTGAAACAAGAAACTGTGCCATCATTTATGCCACACATATTTTCGACGGTTTGGGTAGATGGCCTTCTAATATCGTTCACATACAAAGTGGGAAGATCTTGAAGAACTTGAAAATTGGCAAGGATGTTCAGTGGGACGGCGACAGTGTTGGAAATTATGATGGCGACATTCAACAGCATATGAATGAAGCAGTATTGGAAATCATAGATGAGGCCGTCATCAAAATTAAGTCTATTCAAAGTTTACATCCTTTAGCTTTGGAGTGGCTGAGAACCGATATGCTTACCAGAGGCACCAGGGAAGAAGGTGACCTTAACAGACCAAAATGGGAAGATCTCCAGAAACAGTTGGAGACTTTCTTTGATGGTGGAAGTAGAGTGACCGAGTACTTTCAAGCTACAAGAAAATGAATAATATACAGCTACAGCACCAGTCTGAATGACATGAGTCTTGGAAACACCCATCCTTTTCGTTTGGGTATGGGTTTTGTTGTCTAGTTCGATACAAGATAAATAAACGTTGTGTTGAACATATGATTTTGAACGTAGAAAGAACAGGTGATATTCTTTATATATGAAATGTTTGAATCTTGCCATGTGTCTCGTTTCGTTTTCAGAATATCTGAAGGGAAGGGAATCTTGCATCTTGCGCACGTATTTGATTCCATTCAAACCACCAAAACCCCTCTAAATACTCACTCACATTTCATCTCAACTCCACTAAACACAGACATAGTTACTTACAAAAGAATGAAATCTATCATTCTTCCTGCGACAAAAAATGTGCCACTTTTATCGTTTGATATATCACGCATCTCGTTCGTGTCCGTATCGTGGTTCTCATCGTTTAACTTCACAAGTTTTGTCGTTTAACAAACCGGTGAAAAAAAAAACATCAAAATCACAACATAAACAGTCTATTTTATAAATACCGTGAAAAATCATCATCTGAATTTGTAAATTAACACCCTGTGTTGAGAAGTGTTTTTTCGCAGGAAAACAAACAGGCACACATATACCCTTCTTCTTATTAGCGGCTTGCTACAACTCAAGATTCGAATTTCCTTCACTTGTTCGAATTTTTTGTACCACCACAAGATGGATTTAGTTCTCGAATTTGCCGATGCGTTTGCTTTTGACTATGTCTACTCATCCATTCTACCCGCAGCACTAGCTTCAAATATACCACCAAGATGGCAGGAATCACTTGGATTGGGTAACAGCTCGATTGTTGACTTCATGTCTAACACTGAATTTAACAAATATGTTCCATCACCTTCAGTATTTGAACTTAAACATATGATTAGTCAATACTCAGAATCTTCAGAAGCTTATGGTAAAATCCCTGTATGGTTTGGTACCAGCATTTATACAAACGCCTCACTGTTACCGAGATGTAACATATTGAGACAGACATTGTCCCTCTTTGTGATTATGACTATTTTTGGTTGGATACTGTATTTTGGTGTTGCCTCGTTGTCTTACTACTTCGTCTTCGATAAAGCTATCTTCAACCACCCAAGATATCTAAAGAACCAGATGTCTTTGGAGATCAAACAGGCCATGGGGGCCATTCCTTACATGGTGATGCTGACCATTCCTTGGTTTTTAATTGAGCTACAAGGTTACTCTAAGCTATACTGGGATGTCAGTTCAGTGAAAGGTGGTTGGTGGTCAATCTTCCTGCAGTTTCCTGCATTCATTATGTTCACAGATTTTGGTATTTACTTGATCCACAGATGGTTACATTGGCCATCAGTTTACAAAAGACTCCATAAACCTCATCACAAATGGTTAGTCACAACTCCTTATGCTTCCCACGCTTTTCACCCTGTCGATGGCTACTTTCAATCTTTACCATATCACATATATCCTTTTCTTTTCCCTCTGCATAAATTGAGTTATTTGATTCTTTTCACCTTTGTCAACTTCTGGACAGTGATGATTCATGATGGTGAATATCTTGCAAATGATCCAGTTATCAATGGTGCCGCATGTCATACTGTACACCACCTCTACTTCAATTATAATTACGGGCAATTCACAACTTTGTGGGATAGAATTGGCAACAGTTACAGAGAACCAGATCAAGAACTGTTCGATAAAAGTAAGAAAAAATCTCTTCAAACCTGGGAAATCCAATTACAAAAGATGGATAAAATCAAAAATGCTGTTGAAGGTACTGATGATGACAGAGTCTATGGTACTGAAGAAAAATTGATGGGTAAATCAAAGAACTGAACCCGGTTAGAAATATAACGATGATGACAATTATTTTCATGTTGACTTTTTTATAAAGATTTTCAAGACAATTATTATAAATGGTATTATATGTAGTGCGTAGTGTAGATCATAGGGAGATTGAAATCTCTGAATCTTTTTTTCGATAGTAAGTCTTTGGCTTCTGGCTGTGTTTCTGAGATATCAAAATACTATTAATCCAATATGCCGACTTCCCGACGGTGATTTAATCATCAAATTGTATAAAGTTTTCTGGAAGAAATTCAAAAGTACTGATTAAAGTTCATTGTTGAAATAGCGAAACCAGGAATATGAGATTCTTTGCATTTTGCTTCAAAAACAGTATTTCAAGTAGGGCTTCTGCCAGACCATAATGTACTTACTGCACTCAGTTATGGGTCTGTACAGAGGTTGTTACTACATCTGTCATTTTTCGGGTAGAGATCGAAAGGGAAAACAAAACTAGAGATCAAATCACTCCTAATTCATTGCCATAAATAATGTGAGGTACTTCACTTTATCGAGTAGACTTGATAATCAATAATACATAAACAACTTCTTCGCCACAGTACGTTTGAGTTATGATGAAATCTGAATTTATGTGAAGGGAGAGCAACCTTCTAGGGAGGTACAGATGCTCTCAGCGTGTTTAATCATTACATGGATGTGAGATGGGCTTCACTTGCCCACTTACCAGTTCTCTCATTCATCTGACATAGCGGCTCGCCCTTGACGTAATCCGGGATTGAGCAGTCGTATTAATGCAATAAGTTCATGATAAACTCTTAGTCTAACAAACAAATGCTCACCGTTGTAAAACTACTCACATGGCTGCAATATAAGGGAAATCTGCTCCCCTTATATTGTTTGATGCCTGATCTCTAGTGCCTCGGTAGTTTCCTAATTGCTGGCCGTTTATTATTATTATTATTATTATTAGTCCATTTTACTAATGTGTGCGCTTCTTTCCTTTTCAAGAAATCGACAGTTGAAAGCTGATAAGGAAAAAACAGCTATTCGGTATAGGCCACACTGCGTTGATTTATCACACCAATCACAAGCGAGAATTCACTGATTTGCATTCAATAGATACATTAGCTAAATAAAACTGCACTACTCCAAAACTTCAGTTATTATTACTCTCCAGAACACCCCATCATAAAATCAAGAAAGTTACTATAGAGGTCGTACACAGTATTCAGGAATAACTCGCCATGTCAAAGATATCGATAGAATTCGATGAGGCTTCAAATGAGGCTCTTTGGCGGATGTACTCAAAGGCAAGTGCATCGTTGCCTTATAAGGAACGAATGCAAAATCTCACCTGGAGAATGATGAGTCTAAAGTTCATAAATGAGTCCAAAGCAAAATCATCATGGAAAAAAGAAGAAAGTGAGTTTGTCCAGCACAATGGTGTCAAGGATGTGTTGATGCAAGATGACACGTTTGAGAAGAATTTCAGTGGTGAACAATATTTCAACTTCGACGGATTAAGCCCTACTAATACCTATATCCCTTCGAAGGAAGCAAAAGCATCGAATCTGACAAAAGTTCTTTCTACTAAAGCACTAGAAGAAAAAGTTGATAACGACCCGACATCTGAGGATTTTGATTATGTTGCACATATAAAGAAGATTGGCCAAGATCTGCTAATGCAAGGAAATGAGAGTACTAATAATCATGAGCTCTTTTCAAACATGTCTACGGGTCAAGAGATACCGATCAGTAAACCACATGATGGCAACACTGACAATAGTAACAATAATCTGTCCATCAGTTTCACTGAAAATATGAATTTCCACTCTAGTTATCTGGACTCACCAGTTACTGAAGTGGGGAACTTCATGGATACAGCTAGCACATCTAATTCATATTTTGAGCCATCTTCTGAATTCAACAGATTCACAAGCAGCAGTTTTGATGATCATTTCTTTCACTCTAACTTCAACAATCCTTCTGCGCTGGGATCACCAGCATCATCACCTGCAAACACACAACCAAATACTGATAATGGGTCATTCTTTGAAAGTTACCTCAGTAATAATGGTATGAATCCCAGAAACCTGATCCAGGTAAACAAAATGAGGGTTCCACCAATGAGTTCCTCATATAATGGATTTTCTTCTGAAAACAATCAATTCAATCAATCGCCTAACTCACAACAGCAAGTCCAAAATTTCAATTCCAGAAAGCCTGTAATAACGTCTTCAGCCATTAAAAAAAAATCTACCTCTTCTTCCAAATTAACCAAGTCAAAGAGAAATTCATCTAGTACGCAACTGTCCAATAATAAAGATTCATCGTCTAACTCTAATACTCGGTGCACGAATTGCAACACTCAAACTACTCCACTTTGGAGGAGAAATCCAGAAGGTCTACCTTTATGTAACGCCTGTGGACTATTTTTAAAATTACATGGCGTGGTTCGTCCCTTATCACTGAAGACAGATGTTATAAAAAAAAGACAAAGAGGATCAACCTCCAATTCTAAGACCACACCAACCGGTGTACCGTCACCCAGTACTAAAACTAATCAAACAAAGCAAAAGACACCAGTTAACAGTGAATCAAAACCGATCAAGTCAAAGCCAAAAGGTGGAGAAACTAGCATTGATTCTTCAAGAACAGGTAGCGAATTGGATGGCTCAGAAAACCATTTTGGATTTGATAATAGACGAAGCACAACGAACAATGAGCAGCAACCCAATTCTTTTCAATTTGGCCTAAATTTTCAGCAAGGGGATTATCCGAATATGAAAGATGCACATGAAGGAGGAACAAATAGTAACTGGGAATGGTTGACATTAGATTTATAGAGGTTTTTCAACTAACTTTCACTGGATGAGAGATTAGAGAAGATAGAGCTACATTAATTTAAACTAAAACTAAAACTTGAACGTAAATTATTGTAGCAAGTTCTTGCTGTCTAATTTAGATTGTGTTACTGGGGATGCAACATAGCTATATCTATCTCGATTCCCCTCTTCAAAGATACCACCATGCGAGTCAAAGATACTGATATGCCTGGATCCGAAATCCTTGTAAGAAACGTAGTCTGACTTTTGAAGCTTGATCTGCCTGTATGGCAGTTTTCTAAAAACAGGTTTATTATTCAGGGTCTCCCTTCTACCTGCAGACACAGGCATTTTACAATTTTTCTCATGGCCCAGCATACTATGTACTCCGGATTTAGGTCTGACATCCTCCGGTAGCTGAAAATCTGCGAGCCCAATCTCGTTGTCAATAGTGTCAATACCATCTTCAGTTCTTGAACTAACAGAACTATCACTTTTTTCATATCTTGATATCATCTTGATCAGATCAATATTGAAATGTGTTCTTTCTTCATCTTCATACGCATAGCACGTTGCTGGTAAGGTCACATATCCGTTGTCTCCATTGACTTTACTTGATGCGATAAACGCTGAAGTCTCTTCTACCTCCTTCTGAACATTATGCGGTGTACGATCTATTGTGTCATCAATTGCATCTAGATAAAGATTGGCCAATTGTGGATCAATATACTCCTCATTTTCTGTATCTTCTTCGCTCTCCACACCTCCATCTACAAAGGAGGTAACATTAGTTCCGTGGTCCACGTTGGGCATCTTCTCAGTCCCTGTACTCAACTGCCGGATATCGGACCTCAAGACTGTTGAAATCACATATTTGGGATTCTTCCTGATCCAAATTGGTGGAGCACGTATAGTAGAAAGTTTCATGAGCATCCCATATAAGAAAGTCAAATTAGGGTTTGGAATATTCAAGAGGTCTGCTATCAATAGTACTTGAAGAATTATAACAAGTGTGTAATCTTCAAAATTGTGATAAAAGTCAAATTGAAGTTTAGAATAATCCAAAAAGGGGGGTTGTGTGCTATTCGGTTTATTGTTCTTCGGGTATCGTTTAGATACTTGGTGAGCTAAGGCATCCACATTGGACCCACAAGTCAATCTTTCCAAAAATATCTGAAAATCATTTGATACAAACCCTGATGATATAGAAAGTAATTCTGAAATGATTCCAACAAGTATTGGTTTGACAGTAGTCCTACTAAAAAGAATTTCAAGGTTGAACTCATCAAACACGATAGATAATATGTCACCACAAATTGAATAAATAGTATTCAACCAGATATAAGAGATGAGTTGAGATTGGGATATATCTTTTCTGATCTTGATGTTTTCATTGTTGGCAGAAATGAGCTGTAAGATTTTATTTATGCAAGAGTCATCATTCATTAACATACTGTGAGCCCGCCGTTGATAATCTGTAATATCAACATCGTCTGGATTATAGCTAGAAAATCCACTATATCCCAAAACAAAATCATTATGATGGGTTTTGGCATGGAAGGCGCCATTCCCAAGATATTTGACATCAACCCCTGTAAGAAAGCATAGAGCAGTTGAATTTGGTATGCATTGATGGACAATCACTTCAAAGGACAAACCTAACGCGGCATCAACGATTACCAATGAATCCTCTGTTATGAATTTTGAGATTGCTGTTAAGCATTTTCTATAATGTGGCAAACTTCGGCATGCTATGAATACCACATCGAACTTTTCACTGTTAACTGCGTGATGGTACTCTTCAAAGTCGCCAATTGAGCGGTATATCGGATCTCTCAATGTGAACTGACTATTCGTACCGTCACAGTTCCAAGTAGTTCGGGTGGAAAGATAAAGCGAACAGCTAACCAATTCTACTTTATCTTGTAATAAGGCTAGTTGCCATACAACAAAATGAATTCCTGATGTATCACCAACTACTTCGGGTTAGAGACATAATTACGAATATCGTGAATAGAGGTATTATAAACAAACTAGTAAGAACTCTCAATTTACTGTCTGCAGACATGCTGTACTCATGTTATATGAACCACTTGGATTGGGCTCCTGGCGCTTGTTTTGTTTTGTGTCTTTGAAATTAATTACAGTCTTTTTTTGCAAAACACAAAAAATGACAGTTAATTAGTAGTGTCCGAACAAAATTAGCAGTATCGGGGAAAAGCCTAACATGAGGTAAACACAATAGTCTAAAGTGTTGAGACTATGCTTATGCGCCTATTAACATTTCAGAGGCTTACTGTCTCCTCATTACATGGGCTTTATGTGATGTCATATAAACTTCTTCTCACAAGTTCATAATCAACTCAGATACCGAAAAATATCAACAAGCAGAAAACACGAGACATAATCCTGCTGTGATCTTTGTAAAGCGTTACGAAAAGTAGCCCCTTGATGAAAACGGTAAACGATCTCTTTGAACAGTGGCGAATCTGATATTCCATCAAAGAACGAAATATATTTTCACTTTTTGATGCCTCCGGATAGGTACTGACTGCATTGTTGCTCCATAAACAAAAGTTCTAATACCATGGGATGAACCGAAATCTTTGCCTAGAGATTAAACTTCAAGCAATGGAATTCTTTTAACCGAGTTCATACATATTACTATTTTCTATCGAATACAGAACTCGTATTGGGTTAGTTGCGTACGGGTCTTCAAGTGAGACTTTGGATGCTTCCTCACCGGATAGCTTGATAGATACTTTCATAAACATGTCCCAATTATCAGCAATTCATTTCTGTCAGTAACTTACATCAATACTGTGGTTGGTGTTGCTAGAAATCATTGGTCAACTCTTGCATTTTCAAACCTATGGGGCGTGGCTGGGTATTTTACAATTTCTGGTGGTTACTTGAAATTGTCGATCAGGGTCTCAGAGCAGCTCCTGACTACAATCTTGATGGAAAATTTGTACTGGGGTCTGAAAATGCTGCAAAAAATCGCCCTGATACGTATGACTTGAAGATATTGACTGTCAAAAGAGATGGAACAGTGATCGAGTCATACATTCCTGGCATCGAAATCCAATCATCAGATGAGCAATACTTTTTGTTATATGAGGGAGCTGGATTTAAATACTTACTCACCTCAGCCTCTGGTTGTTCATTGTCTATCAGTCCGTCACTAGGCGCACAAAACTACCTAGTTTCAGCCGATTACTCTGTTATCGTCCCATCGGAGCTGAATGTATCTTCTGATATTTTTTATGAGCATTTCGAGTATTAGTAAGTGTCTTCTGTCTCAAATATCTCAGAAATCAGAAACTCAAGAGTCATTGTTCAAAACTGATGATTTTGACAACTCAGCTGGGCCACAGACCTCATCAACAACTAACTATTACACCTCTTTGTCCGAGACACTAAACGGACCATCAAGACTTGGGTGCTTCTTTCTGTGATCAAATCTGAAAATGCATTCTCATTTTATGTTCCTCAATTTCAGACCACTCCTCACACCTTGATTTAACATATCAAAACACCTTGATTACTCTTTAACCAACTGCCCGAAACTTTAGTTACGACAACACTACTCACTTGTGAAAATAGCACTTGCTCTGAAGCTACCGACACTACTGGCATCCTGTTGTTACTACGACAATTAATGGTTTTTTTTTTTTTTTTTTTTTCAACATACTGCCCGCCTATCATCCTCTACAAACTGTAAGGTTAACAAAACTATCCATTTGGTAATGGCGATACTCATGCATCTCTTGAAAATACCAATACTGTAAAAAATGAAGAGTAAACTGACAAAATAAATGCCGGATCATATACGGCAAAAATAACAACGTCAACGGCCAGTTTACATGGGTCTGGAATCACTTCTTCATTGCCTAAAATCCATGTGTTTGAGGATTCAGCAAGGAGAATTGTTGCTGTCTTTGGTGTCTCCACCTTCTTAGTTATTTGAATGCCATTGTTGTTGATATTGAACAACAAATTTTATTGTTATACCGCAGCTACCCGAAGTCTATTCAACTAAATCATTTTGCAATCATTGATTGCAGATCAATGATCAAATGTTGAAAGGGCTTTTATTATAAAGATTCATTGAAGCTGTATTGCGAATTATATACATCTCGAATAAAACCACTTGTTTTGTCCTGAGCAACTACCTCAATTTGAATAGAATCTTCAGAGACCGCAAGGCATATCACCTCTGCTTTTTTTCTGTAAAGATTTTGAACAGTGGGCATCAAAAATATCCTGATTCGGACTTCAATTTTTTTGATGTTGAGTTAAACTACTATTCGTCTTTATTTTTTGCTATATAGCAAGTATGCCTTCTCCAATATAAGAATTGAGAAAAAATGGAATGCGGTTTCGAAAATCACATATGGAGTCAAAGTCCTGTTCAATGAACTCTACAACAATTGATGTAGAAATCGTTAAGTCATCGGAAGATCAAAATTACTGGTTAAAAAAAACTTTCCTACTTCTCCTACTTAATTATTGCGGATTTCTTCTTGTCAATAATCTTCACTATAGAGGATCGTACTGAAAACCTTGATAATAAATGATTATATTGAGTCCCAATCCTGACCTCACTTATGTTTATCTTTGATTTCGAGAGCCGAATAATTGCTTTTAGTTTATTTATGATCTTTGAGTTTTGACTATTAGAAAGATTATCAAATATATATTCCTAATAACTCAGTAAATCCCTAGAATAGAACCATTGTACTTTTGAGACAGTGAGCTGAATTTGATATAGCCTATAGAAAATAATTTTGGACCGCCCAGATGTCCGACCAATTGAAATCAAAGCAATGGAGGGAGGGGGAACAGATAGACCAGTAGATGTTATAACAAAGTAGCGAAAACTTTTTACGTAGTAGGTTGTGTCAAGTATCATTTGGAGCCTGGAAGGCGTATGTTGTACATTTAATGCTACTTATAAGCTCAAAGTAGCATACCTCCAAGAACAGCTAGTAATGAAATAGCTTCTGGAGCCTTAAAAATCCAAGCACCATTATCAAAAATTTCAATTGTAGCTGTAGAGGAAAGTTTCGCAAATTGATCAGAACTTTCACTAATATTTTTTGAAGCTCCTGTTGACTTTGAAATTTCAAAGACTTGGGAGGAAGATCCAGTTGAAGTTGAAGCACTTTGTGCATAAGTAACTCTATCAGAAGATTTATTTTCATTCAATGTCCAGGATTCAGAGGCAGTTTTGTTTTGTTCTGTAGCGACTTCAGAGGCAGTTAGCGAAAAAGTCTCATTGTTCTTCTCATCAGTGCTTTCATCAGTGCTTTCATCAGTTCTTTCATCAGATCTTTCATCAGTGCTTTCATCAGTGCTTGTTTCTTGTTGAGAAGATATTGTGTTTTCGGAAGCTGAATTATAAGTTTGGATGACAGAGCCATCAAATCTGATTGCTCTAAATTTGATGTTGAAAGCATCATTACGAGATATAGCTGCATTACCAGAGCCAATAACGAATTTTCCTTGCACATCAGCATCCGGAACTGCACGAAAATCCATATCAAACAACTTCAAGTAACCGTCTTCAACAGTGAATGGCTCTGCAACCACCCATTGATTAGAGTATGGGATAGTAGAAAGGTAGTTTCTTCCTACTCCCACAACAGTCTTAGCACCCACAACAGATAACGAGCTATTTTTCAAGATATAGGATTCAGTAAAGGCTTGGTCAACAATGTCACCTTGCTTGGAGGCATAAAAACGACCATCTGAAGAGAAATAAGCCACGAAACCATCAAGAGGAGTCTCTTCGGCCTCCAAAGTGAAGGTAAATCTATCAGAATCTGCAAGGGAAACCCGAAGCCAAGAGGCAACTAAAGTTGCGAAGATGATGAAAGTTGACATTGTTATCAAAATAAGATGTTCACTGAAGTTTCACAGAAGCTAGGCAATTTCATGACCTATTTCATACTTTATATAGTCCAAAGTGAGCAATTTCCTCAAAATCAAACTTCAAAACTTTTGGTTGTTCAGCAAAATTTGTTATGATTGACACTAACCTGTGTCATTAGGATTTATTTGTCTTTTTACTATAAGCTGAACTGACTACTCCAGATCTTGCTGGTACAGCATTGCCTAAAATGGAAATATCAGATATCCAAACATCAATTTGCTCAATTTCTTGTACGGAAGTTAGCGTAAAATGTGTTTATTGGGTTTTACGCTTGCATTGAGCAGATTAAAGAGCAAATATTTATTGACCAACGAGTGATATTATATGTGCTTGTGCAAAGAAGCTGTCTGTCAGGACATTTTTCATGCGAGTCTTGCATGTGTAATGTTGGGTTATGCAGCTTGTCCGATTTGTCCAAAATGAAAAGTTCAGCTTCAATTCATATAAAGGAATGCTCCAAGCTGTATCATGGTTCGAACTTTATGTTTTTCTGGTAAAAATACCACTGAAATGTTGATCGGTTCTTTTTTAATCAGAATTTTGCTGGGATTCGTTGCTTTTGCGGCTGCTGACTCAGATGTCTTCACTTTAACTTTATATGCACCAGAAACTGCACTTAGATTTTCAGTTTTGTATATCACAGAAGATGGAAGATTTGAAATAGCGGATACTATGAGTGAGAAGTCAATCACGGCTGTAATTTTAGACAATGGTACACTAATTGTAAATAGTAACACCACGGTTGGTATCGGTAAGAATTTCCTGTCAACTAAGGCTCACTCGGACAGTTTCGAGCTAGCAGATCCTTGGTCAATCGAAGAGGGCTTTTTGAAACTTTACGATTCCGATTTCCATGCTATTCCTTCTGATGGAGAAAATGGTTATGTTTTGGGTTCCATCAACGCGGCAGCAGGCCGTGATGATGTTATTGCAGTTGGGATCAAAGCAGTATCAAGTGATAACAGGGCTGCTGCCGATTTTTACCCAACAGATTACAAAGGTCTATCGTCCAGTATTAGTATTCTAGCAAGCACTCACACCTTCAAATCAGAGGGTGTTTCTTCCAATAATGGTGCTGATATGATGTTAATAACCTATGGGAAGGGTATTTTTGCTCTAATGCTCTGCTTACTATGAGAAATAATGGCCGATTCAAGGCGATGGAGTTTGAATACGTCTGAATGAATGTATCTTAAAATTTAAACCTTGTAGAAACTACAAACTTTGACTCTGATATTGAGAAGTCATTGATTTCCTTCCTAGCAGCTTTTGAAAATCAAATCAAAAAGCTCAAAATAGAAACAGCAATAAATATAAAATTCACTTCAAAACCATGTGAGGTACCTGAAGAGTACTGTTTAGCTTTAGACCCTCCACTTTTCGAAGCTTTGATGTTAATTGTAGCAACATCTTTCAGAGAACTGGAAACTTCTCTGGAACCAAGTATCCACACATTAGACTCTCCACTTGGAACAATTTTGAAGTCTTTTTCTCCATACAAGGTAAACATTCCATCACCATCAACAGCAAAAGGAGCTGCATACTTTGTACTGTCATTTGTAATAGTCAAGTAATTTTTGGAAATTCCAACATAATCACCAGAGTCTAGTAAGAATCCACCATTCTTTTGTATAGCACCATAAATCGGGGAACCATCTGTAGTCTTTGAATCAGCCAAAAACACATTGTCATCCAATGATACAATGGACAATAGCTTGAGCTCATCCTTATCGGAGTCAAGTTCCAAGAAAAACGGCTCTGATACAGCTAAAGTGGAAACGGTAAGTAGTAGTAAATCGATGAGAAACTTCAGGAAAAACATAAAAACAAGAGAACGGACTGTCTCTATTTGCAGTTTACTGCTTCACTTACATTATATGGGGAGAAACAGCTATATAACGTTTTCTCGATTCAACGTCTTTTGGAATTATCATTTTTTCTCTCTTCTTTATTTGCTCAACAAATGACACCTGCTTGTCCAATGCGCAAATAAGAGACATTATATTTGATTATTCAATTTAATTAATTATTATCGTTTCAATAGTTACGATGTTGCATTGATTTAGCATATTTGCTCATTAAATGTTGTCAAAATCACTCGGGAATTGTGCTCTGCCAATGATTAGAGGCAATCTTTTTAATCCTCTTTCTCTTTCAAACTGTAAATAACAATTTAGTAAAAAGAGAGTGCAAATGGTTAATCACAAAGTGAATAGAACAAACCCAGACCTTGAAGAGAACTTGACTCAAAAGGAGGTAGACCAACCAGTTACGCATAGTTCTTTTCACTCATGTTATGATTACGACGGGGAAGAGCAAAAGCGAATTTCTGAATTTGAAAATCAATGGTTTGAGAAGTCTCAGGAACTATTCAAGACCTTGAAGTGGTATAAAAGACCTTCCAAAAAGGTCCTCTTTACTATTCTGTCAATCCATACTATTTCTTTTACCATATTAATGGGACCACTTCTTGTATTGATGATTGAAAATGTTTGTTTTGTTCCTTCTTTCAAAGATTCAGCTCCCGCACCTGTTGATAAAATGAAGGCGGGTGAGAAGCTGTTGAAACTTTTCAAGCGTATGAATATGGATAGCAACAAGAGCTGCAAGAATGATGAAGGTCAAAAGGTGGTTTCGAATGTACAAAGTATCTTGTCTGTAATTTCTGGTTTATTGGGCTTCATCCTTTCAGGGAAATTTGGCCAATGGAGCGACAAATATGGAAGAGTCTGGGTATTCAAGGTTTTTAGTATTATTAATTCACTTCACACAGTTATCTTGATAATATACTTCGATGTTTACAAGACTTACAACCAATTTTGGATGATCTTTTCGCTTTCAATTGGTTATCTAACTGGAGGTATTATGACCTTGATCTCAAATGGAAACAGCTACTTGCATGACATTACCAATGCCAAAGACCGTACTATTTCCATAAGTCTCTTCATGAGTTTTATCTATACAGCTGTGGGTGTCGGTCCTTTGTTAGGCTCATTTGTTGTTAAAACAGCTAAGAATAATGATAGTTCTATTCTTTACGTATCTCTGGTACTTGCTATTGTGAGCACAATATTAGTGTTTACTATTTTACCTGAATCACGTCATCCAGAGGCTATGTCTATATCCAAAGAAAAGTTCAAAGATTCAAGTGCTCAAAATTCCTGCTATATTTCTCTGTCTATCTCGAAGCTGTTTAGCACGTTGGTCTATGATTTCATTGACCTTCTAAGTCCAATCAAGAGGTTGTGGCTACCAAAAACTGAGAAAGGCTCTATTATTCCAAGGATCAATGTGATATCATTAGTCTTGATTGACGTTTTCAGCATGGCAGCAACTTTTGGTACAATGCATGTCATTATACTCTATACAATTCTTGAGTATAGATGGACCAGCGTGGAGATTGGTTATTACATGAGTATCAGCGGATTTGGCAGGGCATTTGTTTTAGTAGCAATTGCTCCTGCTATCATCAAATTTTTGGAATCAAAAACTTCTCTCAAAGTCTATGCAGACTCCATTGACATGATTGATAGACTTTGTCTGTGTCTCTCTTTATTATTCGTATTTTTCTCCTGTTTGTCCCTAATATTATCAAATAATTCATTTGGTGTGTACCTGAGTGTCGTTCTACAGAGTTTGAGTGGTATGATTTCTCCAACAACTCAAGGATCTATAATAAAATACTCTAATAACACAGATTCAGGAGAAATGTTTGGTGCAATAGCATTAGTTAGACACCTAGCAATGTTGATTTTCCCTGTGTTTTTTTTGCAGATTTATACTCGAACTGTTGATTCCAGCCCAGACTTGTTCTTATACATACCGTTGTTGGGCTCAATAATCACACTTTTCGTGTCGATTTTCTGCCTGAAAATATACCCTGGCCAAACAGAACGTGATGATGGTGCTGCCTAATTTTGAATGTATGAAATTCAAAACATGACGCTACTATAGGCTCAATTATTATCATAAAGCAATACTCACCCTTGGTCCTGGTGTGCCAGATAGAGTGAGCTAGTCTCTCATTTTTTTATTGCATCACTCAAATTAAGTATAGAATGTGTCTTTGAAAAGTATTTAAAGAGAAATGATATCAAAAATCTTTACTAGTATGCAATAATCATACTTAAATAAATAATAAATACAGAGTACCTGAACGTACTGGGGCCTTGTGTTGCCTCAAGCCTTTATGCTGAATATATTAACCACCTTTTTGAGGTTTTAATATAGTTCTATCAATCTTTTCAAATGATTTTTTCTTCAACAGGTATCAGGTAAAATCTCTTCATCTATATCTTTGCTATTCAAAGTTGTTCCTCCAGCATCCATTTTGGTGCCAGAGGTGGCGATTCTTCTCTTTTTTTGAGCATGATGCACAACAAATTGTACTAATACCACTAAATAACGTAAAGACATCCACGATTAGAGCCCTGAATGCTTTTTCCACAATGGCGGGCACCTTTTCTGAGAACCCGTCCACCGTTTATGCCTTCAATGTCGCTAGCCATCATATTCATGGCTGATGATAAGATAATTCCGTCTATAAAGTTCTACAAATCAATGATAACCATGCCCTGTTTGAAGTATGGGCTGACTAGGGACTGTTTTCATAAAAATCAAGACAGCAACATTCCTGATAGCTTTCTGTCTGAATGCAACTATCACTAAAAGGTTTTCCACGAGTAAAGGGATAAATGTGCTCCTTTTGGTTAAATGAGTACTAGTGTGGGTCACAGTTAATTAGTCCAATAACTTAAAATTGGTGATCTGTAATTGGCTCAACAGCTGAACAACCAAAAGAACTGATGATCTGAGAGGTATACTGGATTATCGACTACTGGTTATGGTAACTAGTGTTAAACATAAGAATTACATTTTGGCTGAGAGAATGTCTTTCAATTCAAAAAAACATGAGGCAATGTGAGACGTATTGAATCACGACTCCTGTCTCATGATGATTTACTGCTTTCTCTCTTTACACAAATGAAACATAGACAGTTCCAGGGCTCCTTCAGTAATAGGATTCTGTTGATTTGACAGATATCCCTATATAGGTAAAATGCCAAGATCGCCAAAATCTGAAAAGATACATAAGCAAGCACAAACTGTTTCACACGGACTGAAGTGATTTGTACAATCGATACTCAAAATAAAACAAGAGATAATAGAAAAATAAATCAGACGAACAGTCCAAGTGCATCTGATGAAAGTTTTAATTAGAAAAAAAAATTGTAAAAAAAAAATTACTTTGGTCATTGTACAAGGTTGAGAGCTTTACCGTTATCTGTCTTTTTTCGCAAAATTTCGCAATTTTGTGTCAAGCTGATTTTTCACAACGCATTAATAGAGAGCGAAATTTGTATCTCATCTCATTGTTTTTCAGTCTGTTTATAGCTAACTACCTCACAAGCTAGAGGTAATTGAGCAGTTTTTGTATTTTGTGGTCACTTAAAAGGAAAGCAGAAATTCAAAATTTTGTTCTACACCACTTTCTGTGCTGAACTTTTCAATCAACACAAATGGAGGTTTACTCTATATAAATTTTTGGAAGTCAGTTCCTTTATTCTCTATGTTTTTAACCCAGTTGCGTTTCCAACTAAATACAAATCTTCATACGCAGAATGAGTTCAAGGCGCGTATACTCTTCACCAAAGAGGTATATCACTCTTTCGCAAAATAGTTTCAATGAATGGTGCGAACTAGTTTCTCTGGTTGATCCAAAGGTACCACTTGCCGACAATTTTGAGCAGTTTTGCAAAAAGGCAGAGGAGTTACGAAAAGAAGCAGAGAAGTCGTTTGAAGAATTGATTTCGAAAAATA